>JAJQJQ010000013.1:0-1200000 GCA_028622995.1 Panagrolaimus kolymaensis | reverse complement strand
GGTTCCAGCATCAAAGAATTTTTTGGCAACCTTTCCATCGGTGATATAACCATCTGGGATTTTAATGGTGATTTTGCGTTGACATGGCTGAAAATTTTGAATTATTAAACTCGGGTTTATAAAATAACAGAAAATTCAAAAATTGGTCTATCAACTAAATTTTCTCACTCTAAAAAAACACTTACTTTGGGTCCATCATTGCAATCAGTATAAATATTAAGTTTGGGATCAATGGGTGTAAGTTCATCAGTGTGTCCACTAATTTCAAAATGTCCTGAAGAATCTGAACGAGTGGAACCCATGAGATCATCGCTATCAAGGCCTCGATCATCATCAAACAATTTTACCATGACATTGGCTTCAACTTTGTCATTACATTTAAGAATGCCTTTAGCTCCGGAACTTTGGGTATTAATTGCTGAAGCAATAATAAAAAGAGAGGCAAAAATGGCAATTTGGATTTGCATGGTTCTGTAAAATAAAAAAATAAAAAAGTAAAAAGCAATCCTTAAATAATGAAAATCCGCGAAAAATAATAAAATATTTAATTTCACTTTTAGAAGAAAGAAAAAAGATTTATTCAAGAGCAAAAGTTATATCTTTCCAACGATATATATTTGATAGAAAACAAGTGGCTTTTATAAGCGCTTTTGTTAATCCTTGTTTACTTCATGTTAAAAAAAATTAGAGCGAGAAACAACAACTGCTTTGAACAAAATAAACATATTAATCGTTTTTTTGTTTATTGAAGTTTATAAATTGGATTTGCAAACTTAAAAAATGGCAACAACAAAAAAAGTAAGAAACAAATCTAAGCTGTTTATCGGTTTTGAAAAAGCTTAACTATTAATTCAAATAAATTAAAAGTGCATTGAATAAAAGCTTTATTTTTTTTTATGATTTTTGATAGCAGTTTTTCTATTAAAAAAATCGAGAAAAAAGAAGGGTCTCAATATTTACCGCTCCGATCCAAATTCCGATCCGATCCAGTAAAAACCGATCCGATCCCTTTTCAGTGCAAAAAAACTTTTCTTTCGTTCTCTAGCGAACAATTTGAATTCACTTTTTTTGATTTTTTTAAAAATTATTTATAAAAAAAGCGATCGGATCGGTTTTTACTGGATCGGATCGGTTTTTACTGGATCGGATCGGAATTTGGATCGGAGCGGTTTTTACTGGATCCCAAAAAAGAAAGGCAATAAAAAATAATCATTCAAATGTTTGAAACATTTTTTTCAATTTTTTTTTGTCGAACTAAAAAATATAGTGAAACAAGAAAGGATAAAACAAAAAAAATCGAAATGACCCTTTGGTTTCAACAACTCAAAACCATGCTAATAAATACCTGGAAGGCATAGATAGACAATTGAAAGGAAACAAAAAGTGCATATTTTTAAAAGGAAATGAAACAACAGAGTGGCTTTCAAATCTTTCATAGTTTTCTAATGCCCTCGAAAAGTTTTCTTGTTGTTCATCTCTTTTTTTCGCGCCAAAATATTTTATTCTTTCTATCATTGGTCTTTATTTATTTATCTTGGCTTTATATTAGAACAAGAGCACTGGGTCCCACCTACGGTGGTCCCTCATAACCTTTTTTTATAACAAACATAAACATTTTTCGGAAACTTTTTCACGATTAAATGGGGGCTTCGCCCCCACATAACCTTAACTTTTCAACGATGCTTTAACATTTTTTTTATATCTCAAAACAAAATTTCCCTTTCTAAAAAAACAAACGAAAACGCGCTTCCCTTTCAACAAACACAAAGAGAAACATTCGCGGTGAGACATTTAAACATTATTTAAATTTAAAACATTCATAGCTAATTTTTAAAAACATGTCCGGGTTATAAAATTAACATATTTGGAATCTCCATAAAAAACTACATAGGACATGACTAACACATAACAAATCGAGCGGGAACGACTTCATGACAAACAAACATACATTCTCACTTTATATAGGTAGACAAGATATATGAAGGGGCCTGCCTACGGCAGTCCCCACAACTAACATTTCAACAATTTTACAATTACACATCGGGCCCTCATCTCGTCTGTCAGCTTCCATCCCCTGCAGAGAGGTCTACCAGCGGCTGCCCTCCCATTTTACATTTGTTCAATTCATATTTAAAAATGGCCCTTCGGGCCATGCAACCCATATCCAAGCTCCATCCCATACTTTCTCCCTTTCAAATTCAATTTCACTACTGCAATTAAGCACCACAGGCCCTTCGGGCCTCATCTTACAGGTCCTATGAACACATCGAGGTTCATCTCGACATTCATTTTAAATTTTACTTAGGCCCTGCGGGCCTCATTTCCCATTTTCATCTTCCAAAATCGATCCTTATTTAAAAAAATACACAAAAATAACATTTTCATTAAACATCCTCCAGCACCTCCACACATACATGCACCACCAAATCCACCAAATATCATTCTTTCAAAATCACAATAAAAAATCACACAACGAAATTCACCTTCAAAAAGCAAACGACAAAGAGCTCCCTTTCATCAAACACAAAGAGAAACATTCGCGTTAAAACCTTTTTCAATATGCAAATTTTCAAACCTCCATATCATATACATATCTCTTTAGCCGAAGCTCGAGACCCACATTTTTGGAATCAGCATCAAAAACTACATCGGACTGTACAATCACATTTTCAAAAAACAGGGAACAACCCACAGACAAACAGACAGACATAGGCAATTCAATTTATAAGGGTAGACAAGATATAAGAAGGGGCCTGCCTACGGCAGTCCCCACACTTTACATTTATTCAATTTTACAATTTTACATTTACACATCGGGCCCTTCGGGCCCTCATCTCGTCTTCCACCTTCCATCCCCTGCGGCAGCCCTCCCATTTTACATTAGTTCAATTCATATTTAAAAATTGCCCTTCGGGCCACACAACCCAAACCCAGGTTCCATTCCACAATTTCTCCCTTTTAAATTCAATTTCATTACTGCGATCAAGCACCACAGGCCCTTCGGGCCTCATCTTACATGTCTCTCATTTGCAGCTTCAATTTAGCACCTCATAGTCATCATCATTTCCAATTTCTCATTTTAATATTTTCATTAAACTTTCTTAAAGTCCATTCTCTCATTCCTCATTTAAAAAAACATTTTTTCTCAACACCCTCTAACACCTCCACACATACATGCATCTCTGCACCATCACCAAATCCACCAAATAAGCAATCTTTCAAAAACCACAGTAAAAAATCACGCAACGAAATTCTCCTTTCAAAAAGCAAACAACAAAGAGCGCGCTTTCTCCCTTTCATCAAACACAAAGAGAAACATTCGCGTTAGGAATTTTTTCAATATGCAAATTTTCAAACCTCCATTACATATGCATATCTCTCCACCCGAAGCTCGAGACCCACATTTTTGGAATCAGCATAAAAAACTACATCGGACTGTCCAATCACATTTCAAAAAAACAGCGGACATCCCACAAACAAACAGACAAACATAGTCAATTCAATTTATAAAGGTAGAAATCTTTTATCATTTTTTTGTTTTATTTTTCTAAAAATATTAAATTTATTTTTGCTTTATAGAAATAATTTTATCGTCAAATCAAACAACTCAAATATGGCCAGGTATGATTCAACTCAACCATCTCCAATTTATACTATTCAAACGCCTCGAATTCAAAACTTTCCTATCCCATTTGATGTTATTAAATATATGTTGATTAACGATAGACATCCAATAGCTCATGGAAAATTAATCAAAACATGTAAATATTTTTTTTCTAAAAAGCCTATCATCAATCTTCATAACCTCATTATTTGTTCGATGGAAAATAAGGAAATTGAAATATTAATGCATCGTCGTCGAAAATCTAAAACTCAAATATGGTTAACTGGTGGATTATATATTTCTAATAACTCTTGGAAGCATAAATCGCAAAATATATTTCCACAAATTTATCGATGTGATTTAAGTATTTTAAATTTATCTCGTGAAACTTTTACATTGGATGAATTAATTTTTTTCACTTCATCCCGAACTTTGATATCCGTAGAATTTTTTGATATTAAAATAAAACTTAAAAATGGTTCCATGGTTTCGGTTTTATCGATTTGTGAAGAATGTTTGCCTGAAATAAAAAAATTTTCTTAGTAAGCCTTTTTATTTAATTTATTTTTTTGGTGGAAAGAAAAACTTTCAATATTTTTCTTAAAATATAAAATTTTTTTTAAGTACATTTGATCATTCATATTCTCATCATGAAAGTGCAGCAAATATTTCATATTTATCATCATTTAAAAATCTTCTCCGCTTTGAACTTAATTTTGTTCCATATAATCTTAAAATTGAAGTGCTCAAAAATTTTATTCAAGCAAGTTTTGCAATTCTTTTAAATAGTTTTTTAAATTTAATAATTCTAATTTTTTTAGAAACATCCAAAAACAAATATTATTATTAATTTTGGAAAAAGGCATGAAGATATTTATGAACATAAAGAATATAAAATTAAATTACAAGAAATTATTAGTAATTTTATTTATGCTGGTTTAACAGAACATTTTCCACCATTAATTTATTTTGCTGGAATAAACAGTGAAGTTTACAATTCTTTGCTTACACTTCGGCGTAAATATATTAAAAAATATCCATTGCGATCTTATTTATGGTAAAAATCATTTCCCATCCATCGTTCTTTTTGTCGGGAAGATTTCCTATGTTTTTTTCTCCGCCTCGACAAGTTTTCCAATTAAAAAACTTCTGCCATCACTAAATCTAAATTTTTCTAGCTCTTAGATTTTTCAAAATAAATAGGCGGGTAATTTTTACCATTCATTTTTTAATTTTTATTAATTTTTATTATTCATTTTTTTATTGTACTATTAATAAAAATTGCTTTTTTATATTTAATTTTTTATTTAATGATTTTATTATAAAGTTTAAAATTTCAAATTGTCATTGATTATTTTTACTTTCCTCTTGATTAATTGGAATTTCCAGTACGTCAAGTTTATTAAAAAAAAGAGGTAAATATTAAAAATAATTACTCATCCTTCCTCTCATCAAATTTTTTTGCACCTGCATACATGCACGTGAACGTCGTTTCTTTTTTTCAATCAATTTTTGCAGCAACCAAAACAAAAAACACCAAAAACAATTTTTTGTTTGTTTTTTTGCAAGCGAAGAATGAAAAAAAGGCTGCAAAAAAAAGTAATTAACCCAACATTTTTTTTGTTTGTCCAGGAGCTGAATGGAAAGGAAGCCTTCCTAATAAATGATTTCGCAATAACACACACAACAAAGAAGAAACTTATCGTTTATATTTTTTTTTTATAAACACCCTCTGAAAAACAAAAAAGATAAAGGTCAAAAATAAAATGGACGATTTTTTTTTGTTGCGCAAAAAAACCTCGTGAATTTTATGCTCAGGTGTTTTTATTTTTTCCAGCGAAATAACCAAAGAGATATTTAATTTCCAAAAATTGAGTGAGACACGTTTTTTTCCATAAAAAAAAGACAACAACAAACTATTTTGTTGTTGAAACAAAAAAGTTTGCGCAACTCTTATCGAACTTTTTTTAGGTTTGTTTTGGCTTTCTTTCCTCGAACTTGACATATTTTTATAAATTATTGATTTTTATCCTTTAACTTTGTCTTAACCGAATTATTAAATATTTTGTAATTCTTTTAAAAGAAATTGAGGTGCCTTCATTTTTTTTTATAATGGAGCCTTTTCTTTTTCTTTCTTTTTTGCACTGGATTTTTCATAGTTGTGGAATCACACTACAAAAAATGTCCTGATTTTATATTTTCTTTCTTTTTTTTCCACAAATAATTTAATAATAATTTTTTCCTTAAAGAATTAATTTATTACAAGCTATTATTTTTTGTCATGTTGTTTTTTTCAGCCTTGTAAATAAAACCACGTGTAATAGCTTTTTTTTCTTTCCCACTAAACGCAAACCAACAATTACTAAAATTTATTTATTTTTTTATTCCATGGCAATTCTTCCTCTCTTTTTTCTCGCGTCTATGTTTTGAATTGACTTATTTTTTTATTTTTATGTTTTATATTTTCGCTGGTTAAAATGAAACATACTTCATTTTATATTTTTGTTCCCATGCACCTTTTTTCTTCTTCTCGTTATTACCTGAGAAAAAGGTTAGCAAAAAAAAGCTTTGCTTTTTTTGTTTTCCAATTCTTTTTTTCGGTTTTTCATTCTAAATATTTGATCCTTCTTTTTTCAGATAGACCAACCAATCGGTTGAAAATGTTGGGTAATTTTATCAACGAAGACTATGACGAACCGGGTCCATCTCATTGCAATAAACATAAGCCTTTGGATATTATTTCGGCAACAGATGATTCAAATTCTTCTTCGGGAACAGATGAAAATGGTTTGTTTGATTTTAACATTTTTCTAAATGCAAAAAAAGAAAGAGTAATTTTTAAGTGATTGTTCCAAAACCAAAAAGAAGAAAAATTTGTGAAAATTCCATTCCTATGTATGAATTCTTTGCGAATGACCTTGCAAAATTTCTTCAAAACCTTAAAGAAAGAACATTAGCGGAAGGAAATTTGATCGAAGTAAATAAACCTCAAGAAAAGACAATTGATAGAACACCAGAAATTCAAAGCTTCACAGAAACAACAAAGGCTGAAGATATTTTAATTTCGGGGAAAAATGTTACAAAACAATGGATAGAAAATTTTCTAAAAATTAAAGGGAAATATTCTCAGTGGTAAGCATGTTAGACCATTCTTCTCCTCTTCTCACAGATACAATTAAAATTATTTTTTGTTTTTGTTCTAATAAAATAATTTTAGTGATCAAATCAAACATTTTGAAGATGGTCACAAATTTATGGCAAATTTCGATAAAACCAAAGAATGGAAAAATCCAATGATAATCAATAGCCCAGATGGCCTTGGTCTTCTTCTGCCCAACTCTTCCACCTTCGATATTGATCAATTAATTAATTTATTGGGTACTAATTCTATTGAAAATTTCATTGAAGTTTACACACAAAAACATGTGAAAATGAAGCTTAGAACATTTTTACAAAAATGGAAGAATCCAAATCGAGAAAATATTTATAATTTGTTGAGCTGCGAATTCTCAAATACTAAGTAAGCGACTTTTCTTAATCAATTTTATTTTTTTCAAAAAACAACTTCTTTTTTTTAATTTTCGTCGAAAGTATTTGAGTTAAAAATTATAAAAGCTATTACTTTGAAAAATAATTTTATGCAAATTTATTTAGGCTCGCAAAAATTATTAATGGACCAAAATTAATGTATGATCTAAGTTGGGTTCATAAACTTTGGCCTGAAAATAACAATGATGTTCCATTAGTTCGCAAACCCCATATTAAAATAAAACCTTCGGTGTCCACTTATTGCTTACTTGGAATGGCTGGAAGTTATACAGATTTCCACATTGATTTTGGTGGATCTTCTGTTTGGTATCATTGTTTTAAAGGCAAAAAAATATTTTATCTCATCGAACCAATAATGGAAAATTTGGAAAAATATATTCAATGGCTGAAAAATCCAAAGAAGCTTGAAATATTTTTCGGTAATTTATTTCCAGAAAATGGATTAAAAGTTATAAAGCGGGTAAGATTTTGTGTAAAAATAATAAAAAAAGTAAAGTAAAAATAAATTTGAACTTTGTTTTAGGTAGTTTTAAATCAAGGTGAAACATTTATGATGCCATCGGGTTGGATTCATGCAGTTTATACACCAATTGATTCCATAGTTTTTGGCGGGAATTATCTTCATGATATGAATATTAAAATGCAATTACGGTAAATTTCTACCCTCTCTTTTTAATTAATTTTAATTTTTATTGCGTCTATTTTGAATTTTTTGAAGCAATTTTTTTTATGAATCCTTAAAAGAAGTTTTTTTTAGGGTAAATAAAATTGAAGAAAATTGCAATATTCATGAAGATTTTCGATTTCCATCCTTTGAATTGTTGCATTGGTATGCAGCAAAGTTATTCCTAAACACTTTAAAAAGTACTACGTTTTTAACAATTATTTTTCCACTAAATGATTATTTTTTTTATTTTTAGCAGAAGAAAATGAAATTTTTTCTGGAATCGTTGATCAGTATCGTGCCCTTCTTCCATTTCTTGCAAAATGGCAAAAGCGAGATAAAAATGTTCCATATTTTAATAAAACAACATTGGAATTGAAAAATGTTTTAAATCAATATGATTTGGAATCTTCTCAAAGAAGCCGCATAGCAATAGAAAAATAAAATAATTTTTTCTATTTTTTAACTTTCAAAGTTTTTAATATGTATTTACTCAGTGTGTCAGTAGACATTCATCAGCAACAGCCATTTTGATATCCATAACAGCTTTCTCTTCGACATCCGTCCACGTCCATGTGGAATTCGATTTCAGGAGATTGTCGAGAGGTTCACGAAGATTACGCATGTTTGAGATAAAACTTTGATAGAAGTTTACCATGCCCAGAAATGTTCTAAGTTCCGAAAGGTTTCTTGGAATTGCCATGGAGTTAATAGCAGCAATTTTCTCAGGATCAGGTCGAATACCTTCAGCAGAGATAATTTTTCCAAGGAAGCAAACAGAAGATTGAAAGAATTTACATTTCTTCAGGTTGAGCTTGAAACCATAATCCATGATTCGTTTTAGTACAGCTTTGAGGTGACCAAGATGATCGTTGATAGATTTAGAATACACGAGAGTATCATCAAGATATGCTTCAGCGAAGTTGAAATCGATGAGCATTTCATCCATGGTTTGTTGAAAATCAGACGGTGCAGTTTTGATACCACAAGGAAGACGTCTACAGCGGAAGAAACCATATGGAGTTGATATTGTAACCAATTCTTGCGAGGCTTCGTCGAGCTCCAAGTGTTGATAAGCATCGGAGAAATCAAGAATAGAGTATATTTGAGATCCAGCAAGCTTGTTGAAAATGTCATCAGGTAGCGGGAGAGAATATCCAGATTCTTCTAACATGTTATTGAGACCAGTTGAAAAATCCATTACCATACGCGATCGACCAGTTTTTCTTGGAACCATTGAAGCAGGAGTTGCGAAGTTAGAGCGATCAACTTTGTAAAGAACATTTTCTTTAACCAAACGATCAATTTCAGCCTTGAGCACTTCTTTAGCATGAAGTGAAAGCCTTCTTGCAGGAACATGAACCGGATTAGCGCCAGGTTTGAGACGAAGATGAATCATCTTTTTCGTGCATTTACCAGTTTTACCATCGAAAACAGCCTTGAATTCGTTTGAGAGTTCGTCGATCATATCATCGGATACAATTGGATCATCATTTAAGACATTACAAACGATATTTTGAAGCGGAATAGTGTTGAGTTTGAAAGCATGATATAAGTTTAGACCAAGTAACGATGTTCTGATATTACCAACATTGAAAGTTATATTTTGAGTTGAACCAGCTAGCGTTGTTGGAGCAATAAAATATCCATCAAGTTGAACAGGATGACTATCCACAGTCAAAGCAGTAGGTGATGAACCAATAAGTTTCGGTGAACCAATTTGAGCATAATCAGCGCGAGTTAGGATTGAGATGAATGCGCCAGTGTCTAGCATAGCCTTGAGCGGCTTTCCACCAACAGAAACATTCAGCATTTGTCGATACAATGGAGCAAGTGATGAAACATTAGCGATCATAACATCATCCATAATTGTACTAACACGGGAAAAAGTTCTTGAGTTTTCTTTCTTCTTAGCAGTATGAGAAACAGCAGCACTTTTTGATTTTCCTTTGAGACATCGAGAAGTCAGGTGACCAAGCTTGTTACATGATGAGCATAAGGCATCGGGTGTAGGACAATCCCTCCGCCAATGATTTCCATCACAGTTGTAACAAGGAGTCTTTGGAACATCAGTAGCAGCAGAACGATGAAATGAAGGTTTTGGAGATGATACTTTCTTCTTTCCATAGGATTGACGAGCATGAGCAAAATTGACCATAGTGTTCTCAGGTAGCTTTTGTTCTCTTTGAGTTTGATGAGCAGTGGAAATTGCTTTTTCACAATCAGCAAACAATGTCTTTGGATCAGAAGTTAGAAGTTCTAAGATTTTGATACGTAAAGGTTCTAAAGCTTCGGCTTTCATAGACATCAGTAAGGTCAGCGTGTTTAGCTCGTTTTCTTTGAAGTTATCGAAATCAAAATCAAGAGTATTTTGTTTAATTCGAGAGCAAAATTCCAGGATTGATTCATGTTCTGGACCATTCCATTCCATCTGGAAGCGTCCATAACGCTTAGCGAAGGTAGATTCAGTACGATCAAACAGTTTTACCATTACATCCTTGAGTCCATTAGAATCAGAAACCGGAGTAAGAAGCAACGCAGCATCAACTTTTTCATAGCAGGAATCGTTCATAGAAGTGAGAATCAACGAGATCTTTTGTTGTTCGGATATACCAGGATTCAGATTGAAAACATGTTGAATTCTTTTGAACCACATTGATACGCCATTTGCGCGAGATTCATCATATTTGAAATGAGGAAGTGAAGGAAGCGAACGACCAGACATAACAACAGAAGCAGATTCAATATGTTTTGAAGAAGCAGGTTTTATAGGAGTAAGCATTGGAGAATCGACCATTTTCTTAGACGAAAGAGATCAAGTTGGACCAGCACGAAGAAGCAAGAACAAATCAGCAGCAATTGACTTTGATGAGCAGCAAATCACTTGAGAGCAGCAATTCGCTTTGAAGCAGAAGAAAATCACTTTTGATGAAACGTCGACGATATTTTGATAGGGTTCAGAAGGGTAAGAATACCTCGTCACCACTAAATTTGTGCTGCACAGATGTGCTAGAGAGAACACAAATTAATATATTAGTTTATTGCTAAAGCAACTAGGAGGATTATTACATACAGAGTAAACATAAGTTAGAGACACAAGAGGAAGATTAGCTAAAGTGCTATTAGGAGAGAGACAGTTAGAGAAATGTCTCACAAAGAATAAAGATCATTTTTTCCATTTTTTAATTTTAATTTTTATTTTAGTAATTGACTATAATTTTTTTGCTTCTTACGTTTAATTTTATTAGCTTTCAATTTCCGTGTTTGCTTTTTTAAAAAGATTTCTTTTTTTCTTTCCTTTATTTGTCCTCAATTTTTTTAGGTGCTTTTTTTTATCTCTAAAGAAAGATTTCTTCTTCTCTTTTTTTCGACGACGTAAATGTCCTTCTAAAATATCCAAGCATTGAATACTTTTTTTCACATTTTACATAATTTATGTTTTTATTTGTTCCGTTTTTTTTCTTTTTTTTTCTTTTTTTTTCGACGGCAAGTTTAGAATTCAGAAAGCTAGCTACTCATCGAGAGATTATTTTCATAATCTCCGCTTTTTAAAATTTGTTTAGTGAGTTAGTTAGTTATGACGACAAATTATTGTGAGAAATTATACGAAGGCGGGTGTGTATGTAAGTGGATTGCATTTTTTTTCTCATTTTTAAACTTTGTGGTTTAAACCTCTTCATTTGTGAATTTTTTGAAGAGTGGAATAGAAAAAAAAACTAAAGTTCCGCTTACAAAAAATTAAAACAAATGTTAGTAGTAAAAAATAAAATACTCTAGCAACGAGAATTTCTTTTAAATAATTTTGTGTAAAAAATAATAAATTTTAATATTTAGTTTCAAAATAAATAAGAAGTGTTATCTTTGTGCTTTTGTTAATTTAAATCCTAGCTTTTTAAAAAAAATTTTGAATAAAATTTTTAGTTGTAATAAAAATTTTCCGTTGACAAACTTTTGTCAGACACCTCGCGTTGGGACATCTGTAAATATAATTTTCATAACAACTTAATCACAAAAAAAAATTATTTTAACGTTATTAGAATAAAATTTTCAGATTAATTTAAAATCATTATGGCAAGAACAATATTTAAATGTTCAGCAAATACTGCGAAAGCTATAGTATTTACATTAAATGCAATATTTGTTTTAATTTTTACTACCGGCTTTCGATTTGTTGATCCTCATTCTCCATGGCGAATGGTGATGTTAATTGGAGTGGTTGGTAATTGTTTTATTGCATGCATTTTGGGAACTTTATTTGGTTCATTAGATTGTCGAAAAACTAGCGTTAAATTAAGGTATGGAAAATTATAATAATTTTTTTGGGACTAAAATTTAATTTTTTGAAAATTTGCATAAATCTCCACTAAATCCATATATCCATATTTCTTTTTTTCAGAGCATCGAAAGATCCAATTGTATTTAGTATCAAATTACCAATTGAAGAAAAAATATCTTCATCACATTTAGAATTTTTTAAACATCAACATACAACCATAAATGTAAGTCATTATAATTTGTTTAGAAATATTGCTTAAATTATTTTTCCGTTTGCAGATGCCTCATCCAAAACCAAAATCATCTTTAAATCCAATAGAATATAATCGAGCATGGTTAACGGCAAATTCGAATAATAATAATAATAATAGCTATTGTAATCATTGTTGTAATAATAATAATTTTAATGGTAATTTTATGAGAGTTGTGTAAAAAAATAAAAGAATTGTTTTTTTTAATTTCATAATGAAAACAGTTTTTTCCAAAGGTTCAAGAAGTTTTCTTGTTGTGACGTGTTTTTTATTTTTAAAAACAAAATGAATAAAAATTATTTGATACTTTATTTAAAAAAAAAATTAAGCTCGATTAAATTTACAGGAATTAATTATTAATATGATATTTTAAAATAATAACCGCAGCTCCTTTAATTCTTTTGCCTCTTAGTTTTTATTAGTGGTTTGGATTCCAAAAATGGATAGTTGATGATTTTGCTTTTGATTGTGATTAATGTACCAAACTCAAACCAATTTTCCTTTCATTTCAAAAATCTAAAGCGAAAAGCAAATTTGAATGATATTTCTCTTTTTCTTTCTTTTTCCTTCTTTTTTTCCTCAAAGCTTTTTTCTTCTTTTTTTTCACTTTTGCTAAATGCTCTTTACGTTATCATTTTTTGTTGTTATAACTCGAAATTTTTTAAATGTTTTACGCGTAAATCAAAAACTGATGACCTTTTTTTTTATCCCTTTTCATTTTTTTGTCACCTTTAATAAAGTTGATCTCTTCGTGTTTTTTTTTGTGTGATAGCTTTATTCGTGTATTTTCCTTGAATAAATAATTATGTTTTCTCTTATTTTTGGGTTGTGATGTTCCAATTTTGGGTAATATAGCTTAAACGGGAAAAGCAAAATTTTTTTACTTGCTTCACTTTTAAGTTTGTTCATTGTTAGTTTGTCTTTTCATGGTTGCGTGATGAATTTTAATTGTTATTTATTTTTAGTAAACGCTTTTGTTAATTAATCATATTGAAAGCAAAAATCTAATTTTCACGCGACTTTGAAACATTAAAAAATTTACGTGCTTTTTGTTGTTGCTGCGCTTTTATTCATTGCATTTTTTATTTTTCAAAGTTGTTTAGTTTTTTGTTTCTGGGAATATTATTTACTGCTAAACTATTTGGGGTTCGATAATGTAATCATTAATTTAATTCCTAAGCATGCTAATCATTTGATAAACATTGAATCGTGCTAAATCCTGGGTATAATTTTGCTTTGTAGTGGAATGGGGTTTCGTGAACATTCATCGCTTCCCATTTTTTAAGTCTCATTTAATATGGTTGATTTTTTCGATTTTTCTTTCGAGTGATTGCTTGCTTTATTTTCGTGATTTCCAAGTTTTTGATTGTATTACGGGGTTTTTCCATCTTGGATTATGTTATTTCAATATTGCCATCAAAAAAGCATGAACGCCAAAGTTTAAAATGATTGCTTTCGACACTTTTGAGTTTGTTCATTGTTTGTTTGTTAATTTGCGTGTCTTGACTTTTCCTTTTTGTTTTAAGTAGTATTTAATAATGTTCTTGTAAGTTAATTAATTAATCATGGTCAATTAATAATAAAGCAGATTGGAAGCTAAAAGAACGAAATTCTCACGCGATTTTTTTTTTACCATTATGTTTGTTTTTACGTGCACTTTTTGTTTTTGTTTGTTGCGCTTTTTGTATATTTTTGTATTTCAAAAGTGGTGGATTTAATTTTTAATTTTCAGGCTCAATCCTTTTTGGATTTCAACTTATATGCTTTCATTTGATATTACTTGTGCTGTCTGAACAATAGGAAAATCAATGAATCAAAAGTTAGTTTTTTGTATTTTTCTTTATTGTTTGTTATTAAAGTCATGATTTTAGGAAATCAAAGAATATTGTAAAATGTAAACGTGGAGACATCAATCATAGTTTGGACGTGTTTAACCAAGATATTCAAGAAGACGAAAACAGATTAAATCTAAATACGATACTTATGGTTGATATTGGACAAAAGTTAAATAGTAATATGTAAGTTTTTTTAAATGTTTATGTTACACTGAACATAATTTTTAGATCGAAGAATGAATATCGGGTTATTTGCAAAATTGGCTATGGTGGTTTCTCAGTTGTTTGGCTCGTCATTGATACGAAATCAAAAATATTCAAAGTTATGAAAGTTTTTAAATATGGTGTATCGGTTTATCCTGAAGAAATAAAGGTTAGTATCTTCTAAAAACGTGTTATCAAAACCAAATATTTTGCAATGTTTTATGCCTAAAATTATTCTATTTATCAATTTCTTTTCAGATCCTTCGAGAAACTTCTTATCATCCAAACATATTGCGCTACTACGAATCTTTTCCCGTTTCATCTGGTAGAAACCTGGCTTGTGTTGCTGCTTATGAACCACTTGGAAAAAATCTAGTCACTCTGGTGAATGATGCTTCTGAATATGATGGTTTATCAATCTCAGTTGTCAAAAAAGTTGCAAAGCATGTTCTAACTGCTCTTCAAACGATTCACAAACTCAAAATTATTCACTGCGATGTAAAACTGGACAATATTGCAACTTGTGTTTCTCAATTAAGCTTACGCCGCCAATTAGAACATATTGTTGTATCTGGGAAAAGCTTATCTTCACTTCGTATGGAATGTCTCAAAAAATATTATTTTGATGAACGTAAAGCTCGAAAGTTGCTGAAAGAAGAACTCGATGGAATACCAAAGCTAGACACCGATGAATCGACGGAATTGATCTTTAAATTAATTGATTTTGGAAATGTACAGGTTTGTTTAATATAAAGTTGTTTGTTTATACATGTTTGACTTTTTTTAGAGACAAGGAAAAGTCGGCATAAATGGTACACATGGGTTTCATTCTCCTGAATATTTTTTTGGCGCACCTTTTCTTCCTTCTCATGATATTTGGGCGCTTGGTGTTACTGTAAGTTTGTTAATATCTTTTAAAAAACTTGGAATTTTGAATTTTTAGTTAATTGAACTATTAAGCGATGATGGATTTTTCGATTTTGGAGATTCAAATAGAGAGAAAGCAGATGAAATAATAGCATTAAGAAATATGTTTGGCAAGTTTTCTCGACGTCATTATAAGAAGTTTATCGCTTTCAAAAACGTCAAGCTTTTCAAAAAGGTGTTTAATAAAGATCCTCCGAAAAAAGAAATTTTTACAACCAAAACTTATGATTCTAAAAAGGTGGAAGAACAAATTAAGAAATTTTTGCGACATAAGATAAATGGACACCGAATGGTTGAAAATGATCGAAATGAACTCATCGATTTCCTGTTTTATATGCTCAATACGATTCCGAGTGAAAGAAAATCAGCTGAAGAATTGCTTTCTCATCCATGGTTGAATGAAACAAAAATTAGTGAAATTGCTCGTTTGGATGGACATGAATATGAGTCGAATGCAATTGGTAAACAATCTGGAAAAATTCGAATACCTTTAGTTTCTTTAGATCCCAAACTATTCGAAAATGGTGATAAAGCTATAGAAAAAACAAAGAAAGCAACAAAGAAAAATCCGAAACTTATTTCTGGTGAGTTCCAAAACATTATCAATTGATTTATTTATTTGTTATTATTTTAGACTCGTTTATTCACCAAGAAAATGATGGCAGATACTATTTATATCACAAGTATTGGCGTGTTCCATATCGACAAGATCGAAATCTATTTCAATGTCCAAAGTACGTTTTTTCTCTCACTTAAAGCTTAAAATTAAAATGTGTTTGCTAAGGCTTTGCCACCATAAAAAACTTCAAAATTTATTTATATACATTTTAATTATTTGAATTTTTTAGGTGTCAGAAAAGTATCAGTTTAGAAGCTAAAATAGGATTTGTGATAGTTAGTGATCAAAATTGGCATAAATCAAATTGTAAAAGTAAGTTTTTAAAATGCCTTTTTTGTATTGCCTTATTGATTTTCTTATCTATTTTTTTACCAAAGTTTTTTTAGTTCGACGTAATTATGCACCTTCTAAAGGATATAACCCATCCAAAGAAGAAGTTGATCGTAAAAGAGAAATGCTCGAAAAAGTAGGATATAAGCGAAATGTTAAAAAGACAAGCTCAAATGAAAGTGAAGACGAAACAGACTCAAGCATTCATGAAATTGATGAAGATTCTAATAAAACAATCAGCGGTACGTTAATTTTATTTGTTTAACTTGTGAAGAAAATTTTGCTAAAAGTTTACTTTCAATAAAACAATATCAAATAAATATATATCTTTTTAGAGTTTGGGCCTGGTGAAAGATATGTGAAGCGATCTGCTGAAACTCCAATATGTTATGATTTAAAAACCGGAGAATTGGATGTTGAAGCGGAAGCAGAAATGGCTTTAAATGTATGTTATATAATTTTTTTTCTTTAACTTTCTTTAATTTACTTTTTTTAAGCAAAGAAACCTTTATAAAGTTGGTCTTGGTCAAATCAATGAAGTGAATTGGTCTAATATTTCTTCAGATTCAATGGAATAAAGCAGTTTCGAAATGATCGGATAAAATAATGTGGAAATGTTAAAGTAATGCGAGAATAGGCGATTTGGATTTTTGTAAGTTAATTTTGCTATAAAATTTATTCATACTTTTAATCCTTTAACATTTTAGATAGAATAAAGATGATGAACTTAATGGCTCTTTGATTGTTCCTGAATGTGTTGATTTCTCATTGAATCCTAAAAAGCCTATAAAATAATAATATTTTTATGTTTGTGTTTGTATTTGTATTAGCTTTAATAAAGTATTATTTAAAATGATTTGATAATTGAGAAAATGATTATCATAATCTTTGTCACGCTTGTATTAATTATTCTATCCTAAGGGTTTGACATCGATGTAACATCAACCAAGCTTTTAATGATTATGTATCTCCATGGTTGTCATCTTTTTTACTCAAGCAGCATTAGAATAATTAAAAAGTAGCATTAATTGCAAGAATTTTCACCGTATTTTACTTTTTTTTAAATAATAAATCCAAATTAAGTTCGAACGCGGAGCTATATGCCAGATTTTTTTTAAAAAACAAAAATCATTTAAAAATTAAAATATTCACTCTCTTGCTATGAAAGTCCTAGTTTTAATTTGGCATGCAGCGGTTTTTGTTTTTAGAAAAATTTAAATAATATGAAGGACCATATTTTTTGGATATTTAGCAAACCTTCAATTAAATTTTTAAAATTAAAACAATTATTCTCGAGCTTTTTAAAGCTTGTTGTAAAATTGCCATGCAGCAGTTTTTGTTTTTAGAAAAATTTAAATAATATGAAGGACAATATTTTTTGGTCATTCAGCAAACCTTCAATAAAATTTATTAATTAAAATAATTATTCTACTGCTTTGAAAGCCCTAATGTAAAATTGAAATGCAGCGGTTTTTGTTTTTAGAAAAATTTAAATAATATGAAGGACCATATTTTTTGGTCATTCAGCAAACCTTCAATAAAATTTATTTATTAAAATATTTATTCTACTGCTTTGAAAGCCCTAATGTAAAATTGCCATGCAGCAGTTTTTGTTTTTAGAAAAATTTAAATAATATGAAGGACAATATTTTTTGCAGCAGTTTTTGTTTTTAGAAAAATTTAAATAATATGAAGGACCATATTTTTTGGTCATTCAGCAAACCTTCAATAAAATTTATTTATTAAAATATTTATTTTTGTGCTTTGAAAGCCCTAATGTAAAATTGCCATGCAGCGGTTTTTGTTTTTAGAAAAATTTAAATAATATGAAGGACCATACTTTTTGGTCATTCAGCAAACCTTCAATAAAATTTATTAATTAAAATAATAATTCTCCTGCTTTGAAAGCCCTAATGTAAAATTGCCATGCAGCGGTTTTTGTTTTTAGAAAAAATTTAAATAATATGAAGGACCATATTTTTTTGTCATTCAGCAAACCTTCAATAAAATTTATTTATTAAAATATTTATTCTCGAGCTTTTTAAAGCTTGTTGTAAAATTGCCATGCAGCAGTTTTTGTTTTTAGAAAAATTTAAATAATATGAAGGACCATACTTTTTGGTCATTCAGCAAACCTTCAATAAAATTTATTAGTTAAAATAATAATTCTCGAGCTTTTTAAAGCTTGTTGTAAAATTGCCATGCAGCAGTTTTTGTTTTTAGAAAAATTTAAATAATATGAAGGACCATATTTTTTGGTCATTCAGCAAACCTTCAATAAAATTTATTTATTAAAATATTTATTTTTGTGCTTTGAAAGCCCTAATGTAAAATTGCCATGCAGCGGTTTTTGTTTTTAGAAAAATTTAAATAATATGAAGGACCATACTTTTTGGTCATTCAGCAAACCTTCAATAAAATTTATTAGTTAAAATAATAATTCTCGAGCTTTTTAAAGCTTGTTGTAAAATTGCCATGCAGCAGTTTTTGTTTTTAGAAAAATTTAAATAATATGAAGGACCATATTTTTTGGTCATTCAGCAAACCTTCAATAAAATTTATTTATTAAAATATTTATTTTTGTGCTTTGAAAGCCCTAATGTAAAATTGCCATGCAGCGGTTTTTGTTTTTAGAAAAATTTAAATAATATGAAGGACCATACTTTTTGGTCATTCAGCAAACCTTCAATAAAATTTATTAATTAAAATAATAATTCTCCTGCTTTGAAAGCCCTAATGTAAAATTGCCATGCAGCGGTTTTTGTTTTTAGAAAAAATTTAAATAATATGAAGGACCATATTTTTTTGTCATTCAGCAAACCTTCAATAAAATTTATTTATTAAAATATTTATTCTCGAGCTTTTTAAAGCTTGTTGTAAAATTGCCATGCAGCAGTTTTTGTTTTTAGAAAAATTTAAATAATATGAAGGACCATACTTTTTGGTCATTCAGCAAACCTTCAATAAAATTTATTAGTTAAAATAATAATTCTCGAGCTTTTTAAAGCTTGTTGTAAAATTGCCATGCAGCAGTTTTTGTTTTTAGAAAAATTTAAATAATATGAAGGACCATATTTTTTGGTCATTCAGCAAACCTTCAATAAAATTTATTTATTAAAATATTTATTTTTGTGCTTTGAAAGCCCTAATGTAAAATTGCCATGCAGCGGTTTTTGTTTTTAGAAAAATTTAAATAATATGAAGGACCATACTTTTTGGTCATTCAGCAAACCTTCAATAAAATTTATTAGTTAAAATAATAATTCTCGAGCTTTTTAAAGCTTGTTGTAAAATTGCCATGCAGCAGTTTTTGTTTTTAGAAAAATTTAAATAATATGAAGGACCATATTTTTTGGTCATTCAGCAAACCTTCAATAAAATTTATTTATTAAAATATTTATTTTTGTGCTTTGAAAGCCCTAATGTAAAATTGCCATGCAGCGGTTTTTGTTTTTAGAAAAATTTAAATAATATGAAGGACCATACTTTTTGGTCATTCAGCAAACCTTCAATAAAATTTATTAATTAAAATAATAATTCTCCTGCTTTGAAAGCCCTAATGTAAAATTGCCATGCAGCGGTTTTTGTTTTTAGAAAAAATTTAAATAATATGAAGGACCATATTTTTTTGTCATTCAGCAAACCTTCAATAAAATTTATTTATTAAAATATTTATTCTCGAGCTTTTTAAAGCTTGTTGTAAAATTGCCATGCAGCAGTTTTTGTTTTTAGAAAAATTTAAATAATATGAAGGACCATATTTTTTGGTCATTCAGCAAACCTTCAATAAAATTTATTAGTTAAAATAATAATTCTCGAGCTTTTTAAAGCTTGTTGTAAAATTGCCATGCAGCAGTTTTTGTTTTTAGAAAAATTTAAATAATATGAAGGACCATATTTTTTGGTCATTCAGCAAACCTTCAATAAAATTTATTTATTAAAATATTTATTTTTGTGCTTTGAAAGCCCTAATGTAAAATTGCCATGCAGCGGTTTTTGTTTTTAGAAAAATTTAAATAATATGAAGGACCATATTTTTTGGTCATTCAGCAAACCTTCAATAAAATTTATTTATTAAAATATTTATTTTTGTGCTTTGAAAGCCCTAATGTAAAATTGCCATGCAGCGGTTTTTGTTTTTAGAAAAATTTAAATAATATGAAGGACCATACTTTTTGGTCATTCAGCAAACCTTCAATAAAATTTATTAATTAAAATAATAATTCTCCTGCTTTGAAAGCCCTAATGTAAAATTGCCATGCAGCGGTTTTTGTTTTTAGAAAAAATTTAAATAATATGAAGGACCATATTTTTTTGTCATTCAGCAAACCTTCAATAAAATTTATTTATTAAAATATTTATTCTCGAGCTTTTTAAAGCTTGTTGTAAAATTGCCATGCAGCAGTTTTTGTTTTTAGAAAAATTTAAATAATATGAAGGACCATACTTTTTGGTCATTCAGCAAACCTTCAATAAAATTTATTAGTTAAAATAATAATTCTCGAGCTTTTTAAAGCTTGTTGTAAAATTGCCATGCAGCAGTTTTTGTTTTTAGAAAAATTTAAATAATATGAAGGACCATATTTTTTGGTCATTCAGCAAACCTTCAATAAAATTTATTTATTAAAATATTTATTTTTGTGCTTTGAAAGCCCTAATGTAAAATTGCCATGCAGCGGTTTTTGTTTTTAGAAAAATTTAAATAATATGAAGGACCATACTTTTTGGTCATTCAGCAAACCTTCAATAAAATTTATTAGTTAAAATAATAATTCTCGAGCTTTTTAAAGCTTGTTGTAAAATTGCCATGCAGCAGTTTTTGTTTTTAGAAAAATTTAAATAATATGAAGGACCATATTTTTTGGTCATTCAGCAAACCTTCAATAAAATTTATTTATTAAAATATTTATTTTTGTGCTTTGAAAGCCCTAATGTAAAATTGCCATGCAGCAGTTTTTGTTTTTAGAAAAATTTAAATAATATGAAGGACCATACTTTTTGGTCATTCAGCAAACCTTCAATAAAATTTATTAATTAAAATAATAATTCTCCTGCTTTGAAAGCCCAAATGTAAAATTGCCATGCAGCAGTTTTTGTTTTTAGAAAAATTTAAATAATATGAAGGACAATATTTTTTGCAGCAGTTTTTGTTTTTAGAAAAATTTAAATAATATGAAGGACCATATTTTTTGGTCATTCAGCAAACCTTCAATAAAATTTATTTATTAAAATATTTATTTTTGTGCTTTGAAAGCCCTAATGTAAAATTGCCATGCAGCGGTTTTTGTTTTTAGAAAAATTTAAATAATATGAAGGACCATACTTTTTGGTCATTCAGCAAACCTTCAATAAAATTTATTAATTAAAATAATAATTCTCCTGCTTTGAAAGCCCTAATGTAAAATTGCCATGCAGCGGTTTTTGTTTTTAGAAAAAATTTAAATAATATGAAGGACCATACTTTTTGGTCATTCAGCAAACCTTCAATAAAATTTATTTATTAAAATATTTATTTTTGTGCTTTGAAAGCCCTAATGTAAAATTGCCATGCAGCGGTTTTTGTTTTTAGAAAAATTTAAATAATATGAAGGACCATACTTTTTGGTCATTCAGCAAACCTTCAATAAAATTTATTAATTAAAATAATAATTCTCCTGCTTTGAAAGCCCTAATGTAAAATTGCCATGCAGCGGTTTTTGTTTTTAGAAAAATTTAAATAATATGAAGGACCATACTTTTTGGTCATTCAGCAAACCTTCAATAAAATTTATTAATTAAAATAATAATTCTCCTGCTTTGAAAGCCCTAATGTAAAATTGCCATGCAGCGGTTTTTGTTTTTAGAAAAATTTAAATAATATGAAGGACCATACTTTTTGGTCATTCAGCAAACCTTCAATAAAATTTATTAATTAAAATAATAATTCTCCTGCTTTGAAAGCCCTAATGTAAAATTGCCATGCAGCGGTTTTTGTTTTTAGAAAAATTTAAATAATATGAAGGACCATACTTTTTGGTCATTCAGCAAACCTTCAATAAAATTTATTTATTAAAATATTTATTTTTGTGCTTTGAAAGCCCTAATGTAAAATTGCCATGCAGCGGTTTTTGTTTTTAGAAAAATTTAAATAATATGAAGGACCATACTTTTTGGTCATTCAGCAAACCTTCAATAAAATTTATTTATTAAAATATTTATTTTTGTGCTTTGAAAGCCCTAATGTAAAATTGCCATGCAGCGGTTTTTGTTTTTAGAAAAATTTAAATAATATGAAGGACCATACTTTTTGGTCATTCAGCAAACCTTCAATAAAATTTATTAATTAAAATAATAATTCTCCTGCTTTGAAAGCCCTAATGTAAAATTGCCATGCAGCGGTTTTTGTTTTTAGAAAAATTTAAATAATATGAAGGACCATACTTTTTGGTCATTCAGCAAACCTTCAATAAAATTTATTAATTAAAATAATAATTCTCCTGCTTTGAAAGCCCTAATGTAAAATTGCCATGCAGCGGTTTTTGTTTTTAGAAAAATTTAAATAATATGAAGGACCATATTTTTTGGTCATTCAGCAAACCTTCAATAAAATTTATTTATTAAAATATTTATTTTTGTGCTTTGAAAGCCCTAATGTAAAATTGCCATGCAGCGGTTTTTGTTTTTAGAAAAATTTAAATAATATGAAGGACCATACTTTTTGGTCATTCAGCAAACCTTCAATAAAATTTATTTATTAAAATATTTATTTTTGTGCTTTGAAAGCCCTAATGTAAAATTGCCATGCAGCGGTTTTTGTTTTTAGAAAAATTTAAATAATATGAAGGACCATACTTTTTGGTCATTCAGCAAACCTTCAATAAAATTTATTAATTAAAATAATAATTCTCCTGCTTTGAAAGCCCTAATGTAAAATTGCCATGCAGCGGTTTTTGTTTTTAGAAAAATTTAAATAATATGAAGGACCATACTTTTTGGTCATTCAGCAAACCTTCAATAAAATTTATTAATTAAAATAATAATTCTCCTGCTTTGAAAGCCCTAATGTAAAATTGCCATGCAGCGGTTTTTGTTTTTAGAAAAATTTAAATAATATGAAGGACCATATTTTTTGGTCATTCAGCAAACCTTCAATAAAATTTATTTATTAAAATATTTATTTTTGTGCTTTGAAAGCCCTAATGTAAAATTGCCATGCAGCGGTTTTTGTTTTTAGAAAAATTTAAATAATATGAAGGACCATATTTTTTGGTCATTCAGCAAACCTTCAATAAAATTTAATTATTAAAATATTTATTTTTGTGCTTTGAAAGCCCTAATGTAAAATTGCCATGCAGCGGTTTTTGTTTTTAGAAAAATTTAAATAATATGAAGGACCATACTTTTTGGTCATTCAGCAAACCTTCAATAAAATTTATTTATTAAAATATTTATTTTTGTGCTTTGAAAGCCCTAATGTAAAATTGCCATGCAGCGGTTTTTGTTTTTAGAAAAATTTAAATAATATGAAGGACCATACTTTTTGGTCATTCAGCAAACCTTCAATAAAATTTATTAATTAAAATAATAATTCTCCTGCTTTGAAAGCCCTAATGTAAAATTGCCATGCAGCGGTTTTTGTTTTTAGAAAAATTTAAATAATATGAAGGACCATATTTTTTGGTCATTCAGCAAACCTTCAATAAAATTTATTTATTAAAATATTTATTTTTGTGCTTTGAAAGCCCTAATGTAAAATTGCCATGCAGCGGTTTTTGTTTTTAGAAAAATTTAAATAATATGAAGGACCATACTTTTTGGTCATTCAGCAAACCTTCAATAAAATTTATTTATTAAAATATTTATTTTTGTGCTTTGAAAGCCCTAATGTAAAATTGCCATGCAGCGGTTTTTGTTTTTAGAAAAATTTAAATAATATGAAGGACCATACTTTTTGGTCATTCAGCAAACCTTCAATAAAATTTATTAATTAAAATAATAATTCTCCTGCTTTGAAAGCCCTAATGTAAAATTGCCATGCAGCGGTTTTTGTTTTTAGAAAAATTTAAATAATATGAAGGACCATACTTTTTGGTCATTCAGCAAACCTTCAATAAAATTTATTAATTAAAATAATAATTCTCCTGCTTTGAAAGCCCTAATGTAAAATTGCCATGCAGCGGTTTTTGTTTTTAGAAAAATTTAAATAATATGAAGGACCATATTTTTTGGTCATTCAGCAAACCTTCAATAAAATTTATTAATTAAAATAATAATTCTCCTGCTTTGAAAGCCCTAATGTAAAATTGCCATGCAGCGGTTTTTGTTTTTAGAAAAATTTAAATAATATGAAGGACCATACTTTTTGGTCATTCAGCAAACCTTCAATTAAATTTTTAAAATTAAAACAATTATTCTCGAGCTTTTTAAAGCTTGTTGTGAAATTGCCATGCAGCGGTTTTTGTTTTTAGAAAAATTTAAATAATATGAAGGACCATACTTTTTGGTCATTCAGCAAACCTTCAATAAAATTTATTAATTAAAATAATAATTCTCCTGCTTTGAAAGCCCTAATGTAAAATTGCCATGCAGCGGTTTTTGTTTTTAGAAAAATTTAAATAATATGAAGGACCATATTTTTTGGTCATTCAGCAAACCTTCAATAAAATTTATTTATTAAAATATTTATTTTTGTGCTTTGAAAGCCCTAATGTAAAATTGCCATGCAGCGGTTTTTGTTTTTAGAAAAATTTAAATAATATGAAGGACCATACTTTTTGGTCATTCAGCAAACCTTCAATAAAATTTATTTATTAAAATATTTATTTTTGTGCTTTGAAAGCCCTAATGTAAAATTGCCATGCAGCGGTTTTTGTTTTTAGAAAAATTTAAATAATATGAAGGACCATACTTTTTGGTCATTCAGCAAACCTTCAATAAAATTTATTAATTAAAATAATAATTCTCCTGCTTTGAAAGCCCTAATGTAAAATTGCCATGCAGCGGTTTTTGTTTTTAGAAAAATTTAAATAATATGAAGGACCATACTTTTTGGTCATTCAGCAAACCTTCAATAAAATTTATTAATTAAAATAATAATTCTCCTGCTTTGAAAGCCCTAATGTAAAATTGCCATGCAGCGGTTTTTGTTTTTAGAAAAATTTAAATAATATGAAGGACCATATTTTTTGGTCATTCAGCAAACCTTCAATAAAATTTATTTATTAAAATATTTATTTTTGTGCTTTGAAAGCCCTAATGTAAAATTGCCATGCAGCGGTTTTTGTTTTTAGAAAAATTTAAATAATATGAAGGACCATATTTTTTGGTCATTCAGCAAACCTTCAATAAAATTTATTTATTAAAATATTTATTTTTGTGCTTTGAAAGCCCTAATGTAAAATTGCCATGCAGCGGTTTTTGTTTTTAGAAAAATTTAAATAATATGAAGGACCATACTTTTTGGTCATTCAGCAAACCTTCAATAAAATTTATTTATTAAAATATTTATTTTTGTGCTTTGAAAGCCCTAATGTAAAATTGCCATGCAGCGGTTTTTGTTTTTAGAAAAATTTAAATAATATGAAGGACCATACTTTTTGGTCATTCAGCAAACCTTCAATAAAATTTATTAATTAAAATAATAATTCTCCTGCTTTGAAAGCCCTAATGTAAAATTGCCATGCAGCGGTTTTTGTTTTTAGAAAAATTTAAATAATATGAAGGACCATATTTTTTGGTCATTCAGCAAACCTTCAATAAAATTTATTTATTAAAATATTTATTTTTGTGCTTTGAAAGCCCTAATGTAAAATTGCCATGCAGCGGTTTTTGTTTTTAGAAAAATTTAAATAATATGAAGGACCATACTTTTTGGTCATTCAGCAAACCTTCAATAAAATTTATTTATTAAAATATTTATTTTTGTGCTTTGAAAGCCCTAATGTAAAATTGCCATGCAGCGGTTTTTGTTTTTAGAAAAATTTAAATAATATGAAGGACCATACTTTTTGGTCATTCAGCAAACCTTCAATAAAATTTATTAATTAAAATAATAATTCTCCTGCTTTGAAAGCCCTAATGTAAAATTGCCATGCAGCGGTTTTTGTTTTTAGAAAAATTTAAATAATATGAAGGACCATACTTTTTGGTCATTCAGCAAACCTTCAATAAAATTTATTAATTAAAATAATAATTCTCCTGCTTTGAAAGCCCTAATGTAAAATTGCCATGCAGCGGTTTTTGTTTTTAGAAAAATTTAAATAATATGAAGGACCATATTTTTTGGTCATTCAGCAAACCTTCAATAAAATTTATTAATTAAAATAATAATTCTCCTGCTTTGAAAGCCCTAATGTAAAATTGCCATGCAGCGGTTTTTGTTTTTAGAAAAATTTAAATAATATGAAGGACCATACTTTTTGGTCATTCAGCAAACCTTCAATTAAATTTTTAAAATTAAAACAATTATTCTCGAGCTTTTTAAAGCTTGTTGTGAAATTGCCATGCAGCGGTTTTTGTTTTTAGAAAAATTTAAATAATATGAAGGACCATACTTTTTGGTCATTCAGCAAACCTTCAATAAAATTTATTAATTAAAATAATAATTCTCCTGCTTTGAAAGCCCTAATGTAAAATTGCCATGCAGCGGTTTTTGTTTTTAGAAAAATTTAAATAATATGAAGGACCATACTTTTTGGTCATTCAGCAAACCTTCAATTAAATTTTTAAAATTAAAACAATTATTCTCGAGCTTTTTAAAGCTTGTTGTGAAATTGCCATGCAGCGGTTTTTGTTTTTAGAAAAAATTTAAATAATATGAAGGGCCATACTTTTTGGTCATTCAGCAAACCTTCAATTAAATTTTTAAAATTAAAACAATTATTCTCGAGCTTTTTAAAGCTTGTTGTGAAATTGCCATGCAGCGGTTTTTGTTTTTAAAAAAAATTTAAATAATATGTAGGACCATATTTTTTGGTCATTCAGCAAACCTTCAATAAAATTTATTAATTAAAATAATTATTCTACTGCTTTGAAATCCCTAATGTAAAATTGCCATGCAGCGGTTTTTGTTTTTAGAAAAATTTAAATAATATGAAGGACCATACTTTTTGGTCATTCAGCAAACTTTCAATTAAATTTATTAATTTAAATAATTATTCTCCTGCTTTGAAATCCCTAATGTAAAATTGCCATGCAGCAGTTTTTGTTTTTAGAAAAATTTAAATAATATGAAGGACCATACTTTTTGGTCATTCAGCAAACTTTCAATTAAATTTATTAATTTAAATAATTATTCTCCTGCTTTGAAATCCCTAATGTAAAATTGCCATGCAGCGGTTTTTGTTTTTAGAAAAATTTAAATAATATGAAGGACCATACTTTTTGGTCATTCAGCAAACTTTCAATTAAATTTATTAATTTAAATAATTATTCTCGAGCTTTTTAAAGCTTGTTGTGAAATTGCCATGCAGCGGTTTTTGTTTTTAGAAAAATTTAAATAATATGAAGGACCACATTTTTTGGTCATTCAGCAAACCTTCAATTAAATTTTTAAAATTAAAACAATTATTCTCGAGCTTTTTAAAGCTTGTTGTAAAATTGCCATGCAGCGGTTTTTGTTTTTAGAAAAATTTAAATAATATGAAGGACCACATTTTTTGGTCATTCAGCAAACCTTCAATTAAATTTTTAAAATTAAAACAATTATTCTCGAGCTTTTTAAAGCTTGTTGTAAAATTGTCATGCAGCGGTTTTTGTTTTTAGAAAAATTTAAATAATATGAAGGACCATACTTTTTGGTCATTCAGCAAACTTTCAATTAAATTTATTAATTAAAATAATTATTCTACTGCTTTGAAATCCCTAATGTAAAATTGCCATATAGCGGTTTTTGTTTTTAGAAAAATTTAAATAATATGAAGGACCATACTTTTTGGTCATTCAGCAAACTTTCAATTAAATTTATTAATTTATATAATTATTCTCCTGCTTTGAAATCCCTAATGTAATATTGCCATGCAGCAGTTTTTGTTTTTAGAAAAATTTAAATAATATGAAGGACCATACTTTTTGGTCATTCAGCAAACTTTCAATTAAATTTATTAATTAAAATAATTATTCTACTGCTTTGAAATCCCTAATGTAAAATTGCCATATAGCGGTTTTTGTTTTTAGAAAAATTTAAATAATATGAAGGACCATACTTTTTGGTCATTCAGCAAACTTTCAATTAAATTTATTAATTAAAATAATTATTCTCCTGCTTTGAAATCCCTAATGTAAAATTGCCATGCAGCGGTTTTTGTTTTTAGAAAAATTTAAATAATATGAAGGACCATACTTTTTGGTCATTCAGCAAACTTTCAATTAAATTTATTAATTAAAATAATTATTCTCCTGCTTTGAAAGCCCTAATGTAAAATTGCCATGCAGCGGTTTTTGTTTTTAGAAAAATTTAAATAATATGAAGGACCATACTTTTTGGTCATTCAGCAAACCTTCAATAAAATTTATTAATTAAAATAATTATTCTCCTGCTTTGAAATCCCTAATGTAAAATTGCCATGCAGCAGTTTTTGTTTTTAGAAAAATTTAAATAATATGAAGGACCATACTTTTTGGTCATTCAGCAAACCTTAAATAAAATTTATTAATTAAAACAATTATTCTCGAGCTTTTTAAAGCTTGTTGTAAAATTGCCATGCAGCAGTTTTTGTTTTTAGAAAAATTTAAATAATATGAAGGACCATACTTTTTGGTCATTCAGCAAACCTTCAATAAAATTTATTAATTAAAATAATTATTCTCCTGCTTTGAAATCCCTAATGTAAAATTGCCATGCAGCAGTTTTTGTTTTTAGAAAAATTTAAATAATATGAAGGACCATACTTTTTGGTCATTCAGCAAACCTTCAATAAAATTTATTTATTAAAATATTTATTTTTGTGCTTTGAAATCCCTAATGTAAAATTGCCATGCAGCGGTTTTTGTTTTTAGAAAAATTTAAATAATATGAAGGACCATACTTTTTGGTCATTCAGCAAACTTTCAATTAAATTTATTAATTTAAATAATTATTCTTCTGCTTTGAAATCCCTAATGTAAAATTGCCATGCAGCAGTTTTTGTTTTTAGAAAAATTTAAATAATATGAAGGACCATACTTTTTGGTCATTCAGCAAACTTTCAATTAAATTTATTAATTTAAATAATTATTCTCCTGCTTTGAAATCCCTAATGTAAAATTGCCATGCAGCAGTTTTTGTTTTTAGAAAAATTTAAATAATATGAAGGACCATACTTTTTGGTCATTCAGCAAACTTTCAATTAAATTTTTAAAATTAAAACAATTATTCTCGAGCTTTTTAAAGCTTGTTGTAAAATTGCCATGCAGCGGTTTTTGTTTTTAGAAAAATTTAAATAATATGAAGGACCACATTTTTTGGTCATTCAGCAAACCTTCAATTAAATTTATTAATTAAAATAATTATTCTCCTGCTTTGAAATCCCTAATGTAAAATTGCCATGCAGCGGTTTTTGTTTTTAGAAAAATTTAAATAATATGAAGGACCACATTTTTTGGTCATTCAGCAAACCTTCAATTAAATTTTTAAAATTAAAACAATTATTCTCGAGCTTTTTAAAGCTTGTTGTAAAATTGCCATGCAGCGGTTTTTGTTTTTAGAAAAATTTAAATAATATGAAGGACCACATTTTTTGGTCATTCAGCAAACCTTCAATTAAATTTTTAAAATTAAAACAATTATTCTCGAGCTTTTTAAAGCTTGTTGTAAAATTGTCATGCAGCGGTTTTTGTTTTTAGAAAAATTTAAATAATATGAAGGACCATACTTTTTGGTCATTCAGCAAACTTTCAATTAAATTTATTAATTAAAATAATTATTCTACTGCTTTGAAATCCCTAATGTAAAATTGCCATATAGCGGTTTTTGTTTTTAGAAAAATTTAAATAATATGAAGGACCATACTTTTTGGTCATTCAGCAAACTTTCAATTAAATTTATTAATTAAAATAATTATTCTACTGCTTTGAAATCCCTAATGTAAAATTGCCATATAGCGGTTTTTGTTTTTAGAAAAATTTAAATAATATGAAGGACCATACTTTTTGGTCATTCAGCAAACTTTCAATTAAATTTATTAATTTATATAATTATTCTCCTGCTTTGAAATCCCTAATGTAATATTGCCATGCAGCAGTTTTTGTTTTTAGAAAAATTTAAATAATATGAAGGACCATACTTTTTGGTCATTCAGCAAACTTTCAATTAAATTTATTAATTAAAATAATTATTCTACTGCTTTGAAATCCCTAATGTAAAATTGCCATATAGCGGTTTTTGTTTTTAGAAAAATTTAAATAATATGAAGGACCATACTTTTTGGTCATTCAGCAAACTTTCAATTAAATTTATTAATTAAAATAATTATTCTCCTGCTTTGAAATCCCTAATGTAAAATTGCCATGCAGCGGTTTTTGTTTTTAGAAAAATTTAAATAATATGAAGGACCATACTTTTTGGTCATTCAGCAAACTTTCAATTAAATTTATTAATTAAAATAATTATTCTCCTGCTTTGAAAGCCCTAATGTAAAATTGCCATGCAGCGGTTTTTGTTTTTAGAAAAATTTAAATAATATGAAGGACCATACTTTTTGGTCATTCAGCAAACCTTCAATAAAATTTATTAATTAAAATAATTATTCTCCTGCTTTGAAATCCCTAATGTAAAATTGCCATGCAGCAGTTTTTGTTTTTAGAAAAATTTAAATAATATGAAGGACCATACTTTTTGGTCATTCAGCAAACCTTAAATAAAATTTATTAATTAAAACAATTATTCTCGAGCTTTTTAAAGCTTGTTGTAAAATTGCCATGCAGCAGTTTTTGTTTTTAGAAAAATTTAAATAATATGAAGGACCATACTTTTTGGTCATTCAGCAAACCTTCAATAAAATTTATTAATTAAAATAATTATTCTCCTGCTTTGAAATCCCTAATGTAAAATTGCCATGCAGCAGTTTTTGTTTTTAGAAAAATTTAAATAATATGAAGGACCATACTTTTTGGTCATTCAGCAAACCTTCAATAAAATTTATTTATTAAAATATTTATTTTTGTGCTTTGAAATCCCTAATGTAAAATTGCCATGCAGCGGTTTTTGTTTTTAGAAAAATTTAAATAATATGAAGGACCATACTTTTTGGTCATTCAGCAAACTTTCAATTAAATTTATTAATTTAAATAATTATTCTTCTGCTTTGAAATCCCTAATGTAAAATTGCCATGCAGCAGTTTTTGTTTTTAGAAAAATTTAAATAATATGAAGGACCATACTTTTTGGTCATTCAGCAAACTTTCAATTAAATTTATTAATTTAAATAATTATTCTCCTGCTTTGAAATCCCTAATGTAAAATTGCCATGCAGCAGTTTTTGTTTTTAGAAAAATTTAAATAATATGAAGGACCATACTTTTTGGTCATTCAGCAAACTTTCAATTAAATTTTTAAAATTAAAACAATTATTCTCGAGCTTTTTAAAGCTTGTTGTAAAATTGCCATGCAGCGGTTTTTGTTTTTAGAAAAATTTAAATAATATGAAGGACCACATTTTTTGGTCATTCAGCAAACCTTCAATTAAATTTATTAATTAAAATAATTATTCTCCTGCTTTGAAATCCCTAATGTAAAATTGCCATGCAGCGGTTTTTGTTTTTAGAAAAATTTAAATAATATGAAGGACCACATTTTTTGGTCATTCAGCAAACCTTCAATTAAATTTTTAAAATTAAAACAATTATTCTCGAGCTTTTTAAAGCTTGTTGTAAAATTGCCATGCAGCGGTTTTTGTTTTTAGAAAAATTTAAATAATATGAAGGACCACATTTTTTGGTCATTCAGCAAACCTTCAATTAAATTTTTAAAATTAAAACAATTATTCTCGAGCTTTTTAAAGCTTGTTGTAAAATTGTCATGCAGCGGTTTTTGTTTTTAGAAAAATTTAAATAATATGAAGGACCATACTTTTTGGTCATTCAGCAAACTTTCAATTAAATTTATTAATTAAAATAATTATTCTACTGCTTTGAAATCCCTAATGTAAAATTGCCATATAGCGGTTTTTGTTTTTAGAAAAATTTAAATAATATGAAGGACCATACTTTTTGGTCATTCAGCAAACTTTCAATTAAATTTATTAATTTATATAATTATTCTCCTGCTTTGAAATCCCTAATGTAATATTGCCATGCAGCAGTTTTTGTTTTTAGAAAAATTTAAATAATATGAAGGACCATACTTTTTGGTCATTCAGCAAACTTTCAATTAAATTTATTAATTAAAATAATTATTCTCCTGCTTTGAAATCCCTAATGTAAAATTGCCATGCAGCGGTTTTTGTTTTTAGAAAAATTTAAATAATATGAAGGACCATACTTTTTGGTCATTCAGCAAACTTTCAATTAAATTTATTAATTTAAATAATTATTCTCCTGCTTTGAAATCCCTAATGTAAAATTGCCATGCAGCGGTTTTTGTTTTTAGAAAAATTTAAATAATATGAAGGACCATACTTTTTGGTCATTCAGCAAACTTTCAATTAAATTTATTAATTTAAATAATTATTCTCCTGCTTTGAAATCCCTAATGTAAAATTGCCATGCAGCGGTTTTTGTTTTTAGAAAAATTTAAATAATATGAAGGACCATACTTTTTGGTCATTCAGCAAACTTTCAATTAAATTTATTAATTTAAATAATTATTCTCCTGCTTTGAAATCCCTAATGTAAAATTGCCATGCAGCAGTTTTTGTTTTTAGAAAAATTTAAATAATATGAAGGACCATACTTTTTGGTCATTCAGCAAACCTTCAATAAAATTTATTAATTAAAATAATTATTCTCCTGCTTTGAAATCTCTAATGTAAAATTGCCATGCAGCAGTTTTTGTTTTTAGAAAAATTTAAATAATATGAAGGACCATACTTTTTGGTCATTCAGCAAACTTTCAATTAAATTTATTAATTTAAATAATTATTCTCCTGCTTTGAAATCCCTAATGTAAAATTGCCATGCAGCGGTTTTTGTTTTTAGAAAAATTTAAATAATATGAAGGACCATACTTTTTGGTCATTCAGCAAACTTTCAATTAAATTTATTAATTTAAATAATTATTCTGTTGCTTTGAAATCCCTAATGTAAAATTGCCATGCAGCAGTTTTTGTTTTTAGAAAAATTTAAATAATATGAAGGACCATACTTTTTGGTCATTCAGCAAACTTTCAATTAAATTTATTAATTAAAATAATTATTCTCCTGCTTTGAAATCCCTAATGTAAAATTGCCATGCAGCGGTTTTTGTTTTTAGAAAAATTTAAATAATATGAAGGACCATACTTTTTGGTCATTCAGCAAACCTTCAATAAAATTTATTAATTAAAATAATTATTCTCCTGCTTTGAAATCCCTAATGTAAAATTGCCATGCAGCAGTTTTTGTTTTTAGAAAAATTTAAATAATATGAAGGACCATACTTTTTGGTCATTCAGCAAACCTTCAATAAAATTTATTAATTTAAATAATTATTCTCCTGCTTTGAAATCCCTAATGTAAAATTGCCATGCAGCGGTTTTTGTTTTTAGAAAAATTTAAATAATATGAAGGACCATACTTTTTGGTCATTCAGCAAACCTTCAATAAAATTTATTAATTAAAATAATTATTCTCCTGCTTTGAAATCCCTAATGTAAAATTGCCATGCAGCGGTTTTTGTTTTTAGAAAAATTTAAATAATATGAAGGACCATACTTTTTGGTCATTCAGCAAACCTTCAATAAAATTTATTAATTTAAATAATTATTCTCCTGCTTTGAAATCCCTAATGTAAAATTGCCATGCAGCGGTTTTTGTTTTTAGAAAAATTTAAATAATATGAAGGACCATACTTTTTGGTCATTCAGCAAACCTTCAATAAAATTTATTAATTAAAATAATTATTCTGTTGCTTTGAAATCCCTAATGTAAAATTGCCATGCAGCGGTTTTTGTTTTTAGAAAAATTTAAATAATATGAAGGACCATACTTTTTGGTCATTCAGCAAACTTTCAATTAAATTTATTAATTTAAATAATTATTCTCCTGCTTTGAAATCCCTAATGTAAAATTGCCATGCAGCGGTTTTTGTTTTTAGAAAAATTTAAATAATATGAAGGACCATACTTTTTGGTCATTCAGCAAACTTTCAATTAAATTTATTAATTTAAATAATTATTCTGTTGCTTTGAAATCCCTAATGTAAAATTGCCATGCAGCAGTTTTTGTTTTTAGAAAAATTTAAATAATATGAAGGACCATACTTTTTGGTCATTCAGCAAACTTTCAATTAAATTTATTAATTAAAATAATTATTCTCCTGCTTTGAAATCCCTAATGTAAAATTGCCATGCAGCGGTTTTTGTTTTTAGAAAAATTTAAATAATATGAAGGACCATACTTTTTGGTCATTCAGCAAACTTTCAATTAAATTTATTAATTAAAATAATTATTCTCCTGCTTTGAAATCCCTAATGTAAAATTGCCATGCAGCGGTTTTTGTTTTTAGAAAAATTTAAATAATATGAAGGACCATACTTTTTGGTCATTCAGCAAACCTTCAATAAAATTTATTAATTTAAATAATTATTCTCCTGCTTTGAAATCCCTAATGTAAAATTGCCATGCAGCGGTTTTTGTTTTTAGAAAAATTTAAATAATATGAAGGACCATACTTTTTGGTCATTCAGCAAACCTTCAATAAAATTTATTAATTAAAATAATTATTCTCCTGCTTTGAAATCCCTAATGTAAAATTGCCATGCAGCAGTTTTTGTTTTTAGAAAAATTCAAATAATATGAAGGACCATACTTTTTGGTCATTCAGCAAACTTTCAATTAAATTTATTAATTTAAATAATTATTCTGTTGCTTTGAAATCCCTAATGTAAAATTGCCATGCAGCAGTTTTTGTTTTTAGAAAAATTTAAATAATATGAAGGACCATACTTTTTGGTCATTCAGCAAACTTTCAATTAAATTTATTAATTAAAATAATTATTCTCCTGCTTTGAAATCCCTAATGTAAAATTGCCATGCAGCGGTTTTTGTTTTTAGAAAAATTTAAATAATATGAAGGACCATACTTTTTGGTCATTCAGCAAACTTTCAATTAAATTTATTAATTTAAATAATTATTCTCCTGCTTTGAAATCCCTAATGTAAAATTGCCATGCAGCAGTTTTTGTTTTTAGAAAAATTTAAATAATATGAAGGACCATACTTTTTGGTCATTCAGCAAACTTTCAATTAAATTTATTAATTAAAATAATTATTCTCCTGCTTTGAAATCCCTAATGTAAAATTGCCATGCAGCGGTTTTTGTTTTTAGAAAAATTTAAATAATATGAAGGACCATACTTTTTGGTCATTCAGCAAACTTTCAATTAAATTTATTAATTTAAATAATTATTCTGTTGCTTTGAAATCCCTAATGTAAAATTGCCATGCAGCAGTTTTTGTTTTTAGAAAAATTTAAATAATATGAAGGACCATACTTTTTGGTCATTCAGCAAACCTTCAATAAAATTTATTAATTAAAATAATTATTCTCCTGCTTTGAAATCCCTAATGTAAAATTGCCATGCAGCAGTTTTTGTTTTTAGAAAAATTTAAATAATATGAAGGACCATATTTTTTGGTCATTCAGCAAACCTTCAATAAAATTTATTTATTAAAATAATTATTCCCCTGCTTTGAAATCCCTAATGTAAAATTGCCATGCAGCGGTTTTTGTTTTTAGAAAATTTTAAATAATATGAAGGACCATACTTTTTGGTCATTCAGCAAACCTTCAATAAAATTTATTAATTAAAATAATTATTCTCCTGCTTTGAAATCCCTAATGTAAAATTGCCATGCAGCGGTTTTTGTTTTTAGAAAAATTTAAATAATATGAAGGACCATATTTTTTGGTCATTCAGCAAACCTTCAATAAAATTTATTAATTAAAATAATTATTCCCCTGCTTTGAAATCCCTAATGTAAAATTGCCATGCAGCGGTTTTTGTTTTTAGAAAAATTTAAATAATATGAAGGACCATACTTTTTGGTCATTCAGCAAACCTTCAATAAAACTTATTAATTAAAATAATTATTCCCCTGCTTTGAAATCCCTAATGTAAAATTGCCATGCAGCAGTTTTTGTTTTTAGAAAAATTTAAATAATATGAAGGACCATACTTTTTGGTCATTCAGCAAACTTTCAATTAAATTTATTAATTTAAATAATTATTCTCCTGCTTTGAAATCCCTAATGTAAAATTGCCATGCAGCGGTTTTTGTTTTTAGAAAAATTTAAATAATATGAAGGACCATACTTTTTGGTCATTCAGCAAACCTTCAATAAAATTTATTTATTAAAATAATTATTCCCCTGCTTTGAAATCCCTAATGTAAAATTGCCATGCAGCGGTTTTTGTTTTTAGAAAAATTTAAATAATATGAAGGACCATACTTTTTGGTCATTCAGCAAACCTTCAATAAAATTTATTAATTAAAATAATTATTCCCCTGCTTTGAAATCCCTAATGTAAAATTGCCATGCAGCGGTTTTTGTTTTTAGAAAAATTTAAATAATATGAAGGACCATATTTTTTGGTCATTCAGCAAACCTTCAATAAAATTTATTAATTAAAATAATTATTCCCCTGCTTGGAAATCCCTAATGTAAAATTGCCATGCAGCGGTTTTTGTTTTTAGAAAAATTTAAATAATATGAAGGACCATATTTTTTGGTCATTCAGCAAACCTTCAATAAAATTTATTAATTAAAATAATTATTCCCCTGCTTTGAAATCCCTAATGTAAAATTGCCATGCAGCGGTTTTTGTTTTTAGAAAAATTTAAATAATATGAAGGACCATATTTTTTGGTCATTCAGCAAACCTTCAATAAAATTTATTAATTAAAATAATTATTCCCCTGCTTTGAAATCCCTAATGTAAAATTGCCATGCAGCGGTTTTTGTTTTTAGAAAATTTTAAATAATATGAAGGACCATACTTTTTGGTCATTCAGCAAACCTTCAATAAAATTTATTAATTAAAATAATTATTCTCCTGCTTTGAAATCCCTAATGTAAAATTGCCATGCAGCGGTTTTTGTTTTTAGAAAAATTTAAATAATATGAAGGACCATATTTTTTGGTCATTCAGCAAACCTTCAATAAAATTTATTAATTAAAATAATTATTCCCCTGCTTTGAAATCCCTAATGTAAAATTGCCATGCAGCGGTTTTTGTTTTTAGAAAAATTTAAATAATATGAAGGACCATACTTTTTGGTCATTCAGCAAACCTTCAATAAAATTTATTAATTAAAATAATTATTCCCCTGCTTTGAAATCCCTAATGTAAAATTGCCATGCAGCAGTTTTTGTTTTTAGAAAAATTTAAATAATATGAAGGACCATACTTTTTGGTCATTCAGCAAACTTTCAATTAAATTTATTAATTTAAATAATTATTCTCCTGCTTTGAAATCCCTAATGTAAAATTGCCATGCAGCGGTTTTTGTTTTTAGAAAAATTTAAATAATATGAAGGACCATACTTTTTGGTCATTCAGCAAACCTTCAATAAAATTTATTTATTAAAATAATTATTCCCCTGCTTTGAAATCCCTAATGTAAAATTGCCATGCAGCGGTTTTTGTTTTTAGAAAAATTTAAATAATATGAAGGACCATACTTTTTGGTCATTCAGCAAACCTTCAATAAAATTTATTAATTAAAATAATTATTCCCCTGCTTTGAAATCCCTAATGTAAAATTGCCATGCAGCGGTTTTTGTTTTTAGAAAAATTTAAATAATATGAAGGACCATATTTTTTGGTCATTCAGCAAACCTTCAATAAAATTTATTAATTAAAATAATTATTCCCCTGCTTGGAAATCCCTAATGTAAAATTGCCATGCAGCGGTTTTTGTTTTTAGAAAAATTTAAATAATATGAAGGACCATATTTTTTGGTCATTCAGCAAACCTTCAATAAAATTTATTAATTAAAATAATTATTCCCCTGCTTTGAAATCCCTAATGTAAAATTGCCATGCAGCGGTTTTTGTTTTTAGAAAAATTTAAATAATATGAAGGACCATATTTTTTGGTCATTCAGCAAACCTTCAATAAAATTTATTAATTAAAATAATTATTCCCCTGCTTTGAAATCCCTAATGTAAAATTGCCATGCAGCGGTTTTTGTTTTTAGAAAAATTTAAATAATATGAAGGACCATATTTTTTGGTCATTCAGCAAACCTTCAATAAAATTTATTAATTAAAATAATTATTCCCCTGCTTGGAAATCCCTAATGTAAAATTGCCATGCAGCGGTTTTTGTTTTTAGAAAAATTTAAATAATATGAAGGACCATACTTTTTGGTCATTCAGCAAACCTTCAATAAAATTTATTAATTAAAATAATTATTCCCCTGCTTTGAAATCCCTAATGTAAAATTGCCATGCAGCGGTTTTTGTTTTTAGAAAAATTTAAATAATATGAAGGACCATATTTTTTGGTCATTCAGCAAACCTTCAATAAAATTTATTAATTAAAATAATTATTCCCCTGCTTTGAAATCCCTAATGTAAAATTGCCATGCAGCGGTTTTTGTTTTTAGAAAAATTTAAATAATATGAAGGACCATATTTTTTGGTCATTCAGCAAACCTTCAATAAAATTTATTAATTAAAATAATTATTCCCCTGCTTGGAAATCCCTAATGTAAAATTGCCATGCAGCGGTTTTTGTTTTTAGAAAAATTTAAATAATATGAAGGACCATATTTTTTGGTCATTCAGCAAACCTTCAATAAAATTTATTAATTAAAATAATTATTCCCCTGCTTTGAAATCCCTAATGTAAAATTGCCATGCAGCGGTTTTTGTTTTTAGAAAAATTTAAATAATATGAAGGACCATACTTTTTGGTCATTCAGCAAACTTTCAATTAAATTTATTAATTTAAATAATTATTCCCCTGCTTGGAAATCCCTAATGTAAAATTGCCATGCAGCGGTTTTTGTTTTTAGAAAAATTTAAATAATATGAAGGACCATACTTTTTGGTCATTCAGCAAACCTTCAATAAAATTTATTAATTAAAATAATTATTCTCCTGCTTTGAAATCCCTAATGTAAAATTGCCATGCAGCGGTTTTTGTTTTTAGAAAAATTTAAATAATATGAAGGACCATACTTTTTGGTCATTCAGCAAACCTTCAATAAAATTTATTAATTAAAATAATTATTCCCCGGCTTTGAAATCCCTAATGTAAAATTGCCATGCAGCGGTTTTTGTTTTTAGAAAAATTTAAATAATATGAAGGACCATACTTTTTGGTCATTCAGCAAACCTTCAATAAAATTTATTAATTAAAATAATTATTCCCCTGCTTTGAAATCCCTAATGTAAAATTGCCATGCAGCGGTTTTTGTTTTTAGAAAATTTTAAATAATATGAAGGACCATACTTTTTGGTCATTCAGCAAACCTTCAATAAAATTTATTAATTAAAATAATTATTCTCCTGCTTTGAAATCCCTAATGTAAAATTGCCATGCAGCGGTATTTGTTTTTAGAAAAATTTAAATAATATGAAGGACCATACTTTTTGGTCATTCAGCAAACCTTCAATAAAATTTATTAATTAAAATAATTATTCCCCTGCTTTGAAATCCCTAATGTAAAATTGCCATGCAGCGGTTTTTGTTTTTAGAAAATTTTAAATAATATGAAGGACCATACTTTTTGGTCATTCAGCAAACCTTCAATAAAATTTATTAATTAAAATAATTATTCTCCTGCTTTGAAATCCCTAATGTAAAATTGCCATGCAGCGGTTTTTGTTTTTAGAAAAATTTAAATAATATGAAGGACCATATTTTTTGGTCATTCAGCAAACCTTCAATAAAATTTATTAATTAAAATAATTATTCCCCTGCTTTGAAATCCCTAATGTAAAATTGCCATGCAGCGGTTTTTGTTTTTAGAAAAATTTAAATAATATGAAGGACCATACTTTTTGGTCATTCAGCAAACCTTCAATAAAATTTATTAATTAAAATAATTATTCCCCTGCTTTGAAATCCCTAATGTAAAATTGCCATGCAGCGGTTTTTGTTTTTAGAAAAATTTAAATAATATGAAGGACCATATTTTTTGGTCATTCAGCAAACCTTCAATAAAATTTATTAATTAAAATAATTATTCCCCTGCTTTGAAATCCCTAATGTAAAATTGCCATGCAGCGGTTTTTGTTTTTAGAAAAATTTAAATAATATGAAGGACCATACTTTTTGGTCATTCAGCAAACCTTCAATAAAATTTATTAATTAAAATAATTATTCCCCTGCTTTGAAATCCCTAATGTAAAATTGCCATGCAGCGGTTTTTGTTTTTAGAAAAATTTAAATAATATGAAGGACCATACTTTTTGGTCATTCAGCAAACCTTCAATAAAATTTATTAATTAAAATAATTATTCCCCTGCTTTGAAATCCCTAATGTAAAATTGCCATGCAGCGGTTTTTGTTTTTAGAAAAATTTAAATAATATGAAGGACCATACTTTTTGGTCATTCAGCAAACCTTCAATAAAATTTATTAATTAAAATAATTATTCTCCTGCTTTGAAATCCCTAATGTAAAATTGCCATGCAGCGGTTTTTGTTTTTAGAAAATTTTAAATAATATGAAGGACCATACTTTTTGGTCATTCAGCAAACCTTCAATAAAATTTATTAATTAAAATAATTATTCTCCTGCTTTGAAATCCCTAATGTAAAATTGCCATGCAGCGGTTTTTGTTTTTAGAAAAATTTAAATAATATGAAGGACCATATTTTTTGGTCATTCAGCAAACCTTCAATAAAATTTATTAATTAAAATAATTATTCCCCTGCTTTGAAATCCCTAATGTAAAATTGCCATGCAGCGGTTTTTGTTTTTAGAAAAATTTAAATAATATGAAGGACCATACTTTTTGGTCATTCAGCAAACCTTCAATAAAATTTATTAATTAAAATAATTATTCCCCTGCTTTGAAATCCCTAATGTAAAATTGCCATGCAGCAGTTTTTGTTTTTAGAAAAATTTAAATAATATGAAGGACCATACTTTTTGGTCATTCAGCAAACTTTCAATTAAATTTATTAATTTAAATAATTATTCTCCTGCTTTGAAATCCCTAATGTAAAATTGCCATGCAGCGGTTTTTGTTTTTAGAAAAATTTAAATAATATGAAGGACCATACTTTTTGGTCATTCAGCAAACCTTCAATAAAATTTATTAATTAAAATAATTATTCTCCTGCTTTGAAATCCCTAATGTAAAATTGCCATGCAGCAGTTTTTGTTTTTAGAAAAATTTAAATAATATGAAGGACCATATTTTTTGGTCATTCAGCAAACTTTCAATTAAATTTATTAATTTAAATAATTATTCTCCTGCTTTGAAATCCCTAATGTAAAATTGCCATGCAGCGGTTTTTGTTTTTAGAAAATTTTAAATAATATGAAGGACCATACTTTTTGGTCATTCAGCAAACCTTCAATAAAATTTATTAATTAAAATAATTATTCTCCTGCTTTGAAATCCCTAATGTAAAATTGCCATGCAGCAGTTTTTGTTTTTAGAAAAATTTAAATAATATGAAGGACCATACTTTTTGGTCATTCAGCAAACTTTCAATTAAATTTATTAATTTAAATAATTATTCTCCTGCTTTGAAATCCCTAATGTAAAATTGCCATGCAGCGGTTTTTGTTTTTAGAAAAATTTAAATAATATGAAGGACCATACTTTTTGGTCATTCAGCAAACCTTCAATAAAATTTATTAATTAAAATAATTATTCTCCTGCTTTGAAATCCCTAATGTAAAATTGCCATGCAGCAGTTTTTGTTTTTAGAAAAATTTAAATAATATGAAGGACCATATTTTTTGGTCATTCAGCAAACCTTCAATAAAATTTATTTATTAAAATAATTATTCCACTGCTTTGAAATCCCTAATGTAAAATTGCCATGCAGCGGTTTTTGTTTTTAGAAAAATTTAAATAATATGAAGGACCATACTTTTTGGTCATTCAGCAAACCTTCAATAAAATTTATTAATTAAAATAATTATTCTCCTGCTTTGAAATCCCTAATGTAAAATTGCCATGCAGCGGTTTTTGTTTTTAGAAAAATTTAAATAATATGAAGGACCATATTTTTTGGTCATTCAGCAAACCTTCAATAAAATTTATTAATTAAAATAATTATTCCCCTGCTTTGAAATCCCTAATGTAAAATTGCCATGCAGCGGTTTTTGTTTTTAGAAAAATTTAAATAATATGAAGGACCATATTTTTTGGTCATTCAGCAAACCTTCAATAAAATTTATTAATTAAAATAATTATTCCCCTGCCTGGAAATCCCTAATGTAAAATTGCCATGCAGCGGTTTTTGTTTTTAGAAAAATTTAAATAATATGAAGGACCATATTTTTTGGTCATTCAGCAAACCTTCAATAAAATTTATTAATTAAAATAATTATTCCCCTGCTTTGAAATCCCTAATGTAAAATTGCCATGCAGCGGTTTTTGTTTTTAGAAAAATTTAAATAATATGAAGGACCATACTTTTTGGTCATTCAGCAAACTTTCAATTAAATTTATTAATTTAAATAATTATTCCCCTGCTTGGAAATCCCTAATGTAAAATTGCCATGCAGCGGTTTTTGTTTTTAGAAAAATTTAAATAATATGAAGGACCATACTTTTTGGTCATTCAGCAAACCTTCAATAAAATTTATTAATTAAAATAATTATTCTCCTGCTTTGAAATCCCTAATGTAAAATTGCCATGCAGCGGTTTTTGTTTTTAGAAAATTTTAAATAATATGAAGGACCATACTTTTTGGTCATTCAGCAAACCTTCAATAAAATTTATTAATTAAAATAATTATTCTCCTGCTTTGAAATCCCTAATGTAAAATTGCCATGCAGCGGTTTTTGTTTTTAGAAAAATTTAAATAATATGAAGGACTATATTTTTTGGTCATTCAGCAAACCTTCAATAAAATTTATTAATTAAAATAATTATTCCCCTGCTTGGAAATCCCTAATGTAAAACTGCCATGCAGCGGTTTTTGTTTTTAGAAAAATTTAAATAATATGAAGGACCATATTTTTTGGTCATTCAGCAAACCTTCAATAAAATTTATTAATTAAAATAATTATTCCCCTGCTTTGAAATCCCTAATGTAAAATTGCCATGCAGCGGTTTTTGTTTTTAGAAAAATTTAAATAATATGAAGGACCATATTTTTTGGTCATTCAGCAAACCTTCAATAAAATTTATTAATTAAAATAATTATTCCCCTGCTTGGAAATCCCTAATGTAAAATTGCCATGCAGCGGTTTTTGTTTTTAGAAAAATTTAAATAATATGAAGGACCATATTTTTTGGTCATTCAGCAAACCTTCAATAAAATTTATTAATTAAAATAATTATTCCCCTGCTTTGAAATCCCTAATGTAAAATTGCCATGCAGCGGTTTTTGTTTTTAGAAAAATTTAAATAATATGAAGGACCATATTTTTTGGTCATTCAGCAAACCTTCAATAAAATTTATTAATTAAAATAATTATTCCCCTGCTTTGAAATCCCTAATGTAAAATTGCCATGCAGCGGTTTTTGTTTTTAGAAAAATTTAAATAATATGAAGGACCATACTTTTTGGTCATTCAGCAAACTTTCAATTAAATTTATTAATTTAAATAATTATTCCCCTGCTTGGAAATCCCTAATGTAAAATTGCCATGCAGCGGTTTTTGTTTTTAGAAAAATTTAAATAATATGAAGGACCATACTTTTTGGTCATTCAGCAAACCTTCAATAAAATTTATTAATTAAAATAATTATTCTCCTGCTTTGAAATCCCTAATGTAAAATTGCCATGCAGCGGTTTTTGTTTTTAGAAAAATTTAAATAATATGAAGGACCATACTTTTTGGTCATTCAGCAAACCTTCAATAAAATTTATTAATTAAAATAATTATTCCCCTGCTTTGAAATCCCTAATGTAAAATTGCCATGCAGCGGTTTTTGTTTTTAGAAAATTTTAAATAATATGAAGGACCATACTTTTTGGTCATTCAGCAAACCTTCAATAAAATTTATTAATTAAAATAATTATTCTCCTGCTTTGAAATCCCTAATGTAAAATTGCCATGCAGCGGTTTTTGTTTTTAGAAAAATTTAAATAATATGAAGGACCATATTTTTTGGTCATTCAGCAAACCTTCAATAAAATTTATTAATTAAAATAATTATTCCCCTGCTTGGAAATCCCTATTGTAAAACTGCCATGCAGCGGTTTTTGTTTTTAGAAAAATTTAAATAATATGAAGGACCATATTTTTTGGTCATTCAGCAAACCTTCAATAAAATTTATTAATTAAAATAATTATTCTCCTGCTTTGAAATCCCTAATGTAAAATTGCCATGCAGCGGTTTTTGTTTTTAGAAAAATTTAAATAATATGAAGGACCATATTTTTTGGTCATTCAGCAAACCTTCAATAAAATTTATTAATTAAAATAATTATTCCCCTGCTTGGAAATCCCTAATGTAAAACTGCCATGCAGCGGTTTTTGTTTTTAGAAAAATTTAAATAATATGAAGGACCATATTTTTTGGTCATTCAGCAAACCTTCAATAAAATTTATTAATTAAAATAATTATTCTCCTGCTTTGAAATCCCTAATGTAAAATTGCCATGCAGCGGTTTTTGTTTTTAGAAAAATTTAAATAATATGAAGGACCATACTTTTTGGTCATTCAGCAAACCTTCAATAAAATTTATTAATTAAAATAATTATTCCCCTGCTTTGAAATCCCTAATGTAAAATTGCCATGCAGCGGTTTTTGTTTTTAGAAAATTTTAAATAATATGAAGGACCATACTTTTTGGTCATTCAGCAAACCTTCAATAAAATTTATTAATTAAAATAATTATTCTCCTGCTTTGAAATCCCTAATGTAAAATTGCCATGCAGCGGTTTTTGTTTTTAGAAAAATTTAAATAATATGAAGGACCATATTTTTTGGTCATTCAGCAAACCTTCAATAAAATTTATTAATTAAAATAATTATTCCCCTGCTTTGAAATCCCTAATGTAAAATTGCCATGCAGCGGTTTTTGTTTTTAGAAAAATTTAAATAATATGAAGGACCATATTTTTTGGTCATTCAGCAAACCTTCAATAAAATTTATTAATTAAAATAATTATTCCCCTGCTTGGAAATCCCTAATGTAAAACTGCCATGCAGCGGTTTTTGTTTTTAGAAAAATTTAAATAATATGAAGGACCATATTTTTTGGTCATTCAGCAAACCTTCAATAAAATTTATTAATTAAAATAATTATTCCCCTGCTTTGAAATCCCTAATGTAAAATTGCCATGCAGCGGTTTTTGTTTTTAGAAAAATTTAAATAATATGAAGGACCATACTTTTTGGTCATTCAGCAAACTTTCAATTAAATTTATTAATTTAAATAATTATTCCCCTGCTTGGAAATCCCTAATGTAAAATTGCCATGCAGCGGTTTTTGTTTTTAGAAAAATTTAAATAATATGAAGGACCATATTTTTTGGTCATTCAGCAAACCTTCAATAAAATTTATTAATTAAAATAATTATTCCCCTGCTTTGAAATCCCTAATGTAAAATTGCCATGCAGCGGTTTTTGTTTTTAGAAAAATTTAAATAATATGAAGGACCATACTTTTTGGTCATTCAGCAAACTTTCAATTAAATTTATTAATTTAAATAATTATTCCCCTGCTTGGAAATCCCTAATGTAAAATTGCCATGCAGCGGTTTTTGTTTTTAGAAAAATTTAAATAATATGAAGGACCATACTTTTTGGTCATTCAGCAAACCTTCAATAAAATTTATTTATTAAAATATTTATTTTTGTGCTTTGAAAGCCCTAATGTAAAATTGCCATGCAGCGGTTTTTGTTTTTAGAAAAATTTAAATAATATGAAGGACCATACTTTTTGGTCATTCAGCAAACCTTCAATAAAATTTATTAATTAAAATAATTATTCTCCTGCTTTGAAATCCCTAATGTAAAATTGCCATGCAGCAGTTTTTGTTTTTAGAAAAATTTAAATAATATGAAGGACCATACTTTTTGGTCATTCAGCAAACCTTCAATAAAATTTATTAATTAAAATAATTATTCTCCTGCTTTGAAATCCCTAATGTAAAATTGCCATGCAGCGGTTTTTGTTTTTAGAAAAATTTAAATAATATGAAGGACCATATTTTTTGGTCATTCAGCAAACCTTCAATAAAATTTATTTATTAAAATAATTATTCTCCTGCTTTGAAATCCCTAATGTAAAATTGCCATGCAGCGGTTTTTGTTTTTAGAAAAATTTAAATAATATGAAGGACCATATTTTTTGGTCATTCAGCAAACCTTCAATAAAATTTATTAATTAAAATAATTATTCTCCTGCTTTGAAATCCCTAATGTAAAATTGCCATGCAGCGGTTTTTGTTTTTAGAAAAATTTAAATAATATGAAGGACCATATTTTTTGGTCATTCAGCAAACCTTCAATAAAATTTATTAATTAAAATAATTATTCCCCTGCTTGGAAATCCCTAATGTAAAACTGCCATGCAGCGGTTTTTGTTTTTAGAAAAATTTAAATAATATGAAGGACCATATTTTTTGGTCATTCAGCAAACCTTCAATAAAATTTATTAATTAAAATAATTATTCTCCTGCTTTGAAATCCCTAATGTAAAATTGCCATGCAGCGGTTTTTGTTTTTAGAAAAATTTAAATAATATGAAGGACCATACTTTTTGGTCATTCAGCAAACCTTCAATAAAATTTATTAATTAAAATAATTATTCCCCTGCTTTGAAATCCCTAATGTAAAATTGCCATGCAGCGGTTTTTGTTTTTAGAAAATTTTAAATAATATGAAGGACCATACTTTTTGGTCATTCAGCAAACCTTCAATAAAATTTATTAATTAAAATAATTATTCTCCTGCTTTGAAATCCCTAATGTAAAATTGCCATGCAGCGGTTTTTGTTTTTAGAAAAATTTAAATAATATGAAGGACCATATTTTTTGGTCATTCAGCAAACCTTCAATAAAATTTATTAATTAAAATAATTATTCCCCTGCTTTGAAATCCCTAATGTAAAATTGCCATGCAGCGGTTTTTGTTTTTAGAAAAATTTAAATAATATGAAGGACCATATTTTTTGGTCATTCAGCAAACCTTCAATAAAATTTATTAATTAAAATAATTATTCCCCTGCTTGGAAATCCCTAATGTAAAACTGCCATGCAGCGGTTTTTGTTTTTAGAAAAATTTAAATAATATGAAGGACCATATTTTTTGGTCATTCAGCAAACCTTCAATAAAATTTATTAATTAAAATAATTATTCCCCTGCTTTGAAATCCCTAATGTAAAATTGCCATGCAGCGGTTTTTGTTTTTAGAAAAATTTAAATAATATGAAGGACCATACTTTTTGGTCATTCAGCAAACTTTCAATTAAATTTATTAATTTAAATAATTATTCCCCTTCTTGGAAATCCCTAATGTAAAATTGCCATGCAGCGGTTTTTGTTTTTAGAAAAATTTAAATAATATGAAGGACCATAATTTTTTGGTCATTCAGCAAACCTTCAATAAAATTTATTAATTAAAATAATTATTCCCCTGCTTTGAAATCCCTAATGTAAAATTGCCATGCAGCGGTTTTTGTTTTTAGAAAAATTTAAATAATATGAAGGACCATACTTTTTGGTCATTCAGCAAACTTTCAATTAAATTTATTAATTTAAATAATTATTCCCCTGCTTGGAAATCCCTAATGTAAAATTGCCATGCAGCGGTTTTTGTTTTTAGAAAAATTTAAATAATATGAAGGACCATACTTTTTGGTCATTCAGCAAACCTTCAATAAAATTTATTTATTAAAATATTTATTTTTGTGCTTTGAAAGCCCTAATGTAAAATTGCCATGCAGCGGTTTTTGTTTTTAGAAAAATTTAAATAATATGAAGGACCATACTTTTTGGTCATTCAGCAAACCTTCAATAAAATTTATTAATTAAAATAATTATTCTCCTGCTTTGAAATCCCTAATGTAAAATTGCCATGCAGCAGTTTTTGTTTTTAGAAAAATTTAAATAATATGAAGGACCATACTTTTTGGTCATTCAGCAAACCTTCAATAAAATTTATTAATTAAAATAATTATTCTCCTGCTTTGAAATCCCTAATGTAAAATTGCCATGCAGCGGTTTTTGTTTTTAGAAAAATTTAAATAATATGAAGGACCATATTTTTTGGTCATTCAGCAAACCTTCAATAAAATTTATTTATTAAAATATTTATTTTTGTGCTTTGAAAGCCCTAATGTAAAATTGCCATGCAGCGGTTTTTGTTTTTAGAAAAATTTAAATAATATGAAGGACCATACTTTTTGGTCATTCAGCAAACCTTCAATAAAATTTATTTATTAAAATATTTATTTTTGTGCTTTGAAAGCCCTAATGTAAAATTGCCATGCAGCGGTTTTTGTTTTTAGAAAAATTTAAATAATATGAAGGACCATATTTTTTGGTCATTCAGCAAACCTTCAATAAAATTTATTTATTAAAATATTTATTTTTGTGCTTTGAAAGCCCTAATGTAAAATTGCCATGCAGCGGTTTTTTTTTTTAGAAAAATTTAAATAATATGAAGGACCATATTTTTTGGTCATTCAGCAAACCTTCAATAAAATTTATTAATTAAAATAATTATTCTCCTGCTTTGAAATCCCTAATGTAAAATTGCCATGCAGCAGTTTTTGTATTTAGAAAAATTTAAATAATATGAAGGACCATATTTTTTGGTCATTCAGCAAACCTTCAATAAAATTTATTTATTAAAATATTTATTTTTGTGCTTTGAAAGCCCTAATGTAAAATTGCCATGCAGCGGTTTTTGTTTTTAGAAAAATTTAAATAATATGTAGGACCATACTTTTTGGTCATTCAGCAAACTTTCAATTAAATTTATTAATTAAAATAATTATTCTCCTGCTTTGAAAGCCCTAATGTAAAATTGCCATGCAGCGGTTTTTGTTTTTAGAAAAATTTAAATAATATGTAGGACCATACTTTTTGGTCATTCAGCAAACTTTCAATTAAATTTATTAATTAAAATAATTATTCTCCTGCTTTGAAAGCCCTAATGTAAAATTGCCATGCAGCGGTTTTGTTTTTAGAAAAATTTAAATAATATGAAGGACCATACTTTTTGGTCATTCAGCAAACCTTCAATAAAATTTATTAATTAAAATAATTATTCCCCTGCTTTGAAATCCCTAATGTAAAATTGCCATGCAGCGGTTTTTGTTTTTAGAAAAATTTAAATAATATGAAGGACCATACTTTTTGGTCATTCAGCAAACTTTCAATTAAATTTATTAATTTAAATAATTATTCCCCTGCTTGGAAATCCCTAATGTAAAATTGCCATGCAGCGGTTTTTGTTTTTAGAAAAATTTAAATAATATGAAGGACCATACTTTTTGGTCATTCAGCAAACCTTCAATAAAATTTATTTATTAAAATATTTATTTTTGTGCTTTGAAAGCCCTAATGTAAAATTGCCATGCAGCGGTTTTTGTTTTTAGAAAAATTTAAATAATATGAAGGACCATACTTTTTGGTCATTCAGCAAACCTTCAATAAAATTTATTAATTAAAATAATTATTCTCCTGCTTTGAAATCCCTAATGTAAAATTGCCATGCAGCAGTTTTTGTTTTTAGAAAAATTTAAATAATATGAAGGACCATACTTTTTGGTCATTCAGCAAACCTTCAATAAAATTTATTAATTAAAATAATTATTCTCCTGCTTTGAAATCCCTAATGTAAAATTGCCATGCAGCGGTTTTTGTTTTTAGAAAAATTTAAATAATATGAAGGACCATATTTTTTGGTCATTCAGCAAACCTTCAATAAAATTTATTTATTAAAATATTTATTTTTGTGCTTTGAAAGCCCTAATGTAAAATTGCCATGCAGCGGTTTTTGTTTTTAGAAAAATTTAAATAATATGAAGGACCATACTTTTTGGTCATTCAGCAAACCTTCAATAAAATTTATTTATTAAAATATTTATTTTTGTGCTTTGAAAGCCCTAATGTAAAATTGCCATGCAGCGGTTTTTGTTTTTAGAAAAATTTAAATAATATGAAGGACCATATTTTTTGGTCATTCAGCAAACCTTCAATAAAATTTATTTATTAAAATATTTATTTTTGTGCTTTGAAAGCCCTAATGTAAAATTGCCATGCAGCGGTTTTTTTTTTTAGAAAAATTTAAATAATATGAAGGACCATATTTTTTGGTCATTCAGCAAACCTTCAATAAAATTTATTAATTAAAATAATTATTCTCCTGCTTTGAAATCCCTAATGTAAAATTGCCATGCAGCAGTTTTTGTATTTAGAAAAATTTAAATAATATGAAGGACCATATTTTTTGGTCATTCAGCAAACCTTCAATAAAATTTATTTATTAAAATATTTATTTTTGTGCTTTGAAAGCCCTAATGTAAAATTGCCATGCAGCGGTTTTTGTTTTTAGAAAAATTTAAATAATATGTAGGACCATACTTTTTGGTCATTCAGCAAACTTTCAATTAAATTTATTAATTAAAATAATTATTCTCCTGCTTTGAAAGCCCTAATGTAAAATTGCCATGCAGCGGTTTTTGTTTTTAGAAAAATTTAAATAATATGTAGGACCATACTTTTTGGTCATTCAGCAAACTTTCAATTAAATTTATTAATTAAAATAATTATTCTCCTGCTTTGAAAGCCCTAATGTAAAATTGCCATGCAGCGGTTTTGTTTTTAGAAAAATTTAAATAATATGAAGGACCATACTTTTTGGTCATTCAGCAAACCTTCAATAAAATTTATTAATTAAAATAATTATTCTCCTGCTTTGAAATCCCTAATGTAAAATTGCCATGCAGCGGTTTTTGTTTTTAGAAAAATTTAAATAATATGAAGGACCATACTTTTTGGTCATTCAGCAAACTTTCAATTAAATTTATTAATTAAAATAATTATTCTCCTGCTTTGAAAGCCCTAATGTAAAATTGCCATGCAGCGGTTTTGTTTTTAGAAAAATTTAAATAATATGAAGGACCATACTTTTTGGTCATTCAGCAAACTTTCAATTAAATTTATTAATTAAAATAATTATTCTCCTGCTTTGAAAGCCCTAATGTAAAATTGCCATGCAGCGGTTTTGTTTTTAGAAAAATTTAAATAATATGAAGGACCATACTTTTTGGTCATTCAGCAAACCTTCAATAAAATTTATTTATTAAAATATTTATTTTTGTGCTTTGAAAGCCCTAATGTAAAATTGCCATGCAGCGGTTTTTGTTTTTAGAAAAATTTAAATAATATGAAGGACCATACTTTTTGGTCATTCAGCAAACCTTCAATAAAATTTATTTATTAAAATATTTATTTTTGTGCTTTGAAAGCCCTAATGTAAAATTGCCATGCAGCAGTTTTTGTTTTTAGAAAAATTTAAATAATATGAAGGACCATATTTTTTGGTCATTCAGCAAACCTTCAATAAAATTTATTTATTAAAATATTTATTTTTGTGCTTTGAAAGCCCTAATGTAAAATTGCCATGCAGCGGTTTTTGTTTTTAGAAAAATTTAAATAATATGAAGGACCATACTTTTTGGTCATTCAGCAAACCTTCAATAAAATTTATTAATTAAAATAATTATTCTCCTGCTTTGAAAGCCCTAATGTAAAATTGCCATGCAGCGGTTTTTGTTTTTAGAAAAATTTAAATAATATGAAGGACCATACTTTTTGGTCATTCAGCAAACCTTCAATAAAATTTATTTATTAAAATATTTATTTTTGTGCTTTGAAAGCCCTAATGTAAAATTGCCATGCAGCGGTTTTTGTTTTTAGAAAAATTTAAATAATATGAAGGACCATACTTTTTGGTCATTCAGCAAACCTTCAATAAAATTTATTTATTAAAATATTTATTTTTGTGCTTTGAAAGCCCTAATGTAAAATTGCCATGCAGCGGTTTTTGTTTTTAGAAAAATTTAAATAATATGAAGGACCATACTTTTTGGTCATTCAGCAAACCTTCAATAAAATTTATTTATTAAAATATTTATTTTTGTGCTTTGAAAGCCCTAATGTAAAATTGCCATGCAGCGGTTTTTGTTTTTAGAAAAATTTAAATAATATGAAGGACCATACTTTTTGGTCATTCAGCAAACCTTCAATAAAATTTATTTATTAAAATATTTATTTTTGTGCTTTGAAAGCCCTAATGTAAAATTGCCATGCAGCAGTTTTTGTTTTTAGAAAAATTTAAATAATATGAAGGACCATATTTTTTGGTCATTCAGCAAACCTTCAATAAAATTTATTTATTAAAATATTTATTTTTGTGCTTTGAAAGCCCTAATGTAAAATTGCCATGCAGCGGTTTTTGTTTTTAGAAAAATTTAAATAATATGAAGGACCATACTTTTTGGTCATTCAGCAAACCTTCAATAAAATTTATTTATTAAAATATTTATTTTTGTGCTTTGAAAGCCCTAATGTAAAATTGCCATGCAGCGGTTTTTGTTTTTAGAAAAATTTAAATAATATGAAGGACCATACTTTTTGGTCATTCAGCAAACTTTCAATTAAATTTATTAATTAAAATAATTATTCTCCTGCTTTGAAAGCCCTAATGTAAAATTGCCATGCAGCGGTTTTTGTTTTTAGAAAAATTTAAATAATATGAAGGACCATACTTTTTGGTCATTCAGCAAACCTTCAATAAAATTTATTTATTAAAATATTTATTTTTGTGCTTTGAAAGCCCTAATGTAAAATTGCCATGCAGCGGTTTTGTTTTTAGAAAAATTTAAATAATATGAAGGACCATACTTTTTGGTCATTCAGCAAACCTTCAATAAAATTTATTAATTAAAATAATTATTCTCCTGCTTTGAAAGCCCTAATGTAAAATTGCCATGCAGCGGTTTTTGTTTTTAGAAAAATTTAAATAATATGAAGGACCATACTTTTTGGTCATTAAGCAAACCTTCAATAAAATTTATTTATTAAAATATTTATTTTTGTGCTTTGAAAGCCCTAATGTAAAATTGCCATGCAGCGGTTTTTGTTTTTAGAAAAATTTAAATAATATGAAGGACCATACTTTTTGGTCATTCAGCAAACCTTCAATAAAATTTATTAATTAAAATAATTATTCTCCTGCTTTGAAAGCCCTAATGTAAAATTGCCATGCAGCGGTTTTTGTTTTTAGAAAAATTTAAATAATATGAAGGACCATACTTTTTGGTCATTCAGCAAACCTTCAATAAAATTTATTTATTAAAATATTTATTTTTGTGCTTTGAAAGCCCTAATGTAAAATTGCCATGCAGCGGTTTTTGTTTTTAGAAAAATTTAAATAATATGAAGGACCATACTTTTTGGTCATTCAGCAAACCTTCAATAAAATTTATTTATTAAAATATTTATTTTTGTGCTTTGAAAGCCCTAATGTAAAATTGCCATGCAGCGGTTTTTGTTTTTAGAAAAATTTAAATAATATGAAGGACCATACTTTTTGGTCATTCAGCAAACTTTCAATTAAATTTATTAATTAAAATAATTATTCTCCTGCTTTGAAAGCCCTAATGTAAAATTGCCATGCAGCGGTTTTTGTTTTTAGAAAAATTTAAATAATATGAAGGACCATACTTTTTGGTCATTCAGCAAACCTTCAATAAAATTTATTTATTAAAATATTTATTTTTGTGCTTTGAAAGCCCTAATGTAAAATTGCCATGCAGCGGTTTTTGTTTTTAGAAAAATTTAAATAATATGAAGGACCATACTTTTTGGTCATTCAGCAAACCTTCAATAAAATTTATTAATTAAAATAATTATTCTCCTGCTTTGAAAGCCCTAATGTAAAATTGCCATGCAGCGGTTTTGTTTTTAGAAAAATTTAAATAATATGAAGGACCATACTTTTTGGTCATTCAGCAAACCTTCAATAAAATTTATTTATTAAAATATTTATTTTTGTGCTTTGAAAGCCCTAATGTAAAATTGCCATGCAGCGGTTTTGTTTTTAGAAAAATTTAAATAATATGAAGGACCATACTTTTTGGTCATTCAGCAAACCTTCAATAAAATTTATTTATTAAAATATTTATTTTTGTGCTTTGAAAGCCCTAATGTAAAATTGCCATGCAGCGGTTTTTGTTTTTAGAAAAATTTAAATAATATGAAGGACCATACTTTTTGGTCATTCAGCAAACCTTCAATAAAATTTATTAATTAAAATAATTATTCTCCTGCTTTGAAAGCCCTAATGTAAAATTGCCATGCAGCGGTTTTTGTTTTTAGAAAAATTTAAATAATATGAAGGACCATACTTTTTGGTCATTCAGCAAACTTTCAATTAAATTTATTAATTAAAATAATTATTCTCCTGCTTTGAAAGCCCTAATGTAAAATTGCCATGCAGCGGTTTTTGTTTTTAGAAAAATTTAAATAATATGAAGGACCATACTTTTTGGTCATTCAGCAAACTTTCAATAAAATTTATTAATTAAAATAATTATTCTCCTGCTTTGAAATCCCTAATGTAAAATTGCCATGCAGCGGTTTTTGTTTTTAGAAAAATTTAAATAATATGAAGGACAATATTTTTTGGTCATTCAGCAAACCTTAAATAAAATTTATTTATTAAAATATTTATTTTTGTGCTTTGAAAGCCCTAATGTAAAATTGCCATGCAGCAGTTTTTGTTTTTAGAAAAATTTAAATAATATGAAGGACCATACTTTTTGGTCATTCAGCAAACTTTCAATTAAATTTATTAATTAAAATAATTATTCTCCTGCTTTGAAAGCCCTAATGTAAAATTGCCATGCAGCGGTTTTTGTTTTTAGAAAAATTTAAATAATATGAAGGACCATACTTTTTGGTCATTCAGCAAACTTTCAATTAAATTTATTAATTAAAATAATTATTCTCCTGCTTTGAAAGCCCTAATGTAAAATTGCCATGCAGCGGTTTTTGTTTTTAGAAAAATTTAAATAATATGAAGGACCATACTTTTTGGTCATTCAGCAAACTTTCAATAAAATTTATTAATTAAAATAATTATTCTCCTGCTTTGAAATCCCTAATGTAAAATTGCCATGCAGCAGTTTTTGTTTTTAGAAAAATTTAAATAATATGAAGGACCATACTTTTTGGTCATTCAGCAAACCTTAAATAAAATTTATTTATTAAAATATTTATTTTTGTGCTTTGAAAGCCCTAATGTAAAATTGCCATGCAGCAGTTTTTGTTTTTAGAAAAATTTAAATAATATGAAGGACCATACTTTTTGGTCATTCAGCAAACCTTCAATAAAATTTATTAATTAAAACAATTATTCTCGAGCTTTTTAAAGCTTGTTGTAAAATTGCCATGCAGCGGTTTTTGTTTTTAGAAAAATTTAAATAATATGAAGGACAATATTTTTTGGTCATTCAGCAAACCTTCAATAAAATTTATTAATTAAAACAATTATTCTCGAGCTTTTTAAAGCTTGTTGTAAAATTGCCATGCAGCGGTTTTTGTTTTTAGAAAAATTTAAATAATATGAAGGACAATATTTTTTGGTCATTCAGCAAACCTTCAATAAAATTTATTTATTAAAATATTTATTTTTGTGCTTTGAAAGCCCTAATGTAAAATTGCCATGCAGCAGTTTTTGTTTTTAGAAAAATTTAAATAATATGAAGGACCATACTTTTTGGTCATTCAGCAAACCTTCAATAAAATTTATTTATTAAAATATTTATTTTTGTGCTTTGAAAGCCCTAATGTAAAATTGCCATGCAGCGGTTTTTGTTTTTAGAAAAATTTAAATAATATGAAGGACCATACTTTTTGGTCATTCAGCAAACCTTCAATAAAATTTATTTATTAAAATATTTATTTTTGTGCTTTGAAAGCCCTAATGTAAAATTGCCATGCAGCGGTTTTTGTTTTTAGAAAAATTTAAATAATATGAAGGACCATACTTTTTGGTCATTCAGCAAACCTTCAATAAAATTTATTTATTAAAATATTTATTTTTGTGCTTTGAAAGCCCTAATGTAAAATTGCCATGCAGCAGTTTTTGTTTTTAGAAAAATTTAAATAATATGAAGGACCATATTTTTTGGTCATTCAGCAAACCTTCAATAAAATTTATTTATTAAAATATTTATTTTTGTGCTTTGAAAGCCCTAATGTAAAATTGCCATGCAGCGGTTTTTGTTTTTAGAAAAATTTAAATAATATGAAGGACCATACTTTTTGGTCATTCAGCAAACCTTCAATAAAATTTATTTATTAAAATATTTATTTTTGTGCTTTGAAAGCCCTAATGTAAAATTGCCATGCAGCGGTTTTTGTTTTTAGAAAAATTTAAATAATATGAAGGACCATACTTTTTGGTCATTCAGCAAACTTTCAATTAAATTTATTAATTAAAATAATTATTCTCCTGCTTTGAAAGCCCTAATGTAAAATTGCCATGCAGCGGTTTTTGTTTTTAGAAAAATTTAAATAATATGAAGGACCATACTTTTTGGTCATTCAGCAAACCTTCAATAAAATTTATTTATTAAAATATTTATTTTTGTGCTTTGAAAGCCCTAATGTAAAATTGCCATGCAGCGGTTTTGTTTTTAGAAAAATTTAAATAATATGAAGGACCATACTTTTTGGTCATTCAGCAAACCTTCAATAAAATTTATTAATTAAAATAATTATTCTCCTGCTTTGAAAGCCCTAATGTAAAATTGCCATGCAGCGGTTTTTGTTTTTAGAAAAATTTAAATAATATGAAGGACCATACTTTTTGGTCATTAAGCAAACCTTCAATAAAATTTATTTATTAAAATATTTATTTTTGTGCTTTGAAAGCCCTAATGTAAAATTGCCATGCAGCGGTTTTTGTTTTTAGAAAAATTTAAATAATATGAAGGACCATACTTTTTGGTCATTCAGCAAACCTTCAATAAAATTTATTAATTAAAATAATTATTCTCCTGCTTTGAAAGCCCTAATGTAAAATTGCCATGCAGCGGTTTTTGTTTTTAGAAAAATTTAAATAATATGAAGGACAATATTTTTTGGTCATTCAGCAAACCTTCAATAAAATTTATTTATTAAAATATTTATTTTTGTGCTTTGAAAGCCCTAATGTAAAATTGCCATGCAGCGGTTTTGTTTTTAGAAAAATTTAAATAATATGAAGGACCATACTTTTTGGTCATTCAGCAAACCTTCAATAAAATTTATTTATTAAAATATTTATTTTTGTGCTTTGAAAGCCCTAATGTAAAATTGCCATGCAGCGGTTTTTGTTTTTAGAAAAATTTAAATAATATGAAGGACCATACTTTTTGGTCATTCAGCAAACCTTCAATAAAATTTATTAATTAAAACAATTATTCTCGAGCTTTTTAAAGCTTGTTGTAAAATTGCCATGCAGCAGTTTTTGTTTTTAGAAAAATTTAAATAATATGAAGGACCATACTTTTTGGTCATTCAGCAAACCTTAAATAAAATTTATTTATTAAAATATTTATTTTTGTGCTTTGAAAGCCCTAATGTAAAATTGCCATGCAGCAGTTTTTGTTTTTAGAAAAATTTAAATAATATGAAGGACCATACTTTTTGGTCATTCAGCAAACCTTCAATAAAATTTATTAATTAAAACAATTATTCTCGAGCTTTTTAAAGCTTGTTGTAAAATTGCCATGCAGCGGTTTTTGTTTTTAGAAAAATTTAAATAATATGAAGGACAATATTTTTTGGTCATTCAGCAAACCTTCAATAAAATTTATTAATTAAAACAATTATTCTCGAGCTTTTTAAAGCTTGTTGTAAAATTGCCATGCAGCGGTTTTTGTTTTTAGAAAAATTTAAATAATATGAAGGACAATATTTTTTGGTCATTCAGCAAACCTTCAATAAAATTTATTTATTAAAATATTTATTTTTGTGCTTTGAAAGCCCTAATGTAAAATTGCCATGCAGCAGTTTTTGTTTTTAGAAAAATTTAAATAATATGAAGGACCATACTTTTTGGTCATTCAGCAAACCTTCAATAAAATTTATTAATTAAAACAATTATTCTCGAGCTTTTTAAAGCTTGTTGTAAAATTGCCATGCAGCGGTTTTTGTTTTTAGAAAAATTTAAATAATATGAAGGACAATATTTTTTGGTCATTCAGCAAACCTTCAATAAAATTTATTAATTAAAACAATTATTCTCGAGCTTTTTAAAGCTTGTTGTAAAATTGCCATGCAGCGGTTTTTGTTTTTAGAAAAATTTAAATAATATGAAGGACAATATTTTTTGGTCATTCAGCAAACCTTCAATAAAATTTATTTATTAAAATATTTATTTTTGTGCTTTGAAAGCCCTAATGTAAAATTGCCATGCAGCGGTTTTGTTTTTAGAAAAATTTAAATAATATGAAGGACCATACTTTTTGGTCATTCAGCAAACCTTCAATAAAATTTATTTATTAAAATATTTATTTTTGTGCTTTGAAAGCCCTAATGTAAAATTGCCATGCAGCGGTTTTTGTTTTTAGAAAAATTTAAATAATATGAAGGACCATACTTTTTGGTCATTCAGCAAACCTTCAATAAAATTTATTAATTAAAATAATTATTCTCCTGCTTTGAAAGCCCTAATGTAAAATTGCCATGCAGCGGTTTTTGTTTTTAGAAAAATTTAAATAATATGAAGGACCATACTTTTTGGTCATTCAGCAAACTTTCAATTAAATTTATTAATTAAAATAATTATTCTCCTGCTTTGAAAGCCCTAATGTAAAATTGCCATGCAGCGGTTTTTGTTTTTAGAAAAATTTAAATAATATGAAGGACCATACTTTTTGGTCATTCAGCAAACTTTCAATAAAATTTATTAATTAAAATAATTATTCTCCTGCTTTGAAATCCCTAATGTAAAATTGCCATGCAGCGGTTTTTGTTTTTAGAAAAATTTAAATAATATGAAGGACAATATTTTTTGGTCATTCAGCAAACCTTAAATAAAATTTATTTATTAAAATATTTATTTTTGTGCTTTGAAAGCCCTAATGTAAAATTGCCATGCAGCAGTTTTTGTTTTTAGAAAAATTTAAATAATATGAAGGACCATACTTTTTGGTCATTCAGCAAACTTTCAATTAAATTTATTAATTAAAATAATTATTCTCCTGCTTTGAAAGCCCTAATGTAAAATTGCCATGCAGCGGTTTTTGTTTTTAGAAAAATTTAAATAATATGAAGGACCATACTTTTTGGTCATTCAGCAAACTTTCAATTAAATTTATTAATTAAAATAATTATTCTCCTGCTTTGAAAGCCCTAATGTAAAATTGCCATGCAGCGGTTTTTGTTTTTAGAAAAATTTAAATAATATGAAGGACCATACTTTTTGGTCATTCAGCAAACTTTCAATAAAATTTATTAATTAAAATAATTATTCTCCTGCTTTGAAATCCCTAATGTAAAATTGCCATGCAGCAGTTTTTGTTTTTAGAAAAATTTAATTAATATGAAGGACCATACTTTTTGGTCATTCAGCAAACCTTAAATAAAATTTATTTATTAAAATATTTATTTTTGTGCTTTGAAAGCCCTAATGTAAAATTGCCATGCAGCAGTTTTTGTTTTTAGAAAAATTTAAATAATATGAAGGACCATACTTTTTGGTCATTCAGCAAACCTTCAATAAAATTTATTAATTAAAACAATTATTCTCGAGCTTTTTAAAGCTTGTTGTAAAATTGCCATGCAGCGGTTTTTGTTTTTAGAAAAATTTAAATAATATGAAGGACAATATTTTTTGGTCATTCAGCAAACCTTCAATAAAATTTATTAATTAAAACAATTATTCTCGAGCTTTTTAAAGCTTGTTGTAAAATTGCCATGCAGCGGTTTTTGTTTTTAGAAAAATTTAAATAATATGAAGGACCATACTTTTTGGTCATTCAGCAAACCTTCAATAAAATTTATTAATTAAAACAATTATTCTCGAGCTTTTTAAAGCTTGTTGTAAAATTGCCATGCAGCGGTTTTTGTTTTTAGAAAAATTTAAATAATATGAAGGACAATATTTTTTGGTCATTCAGCAAACCTTCAATAAAATTTATTTATTAAAATATTTATTTTGTGCTTTGAAAGCCCTAATGTAAAATTGCCATGCAGCAGTTTTTGTTTTTAGAAAAATTTAAATAATATGAAGGACCATACATTTTGGTCATTCAGCAAACCTTCTATAAAATTTATTAATTAAAACAATTATTCTCGAGCTTTTTAAAGCTTGTTGTAAAATTGCCATGCAGCGGTTTTTGTTTTTAGAAAAATTTAAATAATATGAAGGACCATACTTTTTGGTCATTCAGCAAACCTTCAATAAAATTTATTAATTAAAACAATTATTCTCGAGCTTTTTAAAGCTTGTTGTAAAATTGCCATGCAGCGGTTTTTGTTTTTAGAAAAATTTAAATAATATGAAGGACAATATTTTTTGGTCATTCAGCAAACCTTCAATAAAATTTATTTATTAAAATATTTATTTTTGTGCTTTGAAAGCCCTAATGTAAAATTGCCATGCAGCAGTTTTTGTTTTTAGAAAAATTTAAATAATATGAAGGACCATACTTTTTGGTCATTCAGCAAACCTTAAATAAAATTTATTTATTAAAATATTTATTTTTGTGCTTTGAAAGCCCTAATGTAAAATTGCCATGCAGCAGTTTTTGTTTTTAGAAAAATTTAAATAATATGAAGGACCATACTTTTTGGTCATTCAGCAAACCTTCAATAAAATTTATTAATTAAAACAATTATTCTCGAGCTTTTTAAAGCTTGTTGTAAAATTGCCATGCAGCGGTTTTTGTTTTTAGAAAAATTTAAATAATATGAAGGACAATATTTTTTGGTCATTCAGCAAACCTTCAATAAAATTTATTAATTAAAACAATTATTCTCGAGCTTTTTAAAGCTTGTTGTAAAATTGCCATGCAGCGGTTTTTGTTTTTAGAAAAATTTAAATAATATGAAGGACAATATTTTTTGGTCATTCAGCAAACCTTCAATAAAATTTATTTATTAAAATATTTATTTTTGTGCTTTGAAAGCCCTAATGTAAAATTGCCATGCAGCAGTTTTTGTTTTTAGAAAAATTTAAATAATATGAAGGACCATACTTTTTGGTCATTCAGCAAACCTTCAATAAAATTTATTAATTAAAACAATTATTCTCGAGCTTTTTAAAGCTTGTTGTAAAATTGCCATGCAGCGGTTTTTGTTTTTAGAAAAATTTAAATAATATGAAGGACAATATTTTTTGGTCATTCAGCAAACCTTCAATAAAATTTATTAATTAAAACAATTATTCTCGAGCTTTTTAAAGCTTGTTGTAAAATTGCCATGCAGCGGTTTTTGTTTTTAGAAAAATTTAAATAATATGAAGGACAATATTTTTTGGTCATTCAGCAAACCTTCAATAAAATTTATTTATTAAAATATTTATTTTTGTGCTTTGAAAGCCCTAATGTAAAATTGCCATGCAGCGGTTTTGTTTTTAGAAAAATTTAAATAATATGAAGGACCATACTTTTTGGTCATTCAGCAAACCTTCAATAAAATTTATTTATTAAAATATTTATTTTTGTGCTTTGAAAGCCCTAATGTAAAATTGCCATGCAGCGGTTTTTGTTTTTAGAAAAATTTAAATAATATGAAGGACCATACTTTTTGGTCATTCAGCAAACTTTCAATTAAATTTATTAATTAAAATAATTATTCTCCTGCTTTGAAAGCCCTAATGTAAAATTGCCATGCAGCGGTTTTTGTTTTTAGAAAAATTTAAATAATATGAAGGACCATACTTTTTGGTCATTCAGCAAACTTTCAATAAAATTTATTAATTAAAATAATTATTCTCCTGCTTTGAAATCCCTAATGTAAAATTGCCATGCAGCGGTTTTTGTTTTTAGAAAAATTTAAATAATATGAAGGACAATATTTTTTGGTCATTCAGCAAACCTTAAATAAAATTTATTTATTAAAATATTTATTTTTGTGCTTTGAAAGCCCTAATGTAAAATTGCCATGCAGCAGTTTTTGTTTTTAGAAAAATTTAAATAATATGAAGGACCATACTTTTTGGTCATTCAGCAAACTTTCAATTAAATTTATTAATTAAAATAATTATTCTCCTGCTTTGAAAGCCCTAATGTAAAATTGCCATGCAGCGGTTTTTGTTTTTAGAAAAATTTAAATAATATGAAGGACCATACTTTTTGGTCATTCAGCAAACCTTAAATAAAATTTATTTATTAAAATATTTATTTTTGTGCTTTGAAAGCCCTAATGTAAAATTGCCATGCAGCAGTTTTTGTTTTTAGAAAAATTTAAATAATATGAAGGACCATACTTTTTGGTCATTCAGCAAACCTTCAATAAAATTTATTAATTAAAACAATTATTCTCGAGCTTTTTAAAGCTTGTTGTAAAATTGCCATGCAGCGGTTTTTGTTTTTAGAAAAATTTAAATAATATGAAGGACAATATTTTTTGGTCATTCAGCAAACCTTCAATAAAATTTATTAATTAAAACAATTATTCTCGAGCTTTTTAAAGCTTGTTGTAAAATTGCCATGCAGCGGTTTTTGTTTTTAGAAAAATTTAAATAATATGAAGGACCATACTTTTTGGTCATTCAGCAAACCTTCAATAAAATTTATTAATTAAAACAATTATTCTCGAGCTTTTTAAAGCTTGTTGTAAAATTGCCATGCAGCGGTTTTTGTTTTTAGAAAAATTTAAATAATATGAAGGACAATATTTTTTGGTCATTCAGCAAACCTTCAATAAAATTTATTTATTAAAATATTTATTTTGTGCTTTGAAAGCCCTAATGTAAAATTGCCATGCAGCAGTTTTTGTTTTTAGAAAAATTTAAATAATATGAAGGACCATACATTTTGGTCATTCAGCAAACCTTCTATAAAATTTATTAATTAAAACAATTATTCTCGAGCTTTTTAAAGCTTGTTGTAAAATTGCCATGCAGCGGTTTTTGTTTTTAGAAAAATTTAAATAATATGAAGGACCATACTTTTTGGTCATTCAGCAAACCTTCAATAAAATTTATTAATTAAAACAATTATTCTCGAGCTTTTTAAAGCTTGTTGTAAAATTGCCATGCAGCGGTTTTTGTTTTTAGAAAAATTTAAATAATATGAAGGACAATATTTTTTGGTCATTCAGCAAACCTTCAATAAAATTTATTTATTAAAATATTTATTTTTGTGCTTTGAAAGCCCTAATGTAAAATTGCCATGCAGCAGTTTTTGTTTTTAGAAAAATTTAAATAATATGAAGGACCATACTTTTTGGTCATTCAGCAAACCTTAAATAAAATTTATTTATTAAAATATTTATTTTTGTGCTTTGAAAGCCCTAATGTAAAATTGCCATGCAGCAGTTTTTGTTTTTAGAAAAATTTAAATAATATGAAGGACCATACTTTTTGGTCATTCAGCAAACCTTCAATAAAATTTATTAATTAAAACAATTATTCTCGAGCTTTTTAAAGCTTGTTGTAAAATTGCCATGCAGCGGTTTTTGTTTTTAGAAAAATTTAAATAATATGAAGGACAATATTTTTTGGTCATTCAGCAAACCTTCAATAAAATTTATTAATTAAAACAATTATTCTCGAGCTTTTTAAAGCTTGTTGTAAAATTGCCATGCAGCGGTTTTTGTTTTTAGAAAAATTTAAATAATATGAAGGACAATATTTTTTGGTCATTCAGCAAACCTTCAATAAAATTTATTTATTAAAATATTTATTTTTGTGCTTTGAAAGCCCTAATGTAAAATTGCCATGCAGCAGTTTTTGTTTTTAGAAAAATTTAAATAATATGAAGGACCATACTTTTTGGTCATTCAGCAAACCTTCAATAAAATTTATTAATTAAAACAATTATTCTCGAGCTTTTTAAAGCTTGTTGTAAAATTGCCATGCAGCGGTTTTTGTTTTTAGAAAAATTTAAATAATATGAAGGACAATATTTTTTGGTCATTCAGCAAACCTTCAATAAAATTTATTAATTAAAACAATTATTCTCGAGCTTTTTAAAGCTTGTTGTAAAATTGCCATGCAGCGGTTTTTGTTTTTAGAAAAATTTAAATAATATGAAGGACAATATTTTTTGGTCATTCAGCAAACCTTCAATAAAATTTATTTATTAAAATATTTATTTTTGTGCTTTGAAAGCCCTAATGTAAAATTGCCATGCAGCGGTTTTGTTTTTAGAAAAATTTAAATAATATGAAGGACCATACTTTTTGGTCATTCAGCAAACCTTCAATAAAATTTATTTATTAAAATATTTATTTTTGTGCTTTGAAAGCCCTAATGTAAAATTGCCATGCAGCGGTTTTTGTTTTTAGAAAAATTTAAATAATATGAAGGACCATACTTTTTGGTCATTCAGCAAACTTTCAATTAAATTTATTAATTAAAATAATTATTCTCCTGCTTTGAAAGCCCTAATGTAAAATTGCCATGCAGCGGTTTTTGTTTTTAGAAAAATTTAAATAATATGAAGGACCATACTTTTTGGTCATTCAGCAAACTTTCAATAAAATTTATTAATTAAAATAATTATTCTCCTGCTTTGAAATCCCTAATGTAAAATTGCCATGCAGCGGTTTTTGTTTTTAGAAAAATTTAAATAATATGAAGGACAATATTTTTTGGTCATTCAGCAAACCTTAAATAAAATTTATTTATTAAAATATTTATTTTTGTGCTTTGAAAGCCCTAATGTAAAATTGCCATGCAGCAGTTTTTGTTTTTAGAAAAATTTAAATAATATGAAGGACCATACTTTTTGGTCATTCAGCAAACTTTCAATTAAATTTATTAATTAAAATAATTATTCTCCTGCTTTGAAAGCCCTAATGTAAAATTGCCATGCAGCGGTTTTTGTTTTTAGAAAAATTTAAATAATATGAAGGACCATACTTTTTGGTCATTCAGCAAACTTTCAATTAAATTTATTAATTAAAATAATTATTCTCCTGCTTTGAAAGCCCTAATGTAAAATTGCCATGCAGCGGTTTTTGTTTTTAGAAAAATTTAAATAATATGAAGGACAATATTTTTTGGTCATTCAGCAAACCTTCAATAAAATTTATTTATTAAAATATTTATTTTTGTGCTTTGAAAGCCCTAATGTAAAATTGCCATGCAGCAGTTTTTGTTTTTAGAAAAATTTAAATAATATGAAGGACCATACTTTTTGGTCATTCAGCAAACCTTCAATAAAATTTATTAATTAAAACAATTATTCTCGAGCTTTTTAAAGCTTGTTGTAAAATTGCCATGCAGCGGTTTTTGTTTTTAGAAAAATTTAAATAATATGAAGGACAATATTTTTTGGTCATTCAGCAAACCTTCAATAAAATTTATTAATTAAAACAATTATTCTCGAGCTTTTTAAAGCTTGTTGTAAAATTGCCATGCAGCGGTTTTTGTTTTTAGAAAAATTTAAATAATATGAAGGACCATACTTTTTGGTCATTCAGCAAACCTTCAATAAAATTTATTAATTAAAACAATTATTCTCGAGCTTTTTAAAGCTTGTTGTAAAATTGCCATGCAGCGGTTTTTGTTTTTAGAAAAATTTAAATAATATGAAGGACAATATTTTTTGGTCATTCAGCAAACCTTCAATAAAATTTATTTATTAAAATATTTATTTTGTGCTTTGAAAGCCCTAATGTAAAATTGCCATGCAGCAGTTTTTGTTTTTAGAAAAATTTAAATAATATGAAGGACCATACATTTTGGTCATTCAGCAAACCTTCTATAAAATTTATTAATTAAAACAATTATTCTCGAGCTTTTTAAAGCTTGTTGTAAAATTGCCATGCAGCGGTTTTTGTTTTTAGAAAAATTTAAATAATATGAAGGACAATATTTTTTGGTCATTCAGCAAACCTTCAATAAAATTTATTAATTAAAACAATTATTCTCGAGCTTTTTAAAGCTTGTTGTAAAATTGCCATGCAGCGGTTTTTGTTTTTAGAAAAATTTAAATAATATGAAGGACCATACTTTTTGGTGATTCAGCAAACCTTAAATATAATTTATTAATTAAAACAATTATTCTCGAGCTTTTTAAAGCTTGTTGTAAAATTGCCATGCAGCGGTTTTTGTTTTTAGAAAAATTTAAATAATATGAAGGACAATATTTTTTGGTCATTCAGCAAACCTTCAATAAAATTTATTAATTAAAACAATTATTCTCGAGCTTTTTAAAGCTTGTTGTAAAATTGCCATGCAGCGGTTTTTGTTTTTAGAAAAATTTAAATAATATGAAGGACAATATTTTTTGGTCATTCAGCAAACCTTCAATAAAATTTATTAATTAAAACAATTATTCTCGAGCTTTTTAAAGCTTGTTGTAAAATTGCCATGCAGCGGTTTTTGTTTTTAGAAAAATTTAAATAATATGAAGGACAATATTTTTTGGTCATTCAGCAAACTTTCAATTAAATTTATTAATTAAAATAATTATTCTCCTGCTTTGAAAGCCCTAATGTAAAATTGCCATGCAGCGGTTTTTGTTTTTAGAAAAATTTAAATAATATGAAGGACCATACTTTTTGGTCATTCAGCAAACTTTCAATTAAATTTATTAATTAAAATAATTATTCTCCTGCTTTGAAAGCCCTAATGTAAAATTGCCATGCAGCGGTTTTTGTTTTTAGAAAAATTTAAATAATATGAAGGACCATACTTTTTGGTCATTCAGCAAACTTTCAATAAAATTTATTAATTAAAATAATTATTCTCCTGCTTTGAAATCCCTAATGTAAAATTGCCATGCAGCAGTTTTTGTTTTTAGAAAAATTTAAATAATATGAAGGACCATACTTTTTGGTCATTCAGCAAACCTTAAATAAAATTTATTTATTAAAATATTTATTTTTGTGCTTTGAAAGCCCTAATGTAAAATTGCCATGCAGCAGTTTTTGTTTTTAGAAAAATTTAAATAATATGAAGGACCATACTTTTTGGTCATTCAGCAAACCTTCAATAAAATTTATTAATTAAAACAATTATTCTCGAGCTTTTTAAAGCTTGTTGTAAAATTGCCATGCAGCGGTTTTTGTTTTTAGAAAAATTTAAATAATATGAAGGACAATATTTTTTGGTCATTCAGCAAACCTTCAATAAAATTTATTAATTAAAACAATTATTCTCGAGCTTTTTAAAGCTTGTTGTAAAATTGCCATGCAGCGGTTTTTGTTTTTAGAAAAATTTAAATAATATGAAGGACAATATTTTTTGGTCATTCAGCAAACCTTCAATAAAATTTATTTATTAAAATATTTATTTTTGTGCTTTGAAAGCCCTAATGTAAAATTGCCATGCAGCAGTTTTTGTTTTTAGAAAAATTTAAATAATATGAAGGACCATACTTTTTGGTCATTCAGCAAACCTTCAATAAAATTTATTAATTAAAACAATTATTCTCGAGCTTTTTAAAGCTTGTTGTAAAATTGCCATGCAGCGGTTTTTGTTATTAGAAAAATTTAAATAATATGAAGGACAATATTTTTTGGTCATTCAGCAAACCTTCAATAAAATTTATTAATTAAAACAATTATTCTCGAGCTTTTTAAAGCTTGTTGTAAAATTGCCATGCAGCGGTTTTTGTTTTTAGAAAAATTTAAATAATATGAAGGACCATACTTTTTGGTCATTCAGCAAACCTTCAATAAAATTTATTAATTAAAACAATTATTCTCGAGCTTTTTAAAGCTTGTTGTAAAATTGCCATGCAGCGGTTTTTGTTTTTAGAAAAATTTAAATAATATGAAGGACAATATTTTTTGGTCATTCAGCAAACCTTCAATAAAATTTATTTATTAAAATATTTATTTTGTGCTTTGAAAGCCCTAATGTAAAATTGCCATGCAGCAGTTTTTGTTTTTAGAAAAATTTAAATAATATGAAGGACCATACATTTTGGTCATTCAGCAAACCTTCTATAAAATTTATTAATTAAAACAATTATTCTCGAGCTTTTTAAAGCTTGTTGTAAAATTGCCATGCAGCGGTTTTTGTTTTTAGAAAAATTTAAATAATATGAAGGACAATATTTTTTGGTCATTCAGCAAACCTTCAATAAAATTTATTAATTAAAACAATTATTCTCGAGCTTTTTAAAGCTTGTTGTAAAATTGCCATGCAGCGGTTTTTGTTTTTAGAAAAATTTAAATAATATGAAGGACCATACTTTTTGGTCATTCAGCAAACCTTAAATATAATTTATTAATTAAAACAATTATTCTCGAGCTTTTTAAAGCTTGTTGTAAAATTGCCATGCAGCGGTTTTTGTTTTTAGAAAAATTTAAATAATATGAAGGACAATATTTTTTGGTCATTCAGCAAACCTTCAATAAAATTTATTAATTAAAACAATTATTCTCGAGCTTTTTAAAGCTTGTTGTAAAATTGCCATGCAGCGGTTTTTGTTTTTAGAAAAATTTAAATAATATGAAGGACAATATTTTTTGGTCATTCAGCAAACCTTCAATAAAATTTATTAATTAAAACAATTATTCTCGAGCTTTTTAAAGCTTGTTGTAAAATTGCCATGCAGCGGTTTTTGTTTTTAGAAAAATTTAAATAATATGAAGGACCATACTTTTTGGTCATTCAGCAAACCTTCTATAAAATTTATTAATTAAAACAATTATTCTCGAGCTTTTTAAAGCTTGTTGTAAAATTGCCATGCAGCGGTTTTTGTTTTTAGAAAAATTTAAATAATATGAAGGACAATATTTTTTGGTCATTCAGCAAACCTTCAATAAAATTTATTTATTAAAATATTTATTTTTGTGCTTTGAAAGCCCTAATGTAAAATTGCCATGCAGCAGTTTTTGTTTTTAGAAAAATTTAAATAATATGAAGGACCATACTTTTTGGTCATTCAGCAAACCTTCAATAAAATTTATTAATTAAAATAATTATTCTCCTGCTTTGAAAGCCCTAATGTAAAATTGCCATGCAGCGGTTTTTGTTTTTAGAAAAATTTAAATAATATGAAGGACCATACTTTTTGGTCATTCAGCAAACTTTCAATTAAATTTATTAATTAAAATAATTATTCTCCTGCTTTGAAAGCCCTAATGTAAAATTGCCATGCAGCGGTTTTTGTTTTTAGAAAAATTTAAATAATATGAAGGACCATACTTTTTGGTCATTCAGCAAACTTTCAATAAAATTTATTAATTAAAATAATTATTCTCCTGCTTTGAAATCCCTAATGTAAAATTGCCATGCAGCAGTTTTTGTTTTTAGAAAAATTTAAATAATATGAAGGACCATACTTTTTGGTCATTCAGCAAACCTTCAATAAAATTTATTTATTAATATATTTATTTTTGTGCTTTGAAAGCCCGAATGTAAAATTGCCATGCAGCAGTTTTTGTTTTTAGAAAAATTTAAATAATATGAAGGACCATACTTTTTGGTCATTCAGCAAACCTTAAATAAAATTTATTAATTAAAACAATTATTCTCGAGCTTTTTAAAGCTTGTTGTAAAATTGCCATGCAGCGGTTTTTGTTTTTAGAAAAATTTAAATAATATGAAGGACAATATTTTTTGGTCATTCAGCAAACCTTAAATAAAATTTATTTATTAAAATATTTATTTTTGTGCTTTGAAAGCCCTAATGTAAAATTGCCATGCAGCAGTTTTTGTTTTTAGAAAAATTTAAATAATATGAAGGACCATACTTTTTGGTCATTCAGCAAACTTTCAATTAAATTTATTAATTAAAATAATTATTCTCCTGCTTTGAAAGCCCTAATGTAAAATTGCCATGCAGCGGTTTTTGTTTTTAGAAAAATTTAAATAATATGAAGGACCATACTTTTTGGTCATTCAGCAAACTTTCAATTAAATTTATTAATTAAAATAATTATTCTCCTGCTTTGAAAGCCCTAATGTAAAATTGCCATGCAGCGGTTTTTGTTTTTAGAAAAATTTAAATAATATGAAGGACCATACTTTTTGGTCATTCAGCAAACTTTCAATAAAATTTATTAATTAAAATAATTATTCTCCTGCTTTGAAATCCCTAATGTAAAATTGCCATGCAGCAGTTTTTGTTTTTAGAAAAATTTAAATAATATGAAGGACCATACTTTTTGGTCATTCAGCAAACCTTAAATAAAATTTATTTATTAAAATATTTATTTTTGTGCTTTGAAAGCCCTAATGTAAAATTGCCATGCAGCAGTTTTTGTTTTTAGAAAAATTTAAATAATATGAAGGACCATACTTTTTGGTCATTCAGCAAACTTTCAATTAAATTTATTAATTAAAATAATTATTCTCCTGCTTTGAAAGCCCTAATGTAAAATTGCCATGCAGCGGTTTTTGTTTTTAGAAAAATTTAAATAATATGAAGGACCATACTTTTTGGTCATTCAGCAAACTTTCAATTAAATTTATTAATTAAAATAATTATTCTCCTGCTTTGAAAGCCCTAATGTAAAATTGCCATGCAGCGGTTTTTGTTTTTAGAAAAATTTAAATAATATGAAGGACCATACTTTTTGGTCATTCAGCAAACTTTCAATAAAATTTATTAATTAAAATAATTATTCTCCTGCTTTGAAATCCCTAATGTAAAATTGCCATGCAGCAGTTTTTGTTTTTAGAAAAATTTAAATAATATGAAGGACCATACTTTTTGGTCATTCAGCAAACTTTCAATTAAATTTATTAATTAAAATAATTATTCTCCTGCTTTGAAAGCCCTAATGTAAAATTGCCATGCAGCGGTTTTTGTTTTTAGAAAAATTTAAATAATATGAAGGACCATACTTTTTGGTCATTCAGCAAACTTTCAATTAAATTTATTAATTAAAATAATTATTCTCCTGCTTTGAAAGCCCTAATGTAAAATTGCCATGCAGCGGTTTTTGTTTTTAGAAAAATTTAAATAATATGAAGGACCATACTTTTTGGTCATTCAGCAAACTTTCAATAAAATTTATTAATTAAAATAATTATTCTCCTGCTTTGAAATCCCTAATGTAAAATTGCCATGCAGCAGTTTTTGTTTTTAGAAAAATTTAAATAATATGAAGGACCATACTTTTTGGTCATTCAGCAAACCTTCAATAAAATTTATTAATTAAAACAATTATTCTCGAGCTTTTTAAAGCTTGTTGTAAAATTGCCATGCAGCGGTTTTTGTTTTTAGAAAAATTTAAATAATATGAAGGACAATATTTTTTGGTCATTCAGCAAACCTTCAATAAAATTTATTAATTAAAACAATTATTCTCGAGCTTTTTAAAGCTTGTTGTAAAATTGCCATGCAGCGGTTTTTGTTTTTAGAAAAATTTAAATAATATGAAGGACAATATTTTTTGGTCATTCAGCAAACCTTCAATAAAATTTATTTATTAAAATATTTATTTTTGTGCTTTGAAAGCCCTAATGTAAAATTGCCATGCAGCAGTTTTTGTTTTTAGAAAAATTTAAATAATATGAAGGACCATACTTTTTGGTCATTCAGCAAACCTTCAATAAAATTTATTAATTAAAACAATTATTCTCGAGCTTTTTAAAGCTTGTTGTAAAATTGCCATGCAGCGGTTTTTGTTTTTAGAAAAATTTAAATAATATGAAGGACAATATTTTTTGGTCATTCAGCAAACCTTCAATAAAATTTATTTATTAAAATATTTATTTTTGTGCTTTGAAAGCCCTAATGTAAAATTGCCATGCAGCAGTTTTTGTTTTTAGAAAAATTTAAATAATATGAAGGACCATACTTTTTGGTCATTCAGCAAACCTTCAATAAAATTTATTAATTAAAACAATTATTCTCGAGCTTTTTAAAGCTTGTTGTAAAATTGTCATGCAGCGGTTTTTGTTTTTAGAAAAATTTAAATAATATGAAGGACCATACTTTTTGGTCATTCAGCAAACCTTCAATAAAATTTATTAATTAAAACAATTATTCTCGAGCTTTTTAAAGCTTGTTGTAAAATTGCCATGCAGCGGTTTTTGTTTTTAGAAAAATTTAAATAATATGAAGGACAATATTTTTTGGTCATTCAGCAAACCTTCAATAAAATTTATTAATTAAAACAATTATTCTCGAGCTTTTTAAAGCTTGTTGTAAAATTGCCATGCAGCGGTTTTTGTTTTTAGAAAAATTTAAATAATATGAAGGACCATACTTTTTGGTCATTCAGCAAACCTTCAATAAAATTTATTAATTAAAACAATTATTCTCGAGCTTTTTAAAGCTTGTTGTAAAATTGCCATGCAGCGGTTTTTGTTTTTAGAAAAATTTAAATAATATGAAGGACAATATTTTTTGGTCATTCAGCAAACCTTCAATAAAATTTATTTATTAAAATATTTATTTTGTGCTTTGAAAGCCCTAATGTAAAATTGCCATGCAGCAGTTTTTGTTTTTAGAAAAATTTAAATAATATGAAGGACCATACTTTTTGGTCATTCAGCAAACCTTCAATAAAATTTATTAATTAAAACAATTATTCTCGAGCTTTTTAAAGCTTGTTGTAAAATTGCCATGCAGCGGTTTTTGTTTTTAGAAAAATTTAAATAATATGAAGGACCATACTTTTTGGTCATTCAGCAAACCTTAAATATAATTTATTAATTAAAACAATTATTCTCGAGCTTTTTAAAGCTTGTTGTAAAATTGCCATGCAGCGGTTTTTGTTTTTAGAAAAATTTAAATAATATGAAGGACAATATTTTTTGGTCATTCAGCAAACCTTCAATAAAATTTATTTATTAAAATATTTATTTTTGTGCTTTGAAAGCCCTAATGTAAAATTGCCATGCAGCAGTTTTTGTTTTTAGAAAAATTTAAATAATATGAAGGACCATACTTTTTGGTCATTCAGCAAACCTTCAATAAAATTTATTTATTAAAATATTTATTTTTGTGCTTTGAAAGCCCTAATGTAAAATTGCCATGCAGCAGTTTTTGTTTTTAGAAAAATTTAAATAATATGAAGGACCATACTTTTTGGTCATTCAGCAAACCTTAAATATAATTTATTAATTAAAACAATTATTCTCGAGCTTTTTAAAGCTTGTTGCAAAATTGCCATGCAGCGGTTTTTGTTTTTAGAAAAATTTAAATAATATGAAGGACCATACTTTTTGGTCATTCAGCAAACCTTAAATATAATTTATTAATTAAAACAATTATTCTCGAGCTTTTTAAAGCTTGTTGTAAAATTGCCATGCAGCGGTTTTTGTTTTTAGAAAAATTTAAATAATATGAAGGACAATATTTTTTGGTCATTCAGCAAACCTTCAATAAAATTTATTTATTAAAATATTTATTTTTGTGCTTTGAAAGCCCTAATGTAAAATTGCCATGCAGCAGTTTTTGTTTTTAGAAAAATTTAAATAATATGAAGGACCATACTTTTTGGTCATTCAGCAAACCTTCAATAAAATTTATTAATTAAAACAATTATTCTCGAGCTTTTTAAAGCTTGTTGTAAAATTGCCATGCAGCGGTTTTTGTTTTTAGAAAAATTTAAATAATATGAAGGACAATACTTTTTGGTCATTCAGCAAACCTTCAATAAAATTTATTAATTAAAACAATTATTCTCGAGCTTTTTAAAGCTTGTTGTAAAATTGCCATGCAGCGGTTTTTGTTTTTAGAAAAATTTAAATAATATGAAGGACAATATTTTTTGGTCATTCAGCAAACCTTCAATAAAATTTATTTATTAAAATATTTATTTTTGTTGTGAGTCTGTGACCACAGAATCTTTCAAATGGTTTGATGGTTCTCTTGGGTCCCGGAACGAATGGTCCTCAAATGGCTGCATGTTATTATTCTTCACTCGCGCCATTATTTCTTTGTTGTCTTTCATTCATTGTAATTTAAAAAACATAACTAACTTTACTCTGTCTGCAATTATTCTACCGCTCGGAATAATTGCTATAGTTTCTGCTGAATAAATACCTTATTTATATTTGTGTCTATTTATTCACAAACCGGAAACTTATCTTTGTTTGACCCTCATTACGGTCATAACAAATTGGTGACGAGAGTGATTACTTACTCATACTCTAACTGCTCGTGCTACTTGGTGCTCTCTCTTCTCGTGCTTTTGTTTGCTGGTGGCTCATCTTCTTGTTCTTCAACTTCAACAATGCCGGAAGATCCTAATGCTACTGTTGGTGCTACTGGTCGTGTTCACTTTCCATCTTTACCTCAATTCAAGCCGGATATCGCTGCTGGTGATTCTGCTTCTACATGGTTTCGATGTATTGACTTCAAATTCAAGCTATTCCCGGAAGTTAAGCCTGCTGAAAAAGCCGCTCTGATGATCTCATCTTTGGATATCGAAACGTTTAAGACTGTTGCTAAAGGTCTTTTACCAAAGAAGATAGAAGATGTTACTACTCCGGATGAACTCAAAGCTGTTATGGTCAAGATTTATGATCGAAAGCCTTCAACTTTTGCTAATCGTTATGAATTCTTTCAACTTCAATGGGATGGAAACGATGCTGAAAACATAACAACTCTTTGTGCCCGGATTGAACAACTTGCTGCAACTTTTGAATTCGAAGCTTTCACTGTGAACGAACTCAAAACTCTTGGTCTATTGATGTCAATGAAGTCTCCTGCTCTTGCACAATATCGTCTAAGAATCTTGGAACTCCTCAAAACCAATGCTAAGACGGAATTTGAAACATGCTCGGAAACTATTCGTACAATGATTCAAACGCAACAAGATCAACGTCTCATCGAAGCTCCATCAATTCGCTATGTTGATCCTCGTCAATCCGGAATGAAGAAATATGAACATCGTGACACTCGACCGTTTCAAATCAAACCTTGCTATGGATGCACTGAACTTCATCTCCGGAAAGATTGTCCTTATATGAACGCTACTTGTTCAAACTGCAAGAATGTTGGTCATATTGCTGCTGCTTGCAATCAATCAAAGAAAGGGGAGAAGATGCCTCAGATGAAGAACAACTTTAAGAAAGCTGGTGGTCATAAGAATAATGCTAAATTCCGTTATATTGATACCGAAGATGAACAAACTATCATGCAAATTTCTCCACCTTCAGGAAGTTGTATGGTTCACCGGAAAGATCCCTCTCTTATGCTGGATGTCAATATCAATGGTATGGATCTTAAAGCTTTGTTAGATACTGGCTCATCTTTAACTGTCCTAAATCCAAATGATTATAAGAAAGTTGTTTCACCTCTCCTTACAGGAGGACCATTCAATGCTAATACTTTCGGAAATTTTTCTGCTCGAATCGATGGCTCTTTCAAAGCTCTTGTAACTCGTCATGGTACCACTACTTCAATGGAAATTTATGTGTCAAAATATAATATCACACTTCTTGGTAGAGATTTCTATAATGCTTTCAAGTTATCCGTTGCTGATCCCGAATTGATGATATGTTCTTTATCTTCAAACGAATCTTTGGTATCACCGGAAGTTATTGAAAGCCTTCGAACATCGTATACTGCTCTCTTCAATGGAACTATAGGATGTTGTACTAAGAAGCAAGTCCATCTTCAACTTACACCGGATGCAAAGCCTGTCTTTATTCCTGCTCGTCGTCTTAGTCTCTATGCTAAAGAACTCGTTGAAAAAGAACTTGCTGCTCTTCAAAGAAATGGAATAATATATCCTGTTACTTTCACAGAATATGCTGCTCCTTGCTCTATGGTTCCAAAGAAAGATGGTGATTCTCGCTTCGTGGTTGATTTCTCCACCGGATTGAATAAACAACTTGCTGAACCTGGTTTTCAACAACCGATACCGGAAGAAATATTCGCTCGCTTAGCTGACTCAAAGGTGTATAGTATTGTTGACGTTTCTCAAGCTTACCATCAACTCACTCTTGATGATGAAAGCCGGAAACTTGCTACCATTTCAACACCATTTGGATTCTTCCGCTTCAATCGTCTTCCTCAAGGACTGAAAACTGCTCCATCTGATTTTCAACAAGTTATGGAAGAAATGTGTAAAGACATGCCTTTTGTTCATCCTTACTTCGATGATCTCTTGGTAGCTAGTAAAGACACCGACGAACATCTTCGACATCTTCATCGACTGCTTCAAAGAATGACTGAATGGGGCTTTACGCTGAACTTCAAGAAGTGTAAATTCTTTCGCTCTTCAATCAAATTCCTTGGTAAAATCATTGGTCCTGATGGAATTACTCCTGATCCTGAAAAGGTTAAAGCTATTTGCAACATGCCGGAACCTCAAGATGTCTCTTCTCTTCGCTCGTTTCTTGGTATGGTAAACTTTTATCAAAGCTTTATTCCCGGAATGCATGAATTACGTAAGCATCTGGATGCTCTTCTCAAAGCTGATGTCGAATGGAAATGGACTAAGATTCAATCCGAAGCTGTTCGAAAACTCAAAGAAATGATCTCTGGTGATTGTTTAAATGCTCGCTTTGATCCACGATTTCCTATAATCGTTGCTGCTGATGCTTCACAAACTGGTATTGGTGGCGTTATTACTCAACGCATATCTGCTGATCGGGAAGTTCCAATTCATTTCTTCTCAAAGTCTCTCACCGGATGTCAACAACGTTATTCCCAGACTGATAAAGAAGCTCTCGCATTGATCACTGCTGTCAAGACATTCCATCGTTATCTTGAAGGTAAGAAGTTTACTCTTCTTACAGATCACAAAGCTCTTCTTTCCATCTTTGGTCCAAAATCTGATAAACCTTCGTTCGCTGCTAATCGTCTCCATCGCTGGTCAATTTTCCTGTCTTCATACGACTTCGATATCGAATACCGGAACACTCTCAACTTTGGTCAAGCTGACGCTCTCTCAAGACTCATTGCTGAAGCAAAATCAATACCGGAAATGTATGAAGAAGAAGACGAAATTGAACCTATGGAAAATGGCATGGCTATCAACTTGGTTGAACCGTTCTCTATGGTTACATCTGACGATATCAAAGCTGCTTATGAAGAAGATTCTCTTGCTAAAGAAATTATTTCAAGATCTGATGTTGCTAAGAATAACAAGTTCATGAGAAATTACTACTTCTCAAAGGGCATCATCATGTTTGAAGATCGCGTTTACATCCCGGAGATTCTTCGACAACGAGTTCTGCTTCAACTACACAAAGGTCATGATGGTATTCAACGTACAAAAGCTCTTGCTCGTATGCATGTTTACTGGCCCGGAATAACAAAGGACATTGAAGAAATTGTGTCTCAATGCATGGCTTGCATTCAACAATCCAAAGCTCCTATCAAGGCTTTACTTTCGTCTTGGCCGAAATCTTCAAAACCTGGTGACCGAATTCATCTTGATTTTCTTGGTCCAATACTTGGACGCATGGTACTCATAGCTGTGGATAGCTATTCAAAGTGGACTGATGCTTGGGTGATGAAACATGCTACCACCGGAACTACAATCTCCTGCTTGCTTCGTTATATGGCTGATAATGGATGTCCTCGTCTGCTGGTGTCAGACAATGGAAGTCAATTCAAATCGGAAGCTTTCAAAGGTTTCTGTAAAACACATGGTATTGAACTAATGAATTCTCCTCCATACCATCCTCAATCAAATGGTCAAGCTGAGCGTATGGTAGACGTTATCAAACGATTCATCAAGAAAAACATCGAAGTTCATGGAGAAACGTTGGATCTGAAAGATGCTGTATCAACGTTCCTGCTATGCTATCGTTCAACTCCACATTCAACAACTCCCGGAAATTGCACTCCTGCTTATGCTCATCTTGGTCGTGAACTCCGAACACAAATGGATCAACTACGTCCTCAATTCCTCAAATTTATGGAATCTGCTGGAGCTCAAGATGCCCAGTTCAATCGTCATCATGGTGCTAAAGAAAAGAAGTTCATCATTGGTTCAACAATTTTTCATAAGGGGAAGAAGGATGGTCGATGGTCTCCTGGAATCATTGAAGCTCATAAAGGTAAACTTGTTTACATCATCATGGATACTGATACCGGAAAGACTCATGATCGACATGCTAATCAACTTCGCCGCCGAACTGATGTCACTTCCACTTCAAATCTCCCGATGGTCATTGAAACAAGAACTGATGATTTGGATTCTAATGATGCCGAAAGATCACATGATTCTCAAGATGCAACACCGGAAGAAATTCAAGTTTATGATCCTGAAATTGCTGATGCAACTACATCAAATCCTGCTGCTCAACTATCCTCAACTACAAATACCTCACCGGAAAATAATTCTCCTTCTCCTGCTCGTATTCCTGTTCAAGCTCCTCAACATCGCTATCCAACAAATCGTGTAAGAAATTCTCGATATGAAAACCTCAATGAAGATGCTATGCTTCGTTAGGAGGGAGAAGTGTTGTGAGTCTGTGACCACAGAATCTTTCAAATGGTTTGATGGTTCTCTTGGGTCCCGGAACGAATGGTCCTCAAATGGCTGCATGTTATTATTCTTCACTCGCGCCATTATTTCTTTGTTGTCTTTCATTCATTGTAATTTAAAAAACATAACTAACTTTACTCTGTCTGCAATTATTCTACCGCTCGGAATAATTGCTATAGTTTCTGCTGAATAAATACCTTATTTATATTTGTGTCTATTTATTCACAAACCGGAAACTTATCTTTGTTTGACCCTCATTACGGTCATAACAATTTTGTGCTTTGAAAGCCCTAATGTAAAATTGCCATGCAGCAGTTTTTGTTTTTAGAAAAATTTAAATAATATGAAGGACCATACTTTTTGGTCATTCAGCAAACCTTCAATAAAATTTATTAATTAAAACAATTATTCTCGAGCTTTTTAAAGCTTGTTGTAAAATTGCCATGCAGCGGTTTTTGTTTTTAGAAAAATTTAAATAATATGAAGGACCATACTTTTTGGTCATTCAGCAAACCTTAAATATAATTTATTAATTAAAACAATTATTCTCGAGCTTTTTAAAGCTTGTTGTAAAATTGCCATGCAGCGGTTTTTGTTTTTAGAAAAATTTAAATAATATGAAGGACAATATTTTTTGGTCATTCAGCAAACCTTCAATAAAATTTATTTATTAAAATATTTATTTTTGTGCTTTGAAAGCCCTAATGTAAAATTGCCATGCAGCAGTTTTTGTTTTTAGAAAAATTTAAATAATATGAAGGACCATACTTTTTGGTCATTCAGCAAACCTTCAATAAAATTTATTTATTAAAATATTTATTTTTGTGCTTTGAAAGCCCTAATGTAAAATTGCCATGCAGCAGTTTTTGTTTTTAGAAAAATTTAAATAATATGAAGGACCATACTTTTTGGTCATTCAGCAAACCTTCAATAAAATTTATTAATTAAAACAATTATTCTCGAGCTTTTTAAAGCTTGTTGTAAAATTGCCATGCAGCGGTTTTTGTTTTTAGAAAAATTTAAATAATATGAAGGACAATATTTTTTGGTCATTCAGCAAACCTTCAATAAAATTTATTTATTAAAATATTTATTTTGTGCTTTGAAAGCCCTAATGTAAAATTGCCATGCAGCAGTTTTTGTTTTTAGAAAAATTTAAATAATATGAAGGACCATACTTTTTGGTCATTCAGCAAACCTTCAATAAAATTTATTAATTAAAACAATTATTCTCGAGCTTTTTAAAGCTTGTTGTAAAATTGCCATGCAGCGGTTTTTGTTTTTAGAAAAATTTAAATAATATGAAGGACCATACTTTTTGGTCATTCAGCAAACCTTAAATATAATTTATTAATTAAAACAATTATTCTCGAGCTTTTTAAAGCTTGTTGTAAAATTGCCATGCAGCGGTTTTTGTTTTTAGAAAAATTTAAATAATATGAAGGACCATACTTTTTGGTCATTCAGCAAACCTTCAATAAAATTTATTAATTAAAACAATTATTCTCGAGCTTTTTAAAGCTTGTTGTAAAATTGCCATGCAGCGGTTTTTGTTTTTAGAAAAATTTAAATAATATGAAGGACAATATTTTTTGGTCATTCAGCAAACCTTCAATAAAATTTATTAATTAAAATAATTATTCTCCTGCTTTGAAATCCCTAATGTAAAATTGCCATGCAGCAGTTTTTGTTTTTAGAAAAATTTAAATAATATGAAGGACCATACTTTTTGGTCATTCAGCAAACCTTCAATAAAATTTATTAATTAAAACAATTATTCTCGAGCTTTTTAAAGCTTGTTGTAAAATTGCCATGCAGCGGTTTTTGTTTTTAGAAAAATTTAAATAATATGAAGGACAATATTTTTTGGTCATTCAGCAAACCTTCAATAAAATTTATTAATTAAAACAATTATTCTCGAGCTTTTTAAAGCTTGTTGTAAAATTGCCATGCAGCGGTTTTTGTTTTTAGAAAAATTTAAATAATATGAAGGACAATATTTTTTGGTCATTCAGCAAACCTTCAATAAAATTTATTAATTAAAACAATTATTCTCGAGCTTTTTAAAGCTTGTTGTAAAATTGCCATGCAGCGGTTTTTGTTTTTAGAAAAATTTAAATAATATGAAGGACCATACTTTTTGGTCATTCAGCAAACCTTCAATAAAATTTATTAATTAAAACAATTATTCTCGAGCTTTTTAAAGCTTGTTGTAAAATTGCCATGCAGCGGTTTTTGTTTTTAGAAAAATTTAAATAATATGAAGGACAATATTTTTTGGTCATTCAGCAAACCTTCAATAAAATTTATTTATTAAAATATTTATTTTGTGCTTTGAAAGCCCTAATGTAAAATTGCCATGCAGCAGTTTTTGTTTTTAGAAAAATTTAAATAATATGAAGGACCATACTTTTTGGTCATTCAGCAAACCTTCAATAAAATTTATTAATTAAAACAATTATTCTCGAGCTTTTTAAAGCTTGTTGTAAAATTGCCATGCAGCGGTTTTTGTTTTTAGAAAAATTTAAATAATATGAAGGACCATACTTTTTGGTCATTCAGCAAACCTTAAATATAATTTATTAATTAAAACAATTATTCTCGAGCTTTTTAAAGCTTGTTGTAAAATTGCCATGCAGCGGTTTTTGTTTTTAGAAAAATTTAAATAATATGAAGGACAATATTTTTTGGTCATTCAGCAAACCTTCAATAAAATTTATTTATTAAAATATTTATTTTTGTGCTTTGAAAGCCCTAATGTAAAATTGCCATGCAGCAGTTTTTGTTTTTAGAAAAATTTAAATAATATGAAGGACCATACTTTTTGGTCATTCAGCAAACCTTCAATAAAATTTATTTATTAAAATATTTATTTTTGTGCTTTGAAAGCCCTAATGTAAAATTGCCATGCAGCGGTTTTTGTTTTTAGAAAAATTTAAATAATATGAAGGACAATATTTTTTGGTCATTCAGCAAACCTTCAATAAAATTTATTTATTAAAATATTTATTTTTGTGCTTTGAAAGCCCTAATGTAAAATTGCCATGCAGCAGTTTTTGTTTTTAGAAAAATTTAAATAATATGAAGGACCATACTTTTTGGTCATTCAGCAAACCTTAAATATAATTTATTAATTAAAACAATTATTCTCGAGCTTTTTAAAGCTTGTTGTAAAATTGCCATGCAGCGGTTTTTGTTTTTAGAAAAATTTAAATAATATGAAGGACAATATTTTTTGGTCATTCAGCAAACCTTCAATAAAATTTATTTATTAAAATATTTATTTTTGTGCTTTGAAAGCCCTAATGTAAAATTGCCATGCAGCAGTTTTTGTTTTTAGAAAAATTTAAATAATATGAAGGACCATACTTTTTGGTCATTCAGCAAACTTTCAATTAAATTTATTAATTAAAATAATTATTCTCCTGCTTTGAAAGCCCTAATGTAAAATTGCCATGCAGCGGTTTTTGTTTTTAGAAAAATTTAAATAATATGAAGGACCATACTTTTTGGTCATTCAGCAAACCTTAAATAAAATTTATTAATTAAAACAATTATTCTCGAGCTTTTTAAAGCTTGTTGTAAAATTGCCATGCAGCGGTTTTTGTTTTTAGAAAAATTTAAATAATATGAAGGACCATACTTTTTGGTCATTCAGCAAACCTTAAATAAAATTTATTAATTAAAACAATTATTCTCGAGCTTTTTAAAGCTTGTTGTAAAATTGCCATGCAGCAGTTTTTGTTTTTAGAAAAATTTAAATAATATGAAGGACAATATTTTTTGGTCATTCAGCAAACCTTAAATAAAATTTATTAATTAAAACAATTATTCTCGAGCTTTTTAAAGCTTGTTGTAAAATTGCCATGCAGCAGTTTTTGTTTTTAGAAAAATTTAAATAATATGAAGGACAATATTTTTTGGTCATTCAGCAATCCTTCAATAAAATTTATTTATTAAAATATTTATTTTTGTGCTTTGAAACGTTTGCATTTAAATTGCCATGAAGCGGTTTTGTTTTTAGAAAAATTTAAATAAATTGAAGTACCATATTTTTTGGTCATTCAGCAAACCTTCAATAAAATTTATTAATTAAAACAATTATTCTCGAGCTTTTTAAAGCTTGTTGTAAAATTGCCATGCAGCGGTTTTTGTTTTTAGAAAAATTTAAATAATATGAAGGACAATATTTTTTGGTCATTCAGCAAACCTTCAATAAAATTTATTTATTAAAATATTTATTTTTGTGCTTTGAAACGTTTGCATTTAAATTGCCATGAAGCGGTTTTGTTTTTAGAAAAATTTAAATAAATTGAAGTACCCTATTTTTTGGTCATTCAGCAAACCTTAAATAAAATTTATTAATTAAAACAATTATTCTCGAGCTTTTTAAAGCTTGTTGTAAAATTGCCATGCAGCGGTTTTTGTTTTTAGAAAAATTTAAATAATATGAAGGACCATACTTTTTGGTCATTCAGCAAACCTTAAATAAAATTTATTAATTAAAACAATTATTCTCGAGCTTTTTAAAGCTTGTTGTAAAATTGCCATGCAGCAGTTTTTGTTTTTAGAAAAATTTAAATAATATGAAGGACAATATTTTTTGGTCATTCAGCAAACCTTAAATAAAATTTATTAATTAAAACAATTATTCTCGAGCTTTTTAAAGCTTGTTGTAAAATTGCCATGCAGCAGTTTTTGTTTTTAAAAAAATTTAAATAATATGAAGGACAATATTTTTTGGTCATTCAGCAATCCTTCAATAAAATTTATTTATTAAAATATTTATTTTTGTGCTTTGAAACGTTTGCATTTAAATTGCCATGAAGCGGTTTTGTTTTTAGAAAAATTTAAATAAATTGAAGTACCATATTTTTTGGTCATTCAGCAAACCTTCAATAAAATTTATTAATTAAAACAATTATTCTCGAGCTTTTTAAAGCTTGTTGTAAAATTGCCATGCAGCGGTTTTTGTTTTTAGAAAAATTTAAATAATATGAAGGACAATATTTTTTGGTCATTCAGCAAACCTTCAATAAAATTTATTTATTAAAATATTTATTTTTGTGCTTTGAAACGTTTGCATTTAAATTGCCATGAAGCGGTTTTGTTTTTAGAAAAATTTAAATAAATTGAAGTACCCTATTTTTTGGTCATTCAGCAAACCTTCAATAAAATTTATTAATTAAAACAATTATTCTCGAGCTTTTTAAAGCTTGTTGTAAAATTGCCATGCAGCCGTTTTTATTTTTAGAAAAATTTAAATAATATGAAGGACCATACTTTTTGGTCATTCAGCAAACCTTCAATAAAATTTATTTATTAAAATATTTATTTTTGTGCTTTGAAACGTTTGCATTTAAATTGCCATGAAGCGGTTTTGTTTTTAGAAAAATTTAAATAAATTGAAGTACCATATTTTTTGGTCATTCAGCAAACCTTCAATAAAATTTATTAATTAAAATAATTATTCTCGAGCTTTTTAAAGCTTGTTGTAAAATTGCCATGCAGCGGTTTTTGTTTTTAGAAAAATTTAAATAATATGAAGGACCATACTTTTTGGTCATTCAGCAAACCTTCAATAAAATTTATTTATTAAAATATTTATTTTGTGCTTTGAAAGCCCTAATGTAAAATTGCCATGCAGCAGTTTTTGTTTTTAGAAAAATTTAAATAATATGAAGGACCATACTTTTTGGTCATTCAGCAAACCTTCAATAAAATTTATTAATTAAAACAATTATTCTCGAGCTTTTTAAAGCTTGTTGTAAAATTGCCATGCAGCGGTTTTTGTTTTTAGAAAAATTTAAATAATATGAAGGACAATATTTTTTGGTCATTCAGCAAACCTTCAATAAAATTTATTTATTAAAATATTTATTTTGTGCTTTGAAAGCCCTAATGTAAAATTGCCATGCAGCAGTTTTTGTTTTTAGAAAAATTTAAATAATATGAAGGACCATACTTTTTGGTCATTCAGCAAACCTTCAATAAAATTTATTAATTAAAACAATTATTCTCGAGCTTTTTAAAGCTTGTTGTAAAATTGCCATGCAGCGGTTTTTGTTTTTAGAAAAATTTAAATAATATGAAGGACAATATTTTTTGGTCATTCAGCAAACCTTCAATAAAATTTATTTATTAAAATATTTATTTTTGTGCTTTGAAAGCCCTAATGTAAAATTGCCATGCAGCAGTTTTTGTTTTTAGAAAAATTTAAATAATATGAAGGACAATATTTTTTGGTCATTCAGCAAACCTTCAATAAAATTTATTAATTAAAACAATTATTCTCGAGCTTTTTAAAGCTTGTTGTAAAATTGCCATGCAGCGGTTTTTGTTTTTAGAAAAATTTAAATAATATGAAGGACCATACTTTTTGGTCATTCAGCAAACCTTCAATAAAATTTATTAATTAAAACAATTATTCTCGAGCTTTTTAAAGCTTGTTGTAAAATTGCCATGCAGCGGTTTTTGTTTTTAGAAAAATTTAAATAATATGAAGGACCATACTTTTTGGTCATTCAGCAAACCTTCAATAAAATTTATTAATTAAAACAATTATTCTCGAGCTTTTTAAAGCTTGTTGTAAAATTGCCATGCAGCGGTTTTTGTTTTTAGAAAAATTTAAATAATATGAAGGACAATATTTTTTGGTCATTCAGCAAACCTTAAATATAATTTATTAATTAAAACAATTATTCTCGAGCTTTTTAAAGCTTGTTGTAAAATTGCCATGCAGCGGTTTTTGTTTTTAGAAAAATTTAAATAATATGAAGGACAATATTTTTTGGTCATTCAGCAAACCTTCAATAAAATTTATTTATTAAAATATTTATTTTTGTGCTTTGAAAGCCCTAATGTAAAATTGCCATGCAGCAGTTTTTGTTTTTAGAAAAATTTAAATAATATGAAGGACCATACTTTTTGGTCATTCAGCAAACCTTAAATATAATTTATTAATTAAAACAATTATTCTCGAGCTTTTTAAAGCTTGTTGTAAAATTGCCATGCAGCGGTTTTTGTTTTTAGAAAAATTTAAATAATATGAAGGACCATACTTTTTGGTCATTCAGCAAACCTTCAATAAAATTTATTAATTAAAACAATTATTCTCGAGCTTTTTAAAGCTTGTTGTAAAATTGCCATGCAGCGGTTTTTGTTTTTAGAAAAATTTAAATAATATGAAGGACAATATTTTTTGGTCATTCAGCAAACCTTAAATATAATTTATTAATTAAAACAATTATTCTCGAGCTTTTTAAAGCTTGTTGTAAAATTGCCATGCAGCGGTTTTTGTTTTTAGAAAAATTTAAATAATATGAAGGACAATATTTTTTGGTCATTCAGCAAACCTTCAATAAAATTTATTTATTAAAATATTTATTTTTGTGCTTTGAAAGCCCTAATGTAAAATTGCCATGCAGCAGTTTTTGTTTTTAGAAAAATTTAAATAATATGAAGGACCATACTTTTTGGTCATTCAGCAAACCTTAAATATAATTTATTAATTAAAACAATTATTCTCGAGCTTTTTAAATCTTGTTGTAAAATTGCCATGCAGCGGTTTTTGTTTTTAGAAAAATTTAAATAATATGAAGGACAATATTTTTTGGTCATTCAGCAAACCTTCAATAAAATTTATTTATTAAAATATTTATTTTTGTGCTTTGAAAGCCCTAATGTAAAATTGCCATGCAGCAGTTTTTGTTTTTAGAAAAATTTAAATAATATGAAGGACCATACTTTTTGGTCATTCAGCAAACTTTCAATTAAATTTATTAATTAAAATAATTATTCTCCTGCTTTGAAAGCCCTAATGTAAAATTGCCATGCAGCGGTTTTTGTTTTTAGAAAAATTTAAATAATATGAAGGACCATACTTTTTGGTCATTCAGCAAACCTTAAATAAAATTTATTAATTAAAACAATTATTCTCGAGCTTTTTAAAGCTTGTTGTAAAATTGCCATGCAGCGGTTTTTGTTTTTAGAAAAATTTAAATAATATGAAGGACAATATTTTTTGGTCATTCAGCAAACCTTAAATAAAATTTATTAATTAAAACAATTATTCTCGAGCTTTTTAAAGCTTGTTGTAAAATTGCCATGCAGCAGTTTTTGTTTTTAGAAAAATTTAAATAATATGAAGGACAATATTTTTTGGTCATTCAGCAAACCTTCAATAAAATTTATTAATTAAAACAATTATTCTCGAGCTTTTTAAAGCTTGTTGTAAAATTGCCATGCAGCGGTTTTTGTTTTTAGAAAAATTTAAATAATATGAAGGACCATACTTTTTGGTCATTCAGCAAACCTTCAATCAAATTTATTTATTAAAATATTTATTTTTGTGCTTTGAAACGTTTGCATTTAAATTGCCATGAAGCGGTTTTGTTTTTAGAAAAATTTAAATAAATTGAAGTACCATATTTTTTGGTCATTCAGCAAACCTTCAATAAAATTTATTAATTAAAATAATTATTCTCGAGCTTTTTAAAGCTTGTTGTAAAATTGCCATGCAGCGGTTTTTGTTTTTAGAAAAATTTAAATAATATGAAGGACCATACTTTTTGGTCATTCAGCAAACCTTCAATCAAATTTATTTATTAAAGTATTTATTTTTGTGCTTTGAAAGCCCAAATGTAAAATTGCCATGAAGCGGTTTTGTTTTTAGAAAAATTTAAATAAATTGAAGTACCATATTTTTTGGTCATTCAGCAAACCTTCAATAAAATTTATTAATTAAAATAATTATTCTCGAGCTTTTTAAAGCTTGTTGTAAAATTGCCATGCAGCGGTTTTTGTTTTTAGAAAAATTTAAATAATATGAAGGACCATACTTTTTGGTCATTCAGCAAACCTTCAATCAAATTTATTTATTAAAATATTTATTTTTGTGCTTTGAAACGTTTGCATTTAAATTGCCATGAAGCGGTTTTGTTTTTAGAAAAATTTAAATAAATTGAAGTACCATATTTTTTGGTCATTCAGCAAACCTTCAATAAAATTTATTAATTAAAATAATTATTCTCGAGCTTTTTAAAGCTTGTTGTAAAATTGCCATGCAGCAGTTTTTGTTTTTAGAAAAATTTAAATAATATGAAGGACCATACTTTTTGGTCATTCAGCAAACCTTCAATCAAATTTATTTATTAAAATATTTATTTTTTTGCTTTGAAACGTTTGCATTTAAATTGCCATGAAGCGGTTTTGTTTTTAGAAAAATTTAAATAAATTGAAGTACCATATTTTTTGGTCATTCAGCAAACCTTCAATAAAATTAATTTATTAAAATATTTATTTTTTTGCTTTGAAACGTTTGCATTTAAATTGCCATGAAGCGGTTTTGTTTTTAGAAAAATTTAAATAAATTGAAGTACCATATTTTTTGGTCATTCAGCAAACCTTCAATAAAATTTATTAATTAAAATAATTATTCTCGAGCTTTTTAAAGCTTGTTGTAAAATTGCCATGCAGCAGTTTTTGTTTTTAGAAAAATTTAAATAATATGAAGGACCATACTTTTTGGTCATTCAGCAAACCTTCAATCAAATTTATTTATTAAAATATTTATTTTTTTGCTTTGAAACGTTTGCATTTAAATTGCCATGAAGCGGTTTTGTTTTTAGAAAAATTTAAATAATATGAAGGACCATACTTTTTGGTCATTCAGCAAACCTTCAATCAAATTTATTTATTAAAATATTTATTTTTTTGCTTTGAAACGTTTGCATTTAAATTGCCATGAAGCGGTTTTGTTTTTAGAAAAATTTAAATAAATTGAAGTACCATATTTTTTGGTCATTCAGCAAACCTTCAATAAAATTTATTAATTAAAATAATTATTCTCGAGCTTTTTAAAGCTTGTTGTAAAATTGCCATGCAGCAGTTTTTGTTTTTAGAAAAATTTAAATAATATGAAGGACCATACTTTTTGGTCATTCAGCAAACCTTCAATCAAATTTATTTATTAAAATATTTATTTTTTTGCTTTGAAACGTTTGCATTTAAATTGCCATGAAGCGGTTTTGTTTTTAGAAAAATTTAAATAAATTGAAGTACCATATTTTTTGGTCATTCAGCAAACCTTCAATCAAATTTATTTATTAAAATATTTATTTTTGTGCTTTGAAACGTTTGCATTTAAATTGCCATGAAGCGGTTTTGTTTTTAGAAAAATTTAAATAAATTGAAGTACCATATTTTTTGGTCATTCAGCAAACCTTCAATAAAATTTATTAATTAAAATAATTATTCTCGAGCTTTTTAAAGCTTGTTGTAAAATTGCCATGCAGCGGTTTTTGTTTTTAGAAAAATTTAAATAATATGAAGGACCATACTTTTTGGTCATTCAGCAAACCTTCAATCAAATTTATTTATTAAAGTATTTATTTTTGTGCTTTGAAAGCCCAAATGTAAAATTGCCATGAAGCGGTTTTGTTTTTAGAAAAATTTAAATAAATTGAAGTACCATATTTTTTGGTCATTCAGCAAACCTTCAATAAAATTTATTAATTAAAATAATTATTCTCGAGCTTTTTAAAGCTTGTTGTAAAATTGCCATGCAGCGGTTTTTGTTTTTAGAAAAATTTAAATAATATGAAGGACCATACTTTTTGGTCATTCAGCAAACCTTCAATCAAATTTATTTATTAAAATATTTATTTTTGTGCTTTGAAACGTTTGCATTTAAATTGCCATGAAGCGGTTTTGTTTTTAGAAAAATTTAAATAAATTGAAGTACCATATTTTTTGGTCATTCAGCAAACCTTCAATAAAATTTATTAATTTAAATAATTATTCTCGAGCTTTTTAAAGCTTGTTGTAAAATTGCCATGAAGCGGATTTTGTTTTTAGAAAAATTTAAATAAATTGAAGTACCATATTTTTTGGTCATTCAGCAAACCTTCAATAAAATTTATTAATTAAAATAATTATTCTCGAGCTTTTTAAAGCTTGTTGTAAAATTGCCATGCAGCAGTTTTTGTTTTTAGAAAAATTTAAATAATATGAAGGACCATACTTTTTGGTCATTCAGCAAACCTTCAATAAAATTAATTTATTAAAATATTTATTTTTGTGCTTTGAAACGTTTGCATTTAAATTGCCATGAAGCGGTTTTGTTTTTAGAAAAATTTAAATAATATGAAGGACCATACTTTTTGGTCATTCAGCAAACCTTCAATAAAATTTATTAATTAAAACAATTATTCTCGAGCTTTTTAAAGCTTGTTGTAAAATTGCCATGAAGCGGTTTTTGTTTTTAGAAAAATTTAAATAAATTGAAGTACCATATTTTTTGGTCATTCAGCAAACCTTCAATAAAATTTATTAATTAAAATAATTATTCTCGAGCTTTTTAAAGCTTGTTGTAAAATTGCCATGCAGCAGTTTTTGTTTTTAGAAAAATTTAAATAATATGAAGGACCATACTTTTTGGTCATTCAGCAAACCTTAAATATAATTTATTAATTAAAACAATTATTCTCGAGCTTTTTAAAGCTTGTTGTAAAATTGCCATGCAGCGGTTTTTGTTTTTAGAAAAATTTAAATAATATGAAGGACCATACTTTTTGGTCATTCAGCAAACCTTAAATAAAATTTATTAATTAAAACAATTATTCTCGAGCTTTTTAAAGCTTGTTGTAAAATTGCCATGCAGCGGTTTTTGTTTTTAGAAAAATTTAAATAATATGAAGGACAATATTTTTTGGTCATTCAGCAAACCTTAAATAAAATTTATTAATTAAAACAATTATTCTCGAGCTTTTTAAAGCTTGTTGTAAAATTGCCATGCAGCAGTTTTTGTTTTTAGAAAAATTTAAATAATATGAAGGACAATATTTTTTGGTCATTCAGCAAACCTTCAATAAAATTTATTAATTAAAACAATTATTCTCGAGCTTTTTAAAGCTTGTTGTAAAATTGCCATGCAGCGGTTTTTGTTTTTAGAAAAATTTAAATAATATGAAGGACCATACTTTTTGGTCATTCAGCAAACCTTCAATCAAATTTATTTATTAAAATATTTATTTTTGTGCTTTGAAACGTTTGCATTTAAATTGCCATGAAGCGGTTTTGTTTTTAGAAAAATTTAAATAAATTGAAGTACCATATTTTTTGGTCATTCAGCAAACCTTCAATAAAATTTATTAATTAAAATAATTATTCTCGAGCTTTTTAAAGCTTGTTGTAAAATTGCCATGCAGCGGTTTTTGTTTTTAGAAAAATTTAAATAATATGAAGGACCATACTTTTTGGTCATTCAGCAAACCTTCAATCAAATTTATTTATTAAAGTATTTATTTTTGTGCTTTGAAAGCCCAAATGTAAAATTGCCATGAAGCGGTTTTGTTTTTAGAAAAATTTAAATAAATTGAAGTACCATATTTTTTGGTCATTCAGCAAACCTTCAATAAAATTTATTAATTAAAATAATTATTCTCGAGCTTTTTAAAGCTTGTTGTAAAATTGCCATGCAGCGGTTTTTGTTTTTAGAAAAATTTAAATAATATGAAGGACCATACTTTTTGGTCATTCAGCAAACCTTCAATCAAATTTATTTATTAAAATATTTATTTTTGTGCTTTGAAACGTTTGCATTTAAATTGCCATGAAGCGGTTTTGTTTTTAGAAAAATTTAAATAAATTGAAGTACCATATTTTTTGGTCATTCAGCAAACCTTCAATAAAATTTATTAATTAAAATAATTATTCTCGAGCTTTTTAAAGCTTGTTGTAAAATTGCCATGCAGCAGTTTTTGTTTTTAGAAAAATTTAAATAATATGAAGGACCATACTTTTTGGTCATTCAGCAAACCTTCAATCAAATTTATTTATTAAAATATTTATTTTTTTGCTTTGAAACGTTTGCATTTAAATTGCCATGAAGCGGTTTTGTTTTTAGAAAAATTTAAATAAATTGAAGTACCATATTTTTTGGTCATTCAGCAAACCTTCAATAAAATTAATTTATTAAAATATTTATTTTTTTGCTTTGAAACGTTTGCATTTAAATTGCCATGAAGCGGTTTTGTTTTTAGAAAAATTTAAATAAATTGAAGTACCATATTTTTTGGTCATTCAGCAAACCTTCAATAAAATTTATTAATTAAAATAATTATTCTCGAGCTTTTTAAAGCTTGTTGTAAAATTGCCATGCAGCAGTTTTTGTTTTTAGAAAAATTTAAATAATATGAAGGACCATACTTTTTGGTCATTCAGCAAACCTTCAATCAAATTTATTTATTAAAATATTTATTTTTTTGCTTTGAAACGTTTGCATTTAAATTGCCATGAAGCGGTTTTGTTTTTAGAAAAATTTAAATAATATGAAGGACCATACTTTTTGGTCATTCAGCAAACCTTCAATCAAATTTATTTATTAAAATATTTATTTTTTTGCTTTGAAACGTTTGCATTTAAATTGCCATGAAGCGGTTTTGTTTTTAGAAAAATTTAAATAAATTGAAGTACCATATTTTTTGGTCATTCAGCAAACCTTCAATAAAATTTATTAATTAAAATAATTATTCTCGAGCTTTTTAAAGCTTGTTGTAAAATTGCCATGCAGCAGTTTTTGTTTTTAGAAAAATTTAAATAATATGAAGGACCATACTTTTTGGTCATTCAGCAAACCTTCAATCAAATTTATTTATTAAAATATTTATTTTTTTGCTTTGAAACGTTTGCATTTAAATTGCCATGAAGCGGTTTTGTTTTTAGAAAAATTTAAATAAATTGAAGTACCATATTTTTTGGTCATTCAGCAAACCTTCAATCAAATTTATTTATTAAAATATTTATTTTTGTGCTTTGAAACGTTTGCATTTAAATTGCCATGAAGCGGTTTTGTTTTTAGAAAAATTTAAATAAATTGAAGTACCATATTTTTTGGTCATTCAGCAAACCTTCAATAAAATTTATTAATTAAAATAATTATTCTCGAGCTTTTTAAAGCTTGTTGTAAAATTGCCATGCAGCGGTTTTTGTTTTTAGAAAAATTTAAATAATATGAAGGACCATACTTTTTGGTCATTCAGCAAACCTTCAATCAAATTTATTTATTAAAGTATTTATTTTTGTGCTTTGAAAGCCCAAATGTAAAATTGCCATGAAGCGGTTTTGTTTTTAGAAAAATTTAAATAAATTGAAGTACCATATTTTTTGGTCATTCAGCAAACCTTCAATAAAATTTATTAATTAAAATAATTATTCTCGAGCTTTTTAAAGCTTGTTGTAAAATTGCCATGCAGCGGTTTTTGTTTTTAGAAAAATTTAAATAATATGAAGGACCATACTTTTTGGTCATTCAGCAAACCTTCAATCAAATTTATTTATTAAAATATTTATTTTTGTGCTTTGAAACGTTTGCATTTAAATTGCCATGAAGCGGTTTTGTTTTTAGAAAAATTTAAATAAATTGAAGTACCATATTTTTTGGTCATTCAGCAAACCTTCAATAAAATTTATTAATTTAAATAATTATTCTCGAGCTTTTTAAAGCTTGTTGTAAAATTGCCATGAAGCGGTTTTTGTTTTTAGAAAAATTTAAATAAATTGAAGTACCATATTTTTTGGTCATTCAGCAAACCTTCAATAAAATTTATTAATTAAAATAATTATTCTCGAGCTTTTTAAAGCTTGTTGTAAAATTGCCATGCAGCAGTTTTTGTTTTTAGAAAAATTTAAATAATATGAAGGACCATACTTTTTGGTCATTCAGCAAACCTTCAATAAAATTAATTTATTAAAATATTTATTTTTGTGCTTTGAAACGTTTGCATTTAAATTGCCATGAAGCGGTTTTGTTTTTAGAAAAATTTAAATAATATGAAGGACCATACTTTTTGGTCATTCAGCAAACCTTCAATAAAATTTATTTATTAAAATAATTATTCTCGAGCTTTTTAAAGCTTGTTGTAAAATTGCCATGCAGCAGTTTTTGTTTTTAGAAAAATTTAAATAATATGAAGGACCATACTTTTTGGTCATTCAGCAAACCTTCAATAAAATTTATTTATTAAAATAATTATTCTCGAGCTTTTTAAAGCTTGTTGTAAAATTGCCATGCAGCGGTTTTTGTTTTTAGAAAAATTTAAATAATATGAAGGACCATACTTTTTGGTCATTCAGCAAACCTTCAATAAAATTTATTTATTAAAATAATTATTCTCGAGCTTTTTAAAGCTTGTTGTAAAATTGCCATGCAGCAGTTTTTGTTTTTAGAAAAATTTAAATAATATGAAGGACCATACTTTTTGGTCATTCAGCAAACCTTCAATAAAATTTATTTATTAAAATATTTATTTTTGTGCTTTGAAACGTTTGCATTTAAATTGCCATGAAGCGGTTTTGTTTTTAGAAAATGTTAAATAATATGAAGGACCATACTTTTTGGTCATTCAGCAAACCTTCAATAAAATTTATTTATTAAAATATTTATTTTTGTGCTTTGAAACGTTTGCATTTAAATTGCCATGAAGCGGTTTTGTTTTTAGAAAATGTTAAATAATATGAAGGACCATATTTTTTGGTCATTCAGCAAACCTTCAATAAAATTTATTTATTAAAATAATTATTCTCGAGCTTTTTAAAGCTTGTTGTAAAATTGCCATGCAGCAGTTTTTGTTTTTAGAAAAATTTAAATAATATGAAGGACCATACTTTTTGGTCATTCAGCAAACCTTCAATCAAATTTATTTATTAAAATATTTATTTTTTTGCTTTGAAACGTTTGCATTTAAATTGCCATGAAGCGGTTTTGTTTTTAGAAAAATTTAAATAAATTGAAGTACCATATTTTTTGGTCATTCAGCAAACCTTCAATAAAATTTATTAATTAAAATAATTATTCTCGAGCTTTTTAAAGCTTGTTGTAAAATTGCCATGCAGCAGTTTTTGTTTTTAGAAAAATTTAAATAATATGAAGGACCATACTTTTTGGTCATTCAGCAAACCTTCAATAAAATTTATTTATTAAAATATTTATTTTTGTGCTTTGAAACGTTTGCATTTAAATTGCCATGAAGCGGTTTTGTTTTTAGAAAATGTTAAATAATATGAAGGACCATACTTTTTGGTCATTCAGCAAACCTTCAATAAAATTTATTTATTAAAATATTTATTTTTGTGCTTTGAAACGTTTGCATTTAAATTGCCATGAAGCGGTTTTGTTTTTAGAAAAATTTAAATAATATGAAGGACCATACTTTTTGGTCATTCAGCAAACCTTCAATAAAATTTATTTATTAAAATATTTATTTTTGTGCTTTGAAACGTTTGCATTTAAATTGCCATGAAGCGGTTTTGTTTTTAGAAAATGTTAAATAATATGAAGGACCATACTTTTTGGTCATTCAGCAAACCTTCAATAAAATTTATTTATTAAAATATTTATTTTTGTGCTTTGAAACGTTTGCATTTAAATTGCCATGAAGCGGTTTTGTTTTTAGAAAATGTTAAATAATATGAAGGACCATACTTTTTGGTCATTCAGCAAACCTTCAATAAAATTTATTAATTAAAATAATTATTCTCGAGCTTTTTAAAGCTTGTTGTAAAATTGCCATGCAGCAGTTTTTGTTTTTAGAAAAATTTAAATAATATGAAGGACCATACTTTTTGGTCATTCAGCAAACCTTCAATAAAATTTATTTATTAAAATATTTATTTTTGTGCTTTGAAACGTTTGCATTTAAATTGCCATGAAGCGGTTTTGTTTTTAGAAAAATTTAAATAATATGAAGGACCATACTTTTTGGTCATTCAGCAAACCTTCAATAAAATTTATTTATTAAAATATTTATTCTCGAGCTTTTTAAAGCTTGTTGTAAAATTGCCATGCAGCGGTTTTTGTTTTTAGAAAAATTTAAATAATATAAAGGACCATACTTTTTGGTCATTCAGCAAACCTTCAATAAAATTTATTTATTAAAATAATTATTCTCGAGCTTTTTAAAGCTTGTTGTAAAATTGCCATGCAGCAGTTTTTGTTTTTAGAAAAATTTAAATAATATGAAGGACCATACTTTTTGGTCATTCAGCAAACCTTCAATAAAATTTATTTATTAAAATATTTATTTTTGTGCTTTGAAACGTTTGCATTTAAATTGCCATGAAGCGGTTTTGTTTTTAGAAAATGTTAAATAATATGAAGGACCATACTTTTTGGTCATTCAGCAAACCTTCAATAAAATTTATTAATTAAAATAATTATTCTCGAGCTTTTTAAAGCTTGTTGTAAAATTGCCATGCAGCAGTTTTTGTTTTTAGAAAAATTTAAATAATATGAAGGACCATACTTTTTGGTCATTCAGCAAACCTTCAATAAAATTAATTTATTAAAATATTTATTTTTGTGCTTTGAAACGTTTGCATTTAAATTGCCATGAAGCGGTTTTGTTTTTAGAAAAATTTAAATAATATGAAGGACCATACTTTTTGGTCATTCAGCAAACCTTCAATAAAATTTATTTATTAAAATATTTATTTTTGTGCTTTGAAACGTTTGCATTTAAATTGCCATGAAGCGGTTTTGTTTTTAGAAAATGTTAAATAATATGAAGGACCATACTTTTTGGTCATTCAGCAAACCTTCAATAAAATTTATTTATTAAAATATTTATTTTTGTGCTTTGAAACGTTTGCATTTAAATTGCCATGAAGCGGTTTTGTTTTTAGAAAATGTTAAATAATATGAAGGACCATATTTTTTGGTCATTCAGCAAACCTTCAATAAAATTTATTTATTAAAATAATTATTCTCGAGCTTTTTAAAGCTTGTTGTAAAATTGCCATGCAGCAGTTTTTGTTTTTAGAAAAATTTAAATAATATGAAGGACCATACTTTTTGGTCATTCAGCAAACCTTCAATCAAATTTATTTATTAAAATATTTATTTTTTTGCTTTGAAACGTTTGCATTTAAATTGCCATGAAGCGGTTTTGTTTTTAGAAAAATTTAAATAAATTGAAGTACCATATTTTTTGGTCATTCAGCAAACCTTAAATAAAATTTATTAATTAAAATAATTATTCTCGAGCTTTTTAAAGCTTGTTGTAAAATTGCCATGCAGCAGTTTTTGTTTTTAGAAAAATTTAAATAATATGAAGGACCATACTTTTTGGTCATTCAGCAAACCTTCAATAAAATTAATTTATTAAAATATTTATTTTTGTGCTTTGAAACGTTTGCATTTAAATTGCCATGAAGCGGTTTTGTTTTTAGAAAAATTTAAATAATATGAAGGACCATACTTTTTGGTCATTCAGCAAACCTTCAATAAAATTTATTTATTAAAATAATTATTCTCGAGCTTTTTAAAGCTTGTTGTAAAATTGCCATGCAGCAGTTTTTGTTTTTAGAAAAATTTAAATAATATGAAGGACCATACTTTTTGGTCATTCAGCAAACCTTCAATAAAATTTATTTATTAAAATAATTATTCTCGAGCTTTTTAAAGCTTGTTGTAAAATTGCCATGCAGCGGTTTTTGTTTTTAGAAAAATTTAAATAATATGAAGGACCATACTTTTTGGTCATTCAGCAAACCTTCAATAAAATTTATTTATTAAAATAATTATTCTCGAGCTTTTTAAAGCTTGTTGTAAAATTGCCATGCAGCAGTTTTTGTTTTTAGAAAAATTTAAATAATATGAAGGACCATACTTTTTGGTCATTCAGCAAACCTTCAATAAAATTTATTTATTAAAATATTTATTTTTGTGCTTTGAAACGTTTGCATTTAAATTGCCATGAAGCGGTTTTGTTTTTAGAAAATGTTAAATAATATGAAGGACCATACTTTTTGGTCATTCAGCAAACCTTCAATAAAATTTATTTATTAAAATATTTATTTTTGTGCTTTGAAACGTTTGCATTTAAATTGCCATGAAGCGGTTTTGTTTTTAGAAAATGTTAAATAATATGAAGGACCATATTTTTTGGTCATTCAGCAAACCTTCAATAAAATTTATTTATTAAAATAATTATTCTCGAGCTTTTTAAAGCTTGTTGTAAAATTGCCATGCAGCAGTTTTTGTTTTTAGAAAAATTTAAATAATATGAAGGACCATACTTTTTGGTCATTCAGCAAACCTTCAATAAAATTTATTTATTAAAATAATTATTCTCGAGCTTTTTAAAGCTTGTTGTAAAATTGCCATGCAGCGGTTTTTGTTTTTAGAAAAATTTAAATAATATGAAGGACCATACTTTTTGGTCATTCAGCAAACCTTCAATAAAATTTATTTATTAAAATAATTATTCTCGAGCTTTTTAAAGCTTGTTGTAAAATTGCCATGCAGCGGTTTTTGTTTTTAGAAAAATTTAAATAATATGAAGGACCATACTTTTTGGTCATTCAGCAAACCTTCAATAAAATTTATTTATTAAAATAATTATTCTCGAGCTTTTTAAAGCTTGTTGTAAAATTGCCATGCAGCAGTTTTTGTTTTTAGAAAAATTTAAATAATATGAAGGACCATACTTTTTGGTCATTCAGCAAACCTTCAATAAAATTTATTTATTAAAATAATTATTCTCGAGCTTTTTAAAGCTTGTTGTAAAATTGCCATGCAGCGGTTTTTGTTTTTAGAAAAATTTAAATAATATGAAGGACCATACTTTTTGGTCATTCAGCAAACCTTCAATAAAATTAATTTATTAAAATAATTATTCTCGAGCTTTTTAAAGCTTGTTGTAAAATTGCCATGCAGCGGTTTTTGTTTTTAGAAAAATTTAAATAATATGAAGGACCATACTTTTTGGTCATTCAGCAAACCTTCAATAAAATTTATTTATTAAAATAATTATTCTCGAGCTTTTTAAAGCTTGTTGTAAAATTGCCATGCAGCAGTTTTTGTTTTTAGAAAAATTTAAATAATATGAAGGACCATACTTTTTGGTCATTCAGCAAACCTTCAATAAAATTTATTTATTAAAATAATTATTCTCGAGCTTTTTAAAGCTTGTTGTAAAATTGCCATGCAGCGGTTTTTGTTTTTAGAAAAATTTAAATAATATGAAGGACCATACTTTTTGGTCATTCAGCAAACCTTCAATAAAATTAATTTATTAAAATAATTATTCTCGAGCTTTTTAAAGCTTGTTGTAAAATTGCCATGCAGCGGTTTTTGTTTTTAGAAAAATTTAAATAATATGAAGGACCATACTTTTTGGTCATTCAGCAAACCTTCAATAAAATTTATTTATTAAAATAATTATTCTCGAGCTTTTTAAAGCTTGTTGTAAAATTGCCATGCAGCGGTTTTTGTTTTTAGAAAAATTTAAATAATATGAAGGACCATACTTTTTGGTCATTCAGCAAACCTTCAATAAAATTAATTTATTAAAATAATTATTCTCGAGCTTTTTAAAGCTTGTTGTAAAATTGCCATGCAGCGGTTTTTGTTTTTAGAAAAATTTAAATAATATGAAGGACCATACTTTTTGGTCATTCAGCAAACCTTCAATAAAATTTATTTATTAAAATAATTATTCTCGAGCTTTTTAAAGCTTGTTGTAAAATTGCCATGCAGCGGTTTTTGTTTTTAGAAAAATTTAAATAATATGAAGGACCATACTTTTTGGTCATTCAGCAAACCTTCAATAAAATTAATTTATTAAAATAATTATTCTCGAGCTTTTTAAAGCTTGTTGTAAAATTGCCATGCAGCGGTTTTTGTTTTTAGAAAAATTTAAATAATATGAAGGACCATACTTTTTGGTCATTCAGCAAACCTTCAATAAAATTTATTTATTAAAATAATTATTCTCGAGCTTTTTAAAGCTTGTTGTAAAATTGCCATGCAGCGGTTTTTGTTTTTAGAAAAATTTAAATAATATGAAGGACCATACTTTTTGGTCATTCAGCAAACCTTCAATAAAATTAATTTATTAAAATAATTATTCTCGAGCTTTTTAAAGCTTGTTGTAAAATTGCCATGCAGCGGTTTTTGTTTTTAGAAAAATTTAAATAATATGAAGGACCATACTTTTTGGTCATTCAGCAAACCTTCAATAAAATTTATTTATTAAAATAATTATTCTCGAGCTTTTTAAAGCTTGTTGTAAAATTGCCATGCAGCGGTTTTTGTTTTTAGAAAAATTTAAATAATATGAAGGACCATACTTTTTGGTCATTCAGCAAACCTTCAATAAAATTAATTTATTAAAATAATTATTCTCGAGCTTTTTAAAGCTTGTTGTAAAATTGCCATGCAGCGGTTTTTGTTTTTAGAAAAATTTAAATAATATGAAGGACCATACTTTTTGGTCATTCAGCAAACCTTCAATAAAATTTATTTATTAAAATAATTATTCTCGAGCTTTTTAAAGCTTGTTGTAAAATTGCCATGCAGCGGTTTTTGTTTTTAGAAAAATTTAAATAATATGAAGGACCATACTTTTTGGTCATTCAGCAAACCTTCAATAAAATTAATTTATTAAAATAATTATTCTCGAGCTTTTTAAAGCTTGTTGTAAAATTGCCATGCAGCGGTTTTTGTTTTTAGAAAAATTTAAATAATATGAAGGACCATACTTTTTGGTCATTCAGCAAACCTTCAATAAAATTTATTTATTAAAATAATTATTCTCGAGCTTTTTAAAGCTTGTTGTAAAATTGCCATGCAGCGGTTTTTGTTTTTAGAAAAATTTAAATAATATGAAGGACCATACTTTTTGGTCATTCAGCAAACCTTCAATAAAATTAATTTATTAAAATAATTATTCTCGAGCTTTTTAAAGCTTGTTGTAAAATTGCCATGCAGCGGTTTTTGTTTTTAGAAAAATTTAAATAATATGAAGGACCATACTTTTTGGTCATTCAGCAAACCTTCAATAAAATTTATTTATTAAAATAATTATTCTCGAGCTTTTTAAAGCTTGTTGTAAAATTGCCATGCAGCGGTTTTTGTTTTTAGAAAAATTTAAATAATATGAAGGACCATACTTTTTGGTCATTCAGCAAACCTTCAATAAAATTTATTTATTAAAATAATTATTCTCGAGCTTTTTAAAGCTTGTTGTAAAATTGCCATGCAGCGGTTTTTGTTTTTAGAAAAATTTAAATAATATGAAGGACCATACTTTTTGGTCATTCAGCAAACCTTCAATAAAATTAATTTATTAAAATAATTATTCTCGAGCTTTTTAAAGCTTGTTGTAAAATTGCCATGCAGCGGTTTTTGTTTTTAGAAAAATTTAAATAATATGAAGGACCATACTTTTTGGTCATTCAGCAAACCTTCAATAAAATTAATTTATTAAAATAATTATTCTCGAGCTTTTTAAAGCTTGTTGTAAAATTGCCATGCAGCGGTTTTTGTTTTTAGAAAAATTTAAATAATATGAAGGACCATACTTTTTGGTCATTCAGCAAACCTTCAATAAAATTTATTTATTAAAATAATTATTCTCGAGCTTTTTAAAGCTTGTTGTAAAATTGCCATGCAGCGGTTTTTGTTTTTAGAAAAATTTAAATAATATGAAGGACCATACTTTTTGGTCATTCAGCAAACCTTCAATAAAATTAATTTATTAAAATAATTATTCTCGAACTTTTTAAAGCTTGTTGTAAAATTGCCATGCAGCGGTTTTTGTTTTTAGAAAAATTTAAATAATATGAAGGACCATACTTTTTGGTCATTCAGCAAACCTTCAATAAAATTTATTTATTAAAATAATTATTCTCGAGCTTTTTAAAGCTTGTTGTAAAATTGCCATGCAGCGGTTTTTGTTTTTAGAAAAATTTAAATAATATGAAGGACCATACTTTTTGGTCATTCAGCAAACCTTCAATAAAATTAATTTATTAAAATAATTATTCTCGAGCTTTTTAAAGCTTGTTGTAAAATTGCCATGCAGCGGTTTTTGTTTTTAGAAAAATTTAAATAATATGAAGGACCATACTTTTTGGTCATTCAGCAAACCTTCAATAAAATTTATTTATTAAAATAATTATTCTCGAGCTTTTTAAAGCTTGTTGTAAAATTGCCATGCAGCGGTTTTTGTTTTTAGAAAAATTTAAATAATATGAAGGACCATACTTTTTGGTCATTCAGCAAACCTTCAATAAAATTAATTTATTAAAATAATTATTCTCGAGCTTTTTAAAGCTTGTTGTAAAATTGCCATGCAGCGGTTTTTGTTTTTAGAAAAATTTAAATAATATGAAGGACCATACTTTTTGGTCATTCAGCAAACCTTCAATAAAATTTATTTATTAAAATAATTATTCTCGAGCTTTTTAAAGCTTGTTGTAAAATTGCCATGCAGCGGTTTTTGTTTTTAGAAAAATTTAAATAATATGAAGGACCATACTTTTTGGTCATTCAGCAAACCTTCAATAAAATTAATTTATTAAAATAATTATTCTCGAGCTTTTTAAAGCTTGTTGTAAAATTGCCATGCAGCGGTTTTTGTTTTTAGAAAAATTTAAATAATATGAAGGACCATACTTTTTGGTCATTCAGCAAACCTTCAATAAAATTTATTTATTAAAATAATTATTCTCGAGCTTTTTAAAGCTTGTTGTAAAATTGCCATGCAGCGGTTTTTGTTTTTAGAAAAATTTAAATAATATGAAGGACCATACTTTTTGGTCATTCAGCAAACCTTCAATAAAATTAATTTATTAAAATAATTATTCTCGAGCTTTTTAAAGCTTGTTGTAAAATTGCCATGCAGCGGTTTTTGTTTTTAGAAAAATTTAAATAATATGAAGGACCATACTTTTTGGTCATTCAGCAAACCTTCAATAAAATTTATTTATTAAAATAATTATTCTCGAGCTTTTTAAAGCTTGTTGTAAAATTGCCATGCAGCAGTTTTTGTTTTTAGAAAAATTTAAATAATATGAAGGACCATACTTTTTGGTCATTCAGCAAACCTTCAATAAAATTTATTTATTAAAATAATTATTCTCGAGCTTTTTAAAGCTTGTTGTAAAATTGCCATGCAGCGGTTTTTGTTTTTAGAAAAATTTAAATAATATGAAGGACCATACTTTTTGGTCATTCAGCAAACCTTCAATAAAATTAATTTATTAAAATAATTATTCTCGAGCTTTTTAAAGCTTGTTGTAAAATTGCCATGCAGCGGTTTTTGTTTTTAGAAAAATTTAAATAATATGAAGGACCATACTTTTTGGTCATTCAGCAAACCTTCAATAAAATTTATTTATTAAAATAATTATTCTCGAGCTTTTTAAAGCTTGTTGTAAAATAGCCATGCAGCAGTTTTTGTTTTTAGAAAAATTTAAATAATATGAAGGACCATACTTTTTGGTCATTCAGCAAACCTTCAATAAAATTTATTTATTAAAATAATTATTCTCGAGCTTTTTAAAGCTTGTTGTAAAATTGCCATGCAGCGGTTTTTGTTTTTAGAAAAATTTAAATAATATGAAGGACCATACTTTTTGGTCATTCAGCAAACCTTCAATAAAATTTATTTATTAAAATAATTATTCTCGAGCTTTTTAAAGCTTGTTGTAAAATTGCCATGCAGCAGTTTTTGTTTTTAGAAAAATTTAAATAATATGAAGGACCATACTTTTTGGTCATTCAGCAAACCTTCAATAAAATTTATTTATTAAAATAATTATTCTCGAGCTTTTTAAAGCTTGTTGTAAAATTGCCATGCAGCGGTTTTTGTTTTTAGAAAAATTTAAATAATATGAAGGACCATACTTTTTGGTCATTCAGCAAACCTTCAATAAAATTTATTTATTAAAATAATTATTCTCGAGCTTTTTAAAGCTTGTTGTAAAATTGCCATGCAGCAGTTTTTGTTTTTAGAAAAATTTAAATAATATGAAGGACCATACTTTTTGGTCATTCAGCAAACCTTCAATAAAATTTATTTATTAAAATAATTATTCTCGAGCTTTTTAAAGCTTGTTGTAAAATTGCCATGCAGCAGTTTTTGTTTTTAGAAAAATTTAAATAATATGAAGGACCATACTTTTTGGTCATTCAGCAAACCTTCAATAAAATTTATTTATTAAAATAATTATTCTCGAGCTTTTTAAAGCTTGTTGTAAAATTGCCATGCAGCAGTTTTTGTTTTTAGAAAAATTTAAATAATATGAAGGACCATACTTTTTGGTCATTCAGCAAACCTTCAATAAAATTTATTTATTAAAATAATTATTCTCGAGCTTTTTAAAGCTTGTTGTAAAATTGCCATGCAGCAGTTTTTGTTTTTAGAAAAATTTAAATAATATGAAGGACCATACTTTTTGGTCATTCAGCAAACCTTCAATAAAATTTATTTATTAAAATAATTATTCTCGAGCTTTTTAAAGCTTGTTGTAAAATTGCCATGCAGCGGTTTTTGTTTTTAGAAAAATTTAAATAATATGAAGGACCATACTTTTTGGTCATTCAGCAAACCTTCAATAAAATTTATTTCTTAAAATAATTATTCTCGAGCTTTTTAAAGCTTGTTGTAAAATTGCCATGCAGCGGTTTTTGTTTTTAGAAAAATTTAAATAATATGAAGGACCATACTTTTTGGTCATTCAGCAAACCTTCAATAAAATTTATTTATTAAAATAATTATTCTCGAGCTTTTTAAAGCTTGTTGTAAAATTGCCATGCAGCAGTTTTTGTTTTTAGAAAAATTTAAATAATATGAAGGACCATACTTTTTGGTCATTCAGCAAACCTTCAATAAAATTTATTTATTAAAATAATTATTCTCGAGCTTTTTAAAGCTTGTTGTAAAATTGCCATGCAGCAGTTTTTGTTTTTAGAAAAATTTAAATAATATGAAGGACCATACTTTTTGGTCATTCAGCAAACCTTCAATAAAATTTATTTATTAAAATAATTATTCTCGAGCTTTTTAAAGCTTGTTGTAAAATTGCCATGCAGCGGTTTTTGTTTTTAGAAAAATTTAAATAATATGAAGGACCATACTTTTTGGTCATTCAGCAAACCTTCAATAAAATTTATTTATTAAAATAATTATTCTCGAGCTTTTTAAAGCTTGTTGTAAAATTGCCATGCAGCGGTTTTTGTTTTTAGAAAAATTTAAATAATATGAAGGACCATACTTTTTGGTCATTCAGCAAACCTTCAATAAAATTTATTTATTAAAATAATTATTCTCGAGCTTTTTAAAGCTTGTTGTAAAATTGCCATGCAGCGGTTTTTGTTTTTAGAAAAATTTAAATAATATGAAGGACCATACTTTTTGGTCATTCAGCAAACCTTCAATAAAATTAATTTATTAAAATAATTATTCTCGAGCTTTTTAAAGCTTGTTGTAAAATTGCCATGCAGCGGTTTTTGTTTTTAGAAAAATTTAAATAATATGAAGGACCATACTTTTTGGTCATTCAGCAAACCTTCAATAAAATTTATTTATTAAAATAATTATTCTCGAGCTTTTTAAAGCTTGTTGTAAAATTGCCATGCAGCGGTTTTTGTTTTTAGAAAAATTTAAATAATATGAAGGACCATACTTTTTGGTCATTCAGCAAACCTTCAATAAAATTAATTTATTAAAATAATTATTCTCGAGCTTTTTAAAGCTTGTTGTAAAATTGCCATGCAGCGGTTTTTGTTTTTAGAAAAATTTAAATAATATGAAGGACCATACTTTTTGGTCATTCAGCAAACCTTCAATAAAATTTATTTATTAAAATAATTATTCTCGAGCTTTTTAAAGCTTGTTGTAAAATTGCCATGCAGCGGTTTTTGTTTTTAGAAAAATTTAAATAATATGAAGGACCATACTTTTTGGTCATTCAGCAAACCTTCAATAAAATTAATTTATTAAAATAATTATTCTCGAGCTTTTTAAAGCTTGTTGTAAAATTGCCATGCAGCGGTTTTTGTTTTTAGAAAAATTTAAATAATATGAAGGACCATACTTTTTGGTCATTCAGCAAACCTTCAATAAAATTAATTTATTAAAATAATTATTCTCGAGCTTTTTAAAGCTTGTTGTAAAATTGCCATGCAGCGGTTTTTGTTTTTAGAAAAATTTAAATAATATGAAGGACCATACTTTTTGGTCATTCAGCAAACCTTCAATAAAATTTATTTATTAAAATAATTATTCTCGAGCTTTTTAAAGCTTGTTGTAAAATTGCCATGCAGCGGTTTTTGTTTTTAGAAAAATTTAAATAATATGAAGGACCATACTTTTTGGTCATTCAGCAAACCTTCAATAAAATTAATTTATTAAAATAATTATTCTCGAGCTTTTTAAAGCTTGTTGTAAAATTGCCATGCAGCGGTTTTTGTTTTAGAAAAATTTAAATAATATGAAGGACCATACTTTTTGGTCATTCAGCAAACCTTCAATAAAATTAATTTATTAAAATAATTATTCTCGAGCTTTTTAAAGCTTGTTGTAAAATTGCCATGCAGCGGTTTTTGTTTTTAGAAAAATTTAAATAATATGAAGGACCATACTTTTTGGTCATTCAGCAAACCTTCAATAAAATTTATTTATTAAAATAATTATTCTCGAGCTTTTTAAAGCTTGTTGTAAAATTGCCATGCAGCGGTTTTTGTTTTTAGAAAAATTTAAATAATATGAAGGACCATACTTTTTGGTCATTCAGCAAACCTTCAATAAAATTAATTTATTAAAATAATTATTCTCGAGCTTTTTAAAGCTTGTTGTAAAATTGCCATGCAGCGGTTTTTGTTTTTAGAAAAATTTAAATAATATGAAGGACCATACTTTTTGGTCATTCAGCAAACCTTCAATAAAATTAATTTATTAAAATAATTATTCTCGAGCTTTTTAAAGCTTGTTGTAAAATTGCCATGCAGCGGTTTTTGTTTTTAGAAAAATTTAAATAATATGAAGGACCATACTTTTTGGTCATTCAGCAAACCTTCAATAAAATTTATTTATTAAAATAATTATTCTCGAGCTTTTTAAAGCTTGTTGTAAAATTGCCATGCAGCGGTTTTTGTTTTTAGAAAAATTTAAATAATATGAAGGACCATACTTTTTGGTCATTCAGCAAACCTTCAATAAAATTAATTTATTAAAATAATTATTCTCGAGCTTTTTAAAGCTTGTTGTAAAATTGCCATGCAGCGGTTTTTGTTTTTAGAAAAATTTAAATAATATGAAGGACCATACTTTTTGGTCATTCAGCAAACCTTCAATAAAATTAATTTATTAAAATAATTATTCTCGAGCTTTTTAAAGCTTGTTGTAAAATTGCCATGCAGCGGTTTTTGTTTTTAGAAAAATTTAAATAATATGAAGGACCATACTTTTTGGTCATTCAGCAAACCTTCAATAAAATTTATTTATTAAAATAATTATTCTCGAGCTTTTTAAAGCTTGTTGTAAAATTGCCATGCAGCGGTTTTTGTTTTTAGAAAAATTTAAATAATATGAAGGACCATACTTTTTGGTCATTCAGCAAACCTTCAATAAAATTTATTTATTAAAATAATTATTCTCGAGCTTTTTAAAGCTTGTTGTAAAATTGCCATGCAGCGGTTTTTGTTTTTAGAAAAATTTAAATAATATGAAGGACCATACTTTTTGGTCATTCAGCAAACCTTCAATAAAATTTATTTATTAAAATAATTATTCTCGAGCTTTTTAAAGCTTGTTGTAAAATTGCCATGCAGCAGTTTTTGTTTTTAGAAAAATTTAAATAATATGAAGGACCATACTTTTTGGTCATTCAGCAAACCTTCAATAAAATTTATTTATTAAAATAATTATTCTCGAGCTTTTTAAAGCTTGTTGTAAAATTGCCATGCAGCAGTTTTTGTTTTTAGAAAAATTTAAATAATATGAAGGACCATACTTTTTGGTCATTCAGCAAACCTTCAATAAAATTTATTTATTAAAATAATTATTCTCGAGCTTTTTAAAGCTTGTTGTAAAATTGCCATGCAGCAGTTTTTGTTTTTAGAAAAATTTAAATAATATGAAGGACCATACTTTTTGGTCATTCAGCAAACCTTCAATAAAATTTATTTATTAAAATAATTATTCTCGAGCTTTTTAAAGCTTGTTGTAAAATTGCCATGCAGCGGTTTTTGTTTTTAGAAAAATTTAAATAATATGAAGGACCATACTTTTTGGTCATTCAGCAAACCTTCAATAAAATTTATTTATTAAAATAATTATTCTCGAGCTTTTTAAAGCTTGTTGTAAAATTGCCATGCAGCGGTTTTTGTTTTTAGAAAAATTTAAATAATATGAAGGACCATACTTTTTGGTCATTCAGCAAACCTTCAATAAAATTTATTTATTAAAATAATTATTCTCGAGCTTTTTAAAGCTTGTTGTAAAATTGCCATGCAGCAGTTTTTGTTTTTAGAAAAATTTAAATAATATGAAGGACCATACTTTTTGGTCATTCAGCAAACCTTCAATAAAATTTATTTATTAAAATAATTATTCTCGAGCTTTTTAAAGCTTGTTGTAAAATTGCCATGCAGCAGTTTTTGTTTTTAGAAAAATTTAAATAATATGAAGGACCATACTTTTTGGTCATTCAGCAAACCTTCAATAAAATTTATTTATTAAAATAATTATTCTCGAGCTTTTTAAAGCTTTTTGTAAAATTGCCATGCAGCGGTTTTTGTTTTTAGAAAAATTTAAATAATATGAAGGACAATATTTTTTGGTCATTCAGCAAACCTTCAATAAAATTAATTTATTAAAATATTTATTTTTGTGCTTTGAAACGTTTGCATTTAAATTGCCATGAAGCGGTTTTGTTTTTAGAAAAATTTAAATAATATGAAGGACCATACTTTTTGGTCATTCAGCAAACCTTCAATAAAATTTATTTATTAAAATAATTATTCTCGAGCTTTTTAAAGCTTGTTGTAAAATTGCCATGCAGCAGTTTTTGTTTTTAGAAAAATTTAAATAATATGAAGGACCATACTTTTTGGTCATTCAGCAAACCTTCAATAAAATTTATTTATTAAAATAATTATTCTCGAGCTTTTTAAAGCTTGTTGTAAAATTGCCATGTAGCAGTTTTTGTTTTTAGAAAAATTTAATTAATATGAAGGACCATACTTTTTGGTCATTCAGCAAACCTTCAATAAAATTTATTTATTAAAATAATTATTCTCGAGCTTTTTAAAGCTTGTTGTAAAATTGCCATGCAGCAGTTTTTGTTTTTAGAAAAATTTAAATAATATGAAGGACCATACTTTTTGGTCATTCAGCAAACCTTCAATAAAATTTATTTATTAAAATATTTATTTTTGTGCTTTGAAACGTTTGCATTTAAATTGCCATGAAGCGGTTTTGTTTTTAGAAAATGTTAAATAATATGAAGGACCATACTTTTTGGTCATTCAGCAAACCTTCAATAAAATTTATTTATTAAAATAATTATTCTCGAGCTTTTTAAAGCTTGTTGTAAAATTGCCATGCAGCAGTTTTTGTTTTTAGAAAAATTTAAATAATATGAAGGACCATACTTTTTGGTCATTCAGCAAACCTTCAATAAAATTTATTTATTAAAATATTTATTTTTGTGCTTTGAAACGTTTGCATTTAAATTGCCATGAATCGGTTTTGTTTTTAGAAAATGTTAAATAATATGAAGGACCATACTTTTTGGTCATTCAGCAAACCTTCAATAAAATTTATTTATTAAAATAATTATTCTCGAGCTTTTTAAAGCTTGTTGTAAAATTGCCATGCAGCAGTTTTTGTTTTTAGAAAAATTTAAATAATATGAAGGACCATACTTTTTGGTCATTCAGCAAACCTTCAATAAAATTTATTTATTAAAATAATTATTCTCGAGCTTTTTAAAGCTTTTTGTAAAATTGCCATGCAGCGGTTTTTGTTTTTAGAAAAATTTAAATAATATGAAGGACAATATTTTTTGGTCATTCAGCAAACCTTCAATAAAATTAATTTATTAAAATATTTATTTTTGTGCTTTGAAACGTTTGCATTTAAATTGCCATGAAGCGGTTTTGTTTTTAGAAAAATTTAAATAATATGAAGGACCATACTTTTTGGTCATTCAGCAAACCTTCAATAAAATTTATTTATTAAAATAATTATTCTCGAGCTTTTTAAAGCTTGTTGTAAAATTGCCATGCAGCAGTTTTTGTTTTTAGAAAAATTTAAATAATATGAAGGACCATACTTTTTGGTCATTCAGCAAACCTTCAATAAAATTTATTTATTAAAATAATTATTCTCGAGCTTTTTAAAGCTTGTTGTAAAATTGCCATGTAGCAGTTTTTGTTTTTAGAAAAATTTAATTAATATGAAGGACCATACTTTTTGGTCATTCAGCAAACCTTCAATAAAATTTATTTATTAAAATAATTATTCTCGAGCTTTTTAAAGCTTGTTGTAAAATTGCCATGCAGCAGTTTTTGTTTTTAGAAAAATTTAAATAATATGAAGGACCATACTTTTTGGTCATTCAGCAAACCTTCAATAAAATTTATTTATTAAAATATTTATTTTTGTGCTTTGAAACGTTTGCATTTAAATTGCCATGAAGCGGTTTTGTTTTTAGAAAATGTTAAATAATATGAAGGACCATACTTTTTGGTCATTCAGCAAACCTTCAATAAAATTTATTTATTAAAATAATTATTCTCGAGCTTTTTAAAGCTTGTTGTAAAATTGCCATGCAGCAGTTTTTGTTTTTAGAAAAATTTAAATAATATGAAGGACCATACTTTTTGGTCATTCAGCAAACCTTCAATAAAATTTATTTATTAAAATATTTATTTTTGTGCTTTGAAACGTTTGCATTTAAATTGCCATGAATCGGTTTTGTTTTTAGAAAATGTTAAATAATATGAAGGACCATACTTTTTGGTCATTCAGCAAACCTTCAATAAAATTTATTTATTAAAATAATTATTCTCGAGCTTTTTAAAGCTTGTTGTAAAATTGCCATGCAGCAGTTTTTGTTTTTAGAAAAATTTAAATAATATGAAGGACCATACTTTTTGGTCATTCAGCAAACCTTCAATAAAATTTATTTATTAAAATAATTATTCTCGAGCTTTTTAAAGCTTGTTGTAAAATTGCCATGCAGCAGTTTTTGTTTTTAGAAAAATTTAAATAATATGAAGGACCATACTTTTTGGTCATTCAGCAAACCTTCAATAAAATTTATTTATTAAAATAATTATTCTCGAGCTTTTTAAAGCTTGTTGTAAAATTGCCATGCAGCAGTTTTTGTTTTTAGAAAAATTTAAATAATATGAAGGACCATACTTTTTGGTCATTCAGCAAACCTTCAATAAAATTTATTTATTAAAATAATTATTCTCGAGCTTTTTAAAGCTTGTTGTAAAATTGCCATGCAGCAGTTTTTGTTTTTAGAAAAATTTAAATAATATGAAGGACCATACTTTTTGGTCATTCAGCAAACCTTCAATAAAATTTATTTATTAAAATATTTATTTTTGTGCTTTGAAACGTTTGCATTTAAATTGCCATGAATCGGTTTTGTTTTTAGAAAATGTTAAATAATATGAAGGACCATACTTTTTGGTCATTCAGCAAACCTTCAATAAAATTTATTTATTAAAATAATTATTCTCGAGCTTTTTAAAGCTTGTTGTAAAATTGCCATGCAGCAGTTTTTGTTTTTAGAAAAATTTAAATAATATGAAGGACCATACTTTTTGGTCATTCAGCAAACCTTCAATAAAATTTATTTATTAAAATAATTATTCTCGAGCTTTTTAAAGCTTGTTGTAAAATTGCCATGTAGCAGTTTTTGTTTTTAGAAAAATTTAAATAATATGAAGGACCATACTTTTTGGTCATTCAGCAAACCTTCAATAAAATTTATTTATTAAAATAATTATTCTCGAGCTTTTTAAAGCTTGTTGTAAAATTGCCATGCAGCGGTTTTTGTTTTTAGAAAATGTTAAATAATATGAAGGACCATATTTTTTGGTCATTCAGCAAACCTTCAATAAAATTTATTTATTAAAATAATTATTCTCGAGCTTTTTAAAGCTTGTTGTAAAATTGCCATGCAGCAGTTTTTGTTTTTAGAAAAATTTAAATAATATGAAGGACCATACTTTTTGGTCATTCAGCAAACCTTCAATAAAATTTATTTATTAAAATAATTATTCTCGAGCTTTTTAAAGCTTGTTGTAAAATTGCCATGCAGCAGTTTTTGTTTTTAGAAAAATTTAAATAATATGAAGGACCATACTTTTTGGTCATTCAGCAAACCTTCAATAAAATTTATTTATTAAAATAATTATTCTCGAGCTTTTTAAAGCTTGTTGTAAAATTGCCATGCAGCAGTTTTTGTTTTTAGAAAAATTTAAATAATATGAAGGACCATACTTTTTGGTCATTCAGCAAACCTTCAATAAAATTTATTTATTAAAATAATTATTCTCGAGCTTTTTAAAGCTTGTTGTAAAATTGCCATGCAGCAGTTTTTGTTTTTAGAAAAATTTAAATAATATGAAGGACCATACTTTTTGGTCATTCAGCAAACCTTCAATAAAATTTATTTATTAAAATAATTATTCTCGAGCTTTTTAAAGCTTGTTGTAAAATTGCCATGCAGCAGTTTTTGTTTTTAGAAAATGTTAAATAATATGAAGGACCATACTTTTTGGTCATTCAGCAAACCTTCAATAAAATTTATTTATTAAAATAATTATTCTCGAGCTTTTTAAAGCTTGTTGTAAAATTGCCATGCAGCAGTTTTTGTTTTTAGAAAAATTTAAATAATATGAAGGACCATACTTTTTGGTCATTCAGCAAACCTTCAATAAAATTTATTTATTAAAATAATTATTCTCGAGCTTTTTAAAGCTTGTTGTAAAATTGCCATGCAGCAGTTTTTGTTTTTAGAAAAATTTAAATAATATGAAGGACCATACTTTTTGGTCATTCAGCAAACCTTCAATAAAATTTATTTATTAAAATAATTATTCTCGAGCTTTTTAAAGCTTGTTGTAAAATTGCCATGCAGCAGTTTTTGTTTTTAGAAAAATTTAAATAATATGAAGGACCATACTTTTTGGTCATTCAGCAAACCTTCAATAAAATTTATTTATTAAAATATTTATTTTTGTGCTTTGAAACGTTTGCATTTAAATTGCCATGAATCGGTTTTGTTTTTAGAAAATGTTAAATAATATGAAGGACCATACTTTTTGGTCATTCAGCAAACCTTCAATAAAATTTATTTATTAAAATAATTATTCTCGAGCTTTTTAAAGCTTGTTGTAAAATTGCCATGCAGCAGTTTTTGTTTTTAGAAAAATTTAAATAATATGAAGGACCATACTTTTTGGTCATTCAGCAAACCTTCAATAAAATTTATTTATTAAAATAATTATTCTCGAGCTTTTTAAAGCTTGTTGTAAAATTGCCATGCAGCGGTTTTTGTTTTTAGAAAAATTTAAATAATATGAAGGACCATATTTTTTGGTCATTCAGCAAACCTTCAATAAAATTAATTTATTAAAATATTTATTTTTGTGCTTTGAAACGTTTGCATTTAAATTGCCATGAAGCGGTTTTGTTTTTAGAAAAATTTAAATAATATGAAGGACCATATTTTTTGGTCATTCAGCAAACCTTCAATAAAATTTATTTATTAAAATAATTATTCTCGAGCTTTTTAAAGCTTGTTGTAAAATTGCCATGCAGCAGTTTTTGTTTTTAGAAAAATTTAAATAATATGAAGGACCATACTTTTTGGTCATTCAGCAAACCTTCAATAAAATTTATTTATTAAAATAATTATTCTCGAGCTTTTTAAAGCTTGTTGTAAAATTGCCATGTAGCAGTTTTTGTTTTTAGAAAAATTTAAATAATATGAAGGACCATACTTTTTGGTCATTCAGCAAACCTTCAATAAAATTTATTTATTAAAATAATTATTCTCGAGCTTTTTAAAGCTTGTTGTAAAATTGCCATGCAGCGGTTTTTGTTTTTAGAAAATGTTAAATAATATGAAGGACCATATTTTTTGGTCATTCAGCAAACCTTCAATAAAATTTATTTATTAAAATAATTATTCTCGAGCTTTTTAAAGCTTGTTGTAAAATTGCCATGCAGCAGTTTTTGTTTTTAGAAAAATTTAATTAATATGAAGGACCATACTTTTTGGTCATTCAGCAAACCTTCAATAAAATTTATTTATTAAAATATTTATTTTTGTGCTTTGAAACGTTTGCATTTAAATTGCCATGAAGCGGTTTTGTTTTTAGAAAATGTTAAATAATATGAAGGACCATATTTTTTGGTCATTCAGCAAACCTTCAATAAAATTTATTTATTAAAATAATTATTCTCGAGCTTTTTAAAGCTTGTTGTAAAATTGCCATGCAGCAGTTTTTGTTTTTAGAAAAATTTAATTAATATGAAGGACCATACTTTTTGGTCATTCAGCAAACCTTCAATAAAATTTATTTATTAAAATAATTATTCTCGAGCTTTTTAAAGCTTGTTGTAAAATTGCCATGCAGCAGTTTTTGTTTTTAGAAAAATTTAAATAATATGAAGGACCATACTTTTTGGTCATTCAGCAAACCTTCAATAAAATTTATTTATTAAAATAATTATTCTCGAGCTTTTTAAAGCTTGTTGTAAAATTGCCATGCAGCGGTTTTTGTTTTTAGAAAAATTTAAATAATATGAAGGACCATATTTTTTGGTCATTCAGCAAACCTTCAATAAAATTAATTTATTAAAATATTTATTTTTGTGCTTTGAAACGTTTGCATTTAAATTGCCATGAAGCGGTTTTGTTTTTAGAAAAATTTAAATAATCTGAAGGACCATACTTTTTGGTCATTCAGCAAACCTTCAATAAAATTTATTTATTAAAATAATTATTCTCGAGCTTTTTAAAGCTTGTTGTAAAATTGCCATGCAGCAGTTTTTGTTTTTAGAAAAATTTAAATAATATGAAGGACCATACTTTTTGGTCATTCAGCAAACCTTCAATAAAATTTATTTATTAAAATAATTATTCTCGAGCTTTTTAAAGCTTGTTGTAAAATTGCCATGTAGCAGTTTTTGTTTTTAGAAAAATTTAAATAATATGAAGGACCATACTTTTTGGTCATTCAGCAAACCTTCAATAAAATTTATTTATTAAAATAATTATTCTCGAGCTTTTTAAAGCTTGTTGTAAAATTGCCATGCAGCGGTTTTTGTTTTTAGAAAATGTTAAATAATATGAAGGACCATATTTTTTGGTCATTCAGCAAACCTTCAATAAAATTTATTTATTAAAATAATTATTCTCGAGCTTTTTAAAGCTTGTTGTAAAATTGCCATGCAGCAGTTTTTGTTTTTAGAAAAATTTAAATAATATGAAGGACCATACTTTTTGGTCATTCAGCAAACCTTCAATAAAATTTATTTATTAAAATATTTATTTTTGTGCTTTGAAACGTTTGCATTTAAATTGCCATGAAGCGGTTTTGTTTTTAGAAAATGTTAAATAATATGAAGGACCATATTTTTTGGTCATTCAGCAAACCTTCAATAAAATTTATTTATTAAAATAATTATTCTCGAGCTTTTTAAAGCTTGTTGTAAAATTGCCATGCAGCAGTTTTTGTTTTTAGAAAAATTTAAATAATATGAAGGACCATACTTTTTGGTCATTCAGCAAACCTTCAATAAAATTTATTTATTAAAATAATTATTCTCGAGCTTTTTAAAGCTTGTTGTAAAATTGCCATGTAGCAGTTTTTGTTTTTAGAAAAATTTAAATAATATGAAGGACCATACTTTTTGGTCATTCAGCAAACCTTCAATAAAATTTATTTATTAAAATAATTATTCTCGAGCTTTTTAAAGCTTGTTGTAAAATTGCCATGCAGCGGTTTTTGTTTTTAGAAAATGTTAAATAATATGAAGGACCATATTTTTTGGTCATTCAGCAAACCTTCAATAAAATTTATTTATTAAAATAATTATTCTCGAGCTTTTTAAAGCTTGTTGTAAAATTGCCATGCAGCAGTTTTTGTTTTTAGAAAAATTTAAATAATATGAAGGACCATACTTTTTGGTCATTCAGCAAACCTTCAATAAAATTTATTTATTAAAATATTTATTTTTGTGCTTTGAAACGTTTGCATTTAAATTGCCATGAAGCGGTTTTGTTTTTAGAAAATGTTAAATAATATGAAGGACCATATTTTTTGGTCATTCAGCAAACCTTCAATAAAATTTATTTATTAAAATAATTATTCTCGAGCTTTTTAAAGCTTGTTGTAAAATTGCCATGCAGCAGTTTTTGTTTTTAGAAAAATTTAATTAATATGAAGGACCATACTTTTTGGTCATTCAGCAAACCTTCAATAAAATTTATTTATTAAAATAATTATTCTCGAGCTTTTTAAAGCTTGTTGTAAAATTGCCATGCAGCAGTTTTTGTTTTTAGAAAAATTTAAATAATATGAAGGACCATACTTTTTGGTCATTCAGCAAACCTTCAATAAAATTAATTTATTAAAATAATTATTCTCGAGCTTTTTAAAGCTTGTTGTAAAATTGCCATGCAGCGGTTTTTGTTTTTAGAAAAATTTAAATAATATGAAGGACCATACTTTTTGGTCATTCAGCAAACCTTCAATAAAATTTATTTATTAAAATAATTATTCTCGAGCTTTTTAAAGCTTGTTGTAAAATTGCCATGCAGCAGTTTTTGTTTTTAGAAAAATTTAAATAATATGAAGGACCATACCTTTTGGTCATTCAGCAAACCTTCAATAAAATTAATTTATTAAAATATTTATTTTTGTGCTTTGAAACGTTTGCATTTAAATTGCCATGAAGCGGTTTTGTTTTTAGAAAAATTTAAATAATATGAAGGACCATACTTTTTGTTCATTCAGCAAACCTTCAATAAAATTTATTTATTAAAATAATTATTCTCGAGCTTTTTAAAGCTTGTTGTAAAATTGCCATGCAGCGGTTTTTGTTTTTAGAAAAATTAAAATAATATGAAGGACCATACTTTTTGGTCATTCAGCAAACCTTCAATAAAATTTATTTATTAAAATAATTATTCTCGAGCTTTTTAAAGCTTGTTGTAAAATTGCCATGCAGCGGTTTTTGTTTTTAGAAAAATTTAAATAATATGAAGGACCATACTTTTTGGTCATTCAGCAAACCTTCAATAAAATTTATTTATTAAAATAATTATTCTCGAGCTTTTTAAAGCTTGTTGTAAAATTGCCATGCAGCAGTTTTTGTTTTTAGAAAAATTTAAATAATATGAAGGACCATACCTTTTGGTCATTCAGCAAACCTTCAATAAAATTAATTTATTAAAATATTTATTTTTGTGCTTTGAAACGTTTGCATTTAAATTGCCATGAAGCGGTTTTGTTTTTAGAAAAATTTAAATAATATGAAGGACCATACTTTTTGGTCATTCAGCAAACCTTCAATAAAATTTATTTATTAAAATAATTATTCTCGAGCTTTTTAAAGCTTGTTGTAAAATTGCCATGCAGCGGTTTTTGTTTTTAGAAAAATTTAAATAATATGAAGGACCATACTTTTTGGTCATTCAGCAAACCTTCAATAAAATTAATTTATTAAAATATTTATTTTTGTGCTTTGAAACGTTTGCATTTAAATTGCCATGAAGCGGTTTTGTTTTTAGAAAAATTTAAATAATATGAAGGACCATACTTTTTGGTCATTCAGCAAACCTTCAATAAAATTAATTTATTAAAATATTTATTTTTGTGCTTTGAAACGTTTGCATTTAAATTGCCATGAAGCGGTTTTGTTTTTAGAAAAATTTAAATAATATGAAGGACCATACTTTTTGGTCATTCAGCAAACCTTCAATAAAATTTATTTATTAAAATAATTATTCTCGAGCTTTTTAAAGCTTGTTGTAAAATTGCCATGCAGCGGTTTTTGTTTTTAGAAAAATTTAAATAATATGAAGGACCATACTTTTTGGTCATTCAGCAAACCTTCAATAAAATTTATTTATTAAAATAATTATTCTCGAGCTTTTTAAAGCTTGTTGTAAAATTGCCATGCAGCGGTTTTTGTTTTTAGAAAAATTTAAATAATATGAAGGACCATACCTTTTGGTCATTCAGCAAACCTTCAATAAAATTAATTTATTAAAATATTTATTTTTGTGCTTTGAAACGTTTGCATTTAAATTGCCATGAAGCGGTTTTGTTTTTAGAAAAATTTAAATAATATGAAGGACCATACTTTTTGGTCATTCAGCAAACCTTCAATAAAATTAATTTATTAAAATAATTATTCTCGAGCTTTTTAAAGCTTGTTGTAAAATTGCCATGCAGCGGTTTTTGTTTTTAGAAAAATTTAAATAATATGAAGGACCATACTTTTTGGTCATTCAGCAAACCTTCAATAAAATTTATTTATTAAAATAATTATTCTCGAGCTTTTTAAAGCTTGTTGTAAAATTGCCATGCAGCGGTTTTTGTTTTTAGAAAAATTTAAATAATATGAAGGACAATATTTTTTGGTCATTCAGCAAACCTTCAATAAAATTAATTTATTAAAATATTTATTTTTGTGCTTTGAAACGTTTGCATTTAAATTGCCATGAAGCGGTTTTGTTTTTAGAAAAATTTAAATAATATGAAGGACCATACTTTTTGGTCATTCAGCAAACCTTCAATAAAATTTATTTATTAAAATAATTATTCTCGAGCTTTTTAAAGCTTGTTGTAAAATTGCCATGCAGCGGTTTTTGTTTTTAGAAAAATTTAAATAATATGAAGGACCATACTTTTTGGTCATTCAGCAAACCTTCAATAAAATTTATTTATTAAAATAATTATTCTCGAGCTTTTTAAAGCTTGTTGTAAAATTGCCATGCAGCGGTTTTTGTTTTTAGAAAAATTTAAATAATATGAAGGACAATATTTTTTGGTCATTCAGCAAACCTTCAATAAAATTAATTTATTAAAATATTTATTTTTGTGCTTTGAAACGTTTGCATTTAAATTGCCATGAAGCGGTTTTGTTTTTAGAAAAATTTAAATAATATGAAGGACCATATTTTTTGGTCATTCAGCAAACCTTCAATAAAAATAATTTATTAAAATATTTATTTTTGTGCTTTGAAACGTTTGCATTTAAATTGCCATGAAGCGGTTTTGTTTTTAGAAAATGTTAAATAATATGAAGGACCATATTTTTTGGTCATTCAGCAAACCTTCAATAAAATTAATTTATTAAAATAATTATTCTCGAGCTTTTTAAAGCTTGTTGTAAAATTGCCATGCAGCGGTTTTTGTTTTTAGAAAAATTTAAATAATATGAAGGACAATATTTTTTGGTCATTCAGCAAACCTTCAATAAAATTAATTTATTAAAATATTTATTTTTGTGCTTTGAAACGTTTGCATTTAAATTGCCATGAAGCGGTTTTGTTTTTAGAAAAATTTAAATAATATGAAGGACCATACTTTTTGGTCATTCAGCAAACCTTCAATAAAATTAATTTATTAAAATATTTATTTTTGTGCTTTGAAACGTTTGCATTTAAATTGCCATGAAGCGGTTTTGTATTTAGAAAATGTTAAATAATATGAAGGACCATACTTTTTGGTCATTCAGCAAACCTTCAATAAAATTTATTTATTAAAATAATTATTCTCGAGCTTTTTAAAGCTTGTTGTAAAATTGCCATGCAGCGGTTTTTGTTTTTAGAAAAATTTAAATAATATGAAGGACAATATTTTTTGGTCATTCAGCAAACCTTCAATAAAATTAATTTATTAAAATATTTATTTTTGTGCTTTGAAACGTTTGCATTTAAATTGCCATGAAGCGGTTTTGTTTTTAGAAAAATTTAAATAATATGAAGGACCATATTTTTTGGTCATTCAGCAAACCTTCAATAAAATTAATTTATTAAAATATTTATTTTTGTGCTTTGAAACGTTTGCATTTAAATTGCCATGAAGCGGTTTTGTTTTTAGAAAATGTTAAATAATATGAAGGACCATATTTTTTGGTCATTCAGCAAAACTTCAATAAAATTAATTTATTAAAATAATTATTCTCGAGCTTTTTAAAGCTTGTTGTAAAATTGCCATGCAGCGGTTTTTGTTTTTAGAAAAATTTAAATAATATGAAGGACAATATTTTTTGGTCATTCAGCAAACCTTCAATAAAATTAATTTATTAAAATATTTATTTTTGTGCTTTGAAACGTTTGCATTTAAATTGCCATGAAGCGGTTTTGTTTTTAGAAAAATTTAAATAATATGAAGGACCATATTTTTTGGTCATTCAGCAAACCTTCAATAAAAATAATTTATTAAAATATTTATTTTTGTGCTTTGAAACGTTTGCATTTAAATTGCCATGAAGCGGTTTTGTTTTTAGAAAATGTTAAATAATATGAAGGACCATATTTTTTGGTCATTCAGCAAACCTTCAATAAAATTAATTTATTAAAATAATTATTCTCGAGCTTTTTAAAGCTTGTTGTAAAATTGCCATGCAGCGGTTTTTGTTTTTAGAAAAATTTAAATAATATGAAGGACAATATTTTTTGGTCATTCAGCAAACCTTCAATAAAATTAATTTATTAAAATATTTATTTTTGTGCTTTGAAACGTTTGCATTTAAATTGCCATGAAGCGGTTTTGTTTTTAGAAAAATTTAAATAATATGAAGGACCATATTTTTTGGTCATTCAGCAAACCTTCAATAAAAATAATTTATTAAAATATTTATTTTTGTGCTTTGAAACGTTTGCATTTAAATTGCCATGAAGCGGTTTTGTTTTTAGAAAATGTTAAATAATATGAAGGACCATATTTTTTGGTCATTCAGCAAACCTTCAATAAAATTAATTTATTAAAATAATTATTCTCGAGCTTTTTAAAGCTTGTTGTAAAATTGCCATGCAGCGGTTTTTGTTTTTAGAAAAATTTAAATAATATGAAGGACAATATTTTTTGGTCATTCAGCAAACCTTCAATAAAATTAATTTATTAAAATATTTATTTTTGTGCTTTGAAACGTTTGCATTTAAATTGCCATGAAGCGGTTTTGTTTTTAGAAAAATTTAAATAATATGAAGGACCATACTTTTTGGTCATTCAGCAAACCTTCAATAAAATTAATTTATTAAAATATTTATTTTTGTGCTTTGAAACGTTTGCATTTAAATTGCCATGAAGCGGTTTTGTTTTTAGAAAATGTTAAATAATATGAAGGACCATACTTTTTGGTCATTCAGCAAACCTTCAATAAAATTTATTTATTAAAATAATTATTCTCGAGCTTTTTAAAGCTTGTTGTAAAATTGCCATGCAGCGGTTTTTGTTTTTAGAAAAATTTAAATAATATGAAGGACAATATTTTTTGGTCATTCAGCAAACCTTCAATAAAATTAATTTATTAAAATATTTATTTTTGTGCTTTGAAACGTTTGCATTTAAATTGCCATGAAGCGGTTTTGTTTTTAGAAAAATTTAAATAATATGAAGGACCATATTTTTTGGTCATTCAGCAAACCTTCAATAAAATTAATTTATTAAAATATTTATTTTTGTGCTTTGAAACGTTTGCATTTAAATTGCCATGAAGCGGTTTTGTTTTTAGAAAATGTTAAATAATATGAAGGACCATATTTTTTGGTCATTCAGCAAACCTTCAATAAAATTAATTTATTAAAATAATTATTCTCGAGCTTTTTAAAGCTTGTTGTAAAATTGCCATGCAGCGGTTTTTGTTTTTAGAAAAATTTAAATAATATGAAGGACAATATTTTTTGGTCATTCAGCAAACCTTCAATAAAATTAATTTATTAAAATATTTATTTTTGTGCTTTGAAACGTTTGCATTTAAATTGCCATGAAGCGGTTTTGTTTTTAGAAAAATTTAAATAATATGAAGGACCATACTTTTTGGTCATTCAGCAAACCTTCAATAAAATTAATTTATTAAAATAATTATTCTCGAGCTTTTTAAAGCTTGTTGTAAAATTGCCATGCAGCGGTTTTTGTTTTTAGAAAAATTTAAATAATATGAAGGACCATACTTTTTGGTCATTCAGCAAACCTTCAATAAAATTTATTTATTAAAATAATTATTCTCGAGCTTTTTAAAGCTTGTTGTAAAATTGCCATGCAGCAGTTTTTGTTTTTAGAAAAATTTAAATAATATGAAGGACCATACTTTTTGGTCATTCAGCAAACCTTCAATAAAATTTATTTATTAAAATAATTATTCTCGAGCTTTTTAAAGCTTGTTGTAAAATTGCCATGCAGCAGTTTTTGTTTTTAGAAAAATTTAAATAATATGAAGGACCATACTTTTTGGTCATTCAGCAAACCTTCAATAAAATTTATTTATTAAAATAATTATTCTCGAGCTTTTTAAAGCTTGATGTAAAATTGCCATGCAGCAGTTTTTGTTTTTAGAAAAATTTAAATAATATGAAGGACCATACTTTTTGGTCATTCAGCAAACCTTCAATAAAATTTATTTATTAAAATATTTATTTTTGTGCTTTGAAACGTTTGCATTTAAATTGCCATGAAGCGGTTTTGTTTTTAGAAAATGTTAAATAATATGAAGGACCATATTTTTTGGTCATTCAGCAAACCTTCAATAAAATTAATTTATTAAAATATTTATTTTTGTGCTTTGAAACGTTTGCATTTAAATTGCCATGAAGCGGTTTTGTTTTTAGAAAAATTTAAATAATATGAAGGACCATACTTTTTGGTCATTCAGCAAACCTTCAATAAAATTTATTTATTAAAATAATTATTCTCGAGCTTTTTAAAGCTTGTTGTAAAATTGCCATGCAGCAGTTTTTGTTTTTAGAAAAATTTAAATAATATGAAGGACCATACTTTTTGGTCATTCAGCAAACCTTCAATAAAATTTATTTATTAAAATAATTATTCTCGAGCTTTTTAAAGCTTGTTGTAAAATTGCCATGCAGCAGTTTTTGTTTTTAGAAAAATTTAAATAATATGAAGGACCATACTTTTTGGTCATTCAGCAAACCTTCAATAAAATTTATTTATTAAAATATTTATTTTTGTGCTTTGAAACGTTTGCATTTAAATTGCCATGAAGCGGTTTTGTTTTTAGAAAATGTTAAATAATATGAAGGACCATATTTTTTGGTCATTCAGCAAACCTTCAATAAAATTTATTTATTAAAATAACTATTCTCGAGCTTTTTAAAGCTTGTTGTAAAATTGCCATGCAGCAGTTTTTGTTTTTAGAAAAATTTAATTAATATGAAGGACCATACTTTTTGGTCATTCAGCAAACCTTCAATAAAATTTATTTATTAAAATAATTATTCTCGAGCTTTTTAAAGCTTGTTGTAAAATTGCCATGTAGCAGTTTTTGTTTTTAGAAAAATTTAATTAATATGAAGGACCATACTTTTTGGTCATTCAGCAAACCTTCAATAAAATTTATTTATTAAAATATTTATTTTTGTGCTTTGAAACGTTTGCATTTAAATTGCCATGAAGCGGTTTTGTTTTTAGAAAATGTTAAATAATATGAAAGACCATATTTTTTGGTCATTCAGCAAACCTTCAATAAAATTTATTTATTAAAATAATTATTCTCGAGCTTTTTAAAGCTTGTTGTAAAATTGCCATGCAGCAGTTTTTGTTTTTAGAAAAATTTAAATAATATGAAGGACCATACTTTTTGGTCATTCAGCAAACCTTCAATAAAATTTATTTATTAAAATAATTATTCTCGAGCTTTTTAAAGCTTGTTGTAAAATTGCCTTGCAGCAGTTTTTGTTTTTAGAAAAATTTAAATAATATGAAGGACCATACTTTTTGGTCATTCAGCAAACCTTCAATCAAATTTATTTATTAAAGTATTTATTTTTGTGCTTTGTAAGCCCTAATGTAAAATTGCCATGCAGCGCTTTTTGTTTTTAGAAAAATTTAAATAATATGAAGGACCATATTTTTTGGTCATTCAGCAAACCTTCAATAAAATTTATTTATTAAAATAATTATTCTCGAGCTTTTTAAAGCTTGTTGTAAAATTGCCATGCAGCAGTTTTTGTTTTTAGAAAAATTTAATTAATATGAAGGACCATACTTTTTGGTCATTCAGCAAACCTTCAATAAAATTTATTTATTAAAATAATTATTCTCGAGCTTTTTAAAGCTTGTTGTAAAATTGCCATGTAGCAGTTTTTGTTTTTAGAAAAATTTAATTAATATGAAGGACCATACTTTTTGGTCATTCAGCAAACCTTCAATAAAATTTATTTATTAAAATATTTATTTTTGTGCTTTGAAACGTTTGCATTTAAATTGCCATGAAGCGGTTTTGTTTTTAGAAAATGTTAAATAATATGAAGGACCATATTTTTTGGTCATTCAGCAAACCTTCAATAAAATTTATTTATTAAAATAATTATTCTCGAGCTTTTTAAAGCTTGTTGTAAAATTGCCATGCAGCAGTTTTTGTTTTTAGAAAAATTTAAATAATATGAAGGACCATACTTTTTGGTCATTCAGCAAACCTTCAATAAAATTTATTTATTAAAATAATTATTCTCGAGCTTTTTAAAGCTTGTTGTAAAATTGCCATGCAGCGGTTTTTGTTTTTAGAAAAATTTAAATAATATGAAGGACCATACTTTTTGGTCATTCAGCAAACCTTCAATAAAATTAATTTATTAAAATATTTATTTTTGTGCTTTGAAACGTTTGCATTTAAATTGCCATGAAGCGGTTTTGTTTTTAGAAAAATTTAAATAATATGAAGGACCATACTTTTTGGTCATTCAGCAAACCTTCAATAAAATTTATTAATTAAAATAATTATTCTCGAGCTTTTTAAAGCTTGTTGTAAAATTGCCATGCAGCAGTTTTTGTTTTTAGAAAAATTTAATTAATATGAAGGACCATACTTTTTGGTCATTCAGCAAACCTTCAATAAAATTTATTTATTAAAATATTTATTTTTGTGCTTTGAAACGTTTGCATTTAAATTGCCATGAAGCGGTTTTGTTTTTAGAAAATGTTAAATAATATGAAGGACCATATTTTTTGGTCATTCAGCAAACCTTCAATAAAATTTATTTATTAAAATAATTATTCTCGAGCTTTTTAAAGCTTGTTGTAAAATTGCCATGCAGCAGTTTTTGTTTTTAGAAAAATTTAATTAATATGAAGGACCATACTTTTTGGTCATTCAGCAAACCTTCAATAAAATTTATTTATTAAAATAATTATTCTCGAGCTTTTTAAAGCTTGTTGTAAAATTGCCATGCAGCGGTTTTTGTTTTTAGAAAAATTTAAATAATATGAAGGACCATACTTTTTGGTCATTCAGCAAACCTTCAATAAAATTAATTTATTAAAATAATTATTCTCGAGCTTTTTAAAGCTTGTTGTAAAATTGCCATGCAGCGGTTTTTGTTTTTAGAAAAATTTAAATAATATGAAGGACAATATTTTTTGGTCATTCAGCAAACCTTCAATAAAATTAATTTATTAAAATATTTATTTTTGTGCTTTGAAACGTTTGCATTTAAATTGCCATGAAGCGGTTTTGTTTTTAGAAAAATTTAAATAATATGAAGGACCATACTTTTTGGTCATTCAGCAAACCTTCAATAAATTTTATTAATTAAAACAATTATTCTCGAGCTTTTTAAAGCTTGTTGTAAAATTGCCATGCAGCGGTTTTTGTTTTTAGAAAAATTTAAATAATATGAAGGACCATACTTTTTGGTCATTCAGCAAACCTTCAATAAAATTTATTTATTAAAATAATTATTCTCGAGCTTTTTAAAGCTTGTTGTAAAATTGCCATGCAGCAGTTTTTGTTTTTAGAAAAATTTAAATAATATGAAGGACCATACTTTTTGGTCATTCAGCAAACCTTCAATAAAATTTATTTATTAAAATAATTATTCTCGAGCTTTTTAAAGCTTGTTGTAAAATTGCCATGCAGCGGTTTTTGTTTTTAGAAAAATTTAAATAATATGAAGGACAATATTTTTTGGTCATTCAGCAAACCTTCAATAAAATTAATTTATTAAAATATTTATTTTTGTGCTTTGAAAGCCCTAATGTAAAATTGCCATGCAGCGGTTTTTGTTTTTAGAAAAATTTAAATAATATGAAGGACAATATTTTTTGGTCATTCAGCAAACCTTCAATAAAATTTATTTATTAAAATATTTATTTTTGTGCTTTGAAAAGTTTGCATTTAAATTGCCATGAAGCGGTTTTGTTTTTAGAAAAATTTAAATAAATTGAAGTACCATATTTTTTGGTCATTCAGCAAACCTTCAATAAAATTTATTTATTAAAGTATTTATTTTTGTGCTTTGAAAGCCCTAATGTAAAATTGCCATGCAGCGGTTTTTGTTTTTAGAAAAATTTAAATAATATGAAGGACAATATTTTTTGGTAATTCAGCAAACCTTCAATAAAATTTATTTATTAAAATATTTATTTTTGTGCTTTGAAACGTTTGCATTTAAATTGCCATGAAGCGGTTTTGTTTTTAGAAAAATTTAAATAAATTGAAGTACCATATTTTTTGGTCATTCAGCAAACCTTCAATAAAATTTATTAATTAAAACAATTATTCTCGAGCTTTTTAAAGCTTGTTGTAAAATTGCCATGCAGCAGTTTTTGTTTTTAGAAAAATTTAAATAATATGAAGGACCATACTTTTTGGTCATTCAGCAAACCTTCAATAAAATTTATTTATTAAAATAATTATTCTCGAGCTTTTTAAAGCTTGTTGTAAAATTGCCATGCAGCAGTTTTTGTTTTTAGAAAAATTTAAATAATATGAAGGACCATACTTTTTGGTCATTCAGCAAACCTTCAATAAAATTTATTTATTAAAATATTTATTTTTGTGCTTTGAAACGTTTGCATTTAAATTGCCATGAAGCGGTTTTGTTTTTAGAAAAATTTAAATAATATGAAGGACAATATTTTTTGGTCATTCAGCAAACCTTCAATAAAATTTATTTATTAAAACAATTATTCTCGAGCTTTTTAAAGCTTGTTGTAAAATTGCCATGCAGCAGTTTTTGTTTTTAGAAAAATTTAAATAATATGAAGGACCATACTTTTTGGTCATTCAGCAAACCTTCAATCAAATTTATTTATTAAAGTATTTATTTTTGTGCTTTGAAAGCCCTAATGTAAAATTGCCATGCAGCGGTTTTTGTTTTTAGAAAAATTTAAATAATATGAAGGACCATACTTTTTGGTCATTCAGCAAACCTTCAATAAAATTTATTTATTAAAATATTTATTTTTGTGCTTTGAAACGTTTGCATTTAAATTGCCATGAAGCGGTTTTGTTTTTAGAAAAATTTAAATAATATGAAGGACAATATTTTTTGGTCATTCAGCAAACCTTCAATAAAATTTATTTATTAAAATATTTATTTTTGTGCTTTGAAACGTTTGCATTTAAATTGCCATGAAGCGGTTTTGTTTTTAGAAAATGTTAAATAATATGAAGGACCATACTTTTTGGTCATTCAGCAAACCTTCAATCAAATTTATTTATTAAAGTATTTATTTTTGTGCTTTGAAAGCCCTAATGTAAAATTGCCATGCAGCGGTTTTTGTTTTTAGAAAAATTTAAATAATATGAAGGACAATATTTTTTGGTAATTCAGCAAACCTTCAATAAAATTTATTTATTAAAATATTTATTTTTGTGCTTTGAAAGCCCTAATGTAAAATTGCCATGCAGCGGTTTTTGTTTTTAGAAAAATTTAAATAATATGAAGGACAATATTTTTTGGTCATTCAGCAAACCTTCAATAAAATTTATTTATTAAAATATTTATTTTTGTGCTTTGAAACGTTTGCATTTAAATTGCCATGAAGCGGTTTTGTTTTTAGAAAATGTTAAATAATATGAAGGACCATACTTTTTGGTCATTCAGCAAACCTTCAATCAAATTAATTTATTAAAATATTTATTTTTGTGCTTTGAAAGCCCTAATGTAAAATTGCCATGCAGCGGTTTTTGTTTTTAGAAAAATTTAAATAATATGAAGGACAATATTTTTTGGTCATTCAGCAAACCTTCAATAAAATTTATTTATTAAAATATTTATTTTTGTGCTTTGAAACGTTTGCATTTAAATTGCCATGAAGCGGTTTTGTTTTTAGAAAATGTTAAATAATATGAAGGACCATACTTTTTGGTCATTCAGCAAACCTTCAATCAAATTAATTTATTAAAATATTTATTTTTGTGCTTTGAAAGCCCTAATGTAAAATTGCCATGCAGCGGTTTTTGTTTTTAGAAAAATTTAAATAATATGAAGGACCATACTTTTTGGTCATTCAGCAAACCTTCAATAAAATTTATTTATTAAAGTATTTATTTTTGTGCTTTGAAAGCCCTAATGTAAAATTGCCATGCAGCGGTTTTTGTTTTTAGAAAAATTTAAATAATATGAAGGACAATATTTTTTGGTAATTCAGCAAACCTTCAATAAAATTTATTTATTAAAATATTTATTTTTGTGCTTTGAAACGTTTGCATTTAAATTGCCATGAAGCGGTTTTGTTTTTAGAAAAATTTAAATAAATTGAAGTACCATATTTTTTGGTCATTCAGCAAACCTTCAATAAAATTTATTAATTAAAACAATTATTCTCGAGCTTTTTAAAGCTTGTTGTAAAATTGCCATGCAGCAGTTTTTGTTTTTAGAAAAATTTAAATAATATGAAGGACCATACTTTTTGGTCATTCAGCAAACCTTCAATAAAATTTATTTATTAAAATAATTATTCTCGAGCTTTTTAAAGCTTGTTGTAAAATTGCCATGCAGCAGTTTTTGTTTTTAGAAAAATTTAAATAATATGAAGGACCATACTTTTTGGTCATTCAGCAAACCTTCAATCAAATTAATTTATTAAAATATTTATTTTTGTGCTTTGAAAGCCCTAATGTAAAATTGCCATGCAGCGGTTTTTGTTTTTAGAAAAATTTAAATAATATGAAGGACAATATTTTTTGGTCATTCAGCAAACCTTCAATAAAATTTATTTATTAAAATATTTATTTTTGTGCTTTGAAAAGTTTGCATTTAAATTGCCATGAAGCGGTTTTGTTTTTAGAAAAATTTAAATAAATTGAAGTACCATATTTTTTGGTCATTCAGCAAACCTTCAATAAAATTTATTTATTAAAGTATTTATTTTTGTGCTTTGAAAGCCCTAATGTAAAATTGCCATGCAGCGGTTTTTGTTTTTAGAAAAATTTAAATAATATGAAGGACAATATTTTTTGGTAATTCAGCAAACCTTCAATAAAATTTATTTATTAAAATATTTATTTTTGTGCTTTGAAACGTTTGCATTTAAATTGCCATGAAGCGGTTTTGTTTTTAGAAAATGTTAAATAATATGAAGGACCATACTTTTTGGTCATTCAGCAAACCTTCAATCAAATTTATTTATTAAAGTATTTATTTTTGTGCTTTGAAAGCCCTAATGTAAAATTGCCATGCAGCGGTTTTTGTTTTTAGAAAAATTTAAATAATATGAAGGACAATATTTTTTGGTAATTCAGCAAACCTTCAATAAAATTTATTTATTAAAATATTTATTTTTGTGCTTTGAAAGCCCTAATGTAAAATTGCCATGCAGCGGTTTTTGTTTTTAGAAAAATTTAAATAATATGAAGGACAATATTTTTTGGTCATTCAGCAAACCTTCAATAAAATTTATTTATTAAAATATTTATTTTTGTGCTTTGAAACGTTTGCATTTAAATTGCCATGAAGCGGTTTTGTTTTTAGAAAATGTTAAATAATATGAAGGACCATACTTTTTGGTCATTCAGCAAACCTTCAATCAAATTAATTTATTAAAATATTTATTTTTGTGCTTTGAAAGCCCTAATGTAAAATTGCCATGCAGCGGTTTTTGTTTTTAGAAAAATTTAAATAATATGAAGGACAATATTTTTTGGTCATTCAGCAAACCTTCAATAAAATTTATTTATTAAAATATTTATTTTTGTGCTTTGAAAAGTTTGCATTTAAATTGCCATGAAGCGGTTTTGTTTTTAGAAAAATTTAAATAAATTGAAGTACCATATTTTTTGGTCATTCAGCAAACCTTCAATAAAATTTATTTATTAAAGTATTTATTTTTGTGCTTTGAAAGCCCTAATGTAAAATTGCCATGCAGCGGTTTTTGTTTTTAGAAAAATTTAAATAATATGAAGGACAATATTTTTTGGTAATTCAGCAAACCTTCAACAAAATTTATTTATTAAAATATTTATTTTTGTGCTTTGAAACGTTTGCATTTAAATTGCCATGAAGCGGTTTTGTTTTTAGAAAAATTTAAATAAATTGAAGTACCATATTTTTTGGTCATTCAGCAAACCTTCAATAAAATTTATTAATTAAAACAATTATTCTCGAGCTTTTTAAAGCTTGTTGTAAAATTGCCATGCAGCAGTTTTTGTTTTTAGAAAAATTTAAATAATATGAAGGACCATACTTTTTGGTCATTCAGCAAACCTTCAATAAAATTTATTTATTAAAATAATTATTCTCGAGCTTTTTAAAGCTTGTTGTAAAATTGCCATGCAGCAGTTTTTGTTTTTAGAAAAATTTAAATAATATGAAGGACCATACTTTTTGGTCATTCAGCAAACCTTCAATAAAATTTATTTATTAAAATATTTATTTTTGTGCTTTGAAACGTTTGCATTTAAATTGCCATGAAGCGGTTTTGTTTTTAGAAAAATTTAAATAATATGAAGGACAATATTTTTTGGTCATTCAGCAAACCTTCAATAAAATTTATTTATTAAAACAATTATTCTCGAGCTTTTTAAAGCTTGTTGTAAAATTGCCATGCAGCAGTTTTTGTTTTTAGAAAAATTTAAATAATATGAAGGACCATACTTTTTGGTCATTCAGCAAACCTTCAATAAAATTTATTTATTAAAATATTTATTTTTGTGCTTTGAAACGTTTGCATTTAAATTGCCATGAAGCGGTTTTGTTTTTAGAAAAATTTAAATAATATGAAGGACAATATTTTTTGGTCATTCAGCAAACCTTCAATAAAATTTATTTATTAAAATATTTATTTTTGTGCTTTGAAACGTTTGCATTTAAATTGCCATGAAGCGGTTTTGTTTTTAGAAAATGTTAAATAATATGAAGGACCATACTTTTTGGTCATTCAGCAAACCTTCAATCAAATTTATTTATTAAAGTATTTGTTTTTGTGCTTTGAAAGCCCTAATGTAAAATTGCCATGCAGCGGTTTTTGTTTTTAGAAAAATTTAAATAATATGAAGGACCATACTTTTTGGTCATTCAGCAAACCTTCAATCAAATTTATTTATTAAAGTATTTATTTTTGTGCTTTGAAAGCCCTAATGTAAAATTGCCATGCAGCGGTTTTTGTTTTTAGAAAAATTTAAATAATATGAAGGACAATATTTTTTGGTCATTCAGCAAACCTTCAATAAAATTTATTTATTAAAATATTTATTTTTGTGCTTTGAAACGTTTGCATTTAAATTGCCATGAAGCGGTTTTGTTTTTAGAAAATGTTAAATAATATGAAGGACCATACTTTTTGGTCATTCAGCAAACCTTCAATCAAATTTATTTATTAAAGTATTTATTTTTGTGCTTTGAAAGCCCTAATGTAAAATTGCCATGCAGCGGTTTTTGTTTTTAGAAAAATTTAAATAATATGAAGGACAATATTTTTTGGTCATTCAGCAAACCTTCAATAAAATTTATTTATTAAAATATTTATTTTTGTGCTTTGAAACGTTTGCATTTAAATTGCCATCAAGCGGTTTTGTTTTTAGAAAAATTTAAATAAATTGAAGTACCATATTTTTTGGTCATTCAGCAAACCTTCAATAAAATTTATTTATTAAAGTATTTATTTTTGTGCTTTGAAAGCCCTAATGTAAAATTGCCATGCAGCGGTTTATATTTTTAGAAAAATTTAAATAATATGAAGGACAATATTTTTTGGTCATTCAGCAAACCTTCAATAAAATTTATTTATTAAAATATTTATTTTTGTGCTTTGAAACGTTTGCATTTAAATTGCCATGAAGCGTTTTTGTTTTTAGAAAAATTTAAATAAATTGAAGTACCATATTTTTTGGTCATTCAGCAAACCTTCAATAAAATTTATTAATTAAAACAATTATTCTCGAGCTTTTTAAAGCTTGTTGTAAAATTGCCATGCAGCAGTTTTTGTTTTTAGAAAAATTTAAATAATATGAAGGACCATACTTTTTGGTCATTCAGCAAACCTTCAATAAAATTTATTTATTAAAATAATTATTCTCGAGCTTTTTAAAGCTTGTTGTAAAATTGCCATGCAGCAGTTTTTGTTTTTAGAAAAATTTAAATAATATGAAGGACCATACTTTTTGGTCATTCAGCAAACCTTCAATAAAATTTATTAATTAAAATAATTATTCTCGAGCTTTTTAAAGCTTGTTGTAAAATTGCCATGCAGCGGTTTTTGTTTTTAGAAAAATTTAAATAAATTAAAGTACCATATTTTTTGGTCATTCAGCAAACCTTCAATAAAATTTATTAATTAAAACAATTATTCTCGAGCTTTTTAAAGCTTGTTGTAAAATTGCCATGCAGCAGTTTTTGTTTTTAGAAAAATTTAAATAATATGAAGGACCATACTTTTTGGTCATTCAGCAAACCTTCAATAAAATTTATTTATTAAAATTTTTATTTTTGTGCTTTGAAACGTTTGCATTTAAATTGCCATGAAGCGGTTTTGTTTTTAGAAAAATTTAAATAAATTGAAGTACCATATTTTTTGGTCATTCAGCAAACCTTCAATAAAATTTATTAATTAAAATAATTATTCTCGAGCTTTTTAAAGCTTGTTGTAAAATTGCCATGCAGCAGTTTTTGTTTTTAGAAAAATTTAAATAATATGAAGGACCATACTTTTTGGTCATTCAGCAAACCTTCAATAAAATTTATTTATTAAAATATTTATTTTTGTGCTTTGAAACGTTTGCATTTAAATTGCCATGAAGCGGTTTTGTTTTTAGAAAAATTTAAATAAATTGAAGTACCATATTTTTTGGTCATTCAGCAAACCTTCAATAAAATTTATTAATTAAAACAATTATTCTCGAGCTTTTTAAAGCTTGTTGTAAAATTGCCATGCAGCGGTTTTTGTTTTTAGAAAAATTTAAATAATATGAAGGACAATATTTTTTGGTCATTCAGCAAACCTTCAATAAAATTTATTAATTAAAACAATTATTCTCGAGCTTTTTAAAGCTTGTTGTAAAATTGCCATGCAGCAGTTTTTGTTTTTAGAAAAATTTAAATAATATGAAGGACCATACTTTTTGGTCATTCAGCAAACCTTCAATAAAATTTATTAATTAAAACAATTATTCTCGAGCTTTTTAAAGCTTGTTGTAAAATTGCCATGCAGCGGTTTTTGTTTTTAGAAAAATTTAAATAATATGAAGGACCATACTTTTTGGTCATTCAGCAAACCTTCAATAAAATTTATTAATTAAAACAATTATTCTCGAGCTTTTTAAAGCTTGTTGTAAAATTGCCATGCAGCAGTTTTTGTTTTTAGAAAAATTTAAATAATATGAAGGACCATACTTTTTGGTCATTCAGCAAACCTTCAATAAAATTTATTTATTAAAATATTTATTTTTGTGCTTTGAAACGTTTGCATTTAAATTGCCATGAAGCGGTTTTGTTTTTAGAAAAATTTAAATAAATTGAAGTACCATATTTTTTGGTCATTCAGCAAACCTTCAATAAAATTTATTAATTAAAACAATTATTCTCGAGCTTTTTAAAGCTTGTTGTAAAATTGCCATGCAGCAGTTTTTGTTTTTAGAAAAATTTAAATAATATGAAGGACAATATTTTTTGGTCATTCAGCAAACCTTCAATAAAATTTATTAATTAAAACAATTATTCTCGAGCTTTTTAAAGCTTGTTGTAAAATTGCCATGCAGCAGTTTTTGTTTTTAGAAAAATTTAAATAATATGAAGGACAATATTTTTTGGTCATTCAGCAAACCTTCAATAAAATTTATTAATTAAAATAATTATTCTCGAGCTTTTTAAAGCTTGTTGTAAAATTGCCATGCAGCAGTTTTTGTTTTTAGAAAAATTTAAATAATATGAAGGACAATATTTTTTGGTCATTCAGCAAACCTTCAATAAAATTTATTAATTAAAACAATTATTCTCGAGCTTTTTAAAGCTTGTTGTAAAATTGCCATGCAGCAGTTTTTGTTTTTAGAAAAATTTAAATAATATGAAGGACAATATTTTTTGGTCATTCAGCAAACCTTCAATAAAATTTATTAATTAAAACAATTATTCTCGAGCTTTTTAAAGCTTGTTGTAAAATTGCCATGCAGCAGTTTTTGTTTTTAGAAAAATTTAAATAATATGAAGGACAATATTTTTTGGTCATTCAGCAAACCTTCAATAAAATTTATTAATTAAAACAATTATTCTCGAGCTTTTTAAAGCTTGTTGTAAAATTGCCATGCAGCAGTTTTTGTTTTTAGAAAAATTTAAATAATATGAAGGACAATATTTTTTGGTCATTCAGCAAACCTTCAATAAAATTTATTAATTAAAACAATTATTCTCGAGCTTTTTAAAGCTTGTTGTAAAATTGCCATGCAGCAGTTTTTGTTTTTAGAAAAATTTAAATAATATGAAGGACAATATTTTTTGGTCATTCAGCAAACCTTCAATAAAATTTATTAATTAAAATAATTATTCTCGAGCTTTTTAAAGCTTGTTGTAAAATTGCCATGCAGCGGTTTTTGTTTTTAGAAAAATTTAAATAATATGAAGGACAATATTTTTTGGTCATTCAGCAAACCTTCAATAAAATTTATTAATTAAAACAATTATTCTCGAGCTTTTTAAAGCTTGTTGTAAAATTGCCATGCAGCAGTTTTTGTTTTTAGAAAAATTTAAATAATATGAAGGACAATATTTTTTGGTCATTCAGCAAACCTTCAATAAAATTTATTAATTAAAACAATTATTCTCGAGCTTTTTAAAGCTTGTTGTAAAATTGCCATGCAGCAGTTTTTGTTTTTAGAAAAATTTAAATAATATGAAGGACAATATTTTTTGGTCATTCAGCAAACCTTCAATAAAATTTATTAATTAAAACAATTATTCTCGAGCTTTTTAAAGCTTGTTGTAAAATTGCCATGCAGCAGTTTTTGTTTTTAGAAAAATTTAAATAATATGAAGGACAATATTTTTTGGTCATTCAGCAAACCTTCAATAAAATTTATTAATTAAAACAATTATTCTCGAGCTTTTTAAAGCTTGTTGTAAAATTGCCATGCAGCAGTTTTTGTTTTTAGAAAAATTTAAATAATATGAAGGACAATATTTTTTGGTCATTCAGCAAACCTTCAATAAAATTTATTAATTAAAATAATTATTCTCGAGCTTTTTAAAGCTTGTTGTAAAATTGCCATGCAGCAGTTTTTGTTTTTAGAAAAATTTAAATAATATGAAGGACAATATTTTTTGGTCATTCAGCAAACCTTCAATAAAATTTATTAATTAAAACAATTATTCTCGAGCTTTTTAAAGCTTGTTGTAAAATTGCCATGCAGCAGTTTTTGTTTTTAGAAAAATTTAAATAATATGAAGGACAATATTTTTTGGTCATTCAGCAAACCTTCAATAAAATTTATTAATTAAAACAATTATTCTCGAGCTTTTTAAAGCTTGTTGTAAAATTGCCATGCAGCAGTTTTTGTTTTTAGAAAAATTTAAATAATATGAAGGACAATATTTTTTGGTCATTCAGCAAACCTTCAATAAAATTTATTAATTAAAACAATTATTCTCGAGCTTTTTAAAGCTTGTTGTAAAATTGCCATGCAGCAGTTTTTGTTTTTAGAAAAATTTAAATAATATGAAGGACAATATTTTTTGGTCATTCAGCAAACCTTCAATAAAATTTATTAATTAAAACAATTATTCTCGAGCTTTTTAAAGCTTGTTGTAAAATTGCCATGCAGCAGTTTTTGTTTTTAGAAAAATTTAAATAATATGAAGGACAATATTTTTTGGTCATTCAGCAAACCTTCAATAAAATTTATTAATTAAAACAATTATTCTCGAGCTTTTTAAAGCTTGTTGTAAAATTGCCATGCAGCAGTTTTTGTTTTTAGAAAAATTTAAATAATATGAAGGACAATATTTTTTGGTCATTCAGCAAACCTTCAATAAAATTTATTAATTAAAATAATTATTCTCGAGCTTTTTAAAGCTTGTTGTAAAATTGCCATGCAGCGGTTTTTGTTTTTAGAAAAATTTAAATAATATGAAGGACAATATTTTTTGGTCATTCAGCAAACCTTCAATAAAATTTATTAATTAAAACAATTATTCTCGAGCTTTTTAAAGCTTGTTGTAAAATTGCCATGCAGCAGTTTTTGTTTTTAGAAAAATTTAAATAATATGAAGGACAATATTTTTTGGTCATTCAGCAAACCTTCAATAAAATTTATTAATTAAAACAATTATTCTCGAGCTTTTTAAAGCTTGTTGTAAAATTGCCATGCAGCAGTTTTTGTTTTTAGAAAAATTTAAATAATATGAAGGACAATATTTTTTGGTCATTCAGCAAACCTTCAATAAAATTTATTAATTAAAACAATTATTCTCGAGCTTTTTAAAGCTTGTTGTAAAATTGCCATGCAGCAGTTTTTGTTTTTAGAAAAATTTAAATAATATGAAGGACAATATTTTTTGGTCATTCAGCAAACCTTCAATAAAATTTATTAATTAAAACAATTATTCTCGAGCTTTTTAAAGCTTGTTGTAAAATTGCCATGCAGCAGTTTTTGTTTTTAGAAAAATTTAAATAATATGAAGGACAATATTTTTTGGTCATTCAGCAAACCTTCAATAAAATTTATTAATTAAAACAATTATTCTCGAGCTTTTTAAAGCTTGTTGTAAAATTGCCATGCAGCAGTTTTTGTTTTTAGAAAAATTTAAATAATATGAAGGACAATATTTTTTGGTCATTCAGCAAACCTTCAATAAAATTTATTAATTAAAACAATTATTCTCGAGCTTTTTAAAGCTTGTTGTAAAATTGCCATGCAGCAGTTTTTGTTTTTAGAAAAATTTAAATAATATGAAGGACAATATTTTTTGGTCATTCAGCAAACCTTCAATAAAATTTATTAATTAAAATAATTATTCTCGAGCTTTTTAAAGCTTGTTGTAAAATTGCCATGCAGCGGTTTTTGTTTTTAGAAAAATTTAAATAATATGAAGGACAATATTTTTTGGTCATTCAGCAAACCTTCAATAAAATTTATTAATTAAAACAATTATTCTCGAGCTTTTTAAAGCTTGTTGTAAAATTGCCATGCAGCAGTTTTTGTTTTTAGAAAAATTTAAATAATATGAAGGACAATATTTTTTGGTCATTCAGCAAACCTTCAATAAAATTTATTAATTAAAACAATTATTCTCGAGCTTTTTAAAGCTTGTTGTAAAATTGCCATGCAGCAGTTTTTGTTTTTAGAAAAATTTAAATAATATGAAGGACAATATTTTTTGGTCATTCAGCAAACCTTCAATAAAATTTATTAATTAAAACAATTATTCTCGAGCTTTTTAAAGCTTGTTGTAAAATTGCCATGCAGCAGTTTTTGTTTTTAGAAAAATTTAAATAATATGAAGGACAATATTTTTTGGTCATTCAGCAAACCTTCAATAAAATTTATTAATTAAAACAATTATTCTCGAGCTTTTTAAAGCTTGTTGTAAAATTGCCATGCAGCAGTTTTTGTTTTTAGAAAAATTTAAATAATATGAAGGACAATATTTTTTGGTCATTCAGCAAACCTTCAATAAAATTTATTAATTAAAATAATTATTCTCGAGCTTTTTAAAGCTTGTTGTAAAATTGCCATGCAGCGGTTTTTGTTTTTAGAAAAATTTAAATAATATGAAGGACAATATTTTTTGGTCATTCAGCAAACCTTCAATAAAATTTATTAATTAAAACAATTATTCTCGAGCTTTTTAAAGCTTGTTGTAAAATTGCCATGCAGCAGTTTTTGTTTTTAGAAAAATTTAAATAATATGAAGGACAATATTTTTTGGTCATTCAGCAAACCTTCAATAAAATTTATTAATTAAAATAATTATTCTCGAGCTTTTTAAAGCTTGTTGTAAAATTGCCATGCAGCAGTTTTTGTTTTTAGAAAAATTTAAATAATATGAAGGACCATACTTTTTGGTCATTCAGCAAACCTTCAATAAAATTTATTAATTAAAATATTTATTTTTGTGCTTTGAAACGTTTGCATTTAAATTGCCATGAAGCGGTTTTGTTTTTAGAAAAATTTAAATAAATTGAAGTACCATATTTTTTGGTCATTCAGCAAACCTTCAATAAAATTTATTAATTAAAACAATTATTCTCGAGCTTTTTAAAGCTTGTTGTAAAATTGCCATGCAGCGGTTTTTGTTTTTAGAAAAATTTAAATAATATGAAGGACCATACTTTTTGGTCATTCAGCAAACCTTCAATAAAATTTATTAATTAAAACAATTATTCTCGAGCTTTTTAAAGCTTGTTGTAAAATTGCCATGCAGCAGTTTTTGTTTTTAGAAAAATTTAAATAATATGAAGGACAATATTTTTTGGTCATTCAGCAAACCTTCAATAAAATTTATTAATTAAAATAATTATTCTCGAGCTTTTTAAAGCTTGTTGTAAAATTGCCATGCAGCGGTTTTTGTTTTTAGAAAAATTTAAATAATATGAAGGACAATATTTTTTGGTCATTCAGCAAACCTTCAATAAAATTTATTAATTAAAACAATTATTCTCGAGCTTTTTAAAGCTTGTTGTAAAATTGCCATGCAGCAGTTTTTGTTTTTAGAAAAATTTAAATAATATGAAGGACAATATTTTTTGGTCATTCAGCAAACCTTCAATAAAATTTATTAATTAAAATAATTATTCTCGAGCTTTTTAAAGCTTGTTGTAAAATTGCCATGCAGCAGTTTTTGTTTTTAGAAAAATTTAAATAATATGAAGGACCATACTTTTTGGTCATTCAGCAAACCTTCAATAAAATTTATTAATTAAAATATTTATTTTTGTGCTTTGAAACGTTTGCATTTAAATTGCCATGAAGCGGTTTTGTTTTTAGAAAAATTTAAATAAATTGAAGTACCATATTTTTTGGTCATTCAGCAAACCTTCAATAAAATTTATTAATTAAAACAATTATTCTCGAGCTTTTTAAAGCTTGTTGTAAAATTGCCATGCAGCAGTTTTTGTTTTTAGAAAAATTTAAATAATATGAAGGACCATACTTTTTGGTCATTCAGCAAACCTTCAATAAAATTTATTAATTAAAATATTTATTTTTGTGCTTTGAAACGTTTGCATTTAAATTGCCATGAAGCGGTTTTGTTTTTAGAAAAATTTAAATAAATTGAAGTACCATATTTTTTGGTCATTCAGCAAACCTTCAATAAAATTTATTAATTAAAACAATTATTCTCGAGCTTTTTAAAGCTTGTTGTAAAATTGCCATGCAGCGGTTTTTGTTTTTAGAAAAATTTAAATAATATGAAGGACCATACTTTTTGGTCATTCAGCAAACCTTCAATAAAATTTATTAATTAAAACAATTATTCTCGAGCTTTTTAAAGCTTGTTGTAAAATTGCCATGCAGCAGTTTTTGTTTTTAGAAAAATTTAAATAATATGAAGGACAATATTTTTTGGTCATTCAGCAAACCTTCAATAAAATTTATTAATTAAAATAATTATTCTCGAGCTTTTTAAAGCTTGTTGTAAAATTGCCATGCAGCGGTTTTTGTTTTTAGAAAAATTTAAATAATATGAAGGACAATATTTTTTGGTCATTCAGCAAACCTTCAATAAAATTTATTAATTAAAACAATTATTCTCGAGCTTTTTAAAGCTTGTTGTAAAATTGCCATGCAGCAGTTTTTGTTTTTAGAAAAATTTAAATAATATGAAGGACAATATTTTTTGGTCATTCAGCAAACCTTCAATAAAATTTATTAATTAAAATAATTATTCTCGAGCTTTTTAAAGCTTGTTGTAAAATTGCCATGCAGCAGTTTTTGTTTTTAGAAAAATTTAAATAATATGAAGGACCATACTTTTTGGTCATTCAGCAAACCTTCAATAAAATTTATTAATTAAAATATTTATTTTTGTGCTTTGAAACGTTTGCATTTAAATTGCCATGAAGCGGTTTTGTTTTTAGAAAAATTTAAATAAATTGAAGTACCATATTTTTTGGTCATTCAGCAAACCTTCAATAAAATTTATTAATTAAAACAATTATTCTCGAGCTTTTTAAAGCTTGTTGTAAAATTGCCATGCAGCAGTTTTTGTTTTTAGAAAAATTTAAATAAATTGAAGTACCATATTTTTTGGTCATTCAGCAAACCTTCAATAAAATTTATTAATTAAAACAATTATTCTCGAGCTTTTTAAAGCTTGTTGTAAAATTGCCATGCAGCGGTTTTTGTTTTTAGAAAAATTTAAATAATATGAAGGACCATACTTTTTGGTCATTCAGCAAACCTTCAATAAAATTTATTAATTAAAACAATTATTCTCGAGCTTTTTAAAGCTTGTTGTAAAATTGCCATGCAGCAGTTTTTGTTTTTAGAAAAATTTAAATAATATTAAGGACAATATTTTTTGGTCATTCAGCAAACCTTCAATAAAATTTATTAATTAAAATAATTATTCTCGAGCTTTTTAAAGCTTGTTGTAAAATTGCCATGCAGCAGTTTTTGTTTTTAGAAAAATTTAAATAATATGAAGGACCATACTTTTTGGTCATTCAGCAAACCTTCAATAAAATTTATTTATTAAAATATTTATTTTTGTGCTTTGAAACGTTTGCATTTAAATTGCCATGAAGCGGTTTTGTTTTTAGAAAAATTTAAATAAATTGAAGTACCATATTTTTTGGTCATTCAGCAAACCTTCAATAAAATTTATTAATTAAAATAATTATTCTCGAGCTTTTTAAAGCTTGTTGTAAAATTGCCATGCAGCAGTTTTTGTTTTTAGAAAAATTTAAATAATATGAAGGACCATACTTTTTGGTCATTCAGCAAACCTTCAATAAAATTTATTAATTAAAATATTTATTTTTGTGCTTTGAAACGTTTGCATTTAAATTGCCATGAAGCGGTTTTGTTTTTAGAAAAATTTAAATAAATTGAAGTACCATATTTTTTGGTCATTCAGCAAACCTTCAATAAAATTTATTAATTAAAACAATTATTCTCGAGCTTTTTAAAGCTTGTTGTAAAATTGCCATGCAGCAGTTTTTGTTTTTAGAAAAATTTAAATAAATTGAAGTACCATATTTTTTGGTCATTCAGCAAACCTTCAATAAAATTTATTAATTAAAACAATTATTCTCGAGCTTTTTAAAGCTTGTTGTAAAATTGCCATGCAGCGGTTTTTGTTTTTAGAAAAATTTAAATAATATGAAGGACCATACTTTTTGGTCATTCAGCAAACCTTCAATAAAATTTATTAATTAAAACAATTATTCTCGAGCTTTTTAAAGCTTGTTGTAAAATTGCCATGCAGCAGTTTTTGTTTTTAGAAAAATTTAAATAATATGAAGGACAATATTTTTTGGTCATTCAGCAAACCTTCAATAAAATTTATTAATTAAAATAATTATTCTCGAGCTTTTTAAAGCTTGTTGTAAAATTGCCATGCAGCAGTTTTTGTTTTTAGAAAAATTTAAATAATATGAAGGACCATACTTTTTGGTCATTCAGCAAACCTTCAATAAAATTTATTAATTAAAATATTTATTTTTGTGCTTTGAAACGTTTGCATTTAAATTGCCATGAAGCGGTTTTGTTTTTAGAAAAATTTAAATAAATTGAAGTACCATATTTTTTGGTCATTCAGCAAACCTTCAATAAAATTTATTAATTAAAATAATTATTCTCGAGCTTTTTAAAGCTTGTTGTAAAATTGCCATGCAGCAGTTTTTGTTTTTAGAAAAATTTAAATAATATGAAGGACCATACTTTTTGGTCATTCAGCAAACCTTCAATAAAATTTATTAATTAAAACAATTATTCTCGAGCTTTTTAAAGCTTGTTGTAAAATTGCCATGCAGCAGTTTTTGTTTTTAGAAAAATTTAAATAATATGAAGGACAATATTTTTTGGTCATTCAGCAAACCTTCAATAAAATTTATTAATTAAAATAATTATTCTCGAGCTTTTTAAAGCTTGTTGTAAAATTGCCATGCAGCGGTTTTTGTTTTTAGAAAAATTTAAATAATATGAAGGACAATATTTTTTGGTCATTCAGCAAACCTTCAATAAAATTTATTAATTAAAACAATTATTCTCGAGCTTTTTAAAGCTTGTTGTAAAATTGCCATGCAGCAGTTTTTGTTTTTAGAAAAATTTAAATAATATGAAGGACAATATTTTTTGGTCATTCAGCAAACCTTCAATAAAATTTATTAATTAAAATAATTATTCTCGAGCTTTTTAAAGCTTGTTGTAAAATTGCCATGCAGCAGTTTTTGTTTTTAGAAAAATTTAAATAATATGAAGGACCATACTTTTTGGTCATTCAGCAAACCTTCAATAAAATTTATTTATTAAAATATTTATTTTTGTGCTTTGAAACGTTTGCATTTAAATTGCCATGAAGCGGTTTTGTTTTTAGAAAAATTTAAATAAATTGAAGTACCATATTTTTTGGTCATTCAGCAAACCTTCAATAAAATTTATTAATTAAAACAATTATTCTCGAGCTTTTTAAAGCTTGTTGTAAAATTGCCATGCAGCAGTTTTTGTTTTTAGAAAAATTTAAATAATATGAAGGACAATATTTTTTGGTCATTCAGCAAACCTTCAATAAAATTTATTAATTAAAACAATTATTCTCGAGCTTTTTAAAGCTTGTTGTAAAATTGCCATGCAGCAGTTTTTGTTTTTAGAAAAATTTAAATAATATGAAGGACAATATTTTTTGGTCATTCAGCAAACCTTCAATAAAATTTATTAATTAAAACAATTATTCTCGAGCTTTTTAAAGCTTGTTGTAAAATTGCCATGCAGCAGTTTTTGTTTTTAGAAAAATTTAAATAATATGAAGGACAATATTTTTTGGTCATTCAGCAAACCTTCAATAAAATTTATTAATTAAAATAATTATTCTCGAGCTTTTTAAAGCTTGTTGTAAAATTGCCATGCAGCGGTTTTTGTTTTTAGAAAAATTTAAATAATATGAAGGACAATATTTTTTGGTCATTCAGCAAACCTTCAATAAAATTTATTAATTAAAACAATTATTCTCGAGCTTTTTAAAGCTTGTTGTAAAATTGCCATGCAGCAGTTTTTGTTTTTAGAAAAATTTAAATAATATGAAGGACAATATTTTTTGGTCATTCAGCAAACCTTCAATAAAATTTATTAATTAAAATAATTATTCTCGAGCTTTTTAAAGCTTGTTGTAAAATTGCCATGCAGCAGTTTTTGTTTTTAGAAAAATTTAAATAATATGAAGGACAATATTTTTTGGTCATTCAGCAAACCTTCAATAAAATTTATTAATTAAAACAATTATTCTCGAGCTTTTTAAAGCTTGTTGTAAAATTGCCATGCAGCAGTTTTTGTTTTTAGAAAAATTTAAATAATATGAAGGACAATATTTTTTGGTCATTCAGCAAACCTTCAATAAAATTTATTAATTAAAATAATTATTCTCGAGCTTTTTAAAGCTTGTTGTAAAATTGCCATGCAGCGGTTTTTGTTTTTAGAAAAATTTAAATAATATGAAGGACAATATTTTTTGGTCATTCAGCAAACCTTCAATAAAATTTATTAATTAAAACAATTATTCTCGAGCTTTTTAAAGCTTGTTGTAAAATTGCCATGCAGCAGTTTTTGTTTTTAGAAAAATTTAAATAATATGAAGGACAATATTTTTTGGTCATTCAGCAAACCTTCAATAAAATTTATTAATTAAAATAATTATTCTCGAGCTTTTTAAAGCTTGTTGTAAAATTGCCATGCAGCAGTTTTTGTTTTTAGAAAAATTTAAATAATATGAAGGACCATACTTTTTGGTCATTCAGCAAACCTTCAATAAAATTTATTAATTAAAACAATTATTCTCGAGCTTTTTAAAGCTTGTTGTAAAATTGTCATGCAGCAGTTTTTGTTTTTAGAAAAATTTAAATAATATGAAGGACAATATTTTTTGGTCATTCAGCAAACCTTCAATAAAATTTATTAATTAAAATAATTATTCTCGAGCTTTTTAAAGCTTGTTGTAAAATTACCATGCAGCAGTTTTTGTTTTTAGAAAAATTTAAATAATATGAAGGACCATACTTTTTGGTCATTCAGCAAACCTTCAATAAAATTTATTAATTAAAATAATTATTCTCGAGCTTTTTAAAGCTTGTTGTAAAATTGCCATGCAGCGGTTTTTGTTTTTAGAAAAATTTAAATAAATTAAAGTACCATATTTTTTGGTCATTCAGCAAACCTTCAATAAAATTTATTTATTAAAGTATTTATTTTTGTGCTTTGAAAGCCCTAATGTAAAATTGCCATGCAGCGGTTTATATTTTTAGAAAAATTTAAATAATATGAAGGACAATATTTTTTGGTCATTCAGCAAACCTTCAATAAAATTTATTTATTAAAATATTTATTTTTGTGCTTTGAAACGTTTGCATTTAAATTGCCATGAAGCGTTTTTGTTTTTAGAAAAATTTAAATAAATTGAAGTACCATATTTTTTGGTCATTCAGCAAACCTTCAATAAAATTTATTAATTAAAACAATTATTCTCGAGCTTTTTAAAGCTTGTTGTAAAATTGCCATGCAGCAGTTTTTGTTTTTAGAAAAATTTAAATAATATGAAGGACCATACTTTTTGGTCATTCAGCAAACCTTCAATAAAATTTATTAATTAAAATAATTATTCTCGAGCTTTTTAAAGCTTGTTGTAAAATTGCCATGCAGCGGTTTTTGTTTTTAGAAAAATTTAAATAAATTAAAGTACCATATTTTTTGGTCATTCAGCAAACCTTCAATAAAATTTATTAATTAAAACAATTATTCTCGAGCTTTTTAAAGCTTGTTGTAAAATTGCCATGCAGCAGTTTTTGTTTTTAGAAAAATTTAAATAATATGAAGGACCATACTTTTTGGTCATTCAGCAAACCTTCAATAAAATTTATTTATTAAAATATTTATTTTTGTGCTTTGAAACGTTTGCATTTAAATTGCCATGAAGCGGTTTTGTTTTTAGAAAAATTTAAATAAATTGAAGTACCATATTTTTTGGTCATTCAGCAAACCTTCAATAAAATTTATTAATTAAAATAATTATTCTCGAGCTTTTTAAAGCTTGTTGTAAAATTGCCATGCAGCAGTTTTTGTTTTTAGAAAAATTTAAATAATATGAAGGACCATACTTTTTGGTCATTCAGCAAACCTTCAATAAAATTTATTTATTAAAATATTTATTTTTGTGCTTTGAAACGTTTGCATTTAAATTGCCATGAAGCGGTTTTGTTTTTAGAAAAATTTAAATAAATTGAAGTACCATATTTTTTGGTCATTCAGCAAACCTTCAATAAAATTTATTAATTAAAATAATTATTCTCGAGCTTTTTAAAGCTTGTTGTAAAATTGCCATGCAGCGGTTTTTGTTTTTAGAAAAATTTAAATAAATTAAAGTACCATATTTTTTGGTCATTCAGCAAACCTTCAATAAAATTTATTAATTAAAACAATTATTCTCGAGCTTTTTAAAGCTTGTTGTAAAATTGCCATGCAGCAGTTTTTGTTTTTAGAAAAATTTAAATAATATGAAGGACCATACTTTTTGGTCATTCAGCAAACCTTCAATAAAATTTATTAATTAAAATAATTATTCTCGAGCTTTTTAAAGCTTGTTGTAAAATTGCCATGCAGCAGTTTTTGTTTTTAGAAAAATTTAAATAATATGAAGGACCATACTTTTTGGTCATTCAGCAAACCTTCAATAAAATTTATTAATTAAAATAATTATTCTCGAGCTTTTTAAAGCTTGTTGTAAAATTGCCATGCAGCGGTTTTTGTTTTTAGAAAAATTTAAATAAATTAAAGTACCATATTTTTTGGTCATTCAGCAAACCTTCAATAAAATTTATTAATTAAAACAATTATTCTCGAGCTTTTTAAAGCTTGTTGTAAAATTGCCATGCAGCAGTTTTTGTTTTTAGAAAAATTTAAATAATATGAAGGACCATACTTTTTGGTCATTCAGCAAACCTTCAATAAAATTTATTTATTAAAATATTTATTTTTGTGCTTTGAAACGTTTGCATTTAAATTGCCATGAAGCGGTTTTGTTTTTAGAAAAATTTAAATAAATTGAAGTACCATATTTTTTGGTCATTCAGCAAACCTTCAATAAAATTTATTAATTAAAACAATTATTCTCGAGCTTTTTAAAGCTTGTTGTAAAATTGCCATGCAGCGGTTTTTGTTTTTAGAAAAATTTAAATAATATGAAGGACAATATTTTTTGGTCATTCAGCAAACCTTCAATAAAATTTATTAATTTAAATAATTATTCTCGAGCTTTTTAAAGCTTGTTGTAAAATTGCCATGCAGCGGTTTTTGTTTTTAGAAAAATTTAAATAATATGAAGGACCATACTTTTTGGTCATTCAGCAAACCTTCAATAAAATTTATTAATTAAAACAATTATTCTCGAGCTTTTTAAAGCTTGTTGTAAAATTGCCATGCAGCAGTTTTTGTTTTTAGAAAAATTTAAATAATATGAAGGACCATACTTTTTGGTCATTCAGCAAACCTTCAATAAAATTTATTTATTAAAATATTTATTTTTGTGCTTTGAAACGTTTGCATTTAAATTGCCATGAAGCGGTTTTTGTTTTTAGAAAAATTTAAATAAATTAAAGTACCATATTTTTTGGTCATTCAGCAAACCTTCAATAAAATTTATTAATTAAAATAATTATTCTCGAGCTTTTTAAAGCTTGTTGTAAAATTGCCATGCAGCAGTTTTTGTTTTTAGAAAAATTTAAATAATATGAAGGACAATATTTTTTGGTCATTCAGCAAACCTTCAATAAAATTTATTAATTAAAACAATTATTCTCGAGCTTTTTAAAGCTTGTTGTAAAATTGCCATGCAGCAGTTTTTGTTTTTAGAAAAATTTAAATAATATGAAGGACAATATTTTTTGGTCATTCAGCAAACCTTCAATAAAATTTATTAATTAAAATAATTATTCTCGAGCTTTTTAAAGCTTGTTGTAAAATTGCCATGCAGCAGTTTTTGTTTTTAGAAAAATTTAAATAATATGAAGGACCATACTTTTTGGTCATTCAGCAAACCTTCAATAAAATTTATTAATTAAAACAATTATTCTCGAGCTTTTTAAAGCTTGTTGTAAAATTGCCATGCAGCAGTTTTTGTTTTTAGAAAAATTTAAATAATATGAAGGACAATATTTTTTGGTCATTCAGCAAACCTTCAATAAAATTTATTAATTAAAATAATTATTCTCGAGCTTTTTAAAGCTTGTTGTAAAATTGCCATGCAGCAGTTTTTGTTTTTAGAAAAATTTAAATAATATGAAGGACCATACTTTTTGGTCATTCAGCAAACCTTCAATAAAATTTATTAATTAAAACAATTATTCTCGAGCTTTTTAAAGCTTGTTGTAAAATTGCCATGCAGCAGTTTTTGTTTTTAGAAAAATTTAAATAATATGAAGGACAATATTTTTTGGTCATTCAGCAAACCTTCAATAAAATTTATTAATTAAAATAATTATTCTCGAGCTTTTTAAAGCTTGTTGTAAAATTGCCATGCAGCAGTTTTTGTTTTTAGAAAAATTTAAATAATATGAAGGACCATACTTTTTGGTCATTCAGCAAACCTTCAATAAAATTTATTTATTAAAATATTTAATTTTGTGCTTTGAAACGTTTGCATTTAAATTGCCATGAAGCGGTTTTGTTTTTAGAAAAATTTAAATAAATTGAAGTACCATATTTTTTGGTCATTCAGCAAACCTTCAATAAAATTTATTTATTAAAATATTTATTTTTGTGCTTTGAAACGTTTGCATTTAAATTGCCATGAAGCGGTTTTGTTTTTAGAAAAATTTAAATAAATTGAAGTACCATATTTTTTGGTCATTCAGCAAACCTTCAATAAAATTTATTAATTAAAATAATTATTCTCGAGCTTTTTAAAGCTTGTTGTAAAATTGCCATGCAGCAGTTTTTGTTTTTAGAAAAATTTAAATAATATGAAGGACCATACTTTTTGGTCATTCAGCAAACCTTCAATAAAATTTATTTATTAAAATATTTATTTTTGTGCTTTGAAACGTTTGCATTTAAATTGCCATGAAGCGGTTTTGTTTTTAGAAAAATTTAAATAAATTGAAGTACCATATTTTTTGGTCATTCAGCAAACCTTCAATAAAATTTATTAATTAAAATAATTATTCTCGAGCTTTTTAAAGCTTGTTGTAAAATTGCCATGCAGCGGTTTTTGTTTTTAGAAAAATTTAAATAATATGAAGGACAATATTTTTTGGTCATTCAGCAAACCTTCAATAAAATTTATTAATTAAAACAATTATTCTCGAGCTTTTTAAAGCTTGTTGTAAAATTGCCATGCAGCAGTTTTTGTTTTTAGAAAAATTTAAATAATATGAAGGACCATACTTTTTGGTCATTCAGCAAACCTTCAATAAAATTTATTAATTTAAATAATTATTCTCGAGCTTTTTAAAGCTTGTTGTAAAATTGCCATGCAGCAGTTTTTGTTTTTAGAAAAATTTAAATAATATGAAGGACCATACTTTTTGGTCATTCAGCAAACCTTCAATAAAATTTATTAATTAAAATAATTATTCTCGAGCTTTTTAAAGCTTGTTGTAAAATTGCCATGCAGCGGTTTTTGTTTTTAGAAAAATTTAAATAATATGAAGGACCATACTTTTTGGTCATTCAGCAAACCTTCAATAAAATTTATTAATTAAAACAATTATTCTCGAGCTTTTTAAAGCTTGTTGTAAAATTGCCATGCAGCGGTTTTTGTTTTTAGAAAAATTTAAATAATATGAAGGACCATACTTTTTGGTCATTCAGCAAACCTTCAATAAAATTTATTAATTAAAATAATTATTCTCGAGCTTTTTAAAGCTTGTTGTAAAATTGCCATGCAGCAGTTTTTGTTTTTAGAAAAATTTAAATAATATGAAGGACCATACTTTTTGGTCATTCAGCAAACCTTCAATAAAATTTATTAATTAAAACAATTATTCTCGAGCTTTTTAAAGCTTGTTGTAAAATTGCCATGCAGCAGTTTTTGTTTTTAGAAAAATTTAAATAATATGAAGGACAATATTTTTTGGTCATTCAGCAAACCTTCAATAAAATTTATTAATTAAAATAATTATTCTCGAGCTTTTTAAAGCTTGTTGTAAAATTGCCATGCAGCAGTTTTTGTTTTTAGAAAAATTTAAATAATATGAAGGACCATACTTTTTGGTCATTCAGCAAACCTTCAATAAAATTTATTAATTAAAACAATTATTCTCGAGCTTTTTAAAGCTTGTTGTAAAATTGCCATGCAGCAGTTTTTGTTTTTAGAAAAATTTAAATAATATGAAGGACCATACTTTTTGGTCATTCAGCAAACCTTCAATAAAATTTATTAATTAAAACAATTATTCTCGAGCTTTTTAAAGCTTGTTGTAAAATTGCCATGCAGCAGTTTTTGTTTTTAGAAAAATTTAAATAATATGAAGGACAATATTTTTTGGTCATTCAGCAAACCTTCAATAAAATTTATTAATTAAAACAATTATTCTCGAGCTTTTTAAAGCTTGTTGTAAAATTGCCATGCAGCAGTTTTTGTTTTTAGAAAAATTTAAATAATATGAAGGACAATATTTTTTGGTCATTCAGCAAACCTTCAATAAAATTTATTAATTAAAATAATTATTCTCGAGCTTTTTAAAGCTTGTTGTAAAATTGCCATGCAGCAGTTTTTGTTTTTAGAAAAATTTAAATAATATGAAGGACCATACTTTTTGGTCATTCAGCAAACCTTCAATAAAATTTATTTATTAAAATATTTATTTTTGTGCTTTGAAACGTTTGCATTTAAATTGCCATGAAGCGGTTTTGTTTTTAGAAAAATTTAAATAAATTGAAGTACCATATTTTTTGGTCATTCAGCAAACCTTCAATAAAATTTATTTATTAAAATATTTATTTTTGTGCTTTGAAACGTTTGCATTTAAATTGCCATGAAGCGGTTTTGTTTTTAGAAAAATTTAAATAAATTGAAGTACCATATTTTTTGGTCATTCAGCAAATCTTCAATAAAATTTATTAATTAAAATAATTATTCTCGAGCTTTTTAAAGCTTGTTGTAAAATTGCCATGCAGCAGTTTTTGTTTTTAGAAAAATTTAAATAATATGAAGGACCATACTTTTTGGTCATTCAGCAAACCTTCAATAAAATTTATTTATTAAAATATTTATTTTTGTGCTTTGAAACGTTTGCATTTAAATTGCCATGAAGCGGTTTTGTTTTTAGAAAAATTTAAATAAATTGAAGTACCATATTTTTTGGTCATTCAGCAAACCTTCAATAAAATTTATTAATTAAAATAATTATTCTCGAGCTTTTTAAAGCTTGTTGTAAAATTGCCATGCAGCGGTTTTTGTTTTTAGAAAAATTTAAATAATATGAAGGACAATATTTTTTGGTCATTCAGCAAACCTTCAATAAAATTTATTAATTAAAACAATTATTCTCGAGCTTTTTAAAGCTTGTTGTAAAATTGCCATGCAGCAGTTTTTGTTTTTAGAAAAATTTAAATAATATGAAGGACCATACTTTTTGGTCATTCAGCAAACCTTCAATAAAATTTATTAATTTAAATAATTATTCTCGAGCTTTTTAAAGCTTGTTGTAAAATTGCCATGCAGCAGTTTTTGTTTTTAGAAAAATTTAAATAATATGAAGGACCATACTTTTTGGTCATTCAGCAAACCTTCAATAAAATTTATTAATTAAAATAATTATTCTCGAGCTTTTTAAAGCTTGTTGTAAAATTGCCATGCAGCGGTTTTTGTTTTTAGAAAAATTTAAATAATATGAAGGACCATACTTTTTGGTCATTCAGCAAACCTTCAATAAAATTTATTAATTAAAACAATTATTCTCGAGCTTTTTAAAGCTTGTTGTAAAATTGCCATGCAGCGGTTTTTGTTTTTAGAAAAATTTAAATAATATGAAGGACCATACTTTTTGGTCATTCAGCAAACCTTCAATAAAATTTATTAATTAAAACAATTATTCTCGAGCTTTTTAAAGCTTGTTGTAAAATTGCCATGCAGCAGTTTTTGTTTTTAGAAAAATTTAAATAATATGAAGGACAATATTTTTTGGTCATTCAGCAAACCTTCAATAAAATTTATTAATTAAAATAATTATTCTCGAGCTTTTTAAAGCTTGTTGTAAAATTGCCATGCAGCAGTTTTTGTTTTTAGAAAAATTTAAATAATATGAAGGACCATACTTTTTGGTCATTCAGCAAACCTTCAATAAAATTTATTAATTAAAACAATTATTCTCGAGCTTTTTAAAGCTTGTTGTAAAATTGCCATGCAGCAGTTTTTGTTTTTAGAAAAATTTAAATAATATGAAGGACCATACTTTTTGGTCATTCAGCAAACCTTCAATAAAATTTATTAATTAAAACAATTATTCTCGAGCTTTTTAAAGCTTGTTGTAAAATTGCCATGCAGCAGTTTTTGTTTTTAGAAAAATTTAAATAATATGAAGGACAATATTTTTTGGTCATTCAGCAAACCTTCAATAAAATTTATTAATTAAAACAATTATTCTCGAGCTTTTTAAAGCTTGTTGTAAAATTGCCATGCAGCAGTTTTTGTTTTTAGAAAAATTTAAATAATATGAAGGACAATATTTTTTGGTCATTCAGCAAACCTTCAATAAAATTTATTAATTAAAATAATTATTCTCGAGCTTTTTAAAGCTTGTTGTAAAATTGCCATGCAGCAGTTTTTGTTTTTAGAAAAATTTAAATAATATGAAGGACCATACTTTTTGGTCATTCAGCAAACCTTCAATAAAATTTATTTATTAAAATATTTATTTTTGTGCTTTGAAACGTTTGCATTTAAATTGCCATGAAGCGGTTTTGTTTTTAGAAAAATTTAAATAAATTGAAGTACCATATTTTTTGGTCATTCAGCAAACCTTCAATAAAATTTATTTATTAAAATATTTATTTTTGTGCTTTGAAACGTTTGCATTTAAATTGCCATGAAGCGGTTTTGTTTTTAGAAAAATTTAAATAAATTGAAGTACCATATTTTTTGGTCATTCAGCAAATCTTCAATAAAATTTATTAATTAAAATAATTATTCTCGAGCTTTTTAAAGCTTGTTGTAAAATTGCCATGCAGCAGTTTTTGTTTTTAGAAAAATTTAAATAATATGAAGGACCATACTTTTTGGTCATTCAGCAAACCTTCAATAAAATTTATTTATTAAAATATTTATTTTTGTGCTTTGAAACGTTTGCATTTAAATTGCCATGAAGCGGTTTTGTTTTTAGAAAAATTTAAATAAATTGAAGTACCATATTTTTTGGTCATTCAGCAAACCTTCAATAAAATTTATTAATTAAAATAATTATTCTCGAGCTTTTTAAAGCTTGTTGTAAAATTGCCATGCAGCGGTTTTTGTTTTTAGAAAAATTTAAATAATATGAAGGACAATATTTTTTGGTCATTCAGCAAACCTTCAATAAAATTTATTAATTAAAACAATTATTCTCGAGCTTTTTAAAGCTTGTTGTAAAATTGCCATGCAGCAGTTTTTGTTTTTAGAAAAATTTAAATAATATGAAGGACCATACTTTTTGGTCATTCAGCAAACCTTCAATAAAATTTATTAATTTAAATAATTATTCTCGAGCTTTTTAAAGCTTGTTGTAAAATTGCCATGCAGCAGTTTTTGTTTTTAGAAAAATTTAAATAATATGAAGGACCATACTTTTTGGTCATTCAGCAAACCTTCAATAAAATTTATTAATTAAAATAATTATTCTCGAGCTTTTTAAAGCTTGTTGTAAAATTGCCATGCAGCGGTTTTTGTTTTTAGAAAAATTTAAATAATATGAAGGACCATACTTTTTGGTCATTCAGCAAACCTTCAATAAAATTTATTAATTAAAACAATTATTCTCGAGCTTTTTAAAGCTTGTTGTAAAATTGCCATGCAGCGGTTTTTGTTTTTAGAAAAATTTAAATAATATGAAGGACCATACTTTTTGGTCATTCAGCAAACCTTCAATAAAATTTATTAATTAAAACAATTATTCTCGAGCTTTTTAAAGCTTGTTGTAAAATTGCCATGCAGCGGTTTTTGTTTTTAGAAAAATTTAAATAATATGAAGGACCATACTTTTTGGTCATTCAGCAAACCTTCAATAAAATTTATTAATTAAAACAATTATTCTCGAGCTTTTTAAAGCTTGTTGTAAAATTGCCATGCAGCGGTTTTTGTTTTTAGAAAAATTTAAATAATATGAAGGACAATATTTTTTGGTCATTCAGCAAACCTTCAATAAAATTTATTAATTAAAACAATTATTCTCGAGCTTTTTAAAGCTTGTTGTAAAATTGCCATGCAGCGGTTTTTGTTTTTAGAAAAATTTAAATAATATAAAGGACCATACTTTTTGGTCATTCAGCAAACCTTCAATAAAATTTATTAATTAAAACAATTATTCTCGAGCTTTTTAAAGCTTGTTGTAAAATTGCCATGCAGCAGTTTTTGTTTTTAGAAAAATTTAAATAATATGAAGGACAATATTTTTTGGTCATTCAGCAAACCTTCAATAAAATTTATTAATTAAAATAATTATTCTCGAGCTTTTTAAAGCTTGTTGTAAAATTGCCATGCAGCAGTTTTTGTTTTTAGAAAAATTTAAATAATATGAAGGACAATATTTTTTGGTCATTCAGCAAACCTTCAATAAAATTTATTAATTAAAACAATTATTCTCGAGCTTTTTAAAGCTTGTTGTAAAATTGCCATGCAGCGGTTTTTGTTTTTAGAAAAATTTAAATAATATGAAGGACAATATTTTTTGGTCATTCAGCAAACCTTCAATAAAATTTATTAATTAAAACAATTATTCTCGAGCTTTTTAAAGCTTGTTGTAAAATTGCCATGCAGCAGTTTTTGTTTTTAGAAAAATTTAAATAATATGAAGGACAATATTTTTTGGTCATTCAGCAAACCTTCAATAAAATTTATTAATTAAAACAATTATTCTCGAGCTTTTTAAAGCTTGTTGTAAAATTGCCATGCAGCGGTTTTTGTTTTTAGAAAAATTTAAATAATATGAAGGACAATATTTTTTGGTCATTCAGCAAACCTTCAATAAAATTTATTAATTAAAACAATTATTCTCGAGCTTTTTAAAGCTTGTTGTAAAATTGCCATGCAGCGGTTTTTGTTTTTAGAAAAATTTAAATAATATGAAGGACAATATTTTTTGGTCATTCAGCAAACCTTCAATAAAATTTATTAATTAAAACAATTATTCTCGAGCTTTTTAAAGCTTGTTGTAAAATTGCCATGCAGCGGTTTTTGTTTTTAGAAAAATTTAAATAATATGAAGGACAATATTTTTTGGTCATTCAGCAAACCTTCAATAAAATTTATTAATTAAAATAATTATTCTCGAGCTTTTTAAAGCTTGTTGTAAAATTGCCATGCAGCAGTTTTTGTTTTTAGAAAAATTTAAATAATATGAAGGACAATATTTTTTGGTCATTCAGCAAACCTTCAATAAAATTTATTAATTAAAATAATTATTCTCGAGCTTTTTAAAGCTTGTTGTAAAATTGCCATGCAGCGGTTTTTGTTTTTAGAAAAATTTAAATAATATGAAGGACAATATTTTTTGGTCATTCAGCAAACCTTCAATAAAATTTATTAATTAAAACAATTATTCTCGAGCTTTTTAAAGCTTGTTGTAAAATTGCCATGCAGCAGTTTTTGTTTTTAGAAAAATTTAAATAATATGAAGGACAATATTTTTTGGTCATTCAGCAAACCTTCAATAAAATTTATTAATTAAAATAATTATTCTCGAGCTTTTTAAAGCTTGTTGTAAAATTGCCATGCAGCAGTTTTTGTTTTTAGAAAAATTTAAATAATATGAAGGACCATACTTTTTGGTCATTCAGCAAACCATCAATAAAATTTATTAATTTAAATAATTATTCTCGAGCTTTTTAAAGCTTGTTGTAAAATTGCCATGCAGCAGTTTTTGTTTTTAGAAAAATTTAAATAATATGAAGGACCATACTTTTTGGTCATTCAGCAAACCTTCAATAAAATTTATTAATTAAAATAATTATTCTCGAGCTTTTTAAAGCTTGTTGTAAAATTGCCATGCAGCGGTTTTGTTTTTAGAAAAATTTAAATAAATTGAAGTACCATATTTTTTGGTCATTCAGCAAACCTTCAATAAAATTTATTAATTAAAACAATTATTCTCGAGCTTTTTAAAGCTTGTTGTAAAATTGCCATGCAGCAGTTTTTGTTTTTAGAAAAATTTAAATAATATGAAGGACCATACTTTTTGGTCATTCAGCAAACCTTCAATAAAATTTATTAATTTAAATAATTATTCTCGAGCTTTTTAAAGCTTGTTGTAAAATTGCCATGCAGCGGTTTTGTTTTTAGAAAAATTTAAATAAATTTAAGTACCATATTTTTTGGTCATTCAGCAAACCTTCAATAAAATTTATTAATTAAAATAATTATTCTCGAGCTTTTTAAAGCTTGTTGTAAAATTGCCATGCAGCGGTTTTGTTTTTAGAAAAATTTAAATAAATTGAAGTACCATATTTTTTGGTCATTCAGCAAACCTTCAATAAAATTTATTAATTAAAATAATTATTCTCGAGCTTTTTAAAGCTTGTTGTAAAATTGCCATGCAGCAGTTTTTGTTTTTAGAAAAATTTAAATAATATGAAGGACAATATTTTTTGGTCATTCAGCAAACCTTCAATAAAATTTATTAATTAAAATAATTATTCTCGAGCTTTTTAAAGCTTGTTGTAAAATTGCCATGCAGCAGTTTTTGTTTTTAGAAAAATTTAAATAATATGAAGGACCATACTTTTTGGTCATTCAGCAAACCTTCAATAAAATTTATTAATTAAAATAATTATTCTCGAGCTTTTTAAAGCTTGTTGTAAAATTGCCATGCAGCAGTTTTTGTTTTTAGAAAAATTTAAATAATATGAAGGACCATACTTTTTGGTCATTCAGCAAACCTTCAATAAAATTTATTAATTAAAATAATTATTCTCGAGCTTTTTAAAGCTTGTTGTAAAATTGCCATGCAGCGGTTTTGTTTTTAGAAAAATTTAAATAAATTGAAGTACCATATTTTTTGGTCATTCAGCAAACCTTCAATAAAATTTATTAATTAAAATAATTATTCTCGAGCTTTTTAAAGCTTGTTGTAAAATTGCCATGCAGCAGTTTTTGTTTTTAGAAAAATTTAAATAATATGAAGGACAATATTTTTTGGTCATTCAGCAAACCTTCAATAAAATTTATTAATTAAAATAATTATTCTCGAGCTTTTTAAAGCTTGTTGTAAAATTGCCATGCAGCAGTTTTTGTTTTTAGAAAAATTTAAATAATATGAAGGACCATACTTTTTGGTCATTCAGCAAACCTTCAATAAAATTTATTAATTAAAATAATTATTCTCGAGCTTTTTAAAGCTTGTTGTAAAATTGCCATGCAGCGGTTTTGTTTTTAGAAAAATTTAAATAAATTGAAGTACCATATTTTTTGGTCATTCAGCAAACCTTCAATAAAATTTATTAATTAAAACAATTATTCTCGAGCTTTTTAAAGCTTGTTGTAAAATTGCCATGCAGCAGTTTTTGTTTTTAGAAAAATTTAAATAATATGAAGGACCATACTTTTTGGTCATTCAGCAAACCTTCAATAAAATTTATTAATTTAAATAATTATTCTCGAGCTTTTTAAAGCTTGTTGTAAAATTGCCATGCAGCGGTTTTGTTTTTAGAAAAATTTAAATAAATTTAAGTACCATATTTTTTGGTCATTCAGCAAACCTTCAATAAAATTTATTAATTAAAATAATTATTCTCGAGCTTTTTAAAGCTTGTTGTAAAATTGCCATGCAGCAGTTTTTGTTTTTAGAAAAATTTAAATAATATGAAGGACAATATTTTTTGGTCATTCAGCAAACCTTCAATAAAATTTATTAATTAAAATAATTATTCTCGAGCTTTTTAAAGCTTGTTGTAAAATTGCCATGCAGCAGTTTTTGTTTTTAGAAAAATTTAAATAATATGAAGGACCATACTTTTTGGTCATTCAGCAAACCTTCAATAAAATTTATTAATTAAAATAATTATTCTCGAGCTTTTTAAAGCTTGTTGTAAAATTGCCATGCAGCAGTTTTTGTTTTTAGAAAAATTTAAATAATATGAAGGACCATACTTTTTGGTCATTCAGCAAACCTTCAATAAAATTTATTAATTTAAATAATTATTCTCGAGCTTTTTAAAGCTTGTTGTAAAATTGCCATGCAGCAGTTTTTGTTTTTAGAAAAATTTAAATAATATGAAGGACCATACTTTTTGGTCATTCAGCAAACCTTCAATAAAATTTATTAATTAAAATAATTATTCTCGAGCTTTTTAAAGCTTGTTGTAAAATTGCCATGCAGCGGTTTTGTTTTTAGAAAAATTTAAATAATATGAAGGACCATACTTTTTGGTCATTCAGCAAACCTTCAATAAAATTTATTAATTAAAATAATTATTCTCGAGCTTTTTAAAGCTTGTTGTAAAATTGCCATGCAGCAGTTTTTGTTTTTAGAAAAATTTAAATAATATGAAGGACCATACTTTTTGGTCATTCAGCAAACCTTCAATAAAATTTATTAATTAAAACAATTATTCTCGAGCTTTTTAAAGCTTGTTGTAAAATTGCCATGCAGCGGTTTTTGTTTTTAGAAAAATTTAAATAATATGAAGGACCATACTTTTTGGTCATTCAGCAAACCTTCAATAAAATTTATTAATTAAAACAATTATTCTCGAGCTTTTTAAAGCTTGTTGTAAAATTGCCATGCAGCGGTTTTTGTTTTTAGAAAAATTTAAATAATATGAAGGACAATATTTTTTGGTCATTCAGCAAACCTTCAATAAAATTTATTAATTAAAACAATTATTCTCGAGCTTTTTAAAGCTTGTTGTAAAATTGCCATGCAGCGGTTTTTGTTTTTAGAAAAATTTAAATAATATAAAGGACCATACTTTTTGGTCATTCAGCAAACCTTCAATAAAATTTATTAATTAAAACAATTATTCTCGAGCTTTTTAAAGCTTGTTGTAAAATTGCCATGCAGCGGTTTTTGTTTTTAGAAAAATTTAAATAATATGAAGGACAATATTTTTTGGTCATTCAGCAAACCTTCAATAAAATTTATTAATTAAAACAATTATTCTCGAGCTTTTTAAAGCTTGTTGTAAAATTGCCATGCAGCAGTTTTTGTTTTTAGAAAAATTTAAATAATATGAAGGACAATATTTTTTGGTCATTCAGCAAACCTTCAATAAAATTTATTAATTAAAATAATTATTCTCGAGCTTTTTAAAGCTTGTTGTAAAATTGCCATGCAGCAGTTTTTGTTTTTAGAAAAATTTAAATAATATGAAGGACCATACTTTTTGGTCATTCAGCAAACCTTCAATAAAATTTATTAATTTAAATAATTATTCTCGAGCTTTTTAAAGCTTGTTGTAAAATTGCCATGCAGCAGTTTTTGTTTTTAGAAAAATTTAAATAATATGAAGGACCATACTTTTTGGTCATTCAGCAAACCTTCAATAAAATTTATTAATTAAAACAATTATTCTCGAGCTTTTTAAAGCTTGTTGTAAAATTGCCATGCAGCAGTTTTTGTTTTTAGAAAAATTTAAATAATATGAAGGACCATACTTTTTGGTCATTCAGCAAACCTTCAATAAAATTTATTAATTTAAATAATTATTCTCGAGCTTTTTAAAGCTTGTTGTAAAATTGCCATGCAGCGGTTTTGTTTTTAAAAAAATTTAAATAAATTGAAGTACCATATTTTTTGGTCATTCAGCAAACCTTCAATAAAATTTATTAATTAAAATAATTATTCTCGAGCTTTTTAAAGCTTGTTGTAAAATTGCCATGCAGCGGTTTTGTTTTTAGAAAAATTTAAATAAATTGAAGTACCATATTTTTTGGTCATTCAGCAAACCTTCAATAAAATTTATTAATTAAAATAATTATTCTCGAGCTTTTTAAAGCTTGTTGTAAAATTGCCATGCAGCGGTTTTGTTTTTAGAAAAATTTAAATAAATTGAAGTACCATATTTTTTGGTCATTCAGCAAACCTTCAATAAAATTTATTAATTAAAATAATTATTCTCGAGCTTTTTAAAGCTTGTTGTAAAATTGCCATGAAGCGGTTTTGTTTTTAGAAAAATTTAAATAAATTGAAGTACCATATTTTTTGGTCATTCAGCAAACCTTCAATAAAATTTATTAATTAAAACAATTATTCTCGAGCTTTTTAAAGCTTGTTGTAAAATTGCCATGCAGCAGTTTTTGTTTTTAGAAAAATTTAAATAATATGAAGGACCATACTTTTTGGTCATTCAGCAAACCTTCAATAAAATTTATTAATTAAAACAATTATTCTCGAGCTTTTTAAAGCTTGTTGTAAAATTGCCATGCAGCAGTTTTTGTTTTTAGAAAAATTTAAATAATATGAAGGACCATACTTTTTGGTCATTCAGCAAACCTTCAATAAAATTTATTAATTTAAATAATTATTCTCGAGCTTTTTAAAGCTTGTTGTAAAATTGCCATGCAGCGGTTTTGTTTTTAGAAAAATTTAAATAAATTGAAGTACCATATTTTTTGGTCATTCAGCAAACCTTCAATAAAATTTATTAATTAAAATAATTATTCTCGAGCTTTTTAAAGCTTGTTGTAAAATTGCCATGCAGCAGTTTTTGTTTTTAGAAAAATTTAAATAATATGAAGGACCATACTTTTTGGTCATTCAGCAAACCTTCAATAAAATTTATTAATTTAAATAATTATTCTCGAGCTTTTTAAAGCTTGTTGTAAAATTGCCATGCAGCGGTTTTGTTTTTAGAAAAATTTAAATAAATTGAAGTACCATATTTTTTGGTCATTCAGCAAACCTTCAATAAAATTTATTAATTAAAATAATTATTCTCGAGCTTTTTAAAGCTTGTTGTAAAATTGCCATGAAGCGGTTTTGTTTTTAGAAAAATTTAAATAAATTGAAGTACCATATTTTTTGGTCATTCAGCAAACCTTCAATAAAATTTATTAATTAAAACAATTATTCTCGAGCTTTTTAAAGCTTGTTGTAAAATTGCCATGCAGCAGTTTTTGTTTTTAGAAAAATTTAAATAATATGAAGGACCATACTTTTTGGTCATTCAGCAAACCTTCAATAAAATTTATTAATTTAAATAATTATTCTCGAGCTTTTTAAAGCTTGTTGTAAAATTGCCATGCAGCGGTTTTGTTTTTAGAAAAATTTAAATAAATTGAAGTACCATATTTTTTGGTCATTCAGCAAACCTTCAATAAAATTTATTAATTAAAACAATTATTCTCGAGCTTTTTAAAGCTTGTTGTAAAATTGCCATGCAGCAGTTTTTGTTTTTAGAAAAATTTAAATAATATGAAGGACCATACTTTTTGGTCATTCAGCAAACCTTCAATAAAATTTATTAATTTAAATAATTATTCTCGAGCTTTTTAAAGCTTGTTGTAAAATTGCCATGCAGCGGTTTTGTTTTTAGAAAAATTTAAATAAATTGAAGTACCATATTTTTTGGTCATTCAGCAAACCTTCAATAAAATTTATTAATTAAAATAATTATTCTCGAGCTTTTTAAAGCTTGTTGTAAAATTGCCATGCAGCGGTTTTGTTTTTAGAAAAATTTAAATAAATTGAAGTACCATATTTTTTGGTCATTCAGCAAACCTTCAATAAAATTTATTAATTTAAATAATTATTCTCGAGCTTTTTAAAGCTTGTTGTAAAATTGCCATGAAGCGGTTTTGTTTTTAGAAAAATTTAAATAAATTGAAGTACCATATTTTTTGGTCATTCAGCAAACCTTCAATAAAATTTATTAATTAAAATAATTATTCTTGAGCTTTTTAAAGCTTGTTGTAAAATTGCCATGCAGCGGTTTTGTTTTTAGAAAAATTTAAATAAATTGAAGTACCATATTTTTTGGTCATTCAGCAAACCTTCAATAAAATTTATTAATTAAAACAATTATTCTCGAGCTTTTTAAAGCTTGTTGTAAAATTGCCATGCAGCAGTTTTTGTTTTTAGAAAAATTTAAATAATATGAAGGACCATACTTTTTGGTCATTCAGCAAACCTTCAATAAAATTTATTAATTTAAATAATTATTCTCGAGCTTTTTAAAGCTTGTTGTAAAATTGCCATGCAGCGGTTTTGTTTTTAGAAAAATTTAAATAAATTGAAGTACCATATTTTTTGGTCATTCAGCAAACCTTCAATAAAATTTATTAATTAAAACAATTATTCTCGAGCTTTTTAAAGCTTGTTGTAAAATTGCCATGCAGCAGTTTTTGTTTTTAGAAAAATTTAAATAAATTGAAGTACCATATTTTTTGGTCATTCAGCAAACCTTCAATAAAATTTATTAATTTAAATAATTATTCTCGAGCTTTTTAAAGCTTGTTGTAAAATTGCCATGCAGCAGTTTTTGTTTTTAGAAAAATTTAAATAATATGAAGGACCATACTTTTTGGTCATTCAGCAAACCTTCAATAAAATTTATTAATTAAAACAATTATTCTCGAGCTTTTTAAAGCTTGTTGTAAAATTGCCATGCAGCGGTTTTTGTTTTTAGAAAAATTTAAATAATATGAAGGACAATATTTTTTGGTCATTCAGCAAACCTTCAATAAAATTTATTAATTAAAACAATTATTCTCGAGCTTTTTAAAGCTTGTTGTAAAATTGCCATGCAGCAGTTTTTGTTTTTAGAAAAATTTAAATAATATGAAGGACCATACTTTTTGGTCATTCAGCAAACCTTCAATAAAATTTATTAATTAAAACAATTATTCTCGAGCTTTTTAAAGCTTGTTGTAAAATTGCCATGCAGCGGTTTTTGTTTTTAGAAAAATTTAAATAATATGAAGGACAATATTTTTTGGTCATTCAGCAAACCTTCAATAAAATTTATTAATTAAAACAATTATTCTCGAGCTTTTTAAAGCTTGTTGTAAAATTGCCATGCAGCAGTTTTTGTTTTTAGAAAAATTTAAATAATATGAAGGACCATACTTTTTGGTCATTCAGCAAACCTTCAATAAAATTTATTTATTAAAGTATTTATTTTTGTGCTTTGAAAGCCCTAATGTAAAATTGCCATGCAGCGGTTTTTGTTTTTAGAAAAATTTAAATAATATGAAGGACAATATTTTTTGGTCATTCAGCAAACCTTCAATAAAATTTATTAATTAAAACAATTATTCTCGAGCTTTTTAAAGCTTGTTGTAAAATTGCCATGCAGCGGTTTTTGTTTTTAGAAAAATTTAAATAATATGAAGGACAATATTTTTTGGTCATTCAGCAAACCTTCAATAAAATTTATTAATTAAAACAATTATTCTCGAGCTTTTTAAAGCTTGTTGTAAAATTGCCATGCAGCGGTTTTTGTTTTTAGAAAAATTTAAATAATATGAAGGACCATACTTTTTGGTCATTCAGCAAACCTTCAATAAAATTTATTTATTAAAGTATTTATTTTTGTGCTTTGAAAGCCCTAATGTAAAATTGCCATGCAGCGGTTTTTGTTTTTAGAAAAATTTAAATAATATGAAGGACAATATTTTTTGGTCATTCAGCAAACCTTCAATAAAATTTATTAATTAAAACAATTATTCTCGAGCTTTTTAAAGCTTGTTGTAAAATTGCCATGCAGCGGTTTTTGTTTTTAGAAAAATTTAAATAATATGAAGGACAATATTTTTTGGTCATTCAGCAAACCTTCAATAAAATTTATTAATTAAAACAATTATTCTCGAGCTTTTTAAAGCTTGTTGTAAAATTGCCATGCAGCAGTTTTTGTTTTTAGAAAAATTTAAATAATATGAAGGACCATACTTTTTGGTCATTCAGCAAACCTTCAATAAAATTTATTAATTTAAATAATTATTCTCGAGCTTTTTAAAGCTTGTTGTAAAATTGCCATGCAGCGGTTTTGTTTTTAGAAAAATTTAAATAAATTGAAGTACCATATTTTTTGGTCATTCAGCAAACCTTCAATAAAATTTATTAATTAAAACAATTATTCTCGAGCTTTTTAAAGCTTGTTGTAAAATTGCCATGCAGCGGTTTTTGTTTTTAGAAAAATTTAAATAATATGAAGGACCATACTTTTTGGTCATTCAGCAAACCTTCAATAAAATTTATTTATTAAAGTATTTATTTTTGTGCTTTGAAAGCCCTAATGTAAAATTGCCATGCAGCGGTTTTTGTTTTTAGAAAAATTTAAATAATATGAAGGACAATATTTTTTGGTCATTCAGCAAACCTTCAATAAAATTTATTAATTAAAACAATTATTCTCGAGCTTTTTAAAGCTTGTTGTAAAATTGCCATGCAGCGGTTTTTGTTTTTAGAAAAATTTAAATAATATGAAGGACAATATTTTTTGGTCATTCAGCAAACCTTCAATAAAATTTATTAATTAAAACAATTATTCTCGAGCTTTTTAAAGCTTGTTGTAAAATTGCCATGCAGCAGTTTTTGTTTTTAGAAAAATTTAAATAATATGAAGGACCATACTTTTTGGTCATTCAGCAAACCTTCAATAAAATTTATTAATTTAAATAATTATTCTCGAGCTTTTTAAAGCTTGTTGTAAAATTGCCATGCAGCGGTTTTGTTTTTAGAAAAATTTAAATAAATTGAAGTACCATATTTTTTGGTCATTCAGCAAACCTTCAATAAAATTTATTAATTAAAACAATTATTCTCGAGCTTTTTAAAGCTTGTTGTAAAATTGCCATGCAGCAGTTTTTGTTTTTAGAAAAATTTAAATAAATTGAAGTACCATATTTTTTGGTCATTCAGCAAACCTTCAATAAAATTTATTAATTTAAATAATTATTCTCGAGCTTTTTAAAGCTTGTTGTAAAATTGCCATGCAGCAGTTTTTGTTTTTAGAAAAATTTAAATAAATTGAAGTACCATATTTTTTGGTCATTCAGCAAACCTTCAATAAAATTTATTAATTAAAACAATTATTCTCGAGCTTTTTAAAGCTTGTTGTAAAATTGCCATGCAGCAGTTTTTGTTTTTAGAAAAATTTAAATAATATGAAGGACCATACTTTTTGGTCATTCAGCAAACCTTCAATAAAATTTATTAATTAAAACAATTATTCTCGAGCTTTTTAAAGCTTGTTGTAAAATTGCCATGCAGCGGTTTTTGTTTTTAGAAAAATTTAAATAATATGAAGGACAATATTTTTTGGTCATTCAGCAAACCTTCAATAAAATTTATTAATTAAAACAATTATTCTCGAGCTTTTTAAAGCTTGTTGTAAAATTGCCATGCAGCAGTTTTTGTTTTTAGAAAAATTTAAATAATATGAAGGACCATACTTTTTGGTCATTCAGCAAACCTTCAATAAAATTTATTTATTAAAGTATTTATTTTTGTGCTTTGAAAGCCCTAATGTAAAATTGCCATGCAGCGGTTTTTGTTTTTAGAAAAATTTAAATAATATGAAGGACAATATTTTTTGGTCATTCAGCAAACCTTCAATAAAATTTATTAATTAAAACAATTATTCTCGAGCTTTTTAAAGCTTGTTGTAAAATTGCCATGCAGCGGTTTTTGTTTTTAGAAAAATTTAAATAATATGAAGGACAATATTTTTTGGTCATTCAGCAAACCTTCAATAAAATTTATTAATTAAAACAATTATTCTCGAGCTTTTTAAAGCTTGTTGTAAAATTGCCATGCAGCAGTTTTTGTTTTTAGAAAAATTTAAATAATATGAAGGACCATACTTTTTGGTCATTCAGCAAACCTTCAATAAAATTTATTTATTAAAGTATTTATTTTTGTGCTTTGAAAGCCCTAATGTAAAATTGCCATGCAGCGGTTTTTGTTTTTAGAAAAATTTAAATAATATGAAGGACAATATTTTTTGGTCATTCAGCAAACCTTCAATAAAATTTATTAATTAAAACAATTATTCTCGAGCTTTTTAAAGCTTGTTGTAAAATTGCCATGCAGCGGTTTTTGTTTTTAGAAAAATTTAAATAATATGAAGGACAATATTTTTTGGTCATTCAGCAAACCTTCAATAAAATTTATTAATTAAAACAATTATTCTCGAGCTTTTTAAAGCTTGTTGTAAAATTGCCATGCAGCAGTTTTTGTTTTTAGAAAAATTTAAATAATATGAAGGACCATACTTTTTGGTCATTCAGCAAACCTTCAATAAAATTTATTAATTTAAATAATTATTCTCGAGCTTTTTAAAGCTTGTTGTAAAATTGCCATGCAGCGGTTTTGTTTTTAGAAAAATTTAAATAAATTGAAGTACCATATTTTTTGGTCATTCAGCAAACCTTCAATAAAACTTATTAATTAAAACAATTATTCTCGAGCTTTTTAAAGCTTGTTGTAAAATTGCCATGCAGCGGTTTTTGTTTTTAGAAAAATTTAAATAATATGAAGGACAATATTTTTTGGTCATTCAGCAAACCTTCAATAAAATTTATTAATTAAAACAATTATTCTCGAGCTTTTTAAAGCTTGTTGTAAAATTGCCATGCAGCAGTTTTTGTTTTTAGAAAAATTTAAATAATATGAAGGACCATACTTTTTGGTCATTCAGCAAACCTTCAATAAAATTTATTTATTAAAGTATTTATTTTTGTGCTTTGAAAGCCCTAATGTAAAATTGCCATGCAGCGGTTTTTGTTTTTAGAAAAATTTAAATAATATGAAGGACAATATTTTTTGGTCATTCAGCAAACCTTCAATAAAATTTATTAATTAAAACAATTATTCTCGAGCTTTTTAAAGCTTGTTGTAAAATTGCCATGCAGCGGTTTTTGTTTTTAGAAAAATTTAAATAATATGAAGGACAATATTTTTTGGTCATTCAGCAAACCTTCAATAAAATTTATTAATTAAAACAATTATTCTCGAGCTTTTTAAAGCTTGTTGTAAAATTGCCATGCAGCAGTTTTTGTTTTTAGAAAAATTTAAATAATATGAAGGACCATACTTTTTGGTCATTCAGCAAACCTTCAATAAAATTTATTTATTAAAGTATTTATTTTTGTGCTTTGAAAGCCCTAATGTAAAATTGCCATGCAGCGGTTTTTGTTTTTAGAAAAATTTAAATAATATGAAGGACAATATTTTTTGGTCATTCAGCAAACCTTCAATAAAATTTATTAATTAAAACAATTATTCTCGAGCTTTTTAAAGCTTGTTGTAAAATTGCCATGCAGCGGTTTTTGTTTTTAGAAAAATTTAAATAATATGAAGGACAATATTTTTTGGTCATTCAGCAAACCTTCAATAAAATTTATTAATTAAAACAATTATTCTCGAGCTTTTTAAAGCTTGTTGTAAAATTGCCATGCAGCAGTTTTTGTTTTTAGAAAAATTTAAATAATATGAAGGACCATACTTTTTGGTCATTCAGCAAACCTTCAATAAAATTTATTAATTTAAATAATTATTCTCGAGCTTTTTAAAGCTTGTTGTAAAATTGCCATGCAGCGGTTTTGTTTTTAGAAAAATTTAAATAAATTGAAGTACCATATTTTTTGGTCATTCAGCAAACCTTCAATAAAATTTATTAATTAAAACAATTATTCTCGAGCTTTTTAAAGCTTGTTGTAAAATTGCCATGCAGCAGTTTTTGTTTTTAGAAAAATTTAAATAAATTGAAGTACCATATTTTTTGGTCATTCAGCAAACCTTCAATAAAATTTATTAATTTAAATAATTATTCTCGAGCTTTTTAAAGCTTGTTGTAAAATTGCCATGCAGCAGTTTTTGTTTTTAGAAAAATTTAAATAAATTGAAGTACCATATTTTTTGGTCATTCAGCAAACCTTCAATAAAATTTATTAATTTAAATAATTATTCTCGAGCTTTTTAAAGCTTGTTGTAAAATTGCCATGCAGCAGTTTTTGTTTTTAGAAAAATTTAAATAATATGAAGGACCATACTTTTTGGTCATTCAGCAAACCTTCAATAAAATTTATTAATTTAAATAATTATTCTCGAGCTTTTTAAAGCTTGTTGTAAAATTGCCATGCAGCGGTTTTTGTTTTTAGAAAAATTTAAATAATATGAAGGACCATACTTTTTGGTCATTCAGCAAACCTTCAATAAAATTTATTAATTAAAACAATTATTCTCGAGCTTTTTAAAGCTTGTTGTAAAATTGCCATGCAGCGGTTTTGTTTTTAGAAAAATTTAAATAAATTGAAGTACCATATTTTTTGGTCATTCAGCAAACCTTCAATAAAATTTATTAATTAAAACAATTATTCTCGAGCTTTTTAAAGCTTGTTGTAAAATTGCCATGCAGCAGTTTTTGTTTTTAGAAAAATTTAAATAAATTGAAGTACCATATTTTTTGGTCATTCAGCAAACTTTCAATAAAATTTATTTATTAAAGTATTTATTTTTGTGCTTTGAAAGCCCTAATGTAAAATTGCCATGCAGCGGTTTTTGTTTTTAGAAAAATTTAAATAATATGAAGGACAATATTTTTTGGTCATTCAGCAAACCTTCAATAAAATTTATTAATTAAAACAATTATTCTCGAGCTTTTTAAAGCTTGTTGTAAAATTGCCATGCAGCGGTTTTGTTTTTAGAAAAATTTAAATAAATTGAAGTACCATATTTTTTGGTCATTCAGCAAACCTTCAATAAAATTTATTAATTAAAACAATTATTCTCGAGCTTTTTAAAGCTTGTTGTAAAATTGCCATGCAGCAGTTTTTGTTTTTAGAAAAATTTAAATAAATTGAAGTACCATATTTTTTGGTCATTCAGCAAACTTTCAATAAAATTTATTAATTTAAATAATTATTCTCGAGCTTTTTAAAGCTTGTTGTAAAATTGCCATGCAGCAGTTTTTGTTTTTAGAAAAATTTAAATAATATGAAGGACCATACTTTTTGGTCATTCAGCAAACCTTCAATAAAATTTATTAATTAAAACAATTATTCTCGAGCTTTTTAAAGCTTGTTGTAAAATTGCCATGCAGCAGTTTTTGTTTTTAGAAAAATTTAAATAATATGAAGGACCATACTTTTTGGTCATTCAGCAAACCATCAATAAAATTTATTAATTAAAACAATTATTCTCGAGCTTTTTAAAGCTTGTTGTAAAATTGCCATGCAGCAGTTTTTGTTTTTAGAAAAATTTAAATAATATGAAGGACAATACTTTTTGGTCATTCAGCAAACCTTCAATAAAATTTATTAATTAAAACAATTATTCTCGAGCTTTTTAAAGCTTGCTGTAAAATTGCCATGCAGCTGTTTTTGTTTTTAGAAAAATTTAAATAATATGAAGGACCATACTTTTTGGTCATTCAGCAAACCTTCAATAAAATTTATTAATTAAAACAATTATTCTCGAGCTTTTTAAAGCTTGTTGTAAAATTGCCATGCAGCAGTTTTTGTTTTTAGAAAAATTTAAATAATATGAAGGACCATACTTTTTGGTCATTCAGCAAACCTTCAATAAAATTTATTAATTAAAACAATTATTCTCGAGCTTTTTAAAGCTTGTTGTAAAATTGCCATGCAGCAGTTTTTGTTTTTAGAAAAATTTAAATAATATGAAGGACCATACTTTTTGGTCATTCAGCAAACCTTCAATAAAATTTATTAATTTAAATAATTATTCTCGAGCTTTTTAAAGCTTGTTGTAAAATTGCCATGCAGCGGTTTTTGTTTTTAGAAAAATTTAAATAATATGAAGGACCATACTTTTTGGTCATTCAGCAAACCTTCAATAAAATTTATTAATTAAAACAATTATTCTCGAGCTTTTTAAAGCTTGTTGTAAAATTGCCATGCAGCGGTTTTGTTTTTAGAAAAATTTAAATAAATTGAAGTACCATATTTTTTGGTCATTCAGCAAACCTTCAATAAAATTTATTAATTAAAACAATTATTCTCGAGCTTTTTAAAGCTTGTTGTAAAATTGCCATGCAGCAGTTTTTGTTTTTAGAAAAATTTAAATAAATTGAAGTACCATATTTTTTGGTCATTCAGCAAACTTTCAATAAAATTTATTTATTAAAGTATTTATTTTTGTGCTTTGAAAGCCCTAATGTAAAATTGCCATGCAGCGGTTTTTGTTTTTAGAAAAATTTAAATAATATGAAGGACAATATTTTTTGGTCATTCAGCAAACCTTCAATAAAATTTATTAATTAAAACAATTATTCTCGAGCTTTTTAAAGCTTGTTGTAAAATTGCCATGCAGCGGTTTTGTTTTTAGAAAAATTTAAATAAATTGAAGTACCATATTTTTTGGTCATTCAGCAAACCTTCAATAAAATTTATTAATTAAAACAATTATTCTCGAGCTTTTTAAAGCTTGTTGTAAAATTGCCATGCAGCAGTTTTTGTTTTTAGAAAAATTTAAATAAATTGAAGTACCATATTTTTTGGTCATTCAGCAAACTTTCAATAAAATTTATTAATTTAAATAATTATTCTCGAGCTTTTTAAAGCTTGTTGTAAAATTGCCATGCAGCAGTTTTTGTTTTTAGAAAAATTTAAATAAATTGAAGTACCATATTTTTTGGTCATTCAGCAAACCTTCAATAAAATTTATTAATTAAAACAATTATTCTCGAGCTTTTTAAAGCTTGTTGTAAAATTGCCATGCAGCAGTTTTTGTTTTTAGAAAAATTTAAATAAATTGAAGTACCATATTTTTTGGTCATTCAGCAAACCTTCAATAAAATTTATTAATTTAAATAATTATTCTCGAGCTTTTTAAAGCTTGTTGTAAAATTGCCATGCAGCAGTTTTTGTTTTTAGAAAAATTTAAATAAATTGAAGTACCATATTTTTTGGTCATTCAGCAAACCTTCAATAAAATTTATTAATTTAAATAATTATTCTCGAGCTTTTTAAAGCTTGTTGTAAAATTGCCATGCAGCAGTTTTTGTTTTTAGAAAAATTTAAATAATATGAAGGACCATACTTTTTGGTCATTCAGCAAACCTTCAATAAAATTTATTAATTTAAATAATTATTCTCGAGCTTTTTAAAGCTTGTTGTAAAATTGCCATGCAGCGGTTTTTGTTTTTAGAAAAATTTAAATAATATGAAGGACCATACTTTTTGGTCATTCAGCAAACCTTCAATAAAATTTATTAATTAAAACAATTATTCTCGAGCTTTTTAAAGCTTGTTGTAAAATTGCCATGCAGCAGTTTTTGTTTTTAGAAAAATTTAAATAAATTGAAGTACCATATTTTTTGGTCATTCAGCAAACCTTCAATAAAATTTATTAATTTAAATAATTATTCTCGAGCTTTTTAAAGCTTGTTGTAAAATTGCCATGCAGCAGTTTTTGTTTTTAGAAAAATTTAAATAAATTGAAGTACCATATTTTTTGGTCATTCAGCAAACCTTCAATAAAATTTATTAATTTAAATAATTATTCTCGAGCTTTTTAAAGCTTGTTGTAAAATTGCCATGCAGCAGTTTTTGTTTTTAGAAAAATTTAAATAATATGAAGGACCATACTTTTTGGTCATTCAGCAAACCTTCAATAAAATTTATTAATTTAAATAATTATTCTCGAGCTTTTTAAAGCTTGTTGTAAAATTGCCATGCAGCGGTTTTTGTTTTTAGAAAAATTTAAATAATATGAAGGACCATACTTTTTGGTCATTCAGCAAACCTTCAATAAAATTTATTAATTAAAACAATTATTCTCGAGCTTTTTAAAGCTTGTTGTAAAATTGCCATGCAGCGGTTTTGTTTTTAGAAAAATTTAAATAAATTGAAGTACCATATTTTTTGGTCATTCAGCAAACCTTCAATAAAATTTATTAATTAAAACAATTATTCTCGAGCTTTTTAAAGCTTGTTGTAAAATTGCCATGCAGCAGTTTTTGTTTTTAGAAAAATTTAAATAAATTGAAGTACCATATTTTTTGGTCATTCAGCAAACTTTCAATAAAATTTATTTATTAAAGTATTTATTTTTGTGCTTTGAAAGCCCTAATGTAAAATTGCCATGCAGCGGTTTTTGTTTTTAGAAAAATTTAAATAATATGAAGGACAATATTTTTTGGTCATTCAGCAAACCTTCAATAAAATTTATTAATTAAAACAATTATTCTCGAGCTTTTTAAAGCTTGTTGTAAAATTGCCATGCAGCGGTTTTGTTTTTAGAAAAATTTAAATAAATTGAAGTACCATATTTTTTGGTCATTCAGCAAACCTTCAATAAAATTTATTAATTAAAACAATTATTCTCGAGCTTTTTAAAGCTTGTTGTAAAATTGCCATGCAGCAGTTTTTGTTTTTAGAAAAATTTAAATAAATTGAAGTACCATATTTTTTGGTCATTCAGCAAACTTTCAATAAAATTTATTAATTTAAATAATTATTCTCGAGCTTTTTAAAGCTTGTTGTAAAATTGCCATGCAGCAGTTTTTGTTTTTAGAAAAATTTAAATAATATGAAGGACCATACTTTTTGGTCATTCAGCAAACCTTCAATAAAATTTATTAATTAAAACAATTATTCTCGAGCTTTTTAAAGCTTGTTGTAAAATTGCCATGCAGCAGTTTTTGTTTTTAGAAAAATTTAAATAATATGAAGGACAATACTTTTTGGTCATTCAGCAAACCTTCAATAAAATTTATTAATTAAAACAATTATTCTCGAGCTTTTTAAAGCTTGTTGTAAAATTGCCATGCAGCTGTTTTTGTTTTTAGAAAAATTTAAATAATATGAAGGACCATACTTTTTGGTCATTCAGCAAACCTTCAATAAAATTTATTAATTAAAACAATTATTCTCGAGCTTTTTAAAGCTTGTTGTAAAATTGCCATGCAGCAGTTTTTGTTTTTAGAAAAATTTAAATAATATGAAGGACCATACTTTTTGGTCATTCAGCAAACCTTCAATAAAATTTATTAATTAAAACAATTATTCTCGAGCTTTTTAAAGCTTGTTGTAAAATTGCCATGCAGCAGTTTTTGTTTTTAGAAAAATTTAAATAATATGAAGGACCATACTTTTTGGTCATTCAGCAAACCTTCAATAAAATTTTATAATTTAAATAATTATTCTCGAGCTTTTTAAAGCTTGTTGTAAAATTGCCATGCAGCAGTTTTTGTTTTTAGAAAAATTTAAATAATATGAAGGACCATACTTTTTGGTCATTCAGCAAACCTTCAATAAAATTTATTAATTAAAACAATTATTCTCGAGCTTTTTAAAGCTTGTTGTAAAATTGCCATGCAGCAGTTTTTGTTTTTAGAAAAATTTAAATAATATGAAGGACCATACTTTTTGGTCATTCAGCAAACCTTCAATAAAATTTATTAATTAAAACAATTATTCTCGAGCTTTTTAAAGCTTGTTGTAAAATTGCCATGCAGCAGTTTTTGTTTTTAGAAAAATTTAAATAATATGAAGGACCATACTTTTTGGTCATTCAGCAAACCTTCAATAAAATTTATTAATTAAAACAATTATTCTCGAGCTTTTTAAAGCTTGTTGTAAAATTGCCATGCAGCAGTTTTTGTTTTTAGAAAAATTTAAATAATATGAAGGACCATACTTTTTGGTCATTCAGCAAACCTTCAATAAAATTTATTAATTAAAACAATTATTCTCGAGCTTTTTAAAGCTTGTTGTAAAATTGCCATGCAGCAGTTTTTGTTTTTAGAAAAATTTAAATAATATGAAGGACCATACTTTTTGGTCATTCAGCAAACCTTCAATAAAATTTTATAATTTAAATAATTATTCTCGAGCTTTTTAAAGCTTGTTGTAAAATTGCCATGCAGCAGTTTTTGTTTTTAGAAAAATTTAAATAATATGAAGGACCATACTTTTTGGTCATTCAGCAAACCTTCAATAAAATTAATTTATTAAAATATTTATTTTTGTGCTTTGAAACGTTTGCATTTAAATTGCCATGAAGCGGTTTTGTTTTTAGAAAAATTTAAATAAATTGAAGTACCATATTTTTTGGTCATTCAGCAAACTTTCAATAAAATTTATTTATTAAAGTATTTATTTTTGTGCTTTGAAAGCCCTAATGTAAAATTGCCATGCAGCAGTTTTTGTTTTTAGAAAAATTTAAATAATATGAAGGACCATACTTTTTGGTCATTCAGCAAACCTTCAATAAAATTTATTAATTAAAACAATTATTCTCGAGCTTTTTAAAGCTTGTTGTAAAATTGCCATGCAGCAGTTTTTGTTTTTAGAAAAATTTAAATAATATGAAGGACCATACTTTTTGGTCATTCAGCAAACCTTCAATAAAATTTATTAATTAAAACAATTATTCTCGAGCTTTTTAAAGCTTGTTGTAAAATTGCCATGCAGCGGTTTTTGTTTTTAGAAAAATTTAAATAATATGAAGGACCATACTTTTTGGTCATTCAGCAAACCTTCAATAAAATTAATTTATTAAAATATTTATTTTTGTGCTTTGAAACGTTTGCATTTAAATTGCCATGAAGCGGTTTTGTTTTTAGAAAAATTTAAATAAATTGAAGTACCATATTTTTTGGTCATTCAGCAAACCTTCAATAAAATTTATTAATTAAAACAATTATTCTCGAGCTTTTTAAAGCTTGTTGTAAAATTGCCATGCAGCAGTTTTTGTTTTTAGAAAAATTTAAATAAATTGAAGTACCATATTTTTTGGTCATTCAGCAAACTTTCAATAAAATTTATTTATTAAAGTATTTATTTTTGTGCTTTGAAAGCCCTAATGTAAAATTGCCATGCAGCGGTTTTTGTTTTTAGAAAAATTTAAATAATATGAAGGACAATATTTTTTGGTCATTCAGCAAACCTTCAATAAAATTTATTAATTAAAACAATTATTCTCGAGCTTTTTAAAGCTTGTTGTAAAATTGCCATGCAGCGGTTTTGTTTTTAGAAAAATTTAAATAAATTGAAGTACCATATTTTTTGGTCATTCAGCAAACCTTCAATAAAATTTATTAATTAAAACAATTATTCTCGAGCTTTTTAAAGCTTGTTGTAAAATTGCCATGCAGCAGTTTTTGTTTTTAGAAAAATTTAAATAAATTGAAGTACCATATTTTTTGGTCATTCAGCAAACTTTCAATAAAATTTATTAATTTAAATAATTATTCTCGAGCTTTTTAAAGCTTGTTGTAAAATTGCCATGCAGCAGTTTTTGTTTTTAGAAAAATTTAAATAATATGAAGGACCATACTTTTTGGTCATTCAGCAAACCTTCAATAAAATTTATTAATTAAAACAATTATTCTCGAGCTTTTTAAAGCTTGTTGTAAAATTGCCATGCAGCAGTTTTTGTTTTTAGAAAAATTTAAATAATATGAAGGACAATACTTTTTGGTCATTCAGCAAACCTTCAATAAAATTTATTAATTAAAACAATTATTCTCGAGCTTTTTAAAGCTTGTTGTAAAATTGCCATGCAGCTGTTTTTGTTTTTAGAAAAATTTAAATAATATGAAGGACCATACTTTTTGGTCATTCAGCAAACCTTCAATAAAATTTATTAATTAAAACAATTATTCTCGAGCTTTTTAAAGCTTGTTGTAAAATTGCCATGCAGCAGTTTTTGTTTTTAGAAAAATTTAAATAATATGAAGGACCATACTTTTTGGTCATTCAGCAAACCTTCAATAAAATTTATTAATTAAAACAATTATTCTCGAGCTTTTTAAAGCTTGTTGTAAAATTGCCATGCAGCTGTTTTTGTTTTTAGAAAAATTTAAATAATATGAAGGACCATACTTTTTGGTCATTAAGCAAACCTTCAATAAAATTTATTAATTTAAATAATTATTCTCGAGCTTTTTAAAGCTTGTTGTAAAATTGCCATGAAGCGGTTTTTGTTTTTAGAAAAATTTAAATAATATGAAGGACCATACTTTTTGGTCATTCAGCAAACCTTCAATAAAATTTATTAATTTAAATAATTATTCTCGAGCTTTTTAAAGCTTGTTGTAAAATTGCCATGCAGCGGTTTTGTTTTTAGAAAAATTTAAATAAATTGAAGTACCATATTTTTTGGTCATTCAGCAAACCTTCAATAAAATTTATTAATTAAAACAATTATTCTCGAGCTTTTTAAAGCTTGTTGTAAAATTGCCATGCAGCAGTTTTTGTTTTTAGAAAAATTTAAATAAATTGAAGTACCATATTTTTTGGTCATTCAGCAAACTTTCAATAAAATTTATTTATTAAAGTATTTATTTTTGTGCTTTGAAAGCCCTAATGTAAAATTGCCATGCAGCGGTTTTTGTTTTTAGAAAAATTTAAATAATATGAAGGACAATATTTTTTGGTCATTCAGCAAACCTTCAATAAAATTTATTAATTAAAACAATTATTCTCGAGCTTTTTAAAGCTTGTTGTAAAATTGCCATGCAGCGGTTTTGTTTTTAGAAAAATTTAAATAAATTGAAGTACCATATTTTTTGGTCATTCAGCAAACCTTCAATAAAATTTATTAATTAAAACAATTATTCTCGAGCTTTTTAAAGCTTGTTGTAAAATTGCCATGCAGCAGTTTTTGTTTTTAGAAAAATTTAAATAAATTGAAGTACCATATTTTTTGGTCATTCAGCAAACTTTCAATAAAATTTATTAATTTAAATAATTATTCTCGAGCTTTTTAAAGCTTGTTGTAAAATTGCCATGCAGCAGTTTTTGTTTTTAGAAAAATTTAAATAATATGAAGGACCATACTTTTTGGTCATTCAGCAAACCTTCAATAAAATTTATTAATTAAAACAATTATTCTCGAGCTTTTTAAAGCTTGTTGTAAAATTGCCATGCAGCAGTTTTTGTTTTTAGAAAAATTTAAATAATATGAAGGACCATACTTTTTGGTCATTCAGCAAACCATCAATAAAATTTATTAATTAAAACAATTATTCTCGAGCTTTTTAAAGCTTGTTGTAAAATTGCCATGCAGCAGTTTTTGTTTTTAGAAAAATTTAAATAATATGAAGGACAATACTTTTTGGTCATTCAGCAAACCTTCAATAAAATTTATTAATTAAAACAATTATTCTCGAGCTTTTTAAAGCTTGTTGTAAAATTGCCATGCAGCTGTTTTTGTTTTTAGAAAAATTTAAATAATATGAAGGACCATACTTTTTGGTCATTCAGCAAACCTTCAATAAAATTTATTAATTAAAACAATTATTCTCGAGCTTTTTAAAGCTTGTTGTAAAATTGCCATGCAGCAGTTTTTGTTTTTAGAAAAATTTAAATAATATGAAGGACCATACTTTTTGGTCATTCAGCAAACCTTCAATAAAATTTATTAATTAAAACAATTATTCTCGAGCTTTTTAAAGCTTGTTGTAAAATTGCCATGCAGCAGTTTTTGTTTTTAGAAAAATTTAAATAATATGAAGGACCATACTTTTTGGTCATTCAGCAAACCTTCAATAAAATTTATTAATTAAAACAATTATTCTCGAGCTTTTTAAAGCTTGTTGTAAAATTGCCATGCAGCAGTTTTTGTTTTTAGAAAAATTTAAATAATATGAAGGACAATACTTTTTGGTCATTCAGCAAACCTTCAATAAAATTTATTAATTAAAACAATTATTCTCGAGCTTTTTAAAGCTTGTTGTAAAATTGCCATGCAGCAGTTTTTGTTTTTAGAAAAATTTAAATAATATGAAGGACCATACTTTTTGGTCATTCAGCAAACCTTCAATAAAATTTATTAATTAAAACAATTATTCTCGAGCTTTTTAAAGCTTGTTGTAAAATTGCCATGCAGCAGTTTTTGTTTTTAGAAAAATTTAAATAATATGAAGGACCATACTTTTTGGTCATTCAGCAAACCTTCAATAAAATTTATTAATTAAAACAATTATTCTCGAGCTTTTTAAAGCTTGTTGTAAAATTGCCATGCAGCTGTTTTTGTTTTTAGAAAAATTTAAATAATATGAAGGACAATACTTTTTGGTCATTCAGCAAACCTTCAATAAAATTTATTAATTAAAACAATTATTCTCGAGCTTTTTAAAGCTTGTTGTAAAATTGCCATGCAGCAGTTTTTGTTTTTAGAAAAATTTAAATAATATGAAGGACCATACTTTTTGGTCATTCAGCAAACCTTCAATAAAATTTATTAATTAAAACAATTATTCTCGAGCTTTTTAAAGCTTGTTGTAAAATTGCCATGCAGCAGTTTTTGTTTTTAGAAAAATTTAAATAATATGAAGGACCATACTTTTTGGTCATTCAGCAAACCTTCAATAAAATTTATTAATTAAAACAATTATTCTCGAGCTTTTTAAAGCTTGTTGTAAAATTGCCATGCAGCTGTTTTTGTTTTTAGAAAAATTTAAATAATATGAAGGACAATACTTTTTGGTCATTCAGCAAACCTTCAATAAAATTTATTAATTAAAACAATTATTCTCGAGCTTTTTAAAGCTTGTTGTAAAATTGCCATGCAGCTGTTTTTGTTTTTAGAAAAATTTAAATAATATGAAGGACCATACTTTTTGGTCATTCAGCAAACCTTCAATAAAATTTATTAATTAAAACAATTATTCTCGAGCTTTTTAAAGCTTGTTGTAAAATTGCCATGCAGCTGTTTTTGTTTTTAGAAAAATTTAAATAATATGAAGGACCATACTTTTTGGTCATTCAGCAAACCTTCAATAAAATTTATTAATTAAAACAATTATTCTCGAGCTTTTTAAAGCTTGTTGTAAAATTGCCATGCAGCAGTTTTTGTTTTTAGAAAAATTTAAATAATATGAAGGACCATACTTTTTGGTCATTCAGCAAACCTTCAATAAAATTTATTAATTAAAACAATTATTCTCGAGCTTTTTAAAGCTTGTTGTAAAATTGCCATGCAGCAGTTTTTGTTTTTAGAAAAATTTAAATAATATGAAGGACCATACTTTTTGGTCATTCAGCAAACCTTCAATAAAATTTATTAATTAAAACAATTATTCTCGAGCTTTTTAAAGCTTGTTGTAAAATTGCCATGCAGCTGTTTTTGTTTTTAGAAAAATTTAAATAATATGAAGGACAATACTTTTTGGTCATTCAGCAAACCTTCAATAAAATTTATTAATTAAAACAATTATTCTCGAGCTTTTTAAAGCTTGTTGTAAAATTGCCATGCAGCTGTTTTTGTTTTTAGAAAAATTTAAATAATATGAAGGACCATACTTTTTGGTCATTCAGCAAACCTTCAATAAAATTTATTAATTAAAACAATTATTCTCGAGCTTTTTAAAGCTTGTTGTAAAATTGCCATGCAGCTGTTTTTGTTTTTAGAAAAATTTAAATAATATGAAGGACCATACTTTTTGGTCATTCAGCAAACCTTCAATAAAATTTATTAATTAAAACAATTATTCTCGAGCTTTTTAAAGCTTGTTGTAAAATTGCCATGCAGCAGTTTTTGTTTTTAGAAAAATTTAAATAATATGAAGGACCATACTTTTTGGTCATTCAGCAAACCTTCAATAAAATTTATTAATTAAAACAATTATTCTCGAGCTTTTTAAAGCTTGTTGTAAAATTGCCATGCAGCTGTTTTTGTTTTTAGAAAAATTTAAATAATATGAAGGACCATACTTTTTGGTCATTAAGCAAACCTTCAATAAAATTTATTAATTTAAATAATTATTCTCGAGCTTTTTAAAGCTTGTTGTAAAATTGCCATGAAGCGGTTTTTGTTTTTAGAAAAATTTAAATAATATGAAGGACCATACTTTTTGGTCATTCAGCAAACCTTCAATAAAATTTATTAATTTAAATAATTATTCTCGAGCTTTTTAAAGCTTGTTGTAAAATTGCCATGCAGCGGTTTTGTTTTTAGAAAAATTTAAATAAATTGAAGTACCATATTTTTTGGTCATTCAGCAAACCTTCAATAAAATTTATTAATTTAAATAATTATTCTCGAGCTTTTTAAAGCTTGTTGTAAAATTGCCATGAAGCGGTTTTGTTTTTAGAAAAATTTAAATAAATTGAAGTACCATATTTTTTGGTCATTCAGCAAACCTTCAATAAAATTTATTAATTAAAACAATTATTCTCGAGCTTTTTAAAGCTTGTTGTAAAATTGCCATGCAGCAGTTTTTGTTTTTAGAAAAATTTAAATAATATGAAGGACCATACTTTTTTGTCATTCAGCAAACCTTCAATAAAATTTATTAATTTAAATAATTATTCTCGAGCTTTTTAAAGCTTGTTGTAAAATTGCCATGAAGCGGTTTTTGTTTTTAGAAAAATTTAAATAATATGAAGGACCATACTTTTTGGTCATTCAGCAAACCTTCAATAAAATTTATTAATTTAAATAATTATTCTCGAGCTTTTTAAAGCTTGTTGTAAAATTGCCATGCAGCAGTTTTTGTTTTTAGAAAAATTTAAATAATATGAAGGACCATACTTTTTGGTCATTCAGCAAACCTTCAATAAAATTTATTAATTTAAATAATTATTCTCGAGCTTTTTAAAGCTTGTTGTAAAATTGCCATGCAGCAGTTTTTGTTTTTAGAAAAATTTAAATAAATTGAAGTACCATATTTTTTGGTCATTCAGCAAACCTTCAATAAAATTTATTAATTTAAATAATTATTCTCGAGCTTTTTAAAGCTTGTTGTAAAATTGCCATGAAGCGGTTTTTGTTTTTAGAAAAATTTAAATAATATGAAGGACCATACTTTTTGGTCATTCAGCAAACCTTCAATAAAATTTATTAATTAAAACAATTATTCTCGAGCTTTTTAAAGCTTGTTGTAAAATTGCCATGCAGCAGTTTTTGTTTTTAGAAAAATTTAAATAATATGAAGGACCATACTTTTTGGTCATTCAGCAAACCTTCAATAAAATTTATTAATTTAAATAATTATTCTCGAGCTTTTTAAAGCTTGTTGTAAAATTGCCATGCAGCAGTTTTTGTTTTTAGAAAAATTTAAATAATATGAAGGACCATACTTTTTGGTCATTCAGCAAACCTTCAATAAAATTTATTAATTTAAATAATTATTCTCGAGCTTTTTAAAGCTTGTTGTAAAATTGCCATGCAGCAGTTTTTGTTTTTAGAAAAATTTAAATAAATTGAAGTACCATATTTTTTGGTCATTCAGCAAACCTTCAATAAAATTTATTAATTTAAATAATTATTCTCGAGCTTTTTAAAGCTTGTTGTAAAATTGCCATGAAGCGGTTTTGTTTTTAGAAAAATTTAAATAAATTGAAGTACCATATTTTTTGGTCATTCAGCAAACCTTCAATAAAATTTATTAATTTAAATAATTATTCTCGAGCTTTTTAAAGCTTGTTGTAAAATTGCCATGAAGCGGTTTTTGTTTTTAGAAAAATTTAAATAATATGAAGGACCATACTTTTTGGTCATTCAGCAAACCTTCAATAAAATTTATTAATTTAAATAATTATTCTCGAGCTTTTTAAAGCTTGTTGTAAAATTGCCATGAAGCGGTTTTTGTTTTTAGAAAAATTTAAATAATATGAAGGACCATACTTTTTGGTCATTCAGCAAACCTTCAATAAAATTTATTAATTTAAATAATTATTCTCGAGCTTTTTAAAGCTTGTTGTAAAATTGCCATGCAGCAGTTTTTGTTTTTAGAAAAATTTAAATAATATGAAGGACCATACTTTTTGGTCATTCAGCAAACCTTCAATAAAATTTATTAATTTAAATAATTATTCTCGAGCTTTTTAAAGCTTGTTGTAAAATTGCCATGCAGCAGTTTTTGTTTTTAGAAAAATTTAAATAAATTGAAGTACCATATTTTTTGGTCATTCAGCAAACCTTCAATAAAATTTATTAATTTAAATAATTATTCTCGAGCTTTTTAAAGCTTGTTGTAAAATTGCCATGAAGCGGTTTTGTTTTTAGAAAAATTTAAATAAATTGAAGTACCATATTTTTTGGTCATTCAGCAAACCTTCAATAAAATTTATTAATTTAAATAATTATTCTCGAGCTTTTTAAAGCTTGTTGTAAAATTGCCATGAAGCGGTTTTTGTTTTTAGAAAAATTTAAATAATATGAAGGACCATACTTTTTGGTCATTCAGCAAACCTTCAATAAAATTTATTAATTTAAATAATTATTCTCGAGCTTTTTAAAGCTTGTTGTAAAATTGCCATGAAGCGGTTTTTGTTTTTAGAAAAATTTAAATAATATGAAGGACCATACTTTTTGGTCATTCAGCAAACCTTCAATAAAATTTATTAATTTAAATAATTATTCTCGAGCTTTTTAAAGCTTGTTGTAAAATTGCCATGCAGCAGTTTTTGTTTTTAGAAAAATTTAAATAATATGAAGGACCATACTTTTTGGTCATTCAGCAAACCTTCAATAAAATTTATTAATTTAAATAATTATTCTCGAGCTTTTTAAAGCTTGTTGTAAAATTGCCATGCAGCAGTTTTTGTTTTTAGAAAAATTTAAATAAATTGAAGTACCATATTTTTTGGTCATTCAGCAAACCTTCAATAAAATTTATTAATTTAAATAATTATTCTCGAGCTTTTTAAAGCTTGTTGTAAAATTGCCATGAAGCGGTTTTTGTTTTTAGAAAAATTTAAATAATATGAAGGACCATACTTTTTGGTCATTCAGCAAACCTTCAATAAAATTTATTAATTAAAACAATTATTCTCGAGCTTTTTAAAGCTTGTTGTAAAATTGCCATGCAGCAGTTTTTGTTTTTAGAAAAATTTAAATAATATGAAGGACCATACTTTTTGGTCATTCAGCAAACCTTCAATAAAATTTATTAATTTAAATAATTATTCTCGAGCTTTTTAAAGCTTGTTGTAAAATTGCCATGCAGCGGTTTTGTTTTTAGAAAAATTTAAATAAATTGAAGTACCATATTTTTTGGTCATTCAGCAAACCTTCAATAAAATTTATTAATTTAAATAATTATTCTCGAGCTTTTTAAAGCTTGTTGTAAAATTGCCATGAAGCGGTTTTGTTTTTAGAAAAATTTAAATAAATTGAAGTACCATATTTTTTGGTCATTCAGCAAACCTTCAATAAAATTTATTAATTAAAATAATTATTCTCGAGCTTTTTAAAGCTTGTTGTAAAATTGCCATGCAGCGGTTTTGTTTTTAGAAAAATTTAAATAAATTGAAGTACCATATTTTTTGGTCATTCAGCAAACCTTCAATAAAATTTATTAATTAAAACAATTATTCTCGAGCTTTTTAAAGCTTGTTGTAAAATTGCCATGCAGCAGTTTTTGTTTTTAGAAAAATTTAAATAATATGAAGGACCATACTTTTTGGTCATTCAGCAAACCTTCAATAAAATTTATTAATTAAAACAATTATTCTCGAGCTTTTTAAAGCTTGTTGTAAAATTGCCATGCAGCAGTTTTTGTTTTTAGAAAAATTTAAATAATATGAAGGACCATACTTTTTGGTCATTCAGCAAACCTTCAATAAAATTTATTAATTAAAACAATTATTCTCGAGCTTTTTAAAGCTTGTTGTAAAATTGCCATGCAGCAGTTTTTGTTTTTAGAAAAATTTAAATAATATGAAGGACCATACTTTTTGGTCATTCAGCAAACCTTCAATAAAATTTATTAATTTAAATAATTATTCTCGAGCTTTTTAAAGCTTGTTGTAAAATTGCCATGCAGCGGTTTTGTTTTTAGAAAAATTTAAATAAATTGAAGTACCATATTTTTTGGTCATTCAGCAAACCTTCAATAAAATTTATTAATTAAAATAATTATTCTCGAGCTTTTTAAAGCTTGTTGTAAAATTGCCATGCAGCGGTTTTGTTTTTAGAAAAATTTAAATAAATTGAAGTACCATATTTTTTGGTCATTCAGCAAACCTTCAATAAAATTTATTAATTAAATTAATTATTCTCGAGCTTTTTAAAGCTTGTGTTATGACCGTAGATTTGGTCAAACAAAGAAACGTTCCGATATGTGTGTAAAATAGACACAGAAGATAAATAACAATATTTATTAACTGAACAAGAAGAGATTACAGTCGAGCGGTAAACTGTAAAGAATACAATAATAATATAGGCAAAGATGAAGATAGGTTTCCGGTTAGACAGAGAGAGAGAGCGAGCATTCTGTAACTACAGCAAAAGAGTCTTTGTACTTCTGTAGTGACAGGAGTCATAACACTTCTCCTTCCTTCTTTGGCTAGAGGATTTGACGTTGACGATCACTGAACTCTTCCATGAGTTTGTTGAATATTTCACCAAGTTCATTGAATTGTGCATCCGATACTTTCATGATTCTTCCATCCAAAGATTCCATAGCAGTAACCATCATTTCAACAGCATCATCCGGTTCCATCCATTCTTCAGGTGATTGAGAATCAGAAGCACTTTCCATAGCATCTTCAGCTTTCTTGTCTTGTTTAGCAACAATAAGATCTTGAGACGGCATAACCATACTACCATTTGAAGAACATCGACTTCGATGACCAGCAGCTACATGAGCATATGTTTCAGAATCTTTCCGGGTTGCATCAGGGGCACTTAGATGAAGAATATTTGGTTGAACGGTAAGATATTTGAAACGATCATGAGGAACAGCTTCCGGTTTCTTTTCAAGATAAGTTATTGTTGGTTTTCCACGAGCATTGTTTCCATTATAGCTTTGATTACCATTTGCATAGCTTGATCTTCCAGTTTCTTCATAACATATTTCCGAGAAATGACCAATTCGCTTACATTTAGAACAATTGTGTTTCTTCATACGATGGTAACATTTTTCACAATATTGAAACTTCCGGACTTCCTTTGATCCTTTACAACGAATGCAACATCCGTTTGATAATGATGACTTACCAGAATTTCTTGATTCATTTGAGCTAACAGAGCTTTTTCTTTTATCATCATTTCTACCATATGTAGCTTTGCCATTTCCTTCTTTCTTTGAAGAATTTTGACCACGATGATGAATATAATGAATAGCAGGAGCTTCCGGAAGTCTTGATTCACGTTGAGTTTGCAAGGCAGCAGATAACATAGTTGAGCAAGTTTCAAGCGGTGTCTTGGGGTTCTTATTCAATACAGCCAAGATTTGAGAACGAAGTCCATCAAGAGCAGGTTCCTTCATAGCCATTAACAAAGTTAAGGTTCCAAGTTCATTCTCACCAAAATTGTTGAAGTCAAATTCACTTACACTTTGACGAACACGAGCAACAAATTCCGGTACACTTTCATGAGCAGGTCCTTTCCATTCCATTTGAAAATGAGCATAGCGTTTTGCAAAAGTTGATTCAGTGAAGTCGAACAGTTTGACCATAACCTTCTCCAAACCAGACCAACTTTGATATTCAGCAATATCAGCAGGCAACAAAGCAGAAGCAACTTTCCAGAATGTAGCATCATCAAGAGCAGCGAGAGCAAGAGCAACTTTCCGGTTTTCATCCATATCATAAACACGAAAGATAATCTTCAACTTCCGGAACCAAAGAAAAGCACCATTTGGAACCATTGAATCATGGACGAACGGAGGAATAGCAGGCAGAGCGACATGAGTTACAGCAGCCGGAGGAGCAGCACCATTACCAAGAATATCATCCATTTCTTATTTCCGGATCACGAGCAGAGCACGAACAGGGAGAGGATAAGCAATCAACTGTCGTCACCAATTTGTTATGACCGTAGATTTGGTCAAACAAAGAAACGTTCCGATATGTGTGTAAAATAGACACAGAAGATAAATAACAATATTTATTAACTGAACAAGAAGAGATTACAGTCGAGCGGTAAACTGTAAAGAATACAATAATAATATAGGCAAAGATGAAGATAGGTTTCCGGTTAGACAGAGAGAGAGAGCGAGCATTCTGTAACTACAGCAAAAGAGTCTTTGTACTTCTGTAGTGACAGGAGTCATAACAGCTTGTTGTAAAATTGCCATGCAGCGGTTTTGTTTTTAGAAAAATTTAAATAAATTGAAGTACCATATTTTTTGGTCATTCTGCAAACCTTCAATAAAATTTATTAATTTAAATAATTATTCTCGAGCTTTTTAAAGCTTGTTGTAAAATTGCCATGAAGCGGTTTTGTTTTTAGAAAAATTTAAATAAATTGAAGTACCATATTTTTTGGTCATTCAGCAAACCTTCAATAAAATTTATTAATTTAAATAATTATTCTCGAGCTTTTTAAAGCTTGTTGTAAAATTGCCATGCAGCGGTTTTGTTTTTAGAAAAATTTAAATAAATTGAAGTACCATATTTTTTGGTCATTCAGCAAACCTTCAATAAAATTTATTAATTTAAATAATTATTCTCGAGCTTTTTAAAGCTTGTTGTAAAATTGCCATGAAGCGGTTTTGTTTTTAGAAAAATTTAAATAAATTGAAGTACCATATTTTTTGGTCATTCAGCAAACCTTCAATAAAATTTATTAATTTAAATAATTATTCTCGAGCTTTTTAAAGCTTGTTGTAAAATTGCCATGCAGCAGTTTTTGTTTTTAGAAAAATTTAAATAATATGAAGGACCATACTTTTTGGTCATTCAGCAAACCTTCAATAAAATTTATTAATTAAAACAATTATTCTCGAGCTTTTTAAAGCTTGTTGTAAAATTGCCATGCAGCAGTTTTTGTTTTTAGAAAAATTTAAATAATATGAAGGACCATACTTTTTGGTCATTCAGCAAACCTTCAATAAAATTTATTAATTAAAACAATTATTCTCGAGCTTTTTAAAGCTTGTTGTAAAATTGCCATGCAGCAGTTTTTGTTTTTAGAAAAATTTAAATAATATGAAGGACCATACTTTTTGGTCATTCAGCAAACCTTCAATAAAATTTATTAATTAAAACAATTATTCTCGAGCTTTTTAAAGCTTGTTGTAAAATTGCCATGCAGCAGTTTTTGTTTTTAGAAAAATTTAAATAAATTGAAGTACCATATTTTTTGGTCATTCAGCAAACCTTCAATAAAATTTATTAATTAAATTAATTATTCTCGAGCTTTTTAAAGCTTGTTGTAAAATTGCCATGCAGCGGTTTTGTTTTTAGAAAAATTTAAATAAATTGAAGTACCATATTTTTTGGTCATTCAGCAAACCTTCAATAAAATTTATTAATTTAAATAATTATTCTCGAGCTTTTTAAAGCTTGTTGTAAAATTGCCATGAAGCGGTTTTGTTTTTAGAAAAATTTAAATAAATTGAAGTACCATATTTTTTGGTCATTCAGCAAACCTTCAATAAAATTTATTAATTTAAATAATTATTCTCGAGCTTTTTAAAGCTTGTTGTAAAATTGCCATGCAGCGGTTTTGTTTTTAGAAAAATTTAAATAAATTGAAGTACCATATTTTTTGGTCATTCAGCAAACCTTCAATAAAATTTATTAATTAAAATAATTATTCTCGAGCTTTTTAAAGCTTGTTGTAAAATTGCCATGCAGCGGTTTTGTTTTTAGAAAAATTTAAATAAATTGAAGTACCATATTTTTTGGTCATTCAGCAAACCTTCAATAAAATTTATTAATTAAAATAATTATTCTCGAGCTTTTTAAAGCTTGTTGTAAAATTGCCATGCAGCAGTTTTTGTTTTTAGAAAAATTTAAATAATATGAAGGACCATACTTTTTGGTCATTCAGCAAACCTTCAATAAAATTTATTAATTAAAACAATTATTCTCGAGCTTTTTAAAGCTTGTTGTAAAATTGCCATGCAGCAGTTTTTGTTTTTAGAAAAATTTAAATAATATGAAGGACCATACTTTTTGGTCATTCAGCAAACCTTCAATAAAATTTATTAATTAAAACAATTATTCTCGAGCTTTTTAAAGCTTGTTGTAAAATTGCCATGCAGCAGTTTTTGTTTTTAGAAAAATTTAAATAATATGAAGGACCATACTTTTTGGTCATTCAGCAAACCTTCAATAAAATTTATTAATTAAAACAATTATTCTCGAGCTTTTTAAAGCTTGTTGTAAAATTGCCATGCAGCAGTTTTTGTTTTTAGAAAAATTTAAATAATATGAAGGACCATACTTTTTGGTCATTCAGCAAACCTTCAATAAAATTTATTAATTTAAATAATTATTCTCGAGCTTTTTAAAGCTTGTTGTAAAATTGCCATGCAGCGGTTTTGTTTTTAGAAAAATTTAAATAAATTGAAGTACCATATTTTTTGGTCATTCAGCAAACCTTCAATAAAATTTATTAATTAAAATAATTATTCTCGAGCTTTTTAAAGCTTGTTGTAAAATTGCCATGCAGCGGTTTTGTTTTTAGAAAAATTTAAATAAATTGAAGTACCATATTTTTTGGTCATTCAGCAAACCTTCAATAAAATTTATTAATTTAAATAATTATTCTCGAGCTTTTTAAAGCTTGTTGTAAAATTGCCATGAAGCGGTTTTGTTTTTAGAAAAATTTAAATAAATTGAAGTACCATATTTTTTGGTCATTCAGCAAACCTTCAATAAAATTTATTAATTAAAATAATTATTCTCGAGCTTTTTAAAGCTTGTTGTAAAATTGCCATGCAGCGGTTTTGTTTTTAGAAAAATTTAAATAAATTGAAGTACCATATTTTTTGGTCATTCAGCAAACCTTCAATAAAATTTATTAATTTAAATAATTATTCTCGAGCTTTTTAAAGCTTGTTGTAAAATTGCCATGAAGCGGTTTTGTTTTTAGAAAAATTTAAATAAATTGAAGTACCATATTTTTTGGTCATTCAGCAAACCTTCAATAAAATTTATTAATTAAAATAATTATTCTCGAGCTTTTTAAAGCTTGTTGTAAAATTGCCATGCAGCGGTTTTGTTTTTAGAAAAATTTAAATAAATTGAAGTACCATATTTTTTGGTCATTCAGCAAACCTTCAATAAAATTTATTAATTTAAATAATTATTCTCGAGCTTTTTAAAGCTTGTTGTAAAATTGCCATGAAGCGGTTTTGTTTTTAGAAAAATTTAAATAAATTGAAGTACCATATTTTTTGGTCATTCAGCAAACCTTCAATAAAATTTATTAATTAAAATAATTATTCTCGAGCTTTTTAAAGCTTGTTGTAAAATTGCCATGCAGCGGTTTTGTTTTTAGAAAAATTTAAATAAATTGAAGTACCATATTTTTTGGTCATTCAGCAAACCTTCAATAAAATTTATTAATTAAAATAATTATTCTCGAGCTTTTTAAAGCTTGTTGTAAAATTGCCATGCAGCGGTTTTTGTTTTTAAAAAATTTAAATAAATTGAAGTACCATATTTTTTGGTCATTCAGCAAACCTTCAATAAAATTTATTAATTAAAACAATTATTCTCGAGCTTTTTAAAGCTTGTTGTAAAATTGCCATGCAGCGGTTTTTGATTTTAGAAAAATTTAAATAATATGAAGGACCATACTTTTTGGTCATTCAGCAAACCTTCAATCAAATTTATTTATTAAAGTATTTATTTTTGTGCTTTGAAAGCCCTAATGTAAAATTGCCATGCAGCGGTTTTTGTTTTTAGAAAAATTTAAATAATATGAAGGACAATATTTTTTGGTCATTAAGCAAACCTTCAATAAAATTTATTAATTAAAATAATTATTCTCGAGCTTTTTAAAGCTTGTTGTAAAATTGCCATGCAGCGGTTTTGTTTTTAGAAAAATTTAAATAAATTGAAGTACCATATTTTTTGGTCATTCAGCAAACCTTCAATAAAATTTATTAATTAAAACAATTATTCTCGAGCTTTTTAAAGCTTGTTGTAAAATTGCCATGCAGCGGTTTTTGTTTTTAGAAAAATTTAAATAATATGAAGGACCATACTTTTTGGTCATTCAGCAAACCTTCAATAAAATTTATTAATTAAAACAATTATTCTCGAGCTTTTTAAAGCTTGTTGTAAAATTGCCATGCAGCAGTTTTTGTTTTTAGAAAAATTTAAATAATATGAAGGACCATACTTTTTGGTCATTCAGCAAACCTTCAATAAAATTTATTAATTAAAATAATTATTCTCGAGCTTTTTAAAGCTTGTTGTAAAATTGCCATGCAGCGGTTTTGTTTTTAGAAAAATTTAAATAAATTGAAGTACCATATTTTTTGGTCATTCAGCAAACCTTCAATAAAATTTATTAATTAAAACAATTATTCTCGAGCTTTTTAAAGCTTGTTGTAAAATTGCCATGCAGCGGTTTTTGTTTTTAGAAAAATTTAAATAATATGAAGGACCATACTTTTTGGTCATTAAGCAAACCTTCAATAAAATTTATTAATTAAAATAATTATTCTCGAGCTTTTTAAAGCTTGTTGTAAAATTGCCATGCAGCGGTTTTGTTTTTAGAAAAATTTAAATAAATTGAAGTACCATATTTTTTGGTCATTCAGCAAACCTTCAATAAAATTTATTAATTAAAATAATTATTCTCGAGCTTTTTAAAGCTTGTTGTAAAATTGCCATGCAGCGGTTTTGTTTTTAGAAAAATTTAAATAAATTGAAGTACCATATTTTTTGGTCATTCAGCAAACCTTCAATAAAATTTATTAATTTAAATAATTATTCTCGAGCTTTTTAAAGCTTGTTGTAAAATTGCCATGAAGCGGTTTTGTTTTTAGAAAAATTTAAATAAATTGAAGTACCATATTTTTTGGTCATTCAGCAAACCTTCAATAAAATTTATTAATTAAAACAATTATTCTCGAGCTTTTTAAAGCTTGTTGTAAAATTGCCATGCAGCAGTTTTTGTTTTTAGAAAAATTTAAATAATATGAAGGACCATACTTTTTGGTCATTCAGCAAACCTTCAATAAAATTTATTAATTTAAATAATTATTCTCGAGCTTTTTAAAGCTTGTTGTAAAATTGCCATGCAGCGGTTTTTGTTTTTAAAAAATTTAAATAAATTGAAGTACCATATTTTTTGGTCATTCAGCAAACCTTCAATAAAATTTATTAATTAAAATAATTATTCTCGAGCTTTTTAAAGCTTGTTGTAAAATTGCCATGCAGCGGTTTTTGTTTTTAGAAAAATTTAAATAAATTGAAGTACCATATTTTTTGGTCATTCAGCAAAACTTCAATAAAATTTATTAATTAAAACATTTATTCTCGAGCTTTTTAAAGCTTGTTGTAAAATTGCCATGCAGCAGTTTTTGTTTTTAGAAAAATTTAAATAATATGAAGGACCATACTTTTTGGTCATTCAGCAAACCTTCAATAAAATTTATTAATTAAAACAATTATTCTCGAGCTTTTTAAAGCTTGTTGTAAAATTGCCATGCAGCAGTTTTTGTTTTTAGAAAAATTTAAATAAATTGAAGTACCATATTTTTTGGTCATTCAGCAAACCTTCAATAAAATTTATTAATTAAAACATTTATTCTCGAGCTTTTTAAAGCTTGTTGTAAAATTGCCATGCAGCGGTTTTTGTTTTTAGAAAAATTTAAATAAATTGAAGTACCATATTTTTTGGTCATTCAGCAAAACTTCAATAAAATTTATTAATTAAAACATTTATTCTCGAGCTTTTTAAAGCTTGTTGTAAAATTGCCATGCAGCAGTTTTTGTTTTTAGAAAAATTTAAATAATATGAAGGACCATACTTTTTGGTCATTCAGCAAACCTTCAATAAAATTTATTAATTAAAACAATTATTCTCGAGCTTTTTAAAGCTTGTTGTAAAATTGCCATGCAGCAGTTTTTGTTTTTAGAAAAATTTAAATAATATGAAGGACCATACTTTTTGGTCATTCAGCAAACCTTCAATAAAATTTATTAATTTAAATAATTATTCTCGAGCTTTTTAAAGCTTGTTGTAAAATTGCCATGCAGCGGTTTTTGTTTTTAAAAAATTTAAATAAATTGAAGTACCATATTTTTTGGTCATTCAGCAAACCTTCAATAAAATTTATTAATTAAAATAATTATTCTCGAGCTTTTTAAAGCTTGTTGTAAAATTGCCATGCAGCGGTTTTTGTTTTTAGAAAAATTTAAATAATATGAAGGACCATACTTTTTGGTCATTCAGCAAACCTTCAATAAAATTTATTAATTTAAATAATTATTCTCGAGCTTTTTAAAGCTTGTTGTAAAATTGCCATGCAGCGGTTTTTGTTTTTAAAAAATTTAAATAAATTGAAGTACCATATTTTTTGGTCATTCAGCAAACCTTCAATAAAATTTATTAATTAAAATAATTATTCTCGAGCTTTTTAAAGCTTGTTGTAAAATTGCCATGCAGCGGTTTTTGTTTTTAGAAAAATTTAAATAAATTGAAGTACCATATTTTTTGGTCATTCAGCAAACCTTCAATAAAATTTATTAATTAAAACAATTATTCTCGAGCTTTTTAAAGCTTGTTGTAAAATTGCCATGCAGCAGTTTTTGTTTTTAGAAAAATTTAAATAATATGAAGGACCATACTTTTTGGTCATTCAGCAAACCTTCAATAAAATTTATTAATTTAAATAATTATTCTCGAGCTTTTTAAAGCTTGTTGTAAAATTGCCATGCAGCGGTTTTTGTTTTTAAAAAATTTAAATAAATTGAAGTACCATATTTTTTGGTCATTCAGCAAACCTTCAATAAAATTTATTAATTAAAATAATTATTCTCGAGCTTTTTAAAGCTTGTTGTAAAATTGCCATGCAGCGGTTTTTGTTTTTAGAAAAATTTAAATAAATTGAAGTACCATATTTTTTGGTCATTCAGCAAAACTTCAATAAAATTTATTAATTAAAACATTTATTCTCGAGCTTTTTAAAGCTTGTTGTAAAATTGCCATGCAGCAGTTTTTGTTTTTAGAAAAATTTAAATAATATGAAGGACCATACTTTTTGGTCATTCAGCAAACCTTCAATAAAATTTATTAATTAAAACAATTATTCTCGAGCTTTTTAAAGCTTGTTGTAAAATTGCCATGCAGCAGTTTTTGTTTTTAGAAAAATTTAAATAAATTGAAGTACCATATTTTTTGGTCATTCAGCAAACCTTCAATAAAATTTATTAATTAAAACATTTATTCTCGAGCTTTTTAAAGCTTGTTGTAAAATTGCCATGCAGCGGTTTTTGTTTTTAGAAAAATTTAAATAAATTGAAGTACCATATTTTTTGGTCATTCAGCAAAACTTCAATAAAATTTATTAATTAAAACATTTATTCTCGAGCTTTTTAAAGCTTGTTGTAAAATTGCCATGCAGCAGTTTTTGTTTTTAGAAAAATTTAAATAATATGAAGGACCATACTTTTTGGTCATTCAGCAAACCTTCAATAAAATTTATTAATTAAAACAATTATTCTCGAGCTTTTTAAAGCTTGTTGTAAAATTGCCATGCAGCAGTTTTTGTTTTTAGAAAAATTTAAATAATATGAAGGACCATACTTTTTGGTCATTCAGCAAACCTTCAATAAAATTTATTAATTTAAATAATTATTCTCGAGCTTTTTAAAGCTTGTTGTAAAATTGCCATGCAGCGGTTTTTGTTTTTAAAAAATTTAAATAAATTGAAGTACCATATTTTTTGGTCATTCAGCAAACCTTCAATAAAATTTATTAATTAAAATAATTATTCTCGAGCTTTTTAAAGCTTGTTGTAAAATTGCCATGCAGCGGTTTTTGTTTTTAGAAAAATTTAAATAAATTGAAGTACCATATTTTTTGGTCATTCAGCAAAACTTCAATAAAATTTATTAATTAAAACATTTATTCTCGAGCTTTTTAAAGCTTGTTGTAAAATTGCCATGCAGCAGTTTTTGTTTTTAGAAAAATTTAAATAATATGAAGGACCATACTTTTTGGTCATTCAGCAAACCTTCAATAAAATTTATTAATTAAAACAATTATTCTCGAGCTTTTTAAAGCTTGTTGTAAAATTGCCATGCAGCAGTTTTTGTTTTTAGAAAAATTTAAATAAATTGAAGTACCATATTTTTTGGTCATTCAGCAAACCTTCAATAAAATTTATTAATTAAAACATTTATTCTCGAGCTTTTTAAAGCTTGTTGTAAAATTGCCATGCAGCGGTTTTTGATTTTAGAAAAATTTAAATAATATGAAGGACCATACTTTTTGGTCATTCAGCAAACCTTCAATCAAATTTATTTATTAAAGTATTTATTTTTGTGCTTTGAAAGCCCTAATGTAAAATTGCCATGCAGCGGTTTTTGTTTTTAGAAAAATTTAAATAATATGAAGGACAATATTTTTTGGTCATTAAGCAAACCTTCAATAAAATTTATTAATTAAAATAATTATTCTCGAGCTTTTTAAAGCTTGTTGTAAAATTGCCATGCAGCAGTTTTTGTTTTTAGAAAAATTTAAATAATATGAAGGACCATACTTTTTGGTCATTCAGCAAACCTTCAATAAAATTTATTAATTAAAACAATTATTCTCGAGCTTTTTAAAGCTTGTTGTAAAATTGCCATGCAGCAGTTTTTGTTTTTAGAAAAATTTAAATAATATGAAGGACCATACTTTTTGGTCATTCAGCAAACCTTCAATAAAATTTATTAATTAAAATAATTATTCTCGAGCTTTTTAAAGCTTGTTGTAAAATTGCCATGCAGCGGTTTTGTTTTTAGAAAAATTTAAATAAATTGAAGTACCATATTTTTTGGTCATTCAGCAAACCTTCAATAAAATTTATTAATTAAAACAATTATTCTCGAGCTTTTTAAAGCTTGTTGTAAAATTGCCATGCAGCTGTTTTTGTTTTTAGAAAAATTTAAATAATATGAAAGACCATACTTTTTGGTCATTCAGCAAACCTTCAATAAAATTTATTAATTAAAACAATTATTCTCGAGCTTTTTAAAGCTTGTTGTAAAATTGCCATGCAGCTGTTTTTGTTTTTAGAAAAATTTAAATAATATGAAGGACCATACTTTTTGGTCATTCAGCAAACCTTCAATAAAATTTATTAATTAAAACAATTATTCTCGAGCTTTTTAAAGCTTGTTGTAAAATTGCCATGCAGCAGTTTTTGTTTTTAGAAAAATTTAAATAATATGAAGGACCATACTTTTTGGTCATTCAGCAAACCTTCAATAAAATTTATTAATTAAAACAATTATTCTCGAGCTTTTTAAAGCTTGTTGTAAAATTGCCATGCAGCGGTTTTGTTTTTAGAAAAATTTAAATAAATTGAAGTACCATATTTTTTGGTCATTCAGCAAACCTTCAATAAAATTTATTAATTAAAACAATTATTCTCGAGCTTTTTAAAGCTTGTTGTAAAATTGCCATGCAGCTGTTTTTGTTTTTAGAAAAATTTAAATAATATGAAGGACCATACTTTTTGGTCATTCAGCAAACCTTCAATAAAATTTATTAATTAAAACAATTATTCTCGAGCTTTTTAAAGCTTGTTGTAAAATTGCCATGCAGCTGTTTTTGTTTTTAGAAAAATTTAAATAATATGAAGGACCATACTTTTTGGTCATTCAGCAAACCTTCAATAAAATTTATTAATTAAAACAATTATTCTCGAGCTTTTTAAAGCTTGTTGTAAAATTGCCATGCAGCAGTTTTTGTTTTTAGAAAAATTTAAATAATATGAAGGACCATACTTTTTGGTCATTCAGCAAACCTTCAATAAAATTTATTAATTAAAATAATTATTCTCGAGCTTTTTAAAGCTTGTTGTAAAATTGCCATGCAGCGGTTTTGTTTTTAGAAAAATTTAAATAAATTGAAGTACCATATTTTTTGGTCATTCAGCAAACCTTCAATAAAATTTATTAATTAAAACAATTATTCTCGAGCTTTTTAAAGCTTGTTGTAAAATTGCCATGCAGCTGTTTTTGTTTTTAGAAAAATTTAAATAATATGAAGGACCATACTTTTTGGTCATTCAGCAAACCTTCAATAAAATTTATTAATTAAAACAATTATTCTCGAGCTTTTTAAAGCTTGTTGTAAAATTGCCATGCAGCTGTTTTTGTTTTTAGAAAAATTTAAATAATATGAAGGACCATACTTTTTGGTCATTCAGCAAACCTTCAATAAAATTTATTAATTAAAACAATTATTCTCGAGCTTTTTAAAGCTTGTTGTAAAATTGCCATGCAGCAGTTTTTGTTTTTAGAAAAATTTAAATAATATGAAGGACCATACTTTTTGGTCATTAAGCAAACCTTCAATAAAATTTATTAATTAAAATAATTATTCTCGAGCTTTTTAAAGCCCTAATGTAAAATTGCCATGCAGCTGTTTTTGTTTTTAGAAAAATTTAAATAATATGAAGGACCATACTTTTTGGTCATTCAGCAAACCTTCAATAAAATTTATTAATTAAAACAATTATTCTCGAGCTTTTTAAAGCTTGTTGTAAAATTGCCATGCAGCTGTTTTTGTTTTTAGAAAAATTTAAATAATATGAAGGACCATACTTTTTGGTCATTAAGCAAACCTTCAATAAAATTTATTAATTAAAATAATTATTCTCGAGCTTTTTAAAGCCCTAATGTAAAATTGCCATGCAGCTGTTTTTGTTTTTAGAAAAATTTAAATAATATGAAGGACCATATTTTTTGGTCATTCAGCAAACCTTCAATAAAATTTATTAATTAAAATAATTATTCTCGAGCTTTTTAAAGCTTGTTGTAAAATTGCCATGCAGCGGTTTTGTTTTTAGAAAAATTTAAATAAATTGAAGTACCATATTTTTTGGTCATTCAGCAAACCTTCAATAAAATTTATTAATTAAAACAATTATTCTCGAGCTTTTTAAAGCTTGTTGTAAAATTGCCATGCAGCTGTTTTTGTTTTTAGAAAAATTTAAATAATATGAAGGACCATACTTTTTGGTCATTCAGCAAACCTTCAATAAAATTTATTAATTAAAACAATTATTCTCGAGCTTTTTAAAGCTTGTTGTAAAATTGCCATGCAGCTGTTTTTGTTTTTAGAAAAATTTAAATAATATGAAGGACCATACTTTTTGGTCATTCAGCAAACCTTCAATAAAATTTATTAATTAAAACAATTATTCTCGAGCTTTTTAAAGCTTGTTGTAAAATTGCCATGCAGCAGTTTTTGTTTTTAGAAAAATTTAAATAATATGAAGGACCATACTTTTTGGTCATTAAGCAAACCTTCAATAAAATTTATTAATTAAAACAATTATTCTCGAGCTTTTTAAAGCTTGTTGTAAAATTGCCATGCAGCAGTTTTTGTTTTTAGAAAAATTTAAATAATATGAAGGACCATACTTTTTGGTCATTCAGCAAACCTTCAATAAAATTTATTAATTAAAACAATTATTCTCGAGCTTTTTAAAGCCCTAATGTAAAATTGCCATGCAGCTGTTTTTGTTTTTAGAAAAATTTAAATAATATGAAGGACAATATTTTTTGGTCATTCAGCAAACCTTCAATAAAATTTATTAATTAAAATAATTATTCTCGAGCTTTTTAAAGCCCTAATGTAAAATTGCCATGCAGCTGTTTTTGTTTTTAGAAAAATTTAAATAATATGAAGGACCATACTTTTTGGTCATTCAGCAAACCTTCAATAAAATTTATTAATTAAAACAATTATTCTCGAGCTTTTTAAAGTTTGTTGTAAAATTGCCATGCAGCTGTTTTTGTTTTTAGAAAAATTTAAATAATATGAAGGACCATACTTTTTGGTCATTCAGCAAACCTTCAATAAAATTTATTAATTAAAACAATTATTCTCGAGCTTTTTAAAGCCCTAATGTAAAATTGCCATGCAGCTGTTTTTGTTTTTAGAAAAATTTAAATAATATGAAGGACAATATTTTTTGGTCATTCAGCAAACCTTCAATAAAATTTATTAATTAAAACAATTATTCTCGAGCTTTTTAAAGCTTGTTGTAAAATTGCCATGCAGCGGTTTTTGTTTTTAGAAAAATTTAAATAATATGAAGGACCATACTTTTTGGTCATTCAGCAAACCTTCAATAAAATTTATTTATTAAAATATTTATTTTTGTGCTTTGAAACGTTTGCATTTAAATTGCCAAGAAGCGGTTTTTGTTTTTAGAAAAAATTTAAATAATATGAAGGACCATATTTTTTGGTCGTTCCGCAAACCTTCATTTAAATTTTATTAATTAAAATATTTATTCTCGAGCATTGAAATCCTTAGTTTTAAATTGCTATCAAAAATAAATGTGACTTGAAAAAAAGTGACATAAATTAATGTGACTATTTTTAAATGCGACCAAAATTTAAATGTGTCACTAAAAGTGTGACCATAAGATTACTGTATCTGGTTGGTCCGATAAAAATCTACTTCCAAAAAAAATTTTTTTACTTAGATTTGGCTTCTCTCGTTCATTCATGAAAAAAAAAATTTTTTTGGATGTAGTTTTTTATCGGGCCATCCAGCTACAGTAATCTGTTGGTCACACTTTTAGTGACAAATTTAATTTTTGGTCACACTTTTGTGACAGCTGTGACAAATGGATAATGTGACAAAAAATCCGTGACATTTTTTAATTGTGTCGAAATTTCCGTGTGAGCGAATTTTCTGTCACTTGTTTATTGCGCAATACCGTCACGCGTTTTTCTGAGTGTATCAATAAATGATAAATTTCAAACCATTGCCTACAATATACCAAAAAATGTTTTTTCTTTCTTCTTTTGGTTTTTGGCATTATGTTCAAATTCTTTTCTATGAAGAAAAAAAATGAAAACATCATTTTCCCCACAAAAAATGTGGTCGCTCGCACATCGTGATCAGGGCTTTGCGATATATCGAATATCGATATCGAATATCGAAATATCGGCCCTTTTTTTGGATATCGAATATCGAATATCGATATCGGAAAAATAAATTTTAGTATCGAATATCGAATATCGATATCGAGTTTTTGACCGATATATCGACAAAATCGAAATTTTCATTTGATTCTTTTCCGAAAAAACATAAGCATTTTTTGTTCATTTTTTAGCTCTGAATATTTATTTTCACTTAATTTTTACAGAAAAATAAAGCAAAGAAGCAGCTATTTAGGTTTATAGTGAAGAATTACTTCCAAAAGTAATGGATAAAAATTGACTTCGAATATTGGTAGTAAAGGAATGAAACTTTCGCAAATAAAAAGGATTGCAAATGTTTTACTAAAAACTCTTTTTTATTTTTTACAAACTTTATCATAAAGGATTTCCAGAACAGCGATTATAATCAAACCTACTAGGAATAAATAAATTGATTGCCTTCAATTTTGCTAGCTTCTAAGCCATCTGTTTCTTTGAATTTTTAGTTTTGCCTTTTTGGGTAAATAGACTTAAAATATTTCAAGAGAATTAAAACTTTCTATTCAAAAAAATTCTATTGCAACCCTTTACTTAAGCGTTAAAAGCAAAACCACAAAAAAATCTTTAAAATCCATACTTGATGCTAATTTAAAAAGTATCGGATATCGATATCGAATATCGCAATATCGGGCGTTTTTGAGATATCGAAATATCGAATATCGATATCGACAAAAAAAAATTAGATATCAAATATCGAATATCGATATCGGCGGGAAAAAAATAAATATCGAATATCGAATATCGATATCGGATTTACAAATATCGATATCGCAAAGCCCTGATCGTGATGGAAAACTCAAAACCGAGAAGCTTTTTTTTAAATTTTTTTTAATGAATCGATAGAGGAGATTTTGTGGAATATATGGTATTTTTCGTAGGTGTCTCTTATCACTTGGTTGAAAAATGGCATCATTTTGAAGTATAAATATGCAAATTTCTCCTCATTTTTGATGAATACTTAAATATATGGTATACACCATAAATTAGCCTGCAATCTATTACATAATACTGGATAAAAATCAAATTTTTATTCTTCACGGGTGAATTTAGCCAAATTTTTGAAGTTAATGCATCCTTTCAACTTCAATATAAAAAATTAGCATATCCTGCTCACTTTTTGAGAAAAAGCTTGACGCCAATAATTTTTTCTAATCATTTTGAACCTATTCCAAACAAAAAATAAAAAAACTGAAAAAAAATGGACCGCTTTACTCTGAAATCTTTAAATTTACTCGTAGACACGAGCCGACAGATAAAAAAAAACGGAATTTTGCTTGAGTTGAATGACAATTTTTGGCCTTTTGTTGCGCTTGTTTCAAAAGATAAAATTTTTTTATTTTGTTTGAAAATTTAGTTTTTTAAGGAAAAGTATTTTTTTGTATAAATAAAATGTTAATGTGGTAATTCAAAAGTTTCTTAAAATAATTTTTTACATATAATTGCCTCTATAAAATTTAAAAAATAAACTTTTCAATTTTTTTGGTCAAAAATAGAAGATCTTTAAATAATTAATTTTATAGAGGCCCATATATGTAAAAAATTATTCTAAGAAACTTTTGAATTACAACTTTGACGGTTTCCTTTAAGAAAATAGCACTTTCTCATTCTTTTTACAAAGGAAAAGCTATATTACCATGCATGCCAAAAACTTTGACGTCAGGATTTTGGCTCAACGATTGGCTTATAAAAATCTGATTACACCAGTTTGTAGCCGAAATTCGATTGCATATTTGAGGGAAATATGAAGTTAACGAATCAAACTTAATGAATTTAGCCATAATTGTTTCTAAAAAAGTTGCAAAAAAAGTCACTTTTTCTAATGGAAAAACAACTAAAATGCTCAAAACTTTGACGTCAGGATTTTGGCTCTAGGATGGGCTTATGAAAATCTGATTTCGCAATGTTGTAGAGGATGAATGAATCTATATTATGTGAGAGTTTCAATATTTTTCAATTGAATATTCATCGAGAATAATAATTAAATATGCGAAAAAACAACCATTTTTAACCAAAAAATTGCTTTTCCTTTGGTTTTTGGCATTGCGACAACCAACGACCAACTTTTTTATTTTCATTGAAACAAGCAAAATGCCGTTTTTTTTTATCTGTCGGCTCGTGGTAGAGTCTCTCTTAACATTCGTTTGGAAACCAAGACACTTTGGTGTCTCCAACAAAATTATTGACAACGGAGCTTATTTTATTTCTTTTGTTTTTTAAAGCTAGAAACAAAATTGTAAGAATATCCTATCATTGATTCATATCGAGCATCCGCTATTTTCAAAGGTCGTTGTTGTTGTGACTTTGTGGCTTTTTAAACCTTTTTGGTTGTGGACCAAAAAATAAATAAAGGGAATAAAAAAAAAAGTTTAAACTTCAAAGGTTAAAAAATGAAAGGAAAAAAATCGCAGAATTACCTAAAAAAATCTTTATATGTTTTTACGCAACTTTTTGTAATGAATGAAAAAAAATTTTTCCGTTCTTTCTTTTTTTTCTGTTAAATTTATTTATTATAGCGAAATTTCGCAACAAAGAAAAACATTTTTTTGTTTAAAAATGGTTATAAAACATTGAATTCGTCCGGAAATGCTTGATGTTTTTTTATTAGTTTATCCCCGCGATCGATACAAAATCTTGCGGAAATGTCATTTCTTTTTTGCTTGCTGAATAAACTCACCAATTTATCTTTTCTTTTTTCTTAAAATTTTTTAAATCTTTTCTATTTGAAACTTATGAAACTTACTTTTTTTTCTCACTCAAATTAAAAAAGGAGAAGAAATATTGCCGCAATTTGTTAGACCAACAACGATCGATGTTTTTAAAAAAGTCCGCCATTTGGGAGACTTTTTAACTTTTTCTTTTCTTTTTTTTTCATTCAAATTTTTTTGCAACGTCTTTTTAAAATTTTTCTCTAATTACAAAATGTTGTTTCAAATAAGGACGTGATATTTATGCCTGAAGTAACTTCTTACAGTACTTTTTGTTGTTTTTTGATTTTTTATAATAAAAAAATGAATTTAGAAACATGTCATCAAACATCAATTCCACCTCCTCAGGAGATGTAAATTTAATTGGTTATGTTATGGATTTGCCTTCAACGGGATTAAGAGTAAACTTTTACAATGAAGGAACCCTCAAAAAAACATTTTCTGGTATTTTGAATGCAATTGCTTTATTTGATAATTTACCATTTCGTAATAATATTAAAGCTATTGTCTTCGTTATTGATGGATTTAATCCTCCTCCAAAATTTTCAACTTATCTTAATTATTGCCAATTTGTGGCAGAAAAATGTAAAAATCAAAATATTTTATTTAAATTTATGAATTTAAAAAGTTTTTTTGATACCATGGCCTTAGTTTATTCAAATGTTAATTTAAAACCCAACGAATTTTTAATCACGATTTATCCATCAAATAATAATGATGGGTATAAAATGAATAAATTTCAACGAAACATTAATGGATATAAATTTATTAAAAGTTATGGTATTAAAGATAATAAAAATGAAATAGAAAAATTTCTTAAAAAAGAACTTTGTGGGTTTATGGATGTACCAAAAGCTGTAATTATTTTTGATCCTTTATTTCAAAATGATATGAAAAGTGTACGTGAAAATATGGTATTTAAATCATCAAAAAATTTATTTATTGATCTTACAAATATGGAAATTAAGAATTTTTCAAAGGTTGTGGCAGCATTGTCAAAAAGAATGCAGGATTCATCATTCAACAAATTTCATATCATCCAATATTCCCAACAACATTATTTTGCTGCAAGAGACATGGCAAAATTTAATATTCAAGTTATGATTAATGAAGAAGTGCCTATAACCAAATCAGCGGTAGTCTCAAAGTCAATGAAACCTTTTTCGGTATGTTGTTGTAAAAATCTCATTTACCTAAAAAAGAAAAGAATTAGATTCAGAAATAAATTTAATTTTTGATTTTCCATACAAAAAAAAATTCTCCCTTCAATAAAAAAAAAGTAAACTTGTGATTCATCAAATCCATTTTTTTTTTCTAAATTTAATATAATTTAATAATTTTAAAAGCTATTTTATAGATTTATTCCATGGAATGGAATTTAAATGGAATAAAAAAGATAACCAAATATGATCATTTGCAAGTGGCTCATCATCAAATAAAAATTTCTCTCACCGTTGATGAAAATAATTTACCTTCACTTCTCCAAGAACCTGTTATAATTCATGAAATTATAGAGATGCCACAGAAACTTAACAATTCAAAAATAAATTTGAATATTCCTATTATAGGTTTTTTTGATAATTCTTCGGTTATTTGCGTTCGTGAAGAACATGGATACGGTTTCTTGAAATCTTGGAATGGTTAATTTTTTTTTTTATAGCATTTAATATCTGCCTTTTTTCCAGGATTGTATGGCAATGATTTGGTTCTCAGTTTCGAAAACGAAGAAACTATGATTGTAACTGATTTGGCAAAAGTTAAAAATAAAAATCCTTTTATTATTTATGGTATGTCTTCGTTCATAATCTTAAGATTCATAGATAAAGGTTGATTTCAGATTTGATTAAGATTATTTCAATGTCACCGGATAATCTCAAAATTGATCCAAAATGGGGCTTTATATTCACCAATGATTCAAATAATCCACTTTTGCTTGAATTTGAAACTCATCGTGGAAAGCGAAAAGCAACCCCAATCTTCTTGATGGCTTTACTTTTGAATATTCACATCAAAGCCATTAAATCAGCAAATGATGGAAAGAATCTGTACCCTCATAACCTGGTGGCTCGCCAACACACCTAAGCTCCGCCTATACAAGTAACTATATAAAGCCTTGGTAGAGTACCACTAGAGGTGTGACTCCCACCTCAGGCGCATGGAGAACCTAATAAACGATACTTAACCATCTCTGTCTATAAACAGCACAAAGGGACCAACACATATAGGAATACCATCTTACTTCCGTAACATAATGGAGGGCCCACATTCCATCCTCATTTTTTCTGTTTGTGGAAAAAATGTTGAAAACGTCTTTGGTGTGGAGTCCACCGGAGAAAAGCAATAAAATAGTTTTTAGGCTAAACGAAGTTATAAGCGCTAATACCAAAAAAAAAAAAAAAATATAAATTTTTTTAAATCCAAACCGTAGTGTCCAAATTACTTGGGGATTTGTGACACGCTTTTCGAGAATTTTTAAATTAATGCTAGCTTATTTTTTGAAAACCTGTGCCATTTTATATTGAATATTGATAATTTTTTTGCTAGCGTGTGCGCGTTTTATTTTAAATTTAGGCGGTGCAGTGCCGGAAGGCAACTAAATAATATGATAATAGCACTGTTGTTGAAACAAGAAAAACCCAGCGGGACCTGAAGAAGCCGCCTAATGATGATAATGAATGATAATATATGCACAGGCAGGTCGGTTTTAGCTTGATTTCATTATAATAACTTCATAAAAGTTATTTTTGTTTTTTTTACGCCACACAAAACGGTTTGGTGTGTTAAGTGAGGGCTGATAAGCTGGACATACTCGAAAAGTAAAAGTCCTTAAATGTGACATTTTTAATAAATTACATTTTTTTCTCTCGCCTTCCAAAACTAAGGGCAGCCAAAAAAAAAAAATATTACCGCTTATTTTTGGATTAGTTGTTTTAATTTCTAAAAAATTCGCCAGCCATTGGAAGACTTGATCACTCGCTCCAGTGACGTAACTTTTGTATTTTAATCGCGCTCCTAAATTTAAAAAAAATAAGATCTCGCCGGTCATAAAAGTGTTTCAATCATAATTTCTTTCGAGAGTAAAGAAACCGGTTCAATAACGATAAGACAACACCCAAAAAAAAAAAATCACAAAATAAAGGTTAAATTTACGCAACCATCGTCTCACATTTTTAATCATTTTATGCAAATGTGGTTTTAATATGAAACACTAAATTGTCACCGAACCGACAAAATCTTGTTTCCCCTTTCAAAAAAAAAAAAAGAAAAAGAAAAGAAAAAGATCGAGTAATAAAAAGTACTAGTTTCGAGAACGAAACGAGTTTTAATTTTGGTTTGTCGAGAAATAGTCAAATTTAATAATTGCATAAGAAAGTAAAAAGTCATAGTTCACAAAAAAGTATAATAAAGTGGAACGATAAACTTTTTGGCATTTTTAAATATTAAGAAACTAGTTTCTTAACTTTTGGTCAAAAATAGAAATAATTAAACTATTGTTAAAAGATAAACTAAATAAAAATGAATACTTGGTTGTTACTTTAAAAAAAAAAAAGGGAAAAAATAAATAAATAAAAGAAAATAGTTAGTCAGTCATGTTTTTATGATCGCTTAGTAGCAAGTCGCTCTTTCGATTTTCGGTTAGGTATTATTACCAGAAAAGCTAAACTTAAGATTAATCGTGCGACGGCACGTATATATCGCTTATAGTTCGACTGAAGTTATTTTGCCAACAGCCAACTGATCCATTTATTATTCAAACAGATGGAAAATCAACCACTAGACGACTATGCAAAAGCAATATTAATTATGGTCGACGATGTTTTTCGAGTGGAAAATGGATTTGATGAAAATTTAAAAGAAAAAGAAAGAATTCGATTCTTTGTTCGAGGAGTGAAAAAGCCAATAAAATTACATCAGAAAGGTAAAAGATTTGATTCCTTCGAAAAAGTTTTGGAGAGAGCACACGAACTTGAAAAAGATCAGAATCCCGCGATCACTGATGGAAAACCTAATGACTCAGCTACAATAAACAATTGTCAACAAGAGATAAGTTTGAAAATTTAAAAAAAAATTAGTTTTAATTTTAAAACCAATAAAAACGGTTATAACAAAAAATAATAACAATATTTTTTTTTCGGATTTATACAAAACTAACAAAAATAAATTTTAAAATAAATTTGAATTCTCTAATACGAACAATTAATCAATTAACCATCACTTTTGTTTGATTTTTAACCTTGAACGCAATCAAAAAAAATATTGCGTCCGTCTTTATCTTCTTCCTTTTTTTTTTTTTTATCCCTGCATCCTTCTTTAGAAATAAAATGAAAATTGAATTGCCCCTTATTTGAGATTTTTTAAAGAATATGCTTGGCTAGGATTATTTTTTATTTTAAATTGTTATAAAATCTTTGCTTTATGTAAAATATGATTTACACCAACAAGAAAGGCCAACTTCTTCAATGATCATTATGCCATTGCCATATACAAGTTCTTCTTCATTTTGCTCAAAACCTACAACGTTAAAAAAAAAATCTTCGCAACAACTTTATGAATGCCATGCACTTTCATCATCTAATGCTAAAACATAGCTCCAGTCGCAGATACCTTTCCTTCCTTTCACCATAACCTAATGATGACTAAATTGGAAGATGGTTGCAGCCATCTTTACCAATGGTTTTTCTAGTATGCCATGATCAAAAATATCTGATGCAGTTTAAAGAGGTATAAAATTTCGTCCCCCAAGTACGAAGCCATGAAAAACTTGTTCATTATGAAATCACTACTCTATAGATTGTGGACAATCTACATTGATGATGGGGTGGCTCAAGGAAATACTTAAATCAGCGAAAAAAGATGAGAGAACATCAAGCGTCAATCACTAAATAACAACGACATATCAAAAAAAATGGGAATAGCAGAGGCACATTACTTTAGTTGCTAGAAGTTGAAAATAAGAACCCGTTGAAAAAAAGATGAGCAGAATAAATTTTTCCCGTCAACTTCAAATATTTAAATAGAATGGCAAACAAACAATCGCTTATGACATCTAAATGATCCATGCAAAATCATTATTTAAAATAAAAATTATGCTTAATTTGCTTTGTTTTAATTTGTAAGTAGAAAAATTTTGCTAGATACACCCCCTTCCTTATTTTTATCAAATTATTATAGTAATTTTTGCTGTAAAGAAAAAAAAAATTTTTTTTGGATAATAGTTTTTACATTTTTTGTAACTCAAACAATGTCTTCCAATAAGCACCTGCGTGTGCTACTTTTGATAACATCCGTGATTTGTATTTGTTTGAATATAAAATAGCAACGAGAATAGGTGCCCAGGTGGGCTACCTACCGGAGTTGGGGGAGATGTACCCTCATAACCTGGTGGCTCGCCAACACACCTAAGCTCCGCCTATACAAGTAACTATATAAAGCCTTGGTAGAGTACCACTAGAGGTGTGACTCCCACCTCAGGCGCATGGAGAACCTAATAAACGATACTTAACCATCTCTGTCTATAAACAGCACAAAGGGACCAACACATATAGGAATACCATCTTACTTCCGTAACAAATCCTCCAATTGGCCTTGGATTTTGCATTTTCACTGAATTCAACGTTGATGAACGAAAGCGAATTCAAAATGGCCTTGAAGAAGCTTGCAACAGCTTAAAAATAAAATCCAACTTTATTGAAAATTTATAAATGTCAAAAAATTAGGCCATTTCTTTATAAAAAATTTTAAAAAATAATACATGTTCGAACTTATTGTGTTTCGACGGAATATTTTATAAATATATTTTAATTAAACAAAGAATAAAAAAAGAGTAAAAAGCAAAAGAAGAAAATTAAATTTGAAAATATTTTTGTTTCTAACGAAAAAAGATTGTGCAAACCGATGACTAATATATTCACTATCCACCACTTTAAAATGTTGATTTCCTAACATATTTGACAGCATCGCGGCGAAAAAAAAAACAGAAAAAAATGATTTTTTCGATGCTTTATTTTTTTAAGAATGCTTCGATCGATTTTTTTTTTGCAAGATTTCTTTAAACTAAAAGTTTTGATGCGTCGTTGCATTATTTTTCTCTGTGTTTATTTTTCTTGCTTGCTGGATTTACTAATAAAGGTATTTTTATTCATAAATTTTATGATAAACTTGTTTAAAACGTGGCCGGCCTTTATTGAAAATTAAAAGTATTGTTTATTTTTTTAATTTAATTATGTTTTTTATTACCATCAAAATTTTAGAAGATGTCAAGCGATTTGGGTCCAGTTTCACAAACGACGGATAATAATAAAGATGTCCGTTATATTATTGTTAGTGTAATGTCTTTCAATTTTAACGAACTATATGCTGAATTTTATAATGAAGAAACCCTTGAAGAAATTGGTTTTGGTGATTTGGATCCAATAAATTACTTCGATAATTTATCATTTCGCGGTAATATTAAAGCTGTTGTATTTGAAATTTGGAGATTTAAACATCCCAAATATTCAAATAATATTAACTATTGTTTAATGGTGGCTGAAAAACTTACAAAACAAAAGATTTTATTTAATTTTGTGAATATGCGAATTATTTCCCAAATGAAAGCATTATTATATTCTAATGTCGATTTTCAAATGAATGAAACATTAGTAACTATTTTTCCAGTGTTTGAAAAAGTTTTTTATATAAATAAGCTTTGTCGAAATCTTGATGGATATTGTGTAATTAAAAGTCGATTTATAAATGAAAATGACTTTGAAAAATACATTAAAAGTAAAATTCTTGAATCGTGCATTCCTAAATGGATAATTATTTTAAATCCAAGTAAACCCAAAAAAGATGAAGAGAAATTTTTACGTGAAAATGCTTTATTAAAATCCAATGAACAACAAAAGCTAATTGATTTGACAAGCATGTATTTGGATGAGGCAAAAATAATTTTAGCATTTTCAAAACGAATGAATGATCCAAATTTCAATAAATTTCATATCATTCGTCAATGTGAATATAATTTTATTGCTTTAAGAAATATAGCCAAATTTGATCTTCGTATTCATATTTTTGAAAATTTACCTATTTCTTCATCATTGGTGGTTACCAAATCAATAAAACGTTATTCCGTATTAATTTATTCATTTTTTAGCCATTGTTTTAAATGAATTTTTTTTAAATTATATTTTTAGATTTATTCTACGGATGGTGGTTGGAAAGGCCTAAATATAATAACTAAATATAACCATTTGGAAGCAAATCATCATCGAATTGAAATTACACTCAAAGTTGATGAAAACAATTTACCCTCACTCGTGCAAAAACATGTCATACTTTCTGAAATTCAAGCAATGCCTCAAACACTTAATTCTAAAACAAAAATGAATATTCCTATTATGGGTTTATTTGATAATTCGTCGGTTATTTGTGTTTCTGGTGAAAATGGTTATAATTTTTTAAAATCATGGAATGGTAAGGCATCGTTTAGTAAAATTAGCTACTATATATTTTTCTTTCAGGAATGTATGGAAATGATTTGTATTTATCTTTCGATCAAGGAAATCCTAGATTTATCCCAAATATTCTCGAAACTCAAAATATCCCTGAAACTTTCTTGGTTTATGGTTAGAAATAATTCTTGAAAGTTGTTTCGTTCAAAAATAAATTAAAACTTTTTTTAATTAAGATTTCGTAAAAATCCTTTCCATGCCACCCAATAATTTTATTCCAAATGATGAATGGGAATTTGAAGTTACCGAAGATAAAGAAAATCCTATTTTAATTCAATTTAAAACTTTTCATGGAATCCAAAAAGAAGCTACACCAAATTTTTTGATGGCATTGATTCTCAAACATCATGTTAAAGCGATTAAAGCTGAAATTGGACAAAAACCAAATGAAATTGGATTTTGTATTTTAAATAATGAATATTCGACTGAAGAAATTAATAATATTAAGAATGGCCTTGATGAAGCATGCACCCGATTAAAAATTAAATCCATTTTTATTGATAATTTGTAATTCGTAAAAACTTAGTTTATTATTTCTAAAAAATCATATTAGTTCCTTCAAATTTTCTCGAACTTAGGTTTTATTTAAATAAAGTTTCAAAAAATTTCTCTTTTTTTGTTGTTTTTAAATTTTATTATTTTTGTTGGAATAATTATTATATAAAACTTTTTCCATAATTTTCCGTTCAGTGCGAACCTGTGATCTATCTTTTTTCCTATTTTACTTTACTCTTTCTTTCAGATGAATGAGCTTCATCATATGATAATGATTTTAATTGTACATAAAATTTAATGATTTTTTTTTCTTGTTGCAAAGTTCCGGTATCAAAATAATCATTAAAAAAGAGCTTGCGAAAAAGAGGCTTATCAATAATTTACTTGTTTCAAATTTAATGGTCGCTTGTTTTACGCAAATTGAGAACATTTTATTTTATTTCATTTTTATGCATTAATGAAAGTGTAATAAGTATCTAATATTTTTATAAGATCCACCATTTTTTTTTATTGTTTTGCTTTTATTTTGGCTGTTGTAACTTTTTCGTCAAGTTTAATTTTTTTTCGACTTCGCTCTCGCCTCTAAACTAAAAATTCCACTCTTGACCATTGGCATAATTAAAAAATTTCATTATATTTAATATATTTTTTTAGGGTAATTGCATTATTAACAAATTCCAAATATGGTTTTGCTAAAATCCCTTGTCATTTTCCTTGCTTTCGCCACCGTTTATGCCCAACAAAAATGTGGTCAAACTCCAGTTCCACCAAAAGTGGATACTAGAGTAGTTGGTGGAACCATAGCTACACAATATTCATGGCCATGGCAAATTGTATGGTGTTCAAATGGATGGTTTGGATGTGATTTAGAATGTGGTGGAACTGTGATTGGTACACATTGGGTCATGACTGCTGGTCATTGTGTTTATGGAAATACAAATAGCCCTGGACAATTTCGAGTTAAAACTGGTGTATTTGATGAAGGACAAAGGTAAATAAATAAGTGAATTTTTCTAAATGGACAAAATCAAAAATATGCATTCCTTGTTTTTCATATAGCCGCAAAGTTAGAATAATAATGCCGCGGCATTTTCCATAAAAAAAATTCTAAAAAAACACAAATTTTATGTTAGCAATTATGTTTTATGTAAATTTACAACATTTTACAGTAAAGAACCTGGAGAGGTTGTTCATCAAGTTAAAGCCATCCATCTTCATCCTAAATATAATCCATATCCTGATCCAGTTTGGGATATCGCTCTCATTGAAGTAAGTATCTCAACTTTAAACCCCAAAAAATCTTCGATAATTCCTAGCAAACTTTTAGTTAACCGATGACATCACTTTTGATAACCACACTCAACCAATTTGTGTCCCAACTCAAGATAATGCCACTATTCTTGAACCTAATACTGCTTGGGCAACTGGATGGGGAACAACCACCGAAGATGGAGATATAAGTAAAAAGCTTCGTCAAGTAAATGTTCCATTTGTAAATTATAAAACATGTGAAGATGAATATCCTGGTGAAATCACTGAACAAGTTCATGTTTGTGCTGGAACAAATGGAAAGGATACATGTCAAGGGGATTCAGGTGGACCATTAGTTGTTAAAAATAAAAATGGTGCATGGTTTCAATATGGTATTACTTCATTTGGTGCGGGTTGTGCAGAATATAAACATCCTGGAATTTATTCTCGTGTCACAGCATATTGTGATTTTATTAAAACCACTACCAATGGAGCCATCACTTGTCAAGATCCCGACACTTATGCTTAAACATCAAACATTTTCTAAGAATTTATCACTTTTGTTCACTTTTGTAGTTTAAAGTTTTTATGAATAAATGCTTTTTTAAAGTTTTATTACGTTAGCAAAAAGCATGCAAAAACAGCAACAACAAAAAATATGTACAAAGTTAATGGACGAAAAACAAACGTTGAACTCCAAAAGCATGTCCATCTTTGCACAAAGTTACCCTCCTCTTTAATTTAAAAAAACAACAAAAAAAAGCTGCTAACTCATTCCGCTTCATTCAAAAGATACACACACACAAGAAAGCAAATGAGAAAAACTTTATTACAAATACATAGTTGTTACCACAAACATTAAAATTAATTTACAATACAATATTCAATTTTTACTTCCACCAAATTTAGCACGTTTGAGCATAATATCAATATCATCCATAGTTGTTGGAGTACTTTTAGCTGAATGTCCAGGTTGTGGAGCTTCATTAATACCAATGGGATCAGATTCAAAAAATTCTTTAGCATTTTCATATAAAGCTGGCTTTGAATGATGTTTACGTATTTGTTCAAGAGTTTCATCAGTTTCCCAATCATATTTATCCGTATATTTGACTTTGTGCTTTGTTAATAATTTCAGGAAACAATTGTATATCATGGAATAATCAGGTCGATGGTACATATTGAGAGTTCGTAAATGTGGAGCAATTGAATGCATTTCTTCTAAAAAAGGTAAAAAATAGTTAGTATTTCAAAATGAAGAACAAATGTTAGTTTACCAGGAAAGTTTTTCATCAATAGTTCATCAGAGATATTCAATTTTTTCATTTCTAACTTTTTCTTGTCGCGTTCTTTTTGCCATGGTAGACCAAAGTTGAATTCAATGAGAACATAAATCAAAGCCTAAAAATGAATCATTAGAGTAACGGTAGGTAAACAGGAGATGAAAGTTGGTTTAGAAGTAAAAAGTAAGACAAAAGTTGAGTAAAAAAGTGTTAATAAAGATTGGTGAAGCTAGTAGCAACAAAATGAACATCACAAATTAAGGATATAAAGCAATAATAAATCAATCAAACATATTCTCGATCGAGTATGTACGCGCCAAACAAACATAAACATTTGTGCTTTTTGTAGCTGTAAACGAAGATTTTTGAATCAAAGATGCTTACCCAAATATCATCCTTTCTTCCTTGTTCATATCTTTCATGTACATATGGTGAGCAATAACGTGCTGTACCACGAAATTCAGCTGTACCACGAGCTCGACGAGGAAGCCATTTACCTTTAGTTACTTCAATAGCAAATGAACGGGATAAACCAAAATCAAGTACATGTACCATTCTAGCTCTTTCATAATCATCTTGATGTCCCATAGTGAAATTGGCAGGTTTGAGATCACGATGAACAAAACCACAATCATGCAAAAGCTTTAAACCATATAAAGCTTGAATGCCAATTCTTGACCATGTGGAAATTGAAAATTTATCATTCGGTGTTTCAGCTTTGAGTGCTTTGAGGCTTGGTCCCAATAGTGTAATAACCATATAACAAAATCGTTTTCTTTTAGCTGAGTGATACACCATTGGTATATGAGGTAATTCACCTTTTCGATTGAGAAGTAAAAGCACAGCAATTTCCAATTTGATTGCAGATCCACCTTCAATATCATTTGGTTCAGCTTTGAGTGCAGCAAGTTTCTTTTGATTCTTTGTATTGTGTACTTTATAAACTTGGCCTGAAACAATGAAGAAATAAGTAAATGAAATGAAACAGAAGGGAAGCAATAGGTGGCTCATATAAATATCGGCATAGCAACAACATTAAAAGGAGTAAGCAATCAAAACGAAGGTACTACCAATTAACACTAAAGGAAGATGTTAATAGACATATCAAATGATTACAACAATACGTTTTAGAGCAATTGAAACATATCAATAACGAAAACATGCAAAAAGTGTAATCAAAGTTATGTTTTATGGCATTTTTACCCAAGTTTGACAGGCAAAACCCATTCTGATTTTGCATTAGTAAGTAATTCCAAAGCTACTAAACAAGCTTTAAATGTCCACAGATGTTAGCATAAGGCAGTAAGGATAATACACGAAAGAAACAAAAACCATAGTTGCGAAAAGCATGTACACTCACCAAAGCCACCTTCATCCAATTTGCTTATAACTCTCCATTCACCAAATCTAAAAATATCAAGAGTTAGTTGCATCATCCATCAATCAACATTCACTCACCTTTGTCCAGGTCTAAATACAATATGTTGAGGTTGTTCAGGAGCAGTGATTTCAGTTGAAACTTCAGTTCTCATTATTATTGATGGTGATCTTGAAAGAAGAAGATGTTCTCATTCGTTTTATTGATATTGATGATGATTGATTATTCGTGAAAGCTAAAAATGAATCAAAAGTTTAGAAAGAAAAAAGGAAAATAAAAATGGTTACCTTTGTATTTGAGTGCAACAAAAATGCCAACAAAAAAAAGAAGCGAACAGCAGCAAAAATGAAAAAGTGATTGAATGAACGAACAATTGAAATTCATTGTTGCTAGCTAAAAACAACAACAAAAATGATGGAGAAATGTTGCTTGAAATTTGAATGAAAATTCTCTGCCTAAAATTTTCTTTCATTCATCGTCGCTGCCTTTCTTGCTGGGATGCGCATGTGGAAAAAAACCATGAGAAAAAAAAAATGAAGCAAAACAATGAAAGCAAATGTTTGGGTTTTTAACAAACTTATTTTTTATCAAAAGAGTGTTAGATACTTACTTTGAAGCAACATCAAACATGTGAATATAAAGTTTATTTTTACTGCTTTTTTCTATTTTCTTTACATTTTTTTACCGATTTTAGAACCCCGAAATGTGTTATAATGGTTTAATATATCAAAGGGCTTTTTTGGTTAAAATTCAAGTAAAAAAAAAGATTAATGTTTTTTTTTATAAAACTTTAAATTTTTTCTACAATAAATTTTTATAGGGACAAAGATGTTAGATTTGATTTTACAAAACAAGAATGGCACTCGATTCATTGAAACAATGTTATAAAATTTGAAAAGGTTAATTAACTTTTTTGACTTTGTTCATTTGCATGTCACCTAAAAATGTTTGGATGCTGCTAATTTATTCCAATCAAAGCTTCTATGGTCTTTCTTGTTGATGCTGTTTTTTGGAAAGAAATCGTGTATTTTTTGTTTGTTTATTTTGATTTTCTAAAAAAACATAATCATTCAATCATGTTTATCACAAATAATAATAACAAGAAAGAAATAATGGCTTTTAACATTTTTCATTCTTTTGAATCGGAAGAAGACGAAGAAAAAAAAAGCAAACGTTCGTCCCTTTTTCTTTTTTTTTGAAACACCAAAAAAGGGAAAGCTAGGTGCTTATGCATTTTTTTTTGAAGCTCTATGGAAGAAAAATAAGAAAAAGGCAAGAATTGATGATAGCGGTGGTAGAAAATTGACGCGCTTTTGTACACAAACAAAAAAAAGAGGAGAAAGGAAGAAGAAATCATTCAAGAATTAAACAAACGAAGTCAACGACGATAGTTTTAGTCATCATCATAATCATAAAATAAAAATAAATATAAATATATAAGACGTTTTTAGGAACAAATAAAAAATTGCAAAAAAAAAATGGAGAGGAGAAAAAGGTGAAAAGCAGCCAGCGACTTTGTTATTTTTAAATTTTATAAAAAAATGATTAAAACTTTTTTAACGATTGGTGGCAAAGATTTAATATTTTTTTGCGAACTTTTTTTACATCATTTTGTTTACAACTTTTTGAAACCAAGGGTTAAGTAAATTTATTTATTTATTTTTCTTCATGGAAATAAATATATGGGAGATGATGAAATGCGTGTAATTATTCAGCCCATCATATTTTTTTCTTCTAAAATTTATGGATACTACCTAAAAGGTAATTTTCGAAACCTAACATTTTGAAAGCCCATTTTTAATTTTGTAAAGATTAACAAGCAAAAAATTAAAAAAAGCACACCTTTTTATTTGATATTATTTTTTGTTTTGTTTTATGATGCAAGTTGCTTGCTTGGTTGTTTGGTACTGATGATAAGAATAAAAATTCTTTTTTCACTAAAACAATAGAAGAAAAACACGTAAATATTTTTTATAAACAAAGTATAAAATAAATTAATCGCAACAATTTTTTTGTTGTTGCTTTTTTGTTCGTTTGTGTTAGACAATGCTAACTAACAAGATTTTTATAATAATTAATCAATACTGCTAATGAGCAATACATAGTTGTTGTTAATGTTCATAAAAAAGAAAAAAAAAGAGTTAAAGCTACTATAAAAAAGAGAGATGATTTTAATCTTTTTTTTAATCGTTTTTCGAAAGTTCGATTATTTTTTAATAAAATTTGCATTTTTCTTTCTTGTCTCTAACATTGGATATAAAAATGCCAAAGTTTCTTTTTTTTTTAAATTATTTATTTCATCAACAAATAAAAATGACTAACACCGGAAACTCACAAAAATAAACCGTAATCTATACAAAAAAAACTTTGTTTATCTTTTACTCCTTTTTTCTTTTTCTGAACACTCAAAATAAAAAAACGACAAATTTCATTTTCCAAGTTCTTTTTACAACCTTCAATCGAATCATTTATTATCGAGAAATGAAACACACTCACTCATCAATGACATAAAAAAAAACAGCTCTTTTCTTCTTTCATCAAATTTTTAGCTTTTTCCCCTCTATTTTTTTTTTTTGACGAAGTGCCAATCCTTAAAAAAAATTTTTATTTCTATCATAATTCCTTTCTTACTTTTTTCTTGACTCATCCATCTTCACCATTTTTAATAATACTTTATTTGAGAGAAAAAAAATGAGAGACAATCCAAAAAACTTTATTTTTGTATTTTTTGGCTCAAAAAAAAGTTTAGTTTTATTTCCGTCGCCGCTGTTTTGGCGTGTCTTCATCATTTTATTTTTTTGCCTATCACAAATCACACATTATTTTGCTTTGCTTTTGCTTTACTTTTTTGGTGTCTTCTTCTCTCTGCTTGATTTCTTGCTGCTTATTGCGCTCTTCCTCCTCTTTGCAGCATCGATGGATGGCGGCGTCCATGTCCCCACGCAAAAAAATACTTTTTTTATTCTTTATTTTTCTTGTCAATGTACAATCTCCAATCTTTCTCCTCTTGCATTTTTCTCTTTCCTCATTTTTTTTGGTTGGAAGAGCCTCTCCTTATTTGCTTGTTTTCTGTCGTTTATTTTTCTTCTTTAACTTTTTTTCCTTATTTCTTTCAGTTTTTGTCACTATCACCAACCATTAGCAAACAACAATCAACAACAAACACAGAAAAAACTGAATTTTTTTTGACGTTGAAAAAAAGAGTTAAAAAAACCATTTTTTACAACAACAAAAAATTTAATATCGTTGAAAAAGCTTTTTTATAAATTTCGGGTCAACGCGATTTTTTAATTCTCGTCGCGTATTTTTCTATTTTCTGTATTTTTGAATTTCGGAAATTTTCAGGTATTGCAATTTTGCAATTAAACACAAAATATGGCTCGGATACGAGCTTTTGTGTTTTTTATTGGATGCTTGTTCCATTTCACCGCCAGCTTACATGTGAGTCACATCATTTTTTTTATATTTCATTTTTATTCTTTGATTGTTGTCGCTTGCTTTTGTAAAAATTCACGCATGCAATTGCCTTTGATATGTAGCTTGGCTTGAATGCAATCCTTTATGTCTAATGGTTGTTGGACGAAAAATGACGGTTCACAAAGTCCAATTTCTTACTTCGTTTTTAAACTCATGTTTTTCTCCGAATTTTTATAAATTCAATCCTCTTTTTTTAGTTAGCACCCATTCTGCTTAATGATGGAGAAAGCCATGAACTTCTTCCAATTCCACTTCCATGGGCGGGTGAAAGAGTTGCGAGGGAAATAGATTTATCTATTTTACTTCGAACTAAAGCTAAAAATGGTGGAATTTTTACTATACAAAGTCGAGAACCTGATCAATTTGAAGTTAGTTGACTTTTTTATATTTTTCGATATTGGTGATTTTAAATTTTAAAAAAATTTTTAGTATCATTTAGCTTTAAAAAATTCTCAACTTAGTTTAGAAGTGAGAGTAAATAAAAAATTGATTGCTGCGAGTATCGATGATTGTAAGTTTTTCTTTGATCCCAAGAATAATAATTTACAAAAAATTAAATAGCTGGTTGGATTTTAGCAATAGCTGAAGATGTTCCAACAAATATAAGTTTAATAGTAAATTTTGATAAAATGGAAGTTATTCTTAATGGACACAAAATGCATTATTATGATGTAATTTTACAGCGAAGAGAAGATAGTTTAATTGTTTCAGTTGGAAGCAGTGGTAAGTAATGACAAGAATTCTCTCAGTGGAATTTTATATTTAGGCTGATTTTTTTGGACTTCTTTGATTTAATAAAAAAATCACTTTAATTAAAATTCAAAAAAGCTTTATTTTTTGATTTCAAAAATAGATTTATAATTTTCGCATCGAGGCTTTATTTTTTTATGGAGGCGTATTATGTAAATAATAAATGGTTGATTTTTTTCAGGCATTATCAATACTTGCGTTTTCCTTCAAAAGCTTTCAATTTCTGGAGAAGAAATTAAACTTGAAGCAGCTAATCCAGGTTATGCCATTTGCAATCCTTATCATTCATTGGTGGCGGAAGAACCACCAGCCGATGTAAAAGTATCCATTCCAATAAATAATGCCGATAATGAACATCGAGGCCATGTTGCACATAATCAACAACCAGAAAATGGTCAACAAGAATCAGAAAATCAAGTTGCAGAAAAAGAAAATGACAAAGTTGAAATTGAAAAAGAAAAACCCGAAGTCGGCGATGGTGAAAACGAAAATAAAGGCGGCGATGATGGAGAGCCAATTTCGGGCGGTGAAAATGTTTTACATCGTCAAAAAGAATTGGGTGAAACAGAAGAAGATCCAAATGAAATTAAAGATGATGGAAAAACTGCGGATGATATTGTTGCACCCATGCCTGGAGCAGATTATAATGATATCCTTACAGAGGAAAATAAAAACAAGGATGCTGCCAATCCCGAAGTTTTACCTAACAAAGACTCTAGTGAATCAGATTCTAGTGACACAGCAGCAGCGGCGGCAAATAAAAGCAACCAAAAACCCGAATCAAAAGAAGGAAACGAAGATGATGAAAAAGAAAAATTTGTTGAAGAAGCAAATGTTGTTGGTAGCCCACAAAATAATGAAAATGTTGAAAATATTGTGGACAAAGATAAGCAACAACAACAACCCAACGATCAAGCACCAATACCAATTTTAGTCAAAACTTCTGATATTGGAGAAAGTGTAAAGCCATCAGAAGTTGATGCTGAAGCACAAAAGGTAAAAATTATTTTTATTTTACTTTTTAAAAAAGTATCTCAGCAAAAAAATTAAACGAAAAAACAAACTTTTTAAATTTTTTTTATTGAAAGTTTAATTTATTTAATTTTTAGAAACTCAATGATTTAGATGATCAACAAAAACAGCAACTTCCCGACCAACAACCAATTCCTCGACCATCAGAAATTCCTAACAACATGCCAAACATGTTGCATCATTCTGATACGTGCCTTCCCCAACAACGTGATGAATGTGGACAAAATACTAAAGATTGTACGGCAATTAAAAATACCACTGAATCTAAATGCATTTGTCGAGATGGATATTCAGGAAAACGATGTCAATTTTGTATGTAATTAATTTTTTTTAAAGTCAATTAAAATTGAAAGAGTCGTGGCGGAGCTCTCTCAACGAAATTTAAAAAAATGATAAAAACACAGTTTTCGATGCGAAAGTCGAAATTACAAATTCTTTAATTCTTTTTTTGATTTTTTCATTATTTTTGCTTAGATACATTTCTCATTTTTTAGCCCTCTTGCCTCGATCATGTTATGAAGCATTTGCCTTAAATACAGGAAAAATCAATGAACCTGGTGCATATGAATTGGATGTGGATGGTTCAGGTCCATTGCGATCTTCATGGGCTTATTGCAATAAAGATGGGCTTACCATTGTAGAACATAATATGCCTAATGATTCTCTTATTCGCCAAGCTATTGATACCACAGATAAATATTTCCCAATTAGTTATAGGTAAAACATTTCAAAGTTATAAAATATTTTAAATTCGAATGCTGATTTTAGATTATTTGAAAATGCTCAACTTAAAAAATTAATTGAACAATCAGAGAAATGTAATCAAGAAATTAAATTTGAATGCAATAAAGCTCCATTAAGGTAATTCAATTTTTAACTTTTTTTCTGTGAAAATTTTTTTTAACCCATGGTCTTTTAATAAAGTTTTAGCTTCAATGCTTATTTATAATTTTGTCATGAAAGAATATAATAATTTTTTACTAAAACAAAATACTTTAAAGTTTTTGGTTGAATATTGTTAAATTTTGGTGGTTTTTAAAAAATAAAAAATCTTCAAAATTATATGTTTTCCCCTGACTAAAAAATGCCATACCTTTTTCTTAGTTATGTCGTTTCAAATTTATATATTTTATATGACCAAAAAATAAAAGTAAATAATAATGCTTTTAGTTTTTCTACAAACACAACCTGGTTTGAAACTGCTACAAATCCTGGTGGAATGATTAAACAAATTGGAAATAAATCCGATCATTGTGTGTGTCCAGAAGGTGGATGCAAAGAAGGAAGTAAGCATACTTTATATAAAAGATTTTTTTTTTTGCAAATTTTCTTTTAATTCAAAATGTAAAATTTTATTTAAATTTCTTTAGGAAATTGCAATTGTGATAGTTTATTACCATCCATGGATGAGGGACTTTTAACAAAAGAAAATGCAGGAATAACCTTTATTTATGCATTAAAAAATCCTTTTAATGAAGCAGATGCTTTAATGAAAGCTACTTTGGGTCCTCTAAAGTGTAGTGGAAATGGTAAGCTTTCTGTTTTTCAATCGAAATCAATTTTTAACGTCAATGGCAAAATTTTTAGCTGGAAATCGCTTAAATAATGCAATAACTCTAAAAGCTGTCTCTTCATCCTGCGGATATCAAGCCCTTGAAGAATTAACCCATTTTGAAGTTGAATTTCGAACTAAACAAAATGATATTGCTTCCATTATTTCATTGGATGGAAGTTATGAAATTATGGTTTCCCTTCGTGGAGGACATAGTATCACAGTTAAAAAGAAGGAAAATGAAGAAGAAATTGTTCTAGCTAATATTATGTCACAATCTAAGTAAGCTTTCAAAAAAGGCTTTCCTAACTAAAATTTTTTTTAAAAAAAGAAGCAAGAATAAATGTTAAAAAATTTTCAGATTGAGTGACCTTCGATGGCATCGAATTTTGCTTGAAATAATTTATGATGAAATTCGAGTTTCCATTGATTCATATTCCGCCTTTGCTTCATTCACCAAAAAATCTTTTCCTCGAACCATTACCATTGGTGAAAATGCAGGAAATGAAGGATTCACGGGATGCATAAGAAATATAATTTTAAATAATACTCCTCTTGAAGTTAGTGAATTAACAAGAAATTTACCTGATAATTTTAATGATGGCTGTCCAAATCTTTGTCGAGGACATAATTGTGAACAAGGCTCAAAATGCATAGAAAACTTTGATACTGGTTCTCGAACTTGTCAATGCGCAAATCGATTCATTCATCGTGGAGAAAGATGCGAGAAAAGTAAGGTTTTTAAATTTTTACCTTTTTTCTTCAAAAAAAAAACAAGAAACTTTGAAAAATAAATCTTGAAGTTTTTTTACAAAACTTTTCTCTTCGCAAATTTGACGTAATAATATTTTGGCTTATCTTTTTACAGATTTAAATACTAACAGTGAAGTATCATTCCATGACAAAAAAGCTGGATTCCTAGAATATCGAAATGATGACCTTCCCAAAAATCCACTTGAAAGTTCCATCATTGCATTTGGAATTCGAACGGATCAAAAAGAAGCTGTTTTAATTTATGGACATGATCAATCAGATAATTTTATTCAAGTTTGTCAAACATTTATAATACGTTTTTTAACGCAAAAAAATAATAAACATTTTTAGGTACACCTCGCAGATGAATTTCGAATTATTTTAACTTTAAGTAATTACACGGGTTCAAATATTGCAGAAGTTAAATCATGCACAGTATTTTCACAAGCTCATGATGGTAAGTTTTTAGGAATATACAAAAGATAAAAATTAATTTTTTTTGCTGCATACAATTTTTTTGACATTGTTTTCGAGTTTCAATACGAAATGCTTAAATTGCGCAATAGAAACCAAAAGTTATGTTGAGAGAAAAATTAAAACTTTTTAAAATTTTTAACAAAGATTTTTTTTTTACAGAATTCAGTGACATGAGATGGCTTCAAATAATTGTTGAAAGATTTAATAATCGAACCACCCTTTCGGTGGATGATGAACAATGTCAAATTGAAGGTGAAATAAGGCTCGCTCCATTGGATACAAAAATAGAAGATTATCAAAATAAACCTGATTTTGCTATATTACCTCCCAAAGCTCAAGGAAGTTCAACGGTGATTGAAGCATATCAAATTTTATTTGTTGGTGGTGTGCCTCGCCCACATATTTATGATAATATGCGTAAAAAGCGAGCAAGAATGGTATTTTATGATACTCCAATTCCTCCACTTCTTGGTTGCATGCGCGGATTTATAATAGATGATCAAATTATTGATATGCGAACCACAGGGAAACGATATTCAAAAAGTAAGCATAATTTAAAAAAAATTAAAAAGGCATTTTTTCAAAGTTAAAAAAATCTAATTTATCGATTTTTAACTTACAATAAATTTATTTTTAGCTGCAATTCAAGATGGTTGCTTCACGGACTGTGACACGATAGTATGTAAAAATGGTGGACATTGCACTTATAAATGGGAGAATCGAGATCCAGCAACTCGAGATATGACAACTTGTGATTGCTCAAAAACTAGTTACTTTGGAAATAGCTGCTTGAAGGATGTTGGAGTTACATTTGAAGGGAAAAGCAGTTTATTATATAATATTCAAAAGGCTCATTTATTTGATTTAACTAATAGTGAAGAGCAAACTTTCCGATTTGCATTTGCTCCACAAGCAAATGAAAAATTAGTTCAACGTATTGCAACCATTTATTTTAATAATGATCAGTAAGTTATTAATTTTTCTCTCTCTAAAGATTAAGAAAATATTTTTTTCCATATATTTTAAAAATCACTTTTGTTTTGTAAAAAATTTATTGTATAAATTTTCCTCTTTAAAACTAGGAATCGCAGTTTCAATAAATGTTAAAACAAGCTAAAATATTTTTGTTTTAGAACTCTGAGTCGGATTATAAAAATTATTGGAACTTTTTCTGTTGTTTTTTTAAATAAAATAATAATGCCCAATAATAATTTCAGAGAAATTCAAGTTGTTCTCCACGCTAATCAATCCATCAACATAGTTTACACAGGAATGCCAGATCGAGTATATACTTTTGCTGGAAATTATTCAGATGGTTATCGTCACTTTTTCCAAGCCATTTTTGCTAAAGGTTCACCCGTTCTTTTCGTATTTGATTCTGATAAACAATATGCTGAAGATGGATTGAAATTGCATTTGGCTGATGCAACAAGTTTTCGATTTGGTGGAAAATTAGTTAGCACTGATGAAAATGGTTTCGCCGTTATTGATGCTTATAAAGGATGTCTTTCAAGTGAGTCAAAATAAAAGAAAAATGGAAAATTTAGAGATTAAAAAAAATTATTTTTAGATGTCCATATTGATTTCCATCAAAATATTCGAACTCAATTTAAACCACTTTTGGATTATTTGAATCCAACATTTGAAAATAAAGAAATTCTCATTGATGAACCAGATATAACCCGAAAATTACAAGAAAGTAATTGTCCAGAATTTTTAATTCCTGGAGTTTTGCCATGTAAGTTAAATCTTTTATTTTTTTGAAAAGCTTTCTTCGAGGACAGGTCTTAGCCCTTAAATCAAATTTACAGTATTTTTGAGCTAAAAAAGAATTTAACCGAAAATAAAATTTCTCAAAAAAAAAAAGACTTGGAAAAAGTTTATTAAAAATTTAGTTTATGCAAATTTTTAACAATTAAAAAACTCCAACTTTTTAGCCCTTCAACGAAATGTTAATTTCCCTTCATGGGAAGCCGTATTTTCACCCGTTACTTTCCATTCCAATTTCACTCCACAAATTGGTGATGAAGTTGGCCCAGAAGATAGTTTTCCATGGTGGCTAATAATTTTAATGATTATTTTATTCCTTATAATTTTGGCCATCCTTATTTATTGTTGCTGTTGCCCAGCTAAAAAGAAACAAAATAATAGTCGTCCACCAAGCATTGGAAAAGGAACAGATTTTGAAAAAATTCCTCTTCAACATAGTAAGATTTAATTTTTCAATATTACTAATTTTTTTTTTTTTTTTGTTGAATGAACATGAGAAACGATAGTAACTAATTCTTGAAAATTACTGCCATTTTCTGGCTACTCTCATTTTTTTGTATTTGTCACGGAAATTTCACTTTGTTAATTTTTAGAAACCCCAATGATGACCGAACTTCCATTAACACCTTTAAGCGTCAAAGACAACTTTGAGTTACCACCCGCAAACAAAGCTTTATTCGAGCCTGATAATTCCGCATTTCCCGATCGACCACCTGTTTATCATTCAGATTCCCCTCCACAAAGTAACAAGGTTAGTTTTTTTTAAACACACTTTTCTGTTTTTTTTTATTTGGTGTTTTTGGAAAAAAGCCAATAGTAAAAAGTAAAGTTAGGCACTTAGACATTAGTCTTGAATTTACCTTAGGCTTCTATAACATCATCTAGTATTTACTATACTGCTCAGGAAAACCCATATGATGGAGATTCAATTGATACATATGCGGATGATGATAAAGCGGAAGATTTGGATAAAGTTTTATCACAAGGTTTTGGTGAAGAACGGCCAAATGTGATGGATAAAAAAACGTAAGTATGGGGAAATTTTTTTTATGGATTGACACAAAAATTATTTTTCTAATTTTTCAACACAATTTTTTTTCTTCTAATTTTCAATCTCGACAAATGTTTCTAAAATTAATCTATTTTTTTTTTTTAGTAAAAACATGCTTGATAAAACTAATGTTAATCGGGTTTCATCCTTTGATAATGCTGATGGCCGATCACATCCTCCACGACCAACTAAAGTTTTAACGCCCGCTGCCATTCCACAGATCTCTAATGATCTACTTGCTCGTGATTTTTAATTATTAAATTTATTATTCTTGATTTTTTTTATTTTGATAGATATTGATAATTTAATGTTCTGTTTTAAAATTATAACCAGTTTGTTCAAAAAAGTGCCTTTTTATTTTTCTTACGGTTTTGAGCATTAATTTATCTTTATCTTTATCTTTTTATTTTTATTTTCCAGTAATTCAGTCCCTTTTTTAAATTTTATTTGTGCTGCCGGTGTTTTTTTATTAATAAATTATTTTTTAACTTTTTAATTATTGAGAATAATATATTTTGGAATTCAGCCCCTATTTGTATTTTTATAGACAAAATTAACTTAATCATTTAAAGAAATAAGAAGTATAAGAAATATTTATGATTTTTGAATTTTATCAATCCGTTTCATCTCCATAAGATTTGTAAATTATTATCGGCAAAAATACATTAAAAAATCAACCAACATTTTTTTCTTTTTTTTTCCAAAAAGAATTGGAAAGTTTTTCTTTTTTTTCTTTAAAGAAAAACTTTTTATGCAATTAAAAATTTATTTTCTTGACTAATACATTTAAAACGATTAAAACACATTGTATGCACTTCTTAAAAAGCGTATGATAAAGTTTTATCTCAAAATACAATATTTTTATATTTTTTTCATTGTTGTTTGGTGGCTTTTGCGTTTATCAAAAAAAATTTATTTGATTGGGGAAAACAAAAAAATAATGAATGATAAGCAATAAAAAAAAGTGTAATTAAAAAAATATTGTAGAAACAAAAATCAATTTTTATAACTTTCATAGAAAAGAAAATGAAGCAAATTTTTTTACATAGAGAACAATTCAACGATGTTGCTAAAATCCTAGAGGCTAAAAAATCTTACTATATTTGGATACATGAAAATTAAAATAATAAATGCAAAATAAGAAAATTATTTCAATAAAATAAAAACAAAAGAAAAAACACAATAAATTTTTTTTCCACAAATTTTTGAGTTATTTAAAAAAGTTTGAATATTATTTCATTCATTTTAAATGCTAACAAAGGGGTTTGCCTCTTGCTTTTAATACAACAAATTTTCGAGTAAACAAGTTTGCTACAACATGAAAAAAAAATGTTTGAAGATAAAGAGCAAAAAAATCGAACATTCCGGCATAGTTTAAAATAGCTTTCATCGGTGTCTTACATGTTCCATCATCATCACCGAATGCACCATACAATCCCCAAATGCCTCCTTAAAAAGTTTTTATTTTATTTTTTATACAAACCCGGGTGATTTTTTAAAAGTATTTGAAAATATTTTTTTATCGACTAAATAAAGCCATAACTATTGAAATGCAAAATAAAATAACATGAAAATAACCAAAAATAATTTTATTCCCAAGTTTATTTTTCCAACTTTTCCAAAAACTTTTGGATACAATGCGGAAATTTTTTTGGTAATACTTTCCTCGCAAAAAATATAGCAAGATACACCATTCGATAACGCTTAAACCAGAAATAATACCAAATACTATTGAATAATATGGAGCCCATGGATATGCTTTGCAATTATTGAATTTAATTCCATAATATAGCAATAAGATGGATAGAATTACTGTAATTTTATTTGGACACTTTTTATTTTTTATTCTTTTAGCATCAACAAAAAAACTTACATGGAACGGTAACCATTAAAATAGCAAAATAGGCATAATATGTAAATACCATTAAACAAGTTTTACTTTCTTTTGTTTGATATGTTTCTGTCGTAGGGGTGTTATGATTATTTGTGCTGGGAGTTGTAGTCCATGCCGATTCATCACTACAAGAAATTTCAACGTTTCTCGCTTTTGCGGCATTTTTTTCGGTTTTTGCGCTTGAATTACAATTAAAAACTTTTCTGCAACAAGCTATAAATCCATGCATACAACAACAACAATAACAAAATGCAATTAATACGCCTAATACAATCATAATATATTCATACCAATATATTTTTGGACATCCTTTACCATAACTTAAACAAGTTGATTGAAAGTTATTTTCTTCTGATACAGTTGAACAACATGTTACACATATATTTTCTGAATCGCATTGTGTGTTATCATTATCACAAGGGGATGTACATCTAAAGAAACTTTTATTTGATTTTTTAGATATTTGTTTTATTAAATACAATCCTTAGTAATTTTAAGTTTAAAAAAAGAAAAAAGAATTCAAATGGAAAATATGTATAATAAAAATTTTAATAATTACTATACAACTAAGTGTAAATTATTTTGGCTACAAGTATCTTACGTAGTTTCATCATCTCCATGTCCTACAAAAAAGAATAAGGCAATGAATAAAAAATACATCCAATAATTTTTCATTTTGATACAACTTAAATATTAATTTTGTTTTAAAATTGTGTTAAATCTTTAAAATAGCAATTTTTTGGTGGGTAAAAATTTTGTGAATAATTGCTTTAAAGAATCAAAACTATTAAACTCAAAAAGAAAAATTGTGATAAAGTTTTATCAGAAATATTATGCTCATTCTTGGCGTCTAGAATTTTTTTACAACAAGTTTTTTCTTTCAGTTTAAAACGGTAAAAATAATGGATGATAAGAGAAAGAAAGCGTCGAAAAAAGTCGATAACGCTTAAAAAGAAATTAAACCAAATCCTATAGAAAACCATGGAGCCCATGGATATGCTTTGCAATTGTTGCGAAATTGGACGCTACGAACTATTAACTTTGATTGTGTGTTTGTTTGTCCAGAGAAATCCAACATGGGAAAATTCAATAAAAATGAAAAAATTAATCAAATTTTAGTAGCATTAAAATCGTTGTTAAAGCTATTATAAAAAACTTTTTAAATTCTTTGATAAATTATATTTTAATTAATAGTTGTTTCAAAATGCTAGGTAAAAAAATTCTCATATTTTTAAGCTTAAACCCTTACTTTATTTTTACTTTTCTTGCAATTAATTTTTGTCGACCGTCATAATATTTTAATTTACAATAAAATAATGATTTTTATTTGCAATAAATGAAAAACAATATGTTGGAAATTCACAAAAAAAAGCAATTAATTATCATTTAAAACTCAAACATTCAAGAATCAAATTTCCCTTAGGTATAAAAAATTGTGTGATCAAAATCAAAATATTTAATTCCACCAACTTGTCTAAAAAGTAAATGAAGAGTGGAACCATTGGTAATGCCACATTCAGCTAAAGTTTTTTCATCACTTCGCATTTTTCCTAAAAAAAATTAACATATTTTAATAACTTTTTCAAATTATTTATAATGAAGCATACCTAAAAATAATAATCTAACATTTGAAATGGGAATGCCTTCATTTGAAGCTACAGTATTTTTGACATCTCCAATTTTTGTATTTGCTGTTAGATTTGAAATATTTATAGATCGGCCATCCATTTTCATAACCGAAATTGTCATAAAATTTGATGGCGGAAGAGTTGATAGTGGACGAGCTGACTAAAAAATTTTTATTTTGATACGGTTTTTAGTAGTAATTTTCTGTTCAAAAAATCAATTTAAAAATAACACTTACACTTGACGCTGGAGGAACTGAAATAGGGAAATTTGAATTAATGCTTGCTTGACATAATGGACATTTAGCTGGTCCCGAACTTGTCTAAATTTAAAAAAATTCATTCTCAGTTTTAAACAAAAAATTTCAAATTAATTTTATTATCCAAATTTCTTACTTCAATCCATTGTTTAATGCAAGCATTATGAAATTTATGAGAACACGAGGTGGTGATAATATTGGAAGTTAAATTTTCATGACAAATTGAGCAAACCGCTTTATCACTTTCATTATTTCTCATAATTTTTATTTAAAATAATATTGAACAATCACTTTATCAAATTTTCTAATATTGGCTAAAAGCTTTTTTTATGACAGAAGAAAATAATAAAGAAAAAAAAGTAAGTTTCACAATTTTGTTTTTATGCAATTAATGAGGTAATTAATTATTATGTCACCACAAAAAACTTTTATTTTTGCAAACATGAACGTCTTTTTTTATTTTAAAAATGTACAGGGTACAATTTTTATATCATTAATATTTCTTTTGTTGCTCGAAGTTTTTTTTTGATAAAAAAAAGTTTCGCAATATTGAACATCGGTTATTGTTATTCAAGGTCGCGCAATTGTCTTTTTTTGTGGTGTAATTTTAATTACACTATTAAAAATAACATCTTTTATTTTTGTAACTTGATAAAAAATAATTCTTTACAAATCAAAAACAGTGAATTAATTATTTTTATTTATCAAATTACCGGTTTTTTTATGGACGAGAAAAAGATTTTTTACCAAAGATTAAAAATATAGTTATTTATATTTCTTCCAAGTTTCTATTAGATTCGACAATCTTACTCTTTTAACATTTCCCCCAAAAATAATTTTTTATTTATGATTTAAAAACTCAATTATGCTTAGAATTTATGCTGTAATGGTTTATGCGTGATTATTTTTTTCACATCTTTTCAAAAAAAAATTTTTGCGAATTTTTTTTCTACAAATTAATATGATTTCAGAATTTATTATTATGGCCTTACAACGAATTTATAAAGATTTACAAGAAATGCAAATGAAGCCTCCAACTAATTGCTCTGCGGGTCCTGCAGGCGATGATTTTTTTATTTGGGAAGCAACAATTATCGGGCCTATTGAAACCCCATATCAAGGTGGAACATTCAAACTCAATATTGAATTTCCAAGTGATTATCCATTTAAACCTCCAAAAGTTCGATTTACAACAAAAATATATCATCCTAACATCGATTTTAATTCGGGTTACACATGCTTGGATATTTTGAGAGATAAATGGAAGGTGGTTTATAGCATCTCTCAAGTTTTATTGGCCATCACTGGCATGCTTGATGAACCCAATCCTGATGATCCACTTAATGGTGAAGCAGCAAAATTGTATAAAAGTAATCGACAAGCTTTTGATAAAAAGGCAAAAGAAATGGTTCAACAATATGCAATGTTTTAATTAATTTTTTTTTAAATATTTTATGCATTTTGCTTTTTATGATTGAATATTATAAAAGCTGATTATGTTTAAAATAAAATTTTATAAAAAAGGTTTTTTTTAATCAATAATTGAGAATCAACATTTTAGTTTCAAAAAGTGGTTATAATTCCTTCCAACTTGTACAAATTACCCGTTTATATGGTGGATAGTGGGAGTTTCTTATAGCAAAAATTTAAGCTTTAAATAATTCACTTTACGGTTGTTAAAATTTTTTGAAAAGTGATTAATTTTCTCCAATAATGTAAGAAAACATCGAATGTTTTTGTTTTAAAGAGTGAAAAAAAAAGAGACTATTAAAAAATTTTGTTTGATTTTCATCTAGACCCTAACAAATAATTTCACCAAAGAAGGCGAAACAATGGCTTTCATAAAGTATTTAGCAATTAAAAAAAAGGTAAGTCACAATTTTTTTAATGCAAAAACTCGTTTTTTTTTATATTTTCCTAATGAAGAATTTGTTTCCCAATTACTAAAGCCATTAATTCTTTAATTTTGATTTGGCAAAAAAAAATTTTTATCAAGTAATCTTAAACTAAACGTGTCGACCATCTTCATTTTTAGTGTATAATTAAATATGTAATTAATTACATACATTACAAAAAAAAAGAAAGAAATAATTGCGCGACCTTGAAAAGTAATAAACGGTACTTAATTGGGTGAAACATTTTTTTCTCAAAAAAATCTTTAATTAAAAAATTAAAAAACAAAGATATAAAAATTGTACACCACATTTTTTTGTGTTAAAAAGAGGTTGTTAAATTGTTATTATAACATCTTCTTCCTTTGAACTTAAATAAGACTGCTACCCAACTCATGGAATCCCAACTCGTGGAATCCCAACTCGTGGAATCCCAACTCGTGGAAAGTACCCAACTCGTGGAAAAAAGTGCCCAACTCGTGGAAAAAAAGTGCCCAACTCGTGGAATTTTTCAACGTTTTTAAACCCAACTCGTGGAAAAAAAAAGTGCCCAACTCGTGGAAAAAAAGTGCCCAACTCGTGGAATTTTTCAACGTTTTTAAACCCAACTCGTGGAAAAAAAAAAGTGCCCAACTCGTGGAAAAAAAGACCCAACTCGTGGAAAAATGATCTATTGACTTTTTCAGTAGATTGCAGTCAATGATCTATTGACTTTTCCAGTAGATTGCAGTCAATGATCCATAGGGTTTCCCTATAGATTTTGTTGGGAATTAAAACTCAAACAATTACTCTCCAATATTTCAAAGCTTTTTTAAACAATTATTAATATACCATAGTTTTGACGATCCATAGGCTTTCCCTATTAATCGCTGTTAATTATCCATAGGACTTCCCTATGAATTGCTGTCAATCATCGATAGGCTTTTTAAATCGATCAATTTTAATTAATACCTTTATTTATCTTGTTATTTTTAAAAATCATAAATTTATGCATAGACATATTCAAAGATTAATGAAAATGCAAACCATAAGGAAGTCCTATGATTAAAAGATTATAGGTGATGTTTACTTTTTTTTATGCTTTAGAAGTATGACGAATAGGTATATCTTTTTCATCAAAATTTTTAACTACTGTTGAGGTAAATTACTTAGTAAATTTATCATTCATAAAACCTTTTGATCCAAATATAAGGCAAGCAGTGGCAGTGAATCAGCTCACTCGTGTTTCACCTTTTGTCTCTCAGTTGGTCGCTTATTCAAAAGGTTATGCTGCTAAGTTTTGAGAATCTTTTAAATTGATTTAATATTAACCACAATATTAGAAGATTCTGAAAATATCGCGATTTATGCCAATTCTTGGTAATTAATTAATCAGTTTCCAGAATTCATTTGCACAACTTCAGACCTCAGTCGTTTATAACCAATTTCTTTACTAAAAAATGGCTGAAAGTTGTGAATACCAGATCGGATTAATGACTGATATTTTTTAATTATTAGCCTTCCATTTCTATTAAGAATTTGAAAATCTTTAATGAAATCTGTATATTGCCCATTCTTTTGTTGATCAACCAATGCTAGGAGTAAAACAACAAGTGAGCAATAATAAGGTGAAGCCAAACAGAACCTTAATGAGATAATGATATTGAAATCCATAGCTATATTCGTAAAATCTCTTAGATACTTTGATAATTTTACTTTCAAGCTTTTCGAGAAAACTGCAACAATAATTTTTAGCATAACAAAGTGAGTTTTCCCCCCAAATTTCTATTAATGAAATGCAAATACGCAATTTCCTTTACACTCAAACGGCTCGAATCGATATCTCTGGGGACCATTTCATCGAAGTTGGAACCAAATTTCATTCCTGATAGCAAATATCGTGAAGCATTAGCAAGACTTCTTAACCCACAAGGCGGTGGATCAGATAAAACTCCAGCTTTATTGTCGAGAATTAGCTCCAGTTGGAGGAATTTGAGTAAAGGAAGATTTTGAAGTTAATATTTATCCATTGCTTGTACAAATTACATATTGATTTTTTTCTAAAATGATGGCATTCTTCTTTCCTGGAAGAAATATTGATAAAGAAGATCAACAAAATCTTGATAAAATTTATGAATCCCAATAAGCTCATTCATCTGGTTGATTTTCACTGACCCGTCGACTTCGACGAGCAATGAATGGATCCCTTACCTCAAGCAATTCAAATTCTCGACAATGATGATTAACAGCGATTAATAGGGAAAGCCTATGGATCGTCAAAACTATGGTATATTAATAATTGTTTAAAAAAGCTTTGAAATATTGGAGAGTAATTGTTTGAGTTTTAATTCCCAACAAAATCTATAGGGAAACCCTATGGATCATTGACTGCAATCTACTGAAAAAGTCAATAGATCATTTTTCCACGAGTTGGGTCTTTTTTTCCACGAGTTGGGCACTTTTTTCCACGAGTTGGGTACTTTCCACGAGTTGGGATTCCACGAGTTGGGATTCCACGAGTTGGGCATTTCCCCTTAAATAACGGTGGAATATAATTAACAACAATAAAAATATTATAAATTGAAGGAAGAAAATATCGGATTTGTTGAAGCCGGTTATCCTATTCTTGACCGAAATAGCCTTTAATATATATCTGTCAAGTAATTCACTCCATCAAAAGACTTTGATTTGAAATTTAATTCCCTTCAAAAGGAAAGTATTACCATGGATTCTAATAACTATCGTTATCATGAACAAAATCCCCCACAAATAAATCCACAAAGTAGCTCACTTTTACACTCTGATTGGATTAATCATCAAGAAACTTTAAATGTAGGCGTAAGTTTTAGCTAATTAAAAAAAACCTTCCCTTTTTTGTAAATAATTTTAGAGGCTATTAAATGAAAAATCCCCAACTTCAATGATTCATCAATATGAAGAAGAAGATAAAAAAATTTTGGAAAAATATGATATTCAAATATTTCAAAGTGATTTGGAAACTCTTAATGATTGGTTATCTGATGCCATTGTGAATTTTGCTGCTTTAGAAATATATGAAAATTTAAAGGATTATATAAAAGCTATAGTAAAAAAACCATCTCATGTTTTTTAATTTATCTTATTTTATTTAAGGTTAATATTGTGCCATCAACTTCATGTGATATCATAAAATATGTTGTTTCACCTCAAATTCCATTAATATTTGAAACCTTAGACCTCACACTTGAAAAATGGCAATTTTTTATGTTCAATAATAACTCTAATTTTGGAAATCATCGAGGTTCACATTGGAGTTTATTATTATTTCATCCAGATGAAAAATGTTTTTATCACGCAGATTCTATTGGTGATGGATATGTTAGTGATTTAATGCAAAATGTAAATTTATTTTATTCTTTTATTTTTTTTAATGAAAGTATTTGCCTCTATTTTTTCAGCTTGCATCAAAAATTATGCTTCAATGGAAAATACCACTTTCACATGTTAAAAGTTTAAATTGTCCACACATGAGATTTAGTGGAGATTGTGGTATTTATCTGATCGAATATCTTCGTTGTATATTAGAGGTAATTATTTCTGGTTTGTGGAAAATTTTTCATGTTTTAGAAACTTTGAAAAATTTGTGCTGGCTATTAAAAACAGATAACAAAAAATAAATGTTTTAATTTTCTTAAATTTTTGTAAATTTGTAAATAAAAACTTTTTCTTCAGAATTTAACTGATGCTAGAAAATGGAATGATTTTCAAAATATGATGTCATATGAGTATATGAGAAATCGTCGTGTATGTTTGAAAAAGTTAATCCTGGATTTAGCTGAAAATAAAGAGCAACCTGTTATTTTCTCTACGAATGATTTATCTAAAGCTATCAACAATGACAGGGCAAAAGAAATTTCTACCAAAAGCCTTGATATCCCCTCATCGTCAGCATCCATTCAACCCTATAAAGAATATAAAACTGGTGACCATGTTCTTGGAGATTATAAACTTGATGGAGCTTATCTTGAATATAATTCAAATACTATAAATAATTTAGATACATCCGAATTGTCTTTATCACAACCAAATAATAAAATAGAAGATTATCGAATCATGAATGATTATCAAACTCCAAAATTGAAAGAAGAACAACGTCCATTACAATTAACAAATGATGAAATCCTTCAAATTTCTCGAAATAAAAGAAAATGGACACCTGATATCGACGACCGACAAATTGAAGAAAAAGGTACATATTTAAATAATCGATGTAAATCAGAAACCATTATTCACCACAGTATCTGCCAAACAAAACTCAATGATTTGGAAAGCTCTAATATTTCAACACCTTGTGATTATGGTAGCAATACAACACGGTTTCCGGCACACAAACAACCATTTATTTTAAACCAAAATAATTCTTTAACTTCATCAAGCACCCAGTTTTCTTCACAAACAACAACAATCATTTGGGAAATCCCTATAAAACACATTTAAATAAAACTTCTATTCATGAATTTTTATAATTTCTTGAAAAATGACTATTCTATGATATTTTCCATAATAACCAAAATATTAAAATAATTTTATTTCCAAGTTTATCTTTCCAATTTTTCAAAAATCTTTTTGTCATAATACAGGATTTTTGATAATAAATTTCCCTTTCGTAAAAAGCATAATAAAATACAACATTCTAAAATAATGGCTGATCGAAAAATAAAATGTCATAAATTGTAAGGATTAAAATCAAAGCTTAGCCTCTTACAGAACTTACAACCTTTGAAAATTGACTTTTTTGGCTAATTTAAGTTTGAAATTTTATTTAGAAAACATTATTTTGATTTTAATCTAGAAGCCCTTTGACATATTTAAAAATATTTCTTTGTTTAACCATTTTTATTCTCCAAAATATTTATTTTTTGGCAAAGTTTTCTTTTCGAGTTTTATTCTAAATTTAATGCATTCAATTTTGTAAAAACTATAGCCATGTTTTTTGTGCGTTTTGTTCATTCAAATAAAATACAATTAATCATTTTTATTTTTGAAGTAAAAAACAAAGAATAATTAAAAGCAAAAAAAGAAAAAAAGATTTTTTTGTTATGCATGCTTCCAATTTAGAGTTATCAAAATAAATAGAGAAAAAGACACAAAATTTTTAATGCTAAGCGAAAGAAGAAAAAAAGGACGCGGTGGATGTTGATGATTTTTGATGTTGATGATGTTAGTTGATGATGATTGACGATGATGATGTTAATTATTGGTCCTTGAATTAATTTCACGCTGAACACAAATACTTTTGCATATTTGTCCGCAGGAAGAAGAAGAAGCAATTCAACAATAATAAATTAAAATTAAAAACAAAAAAACTAAACTAAAAATTTACAAACAAATAGGTTTTGAGATTTTGGGACCCCAGTTTGGGCGATGGACAAGCGACGAGGAGCAAAGAGTACCGAGACCGCAAAGGAGCTCAATGCTTTTAAAAGATGGTAAAAGGAGAAAATGATTTTGATGTTGATGGGTTTGATGGGGCTTAATAGCCTGGTGGAGTACGTGGTTCGGGGCAGTGATCGCAGCCACCTGAAATAAAAATTAGATAAGTTGAAGCCCAAAAATTCCTGATAATAAACATACCCTTTTCACCATCATCTCCAGATGGTCCTGCTGGACCAATAGGTCCAGCACGACCTTCACGACCAGGTTGACCAGCATCTCCGGGAAGACCAGGTGGTCCATCATATGAATTTCCAGCTGGGCCGGGTTCACCTTTTGGTCCAGGTTCACCCTTTTTACCAGCAGGCCCAGGAGCTCCTTGATTTCCAGGAATGGGGATTTGACGACCAGGTTGTCCAGGAGCACCACGAGGTCCTTCACGTCCAGGTCGGCCTTGTGGGCCAGCTTGACCTTGCATACCAGGTTCACCGGGAACTCCATCACGTGGGGGCTCGCCAGGGCTTCCTTTAGGTCCAGGTGGTCCTCTTGGACCCATTGGTCCAACAGGGCCAGGTGGTCCAGGTGGGCATGAAATAGTTGTTTCTCCTTCACTTTGAGCTGGTAATAATTCTGCATCCTTGCCAGCTTTTCCATCATTACCCTTTTCTCCATCTTTGCCATCATTACCATTAGGTCCGTCTGGGCCAGCATTGCCAGGTGGGCCTTGATGACAGGTGCATGCAGTGCATGCGGGTTCAGCATTAACTGCTGGGCCACCATATCCTCCACTGCTAGGAGCAGTTGGGGCACTTCCATAACCACCAGCTCCGCCAGCTCCACCAGATGTAGGATGATTGCCTCCAGTGTTGCCACCAGATGCTCCACCACCATAACCTGATTCAGGAACCCATTGACCGAAAAGCCATCCACGTTTAACACGATTTCCATGACCTTTTCCAATTTGAAGTGCAGTCATTTCAAGCCACATATCACGTGAACGAGCTTTACAATAATCTGTTTCAACCATAAGATGGGATTGGAATGATTGAACATAATTGTATAACATTGGAAGGGTAACCACTGAAGCAATTACAGCAACAGTTGATACAACAATTGCTACAAAAGCAATACGGCGCATTTGGCGGTGCTCATCGGTCTCCTTGAGCGGTGCGGTCTGCACGCTCGACGTGTCCATCTATAAAAAAAAACAGAGAATTTAGTAAAATTTAAAATCATTTCCAAAAAAATCCACGACTTTTCTTTAAAAAAATAGAAAGCAGAAAAACCACGAAGAAGATGCAACTGAAGAAGCAAACTCAAAAACTGATGATATTTTTCACAAAAGATCGAGAGCTTTTATATGGTTTGATAAAAATCCTTTTTAGCCTTCTTCAGTTCCGCCTTTTTCAATACAAAAAAATAGTAAAAGAAATCCACAATCTGCCTAAGGGCATCCATATCCTTAAAAAACAGAAGAGCAAGCAGAAGTAAGTTAGTCGTCGTTAATCGTAATGTCCTAAATTTCTTTTTCTCGATAACGACGACACCCAAAAAAAAATGTCGAGCAAGAGAAGAAAAAAAATCAACTGAAACCGGGTCATTTCATTTTTTTTTCTTTTCTCTTGCGGGAAAGGAAAAAAGCTTCTGCAGCCACTTTAAAAAATGAAAAATTGGAGAAAAAACGCAGTAAATCAAACGCCTGCGGGTGTCGTCAAAGACGTCGTCGTTTTTTTAGTAAAAAATAAATTAAGGATGAAATAAGTGGGTTAGTAATCAAAGTCAATTTTTTATTTAATTAAGAAGATGGATTTTTTTATATTTGCTATTGATTAAATGAATATCCAAGAAAGTTAAAATGTTGATGAAAATCATTTGAAAAAATATTTGTGGTTTATGGAAAAAAATGCAAGAAAGAATCAATTTAGTTGAAAGCTTGTTTTTAAAAAATCATTGCTTAATATATTTGCAACGTTAAAAAGGCATAGTTTTTTGATCACATTGGACTTGGAATTATCACAAAAAAAAATTATTTCGGCATCTGCTCTTTTATTGATCTTCTTTTTCTCAAGTGTTTTATTTTTTCTTTCAAAAAATACTTGTTAATTTTTAAATTTTCTTTGAAATTGCAATAAAATTTAAATTAATATATTCTAAAAACTCCGCTTTTTTGATCCTTAAAAACTTTTCTTTCTTGTTTAGTTTTTTGCTCAAAGAAATTCAAAACAGAAAATTGCCAGCTAATCTTTCAAACGTTAAAACACAACCCGAAAAAAAATATATTTTTCTTTAGCATTGTTCTTATTTAGCCTTCTTCTTATCAACTTCTTTTTTCTCAACAAAACTTAATCCCTTTTCTTTCTATCAGCCAAATCAGGGTGAGTTGACCTTTAAGCTGCTTCATCATAATCAAACAATGAACGAAAAACAAGGAAAAAAAATCAAAAGAAAAAAGTCAGCAAAGTTGAAATATACAACAGAGTGATAACAAGCAAGGTACACATACATACAGTTCTTTGCTTTTTATTCCATTTTTTTGTTGCATTTTTATTTTGCGTTTTGGCTGCTTTTGGTTGCTGCTTTGTTGCTTTTTGTGTAACTTTCTAAGAGATCGGGGAAAAAGACAAACCAAAATTTAAATTTTAATAATAAAATGTTGAAATTTATAATTTTTTTTGCTTTCTTAGTCTCGGCGCTTTCAGCTGATACTTTGCAACATTTACAAATTGTGAGCATTTGAAATTTCTCTTTTTCAACTAATTTTTATTAAAACTTTTGGCTTTTTTTAGTTATATCGACATGGTGATCGAGCTCCAGAAGGCACATATAAAAATGATCCATATCAAGAGGATGCATGGCCGGTAGCATGGGGAGAATTAACAGATGTAAGCTAAATTAATATTAATTTCTTTAATATCCATAAAAAGACTACTTTTTGGAGTTTGAATACTAATGAATCCAAAGTTACTTTCAAAAAAGTTGAATTCAATAAATAAATATTTTTTTAGTTAGGAATGCAACAACATTTTATTCAAGGATCTAAAGTTCAACAAAAATATATGTTTGAAACTCCTTATTTACCACAAACTTATAAAGCAGCCGACGTAAGTTATTCTTGTTTTCAAATTCCAAACCAAAAATTTAAACCTTTAATTTCAGCTCTATGTTCGTTCCACAGATATTGATCGAACTTTAGTATCCGCTTATTCACATCTCGTTGGATTATATTTAGGTTCAAATGGAACATATCCATCAATACCTAATTGGCCAACCAAATTTTCACCCATTCCTGTTCATACCGTCAAAGATGATACAGATCATGTAAGCCACCAAAAAATACCGCGTCCGTTGGAGACTATGAGTAATCCAAAAAAGCTTTTTTAGTTGCTAAATGTTGACGTTGTATGTTTGAGAATGGATGAATTGGAAGCTGAACAAGTTGCACATGGAAAATTTGTTCAATATCTCACGGCTCAATTGGTGAGTTTTAATCGCGATGACTGCTAATAACCCTCCAAAATTTTTTTTTCTTCAGCCTTTGCTCCTTGAAATCTCAGATAAATCAGGTGAAAAAATAACTGATTTTAAAGGACTCAAAAATTTTTATGATGATGTTACGATTGAAAAAATTCATAACATGACTTTACCCGCTTGGATCACCGATAGTATATTGAATCAAATGAAAACCATTGTTGAAACATGCGAAGATTATATTTTTGGTTTAGAAGGATTTGGTAAAAAAGAAAATTCTGAATTAATTATGCTTAAAGGTGGTTTATTGCTTCAAGAAATGATTGAAAATATGGATAAAGCTATTGCGGGAAGTGATAGGCCCAAATTACATATGTTTTCTGCTGTAAGTTAAGGCAGACTAAAAATAATTTAAAAAATTTTGATATTCTAATTTTATGGATCCTTTTTTATTTTACTTTAAAATTTTTCGCAACGGAAATATTTTTTTTAGCACGACACCACCGTTGCTGCATTTTTACGCACATTGGAAGCTAAAATTGGAGTGATTGGAAGTGAAAGTCCTGATTTTGCTGCAACCGTTGCTGTGGAATTATGGCAATCATCAACCGATAAAAGCGAATATGTAAAACTTTTGTATTCAGATAATGCAAATACAGATTTTCGAGATGCGACTAAATATATTGGAAATTGTGGTGGCAGCGATATTTGTGTTTTTGATACTTTTAAACTACGCTCACAAAAATATGTTCCTGGTGATATAAATAAAGCTTGTGAAAAATTGTAAATGTAAAAAATGTATTTTCATTAAATAAAAAAGTTTTATTAAAAAAGCTATAAAAGTGAGAAATAAAAAACAATAATTTGAGAATCACAGAAATATGAAGCAAGAAATTTATTTACATTATGCAAATTTAAAAACAAAAAAGTCTTTAAGAAGCCACAGGAATCATAGAAGCGACTTTCTTGGTAATAGATTTTAGGGTAGTTGATTTGGATTTCGTAATTTTAGCGATACTCGAAATCTCTTTTTTACTTTGACAAAGAAATGCTCGTCGATAATTTTTGATACTTAGCAAAGTGATCAAAGGATTAAACACCACAATATAATGAAATGGCATAAATGCAAAAAGCATATATCCGTCTTGCTTTCGAGCAAATTCAGCTGGCACAGCGAAAATTAAAATGAAAGTAATAACTAATGCAATTAAAGAAAAACATGGCATAATTGACTTTTAAAAAAAATTGTTATTAAAATTAAGAAGAAAAAAAAACTTCAAAATGAGTGACTCACTTGCAAAATCATTCGTCGACCAAATTGTTTATGAATTATTAAAGTTTGTTGTGAAAAATGTACTTTTGATGAATTTAATTCTTTTTTAACCTGCCAATTAGAAAGAAAAAACAATGCGGTGGTTGTGAACGTCACCGCAAACATAATTACTCCATAACCAATGAATAAGTAATGATGCTGAAAAAAATATTGAGTAAATTAAATAAAGTTTAATCATCTTAATTTTATCTAAAGGGTTATTGAGGCAAATTTTTAAAAGAAGCGTGGGATTTAATATACGGGAGTTATTGGCCAAGATAACTTTGTTGTAAAATCAGGTTTTGCGATTAGCTAATTATCTTAAATATCCTCAAACCCTGACCCTATGTGTTAATATAATATGACAAACTTACAATTGGAATGGATCGAAATGTGTTAATTAATAATGGATAATCTTTCCATAATACCATACTTCTCAATGAATCATTATAAGATAAATCAACATTTTGACATGGCTTACATAAATATAATAAACTTAAAAGAGCTGCAAAAATAAATATTCCAAATAAAAGCAGCCATGTTCTATTTGCATTTGGCGTGGTTCGACTAAAAATAATTTCTTGAAAATGAATTTTGAGAATAATGACTAACTAACCGTACGATAACCAAATATCTAAATAAAGCCTGTATTATCATATTCCACATTACTGCGTGTAAACAAGCCATAAAGAGAAACATGGCGAGACATGGATATATTCCATATGGAGGAACCCAAGATGAAGTACGAAAATATATTCTAACATCAGAAGTTTCAATTTGCTATAAAAAAAATTAATTTTCAAAATGTTAGGGAAGGAGATCTTCGGCATTGTATAAAATTATAACTACTTACTATGACAGAAAATCCTAAAACTAAAGCAAAAATCATATCTACCACGCAAGTTTGAAGCATAACATGAGAATAAGATTTCATTTCCTTTGAAGTTTTCTTTAATATCAAAAATATAAGTACTGAATTTAATATAATTGATAAGCCACTAGACCCATAAGCGCTCATATTATAAATAATATAATTATCCATAGTGTCTTTTTAAAACCAAAAACAATATGGAAAAACTTAGAAATGACAACAACAACAAGAAAAACGTATTAAAAGTAAGAAATTATTTTATTAAGTGTTTCTTTTTTTTTACTTTGTTACTACAAACAAATTAATTTAAGAAATATGTATGACAAAGAAGGTTTATATATGAAATTATATTCTCATAACCAATTAATTATCTGTATTTATACATATATGAGCAAAATAAAATTAGAACAAAAAATAAAATTACGCTTCCTATTAAAAAAATAAAGAAGGCAAAATAATGGAAGAATAAAATAACAATTTAAAAAAATAATTAATAGTTTTTGTTTAATAAAAAGAAGGTCGGTTTGTTGAAGCATGAATGTTATTCATTTATTTTTTAATTATTAAAATAAATTTAATTTGATGTCTAACCAAATAATGAAAATATTTTGACCTTTATCGATAAAAGAAAAAAAATTGTGTACTGTATTTTTATATTTATAGTTCCAAACATCAGCGACGTAAAACAAATATTGTGGATGATTGACCAATTAAAATAAGACTAAATTATTCGGAAATTTTTTTTGTTTATTAAAAATGATGCGATAAACTTTTATTTATAAAAAGCATTTATTACTATGGAAAATGACACACATAAACAAAAAAATATTTATATTATTCAGAATTTTTCAACAACAAAAAAACTTTTTAAAAACAAAAACCAAAAGTGAAAGGAAAGGTGCCATCCAATAACAGAAAATATAAAATAAAGGAATTGTTTACTAATTTATCGATAAATAGCCTTTTGAAAGCAACAAAAAAAAAGTGATATTGATTCGCTTTCAAAGAGGTCATAAGCCGAAGGCGAAATTGTCGCTATTTTTAGTTTTGATATCCACCCAATGCCATTTGACCTTTTCCTATGGGAGAAGATGATCATGCTATGCGAGCAGAAAAAATATTCTAGACTTGGAAAAATTAAGTCCATTTATGCAAAATAAAAAAGTTCATTCTATCAAAATACCCTTTAAACTATATTTTTAGTAATAATAAGCTGAAGCCGCTCTAAAGAAGTGACAAACAACAGTGGAAGAAAAAACCATATTTAAAAAATTTGGTTCAAGAAAAAATGATATAAAAAATCAACTTAAAAACTTAGCGTTTTAGATTTTAAAATTTAAAAAACTGTAGTGTTAGAAAAGAGATAAAGGGAAAAATATGTAAATTTATTATTCTACTAAAAAACACAAATAAATATATTACAGCAAATAAAAAAATTTTATTCAAAAACTTCAAAGTTTTTGTCTATTTTATATTTAATATCATTCACATTCTCACATTGAATTGCACAAGCCCGATCAATAATTTTCATGCGTTTAAATTGTAATAAAAAAGTATTAATTTTAAAGAAATCGTCATAAGAATAAATGAAAACTATTGTTAAACTGAAAAATTAAAAATATGTAAAGCAAATATAAAAATAAAAGTATTCGATTTTATAAAAAAAACTTACTGAAATCGATTCAATTTGGATAAATCTTTAATAAAAGTTTTAAATTCATTTAAATATTGACCAAAATGAATTCGGCCACAAAAAGCAAAGCTTTTCAAATTTGGAGTAATTAATTGTTTGATTAAACTAAAAGAAATTCCATGTTTTGAATATAAAGAAAAAATTTCGTTGAAATTGAGACTAATCGGCCAATTTTGAATTAAATTGATATCAAAGTTTTTTTCTGTTTTTAAAATAATTTTTACTGAATCCCAAACTTTAATTTTGATTTGATTATTGTTTTGCTTTTGAGAAGACAAATTGATACCATAACATCGTTCTCGAGAGTTACAATAACATTTTACTTTATTTCGTAACAGTTTACCATCGAGAATAAGAACATTTTCGATTGAATGACAACGTTTTGAAAGATTTTTCGCAAATTTATTAATTGAAGCAAAAGTTTTTAAACTTTTTCCATCACAAATTTCAACAAATCTTCGTTAACACACATATGGAAGCAAAATAAAATCAAAGGTTAGTTTATCGTTGTCGTCGTCGTCGTAGTTTTTAAAATCCATTTATAAAGCTTGAGATTCAAAAGAAGACAAAAAATAGCTAAGAGAATAAACGAAGAATGGCTAAAAAAAAGAAGTAATCAAAAGGCGAATGAAAAAATATTATTTCGCAAAAAATAAAAGGTCATAAAAGTGCCCTGGAAGTTCAAAAAAATAATTTAAAAAGCTTTAAGGTCAAATTACTTTGAAATAAAAAGATGGATAAAAAATTTCAGATTTTTTTTTTCAAGCAATTAAAGATAATCTTTAGTTTTAAAACAACGAATGAGAAAAATTGCTCGCCTTTTTCTCTCATTTATCTTTAATTTTTTTTACCATGAATTCTCAGAAGGAAAATACAAAAATTATTGAACGAAAGAATTTAGTTATAATCAATAAATAATTGTGAATTATGATTTTATAATAATTCGGAAATGACATTTTACATTTCAGCTTTCATTATTCAAACAAATTTATTTTGCTTGCAATAAATTATTTATGACTTTAAAAACCTTTACAAAAGAAAATCGTCGTAATTTTTTACTCAACTAAAAATATGTAGCAGTAATAATAAATTAGATACAAAGAAAAATTAACAGAAATGCTATTTAATTTGCTTTTTTTACTTTCCTTTTGCCCAAATTTTTTATTCCCAAAAATGTTTATAACAAATTTTTTTAAAATGGTACTTGAAAAAAAAAGCTAAACAGCAAAAATCTCACTAGTTTTTTTAATGTAATTTTGAAATTTGATTAAATTTAATGTATTACTAGTAAAAAATGTGATGATGGAAATAAATTTTATGTATTAACTTTTTTATGGCACTTTTATGATTTCGTAGAAAATATATTAAATATTTCGTAAATGAAGTAAATGTTTTTTTTATGATTTTGGTCTACCTCTAACCTGTTTAGTTTTATTGTTTATTTGAATGCGATGTATGGCAAAACCTTTTTTTTTCTTTTTTTATTTTTTTTATTGAATTTTATGTGGAACTTTCTTTTTAAATTTTAGCTGAGTTTTTTTTACGGTTTGCAGGTTCTTAAAAAAACCATGTAAGTTACGATATTTTCTAAAAAAATTAAATATGTTTTTTTACTTATTTTTTTAAAAACTTCCTGACTAAAGTATGTGGCTCGCCTACAATTTATGTCACAAGTCACGAATACAAAGTTGGAGTAAATTATTTATTTAGCTTACCAAATTTTGAAGAAAAGAACAAGAAAGAAAAATAATCAAATGCTGAATAAATTACTATCCATTCATGTACCATATTTTTTTTCCTTACTATTGTGTTGCTTTTGAATAGCCTAAGAATTATCTTTGAACTTTTCCTTTCTTTTTGTTAAATATTTTGCTTGTAAATATGCCATTTTTTAGGGGATTTAGATAAGTAAAAAGTAACAATTTTGTTTTGCCTTTTATCAACAAAAAATGTAATCATCATGCGAAATTGGGCTTTAAGTATTATTCATCGTTTAATGATGAAGAAAAATGGTAATAAATTATAATAATATGGTTCAAATTTTATGAGCTCTCATGTGTTTAATCGATTCTAAAAACTAAAAAGTACACTTTAGCTGTAAGTAATTTCTTACGAAATTGTAAAAGACTAAAAGATTTTTAAATTGTAAAATTTCGATGCGATCAAAATTCCAAAAAAAGTTTAATTGTGCGTATAGTTTTAATGCCATTTTTATAACTACGAAGAAAAATTGATAAGTAGAACGACCTTTACTCGCCTAAATTTTTTTTTTAAATTTGTCTTCAGCCGTCTTTTATTTTATGCAATATTTAAAAATATTACAGTATTAAACACATGACTTTTTTTTAGGATCTTTGCTTACTTTGATGCTGATTTTTTAGACTTTTTCATAAATGAATTTTTTTTTTCGTTTAAAAAATAATGTCGCTGTGTTTTTTTTTTTCATACATACTTATTTATTCTAGTTCTTTTATTTTTCATTTTAACACCTGTCATTATGTTTTTCTTTCAATATACGTATTAAAAAAATAATGATATGCCACATTATTCATTTTATGATATTATTTACCCGTAGGAAAAATTACATATCTTTAACTCATTATTTTTTTCATGTTTTATTTTTGCTTCCTTTTTTTCACTTTGGGCAAAATCTATTTTTACTTTTATTTTTTTTAATGTGTGCAAAAAATTTTTTAGTTTTTCTTGGAAGTATTTTATTTTTAACTTTTTTATTTACACCCAAAATAACGTTCTCTCGTTTATGTGTTTGTTTCTATTTTTAAAATAACTAAAAACAGAGGAACTTGAAGTTATAGATTCCCACGGTTTTCCATGCCCATACAACTGCTTCCAAAACACACCACAAATGCACCTTAAACTTTATTCCATCCATGCTCACCCTAACGACAACAATATGATGTCAAATATATTTTTTTCATGCTAAGACACACTTTTTTATTATGTTAATTCTTCCCTCGTCGATTTTCATTCTTTAAAATTTATTTATCTTTAAATTTTTTTTATTTTATAATCTCCGCTATGGATACTACATTAATATCAATAATAGCAGACGAAATTTCAACAACGACGACGACCACCGAAGCTGCTGCAGCTGCCATAATAGGCCCAATAGCTCCAACAACTTCCGATGTGATTGTTGGAGTTTTGATGGTTGTGGTTTCAGTGCTGTCTGTAATTCCAAATATTGTTGTTATCAATGCAATAAATTCTGATAAAGAATTACGCCGACTTAATGCATATCAATTTATGTTATATTTAGCTTATTTTGATACCATTCAATTATTTCCTCATGCTGTAACGGGTAAGAAATTGCTTGAAATTTGAAAAAATGACCTTTTTTCCTGCTCAGACTGAATATGACTGTTTTTGATTTACAATTACAATGACGCTGCTTATCATAAATTTAGTTATTTAAGGGTTCTGAAACTAGATTTTTTTAAAGCCCCTATCGTATATGTGCGATTTAGAGTCTTGTAAATAAAACCTTTTGAAGTTTTTGTTTTTGAGCTCAAAAGTTAAAGGGACATAGCTATTTCATGCCTTTTCAAAAATTTCGATACTGGGGCTGATAGGAACAGTTGGGGCGGCGCGTGTTTGAATTACCGTGCACTTTCTGTCTTACACGGTAATTCAAACACGCGCCTTACCAAGTGTAACTTTCAGTCCCCACTATCGAAATTTCAAAAAAGGCATGAAATAGCTATGTCCCTTTAAGTAAAACTATAAAAAAACAGTAAATATTAAATTTTAAAATTTCCCAGTAAGATTCCCTTCAATTAAATTTTTGTTTCATTTTTTAGGTTTCTTTAATATTTATCAATCAACTTTCAATCCAATTTTCGCTAAATTAATGGGTGCACTTGCCACTCCATCATATGTTGCTTACGCAGTGTTAACTTTAATTTTATCATTAAATCGTTTAACACAATTATGTTTTCCTCGAATTGATGAAATAATTTTTGCTAAAAAATGCTTAAAATTTTGGATTGCATTGAGTATTGGATTTTTTATTATATTTTGTGGTGCTTTAGCTTCTCCATTAGGCACGATTAGATATTACCCAGAATATTGGTCATGGGATTATGATCATGATTATTTTGGTAGTGAATATGTTCAAAAAGTGGAAATGGTTATTGAATTGGGTGGCATTCCAATTTCAGGAATAATTTATTTAATCGTTTTTGGAGTTTTAATTGCTAAAGTGAGTTATTTTTTGTTTTGGGATGAAATCTTTCTCAAAATATACAAGGATCAAAATTACAAATTTTAATATCAAAAAGCTATATTTCGAAAAATTTGTTTCATGGTGAAGCTAAAAAAGTCATCTTCTATGATGCAGAGTATAATAAAACCCAAAATTTTAATTTTCTTTTTAAATTTGGGCTATTAAATTATTTATTCTTTCTTTTTTTAAAAACTCCTACGTTTTCTGTTAGATTTTAAAATATGTTTATTTTCTTGAAATTCATGCCTTCACTGAGAATTATTTGTCACACATGTGTGACAAAATTTTGACTACTTTTTTTTTCCAATCACTAATTAATAAAACTGTTGAGTACACATTGTGGAGAAACTATAATCAGGAAAATTAGGCGGAACAAAATTTCTCGGACCAACCACCATATATTTATTTTCCTTGTCACACCAAAAGTGTGACACGACCAAATTTTTCTCAGTGTTAGAATGGCCATTAATAGCTTCCAGACAAAGTTTTCTGAAAGAAAATGTTTGAATACATAAAGTCTTTTTTATTTTTTAGCGTAAAAAATATCAAGTATCTAAAAATTATCGAGCTGAAATGAAAATATTAATTCAAGCTGTTGTAATTACGGGTTATTGTTCAATTTTAAATGTATTTTGGCATTATTATGATGTAAGTTATATTTTTTGTTTAAAATTGCTTTCATCTGTTTTTTTGTGTTTTTTCTTTTATTAAAAAAGAGTGCATCCATAACACACATGGGCACAGGGTGTGTTTGGGTGTGTTTTGACACACCCAGAGGTACCGGGGTACCGCTGAGGTTTTTTAGAAAATGAAAAAAATCCACAGGGGATACCAAGGGAAATTTTTTCCTGTATTCTGAGGGTACCGCTTTTTTTTCTGCTAGCCAAAAAATAGCAGAGAGGGGAGACCCTTTGGAAAATTTGGGGTACCGCTAGCAAAAAAACCTTGACACACTCCCTTGCCCATGTATGATCCATAATCGTTCGTTTCTTAGGTGCTTTTGCCTGCCACAAATCTTGCTTGGTCTTTATTAAATTTTATGTGGATTATTAATTGCGCGGTTAATCCAATTATTTATATTATTGTTAATGCGTAAGAAGATTTTTTAACAAAAATGCTTTAAAAATACCATTATTTTTTTAGAGCAATTCGAAAAAATACTAAAATAAAAACAAGTCGCGGAGCAATTATTTTAATTGGAAAAACTCAGGCAAATAATAGTAAGTCGAAATTTAGTGGAGAAAAAAGAAAAGAAAAAAATATAAACTCATGAATTTTTTTAGAAACAGTTACAACTCCATTCGATGATCCAGCCACAATATATCCATGTTCACATAAACCCCAAAAAGTCACACAAACTCCAATCATTGAAACGACACAAAAGAAATTAATATTTTTAACTTGATTTTTATTTTTTTAATATTAATTTAGTTTGCTTTTGATTTAATAGCAAACCCTTGTAAAAAATCCTTTTGAAGCAACACAAAAAACTGATATTCTTAGATATGACACCTTTTGTAATTAAAAAAAGTGACAGCAATGAGAGAATTAATTAAGTAATATTTGGGGGTGAGTTTTTTTAGGGCAGTTATTGATAAACCTAGCACAAAAGAAGAAGAAGAAGTTGTTATTGTTGCTGGTTGACCAAATATAGCCTGAAACAAATATCACTTCTTTTCTTCTTCTCAAGTGTTTATTGTTTATGAGACGATATAAAAAAAACCATATTTCTCTAATTTTTCAAAAAATTCAATAAAAAAATAAATCATTTGGATAGTTGTTTATTTTCTCGATATATTTGCATTTATTTTTTTTTTATTAACTCTCAATAATTTTAAATAAATAAAAAAATATGCCTGAATTAATTGTATTTCCAAATGACTCCGAAATCAATTATTACAAAGAATGCGAATATGAAATTGATACAAAAAACAAACGATTTGTAGTTCAAGCTGGTGGTATGTTTTTTTCTTTTTATATGCGTTCCATAACGTTTAGTTCTTTTAAGATTGGAGAATTAATGTAACTCAAATAAATCAAAAATTTGGTAGAAAGAATGTACGTTTTTTTATAATTACCCCCTTTCACAAATCACCAAAAAATGAATTTTTTTTAGAATATTTTTATTGTATTTTCTAATGATGAATCAGATCATACATGGGCAAGTGGGTGTGTCGAGATTTTTTTTCTAGCGGTACCTCAAGAAATTTAACAAAGTGTTACGAAGTGTAACGAAGTTTAACAAAGTGCTATAGAGCTTTGTAATATTGCGCAGGTCGACAGCAAAAAAGCATTGTGCGTTATTTTCCACGTTTTTGGTTTTTAATATTATATTTTAAAGTTTTCTTATTTTATTTATCAAAAAGAATATGATAGCATTAAAGGTGTTTTTTTGTTATTTTATTCTTGTAATGCTTGTATGATTTTACTTAATGAACTTAACACCCCCTCTATTCCTAGCAAACCGGATAATGAATTTATAGAATTAGTTGGTAAGCTTAAGCTTTGAAGCACTTTTAATATTTAAATTTAAGGGTTACATTGTAAAAAAGGCGATTCTTTACACAATTATGCTATTTTAATTGCAACTGAAAAACACAAAGCAATCAATGACCCCGCAGTTTTATTTACTGCTGATTTATTTAAAAAAGATTTTAATTTCAAGAAGGAAAAAAACGAACAATATTTTGTTATTGGTAATAAGGCTGAATATGATATGAAATTTGATGATAGCATGATTAGTTATTTCATAGAAGGTAAGAGACAGAAAACAATGATCGAATTTTTTAATGCAGGAAGACAAAACACAAATGATGACCCAGCTATCCATCCTCATGCTTTATTATTATTGAAAGTTAATAAAAAAGATAAATCAATTAATTCACAGCTTAATGATTTTAAATATGCTCATCTTGATGTTCATGGACATTGTAGCGACGGTTGAGAGCTGTAGGTTGTTGTGGTTCCGAGAGGAGAGATGAGAGACGACGTTATTGCAGCACAGATTTATTATACGAATGAACTTATCTTTACAATATTACAAAACAATGACAATAAAGATTATTATGCTAATTTTATACTAGAGAAAGGAAGATGATCACGAGCGTCGTGACAGACATCCAAAAAAATAAGGAGTGATCTTCCTATTGCTTTAACTGCTGAGATCATACATGGGCAACCCAGACGAACGATTATCGTCTTTTATGTAGCATGTAGCGCAACGATTTTCGGTTATGTAGCGCAAAATTCGCGAAAAAAAATAAAAAAGTGAGAAAATAAGGGGAGAAAAAGAGAGAAAAAAAGAAGAGGAAGAATATCAAAAAAGTAAGAAAGTAGGCTAAATATTAATTCTTATTTTTTTGCTGAACATTTTGGAAGCTATTTGATTGCAAAATTATAATTAGGTGAATTATTATCAATTAAAAGACTGTAGTCATTAAGTAATTTATTTACAAATACAATAATCTTTGCGGAAAATAAAAGTAAATCAGAAACTTCAAACATATCCAGTTCGCTAAATTAACTGGCTTTACATGGGTCAATACACCATAACGCAGAAAATCTTCGCTCAATATAAATTTTGCGTTTAGCTATCAAGTAAGATATTGTTAATGCTTATATAACTAATTTTTATTATCGTAAGTGTTATTAGTTATCATAGCGATTTACTAAATGTCTCAGGAAATGATAAATGCATGTAAACCAATGTTTTTAGTGATAACATTTTTTTAATATCAAATTTTGATAATATCATTCCTTCCACTGATTTCCAAATGCTTTAGAGCACCTTTAAGTAATCCATAATTTATAATCATTTCATTTTAATAATATAAAATAATCAAAGTTATTTTATCAAAAGAGATTCATAAACAAAATAAAACTCTTTCTTGTGAATATTTTTTTTTTAAATTTCTTTGCTTTTTATCGATTTGTTGATTACAATTTGCAAAGCGAAAACAAAGAGTTGTAAAAAATAGGGGTTAGCTATAATTATTTCAGAATTAAGTAATTTGTAATGAATATAAAAAGCCAAAATAAATAAAGTTTTGCAACTTGGCCGAAATAGGGCTTCTTTTTAAAAAGCTTACATATTTTGAAGAAAACGCTTGACTTTGGAAAACATCGTCAAAAAATCTCACAAATGACATATTGTTTGTTTTGGATTTTTGCCTCACCATTTGGGGTCAGATTCGGGTTTCTCTTCGTTTAAACATTTTGTGTCAAAAAAATTTTTTAGTTAAAAACCAAACAAATTAAGACCATTTTTTTTGTTTTGTATCAATCTTTTTTATAATAAATTTTTTTTTTTCCCTAAAAAAAGCCTTTTTTTCAAAATTTCTAAAATTTTTAGCGGTACGTCGACAAAAAACCCAGCGGTACCCCGGTACGTCAGGGTGTGTCAAAACACACCCTAACACACCCTGTGCCCATGTATGAATCAGATGGATTTGCATTGGTTTTTGAAGAATTTGAAAGGTGTAAAAAAGTTTTTGATTTCTTTGAAAGCATGAAGGTTAGTCTTAAGTTACAACTATTTTTTATAATATTTAACCCCTGTTTTTTAAATTTGAATATTTTATAGTTTTTTTTCTTTTTTAGCAAACTAATGGAATGACGATTAGTAATTTTGGGCCGACTTATAAAAAGTTTTTGAATCTTTTTTTAAATGGTATCCAAAAAAATGTTCCTGAAGTCGAAGATTTACGTCGTATTGCAAACACGCTTCCACTTTCTGAAGAAGAAAAAAATAAATTTAAAGTTATTACTTTGATTCTAAATGATACTTCACAAGTAATACCCGAATCTTTGGAACAATCAATTCTCATAGAACGAAAATCCGATGACATTGTTTTTGTTGACGAAGACATAGCTTCAATAATTAAACCAGAGCCAAATGCAACTCCAACATTTACCACACCTGTTGTTGTTGATAAACCAGCACCAGTTTATGTGACAATTGATAGTGATGATGAGGAAAAAGAAGAAACCCAAAAGTAAGTAACTTTTTATTAAAAATTTGATGGTAAAGTGCTACGGTTTTTTTTCTCGAAGCCATTTTACCCTTTTTTGTGATTTAAAAAACTTTAGAAAGAAAAATTTATTCGAACTATTTTTATAAAATGCTTAATGCCTAAGACATTTTCTTTTTTAGTCGTATTCAACCATTTAATTATAATCGAGCAAATTCATCCTTGTCCGAATTAAATAATTCACCGATGGAAAGAGAAAATGGAACAAATCATCAAAAAAGGAAGATTCATTCAGATTTACTAAACATTTCTGATAGTGCTTCCTACGATGAAGTTTTTACCATTACACCGAAATCCAAAAAACCAAAACAACAACCTACTCCAAATAAATCGTACCGGGCAACAAAGAGTAATGGAGAAGTTGTCCAATCCGATATGTTTGAGTTGGTTCTAGTAGAATCACGAAGAAAAATTGTGAAAAAATTAATTTTATTTTGTTCTCCAGACAAAAAAAGCCTATGCTATGTTTATTCACCACTACAAAGCTATAATAAATATTTCTGCTATCCTTGTCGATCTCAAAAAAATATTCATGTGAACCTTAAATTGTATCAAAATGGCTCCAATGGTGATTTTATTCAATTGAATGAAACCAAACATGAATGTATACCTCAAAAATATGATCCCGATATTTTTGTAAAAATTCAATCATCTCCTGAAAATTTGGAAAATTTGAATGAAAAGTCCTTAAATGAAGGTACTCCAGCATCAAATCGAAGTTTAAATTTTGATAATCAAGATAACTATGGAACGCATGAACAAAAGTTTTGATGAAACTACGCAAATGAAATTTAGATTTTTTATTTTCATATTTCTATTTTTTTATTTATTTTTTCCCATGACTTTAATAAAAAAAATCTTTGAATCCTTCTCAAGAAACAAAAAACATAAAAACATATATTTCTGTTATGACAATTAAAAAAAAACAAGAGTAATAAGAAAATTTTATTTTTAAACAAAAACTAATCAAATTTAATTTGATCAAATATGGACGTCATTTGGCTTTTTTTAATTTTATAATTCAAATAAAATTTTTAAAGTTACTTTGCGTTTATTTTGAATTAACACATTCTCACATTTTCAATTTCACATTTTTATTTATTTAATTTTTCGGGCAGAGATAAAGAATTTCTTGTAAATTTTCAACATCTATTGTTAATGCCTTATCACAAGAACAAAAAAAATTTGTTATTGACCCTGGCTGACAAAATATAGCCTAAAAGAAATATCTTCTTTTCTTTTTCTCAAGTGTTTATGGATTAAGAGATCAAATAAAAAAACATTTTTTTCAAGTTTTCTCAAAACTTTCCACAACCACAAAAAAAGAATTTTCTAGTTGTTTGCTCGTTGTATTTGCGTATATTTTTTTTATTAATTCATAATTTTTTTATTAAACAAAATGCCTGAATTAATTGTATTTCCAAATGACAACGAAATATTATATTTTAATGATTGCAAATATTCTGTGGACGTGGAAAATAAAAAGTTTGAAGCTGCTGTTGCGAATGGTAAATTTTTATTTTATTTTCTTAAGCATAGTCTCATCTTCTTTTTTTAATTTTTAGATTTGGAAATAGATGTTACTCAAGTCAATCAAAAATTTTGTCGTCGTGATGTAAGTTGTTTACATATAACAACAAATCCATCCATAAACTCAACCAGAAAAGCTAACAAATAAAAATTTTATTTTTAGAACATTTTTATAGCATTTTCAAGTGAAAGTGTCACCAACGGGTTTGCCTTAATTTTTCCGAATGACCAAGGTTCCAAAGAAATAAATGAATCATTTAAAAAGATGCGGGTAAGTCGATCATTTATTTATTTTTAGGTCCAGCGAGTTGTTATATATTTTTAAAGTTTCTTTCTTTTTTTTAGGAAACAAATGGAATGACGATTAATGATTTTCGTCCAACATTCAGCAAATTTTTAAATCTCATTTTTAATGGAATCCAAAAGAATATTCCTGTGGCAGCTGATTTGCGGCGAATTGCAAAAGCGCTTAAATTTTCTGATGAAGAAAAGATTAAATTTAAGGATATTATTTTGACTCTCGATGATACTCCAGAATTAAAGCCACACCCGAATGTAAATGATCTTGAACAACAACCACCTGTAATGAAACAAGAACCGGAAGATGTTGTTATTATTGAAGAAAGAGTTGCTGCGTCTGGAATTAAACAAAAACCTGTTGCGGCAATACCTAGTCCTCCTTCAGCAAAACCTGCCCCAGTTTATGTTGAATTATGGGACAGCGACAACGATGATACGGAAAATCAAAAGTGAGTAATTCTTAACAAAAGCTTGGAATTAATAAGAATGCTTGATTTTTGGATCTCATTAGCTTGATATATCCCAAGTAAATAAGATACTAGAAACGAAAAAAAAATTACAGTGATTTTAAAATTATCAAAAAATAAATCTCATTTTCTTATGACCGTTTATTTTATTTTAGTCATTCCATTCCATCAAATAATAGCATAGCTGAGTCGTCGACGATTTTACCCGGAGTCAATAATATCCCTTTTGAAATCGATGGTCAACGACGACAAAATTTGAGGAAAAGATTAATAAAAGAAAAACCACATTCGTCATTGTATCTTGATGGATCTGAATTTGATTCAGATGAAGAAGAAAATGAATTTAATGTTCCTCAAAAGAAAAAGAGAGGAAGTGGAATTTCTAATCTTACTGGGGAAATAATAAAACCTCCAGATTTTAAATTTATTTCAATTCAACATCATGGACGATCAATTGAAAAGTTAGTGGTTGTTTGCAGTGGAAACCCAAATTTCTGTTATCAATATGCTCCACAAGATATTTCAAGAGGCTATTATTATTGTTATCCTTGTAAACTATTAAATTTGACTTTAATGATCAAATTATTCAAAAACACTGTTGTGGACGGTGCTGGTGATTATGTTCAATTAAGTTCGATTTCACATGTTTGCAAATCTCAAAAACCTATTGAATATATGAATAATAAGCTAACTGATTCTGTGCCAAATTTGATGGATCAAAATAATTCTTTGAATGCAAACTTAACTTTTGCCAATCAAAGCATCAGCAACAACGACAGAAATGAAAACAACCATGAACCAAAATCATTTATCGCGCAGCAACAACAACCAAAATCAATTCGTTTATCAACCACCTCCTCTTCAAAACGTGGTCATCGCAAATCAAGAAATTCATTAACAACAAAAATCCTTCTCAATCAAAATGATTATAAACTTGAACATTTTGTTAAAGCGGATGGAACTAAAACTTACCAATTAAGTATTTATCATGTCGAAAATAAAGAATTGTGTTACACATATTACTTTGATAAAACTTCAAAATGGTTTATGTGTAGTAATTGTAAACTTCAAGGAAAACAAGGAGTTCGAATTAGACTCCACAAAAATGAATCTAATAATAATGAAAAAATGTTTATCGCTGAATATGGAAAAGCTACACACATTTGTGAACCACAATCAGAAGGTCCAATAATTCATGCAACAAACTTTGAAATTCAAAGAAACAATGAAGGAATAATGAAAAATTTAATTATTTTTGCATCTGAAAATAAAAAACTTTGCTACAGTTTTTTTAATATGAATGGAAACAGATTTTTTTGTCAGAATTGCAGTAGAAAGGTTTGCGCAAAAATTTTTGAAAATGATAATGGTGAATATTATGCTAAAATGGGCAGCAATCCCCATCATTGTTTACCAATACTTTATACACCTTCAAACGTTTGAAAATAAAAAAAAAGTTGAATGTTTTATTTATTTAAAGTCTTTTTGCTTGTTTGTTTGTTTGCATATATTTATTTTTATGTTTTTTTTTGGAAAATAAATATTTATTAAAATAAAATTGGTTTGATATCCATCCGAGCAAATGAATTTCCCCTTTTTTTACTCATAATCTCATTTTATCTGTGTTTTTAGATTTAGAAATAGATGGTACTCAAGTCAATCAAAAATTTTGTCGTCGTGATGTAAATTAATAATCATACAAATAAAAAAATGAATCCAATTGGGTTAATCATTACTTGTATCATCTTCAGGTTCTGTTTTTTAAAAAGAGAAAATGAAATATTTGGATGACTTGAATTTGTTATGTTCACAGGCAAAAATGCTCCTGCGCTTGTGATGGCAACAGGTTTCACTAAACTTGAAGAAGATGTTGATGCAGCAAATTGAGAAAATTTGGTCCCTGGACGGAATAGGAAGGGAAGGGACGAGAAAAAGTCATCTTTTTTCCACCATTAGCTTTACCGTAAAAACGCTTTCCAAAAAAATATATAAAAAATTATTTTTAAATATTCAAAAAAATATCAAAATAAAATGAGTTTAAGATTTGTGAATTTAGACAAAGATAAATTTTATAATATGGAAAGAAAAAAAAGAAGACTGAAACCTTGAAACAAAAATTTTTGTTAAAAAATAATAGCATCGATTTTTTAGACTCGAAAATAAATCAAAGAAAATTCTTGTGCAGGCCATTTTTAAACAAAGAAAATGTAAATCATTTCTCTTTTTTATTGGTTTCTTTTTCAACGACAAAAGAAGATCGGAGGAAAAAAAACTCATTGTTGTGATGCCTTTTTTTAATTTATCGTTGACGTCCTTGAAAATTTTTTGTATTTTTTTTTTCATCTAGGCATGGATTTCTAGATTTATTTAAAAGGGGTTTTCTAATTTGATTTCAAACTTAAAAAAATTTATTTGAATTTTTGAAATAAAAGTTTCTTTCTGCCGATAAATGGCAAAAACAAATTTTTTTTAAAACTTCTTCCCGTTCTTTGGTTCTCTTACAATTTTTGACTTTGGTTCTTCCGCTTCTTATTTTTTTTGTAGCCTTTTTTTCCTATCTTTTCATTGATAACAAGCAAATAGGAGGCTATGAAATGCAGGAAAAATGGAAAAAGGAAATAAAACAAAAATGAGCAATGTTTTCACTCGTCAAACATCCGCAATTTCACAATGAAGTCGGTTGTTGTTGCTATAATTTTTTCTTCATTTTTATTTCAAATTGTTTTGGGTGGAAGAGGGTTTGATGGAATTCAAGTAAGTAAACATTTATTTAATATTTGAATTTTTAAAATGTGCCATTTTTGCTTTCCAAAACCTTTCCAAGAAAATTTATTTTTTTAGGCCGTAAGTAAAGCAACTTTTGAATGCCTCGCTAAAGATGGATATCATTTTTTTATTGCTCGAGTTTGGGAATCCGTTGGAAATTATGACAATCAAGGAATCACGAACATAAAAAATGCTCGAGCTGCAGGTTGGAAGGAAGTTGATGGATATCTTTTCCCATGTTTGAGATCATCTTGCGCTGCAGCCAAAAATCAAGTAGAAGCAACAATAAATAAATTAGCGGCTGATAAAGCTGAAATTGGAACACTTTGGTTGGATGTTGAAATCCTTAGTTGGCCTGCCGATCATGCCCATAATCAAAAATTTATTACTGATATGGTTGCTGAAGCTGAAAGAATGAAAAAAAAAGTTGGAATGTAAGTTTTTGCGATTCAAGACCAAAAAAATCCAAAGATCGTCTAATTTATAAATTTCAGCTACTCGAGTTACAATAATTGGCAATCCATTGTTGGAGCAGGTTGGGCAGGAGTGAAACATCTTCCTCTTTGGTGGGCCACATACAATGGACATGAAAATTTTGATAACTTTAAAGCATTTGGAGGATGGACCAAACCCACCATTCATCAATATTCTGGAAGCGTTAAAGGACCATGTGGAGTAAGTAGATATTTGATTTAATGAATCATAATTTTTAAAAAATCCAAAAATGAATACATATTTTCACAAATAAATTATTTTCTTGTTTTTAGGTTAACATGGATCAAAATTGGAAACCATAAAAGAAAATTTGCTTCAGCGTTTTTTTTAAACATGAAACTGTTTTGAATTTTATGTAACTTATTTTTTTGCTTGCAATTTTTTTGCCTTAAAAATTATTTATTTTATCATTCATTCTTATGTTCAAACTTTTTGTTTCAAGGAATACAAACTATTTAAATATTGTTTATCATGCAAAAAAAAATTAATTTAAAATAAATATTCTCAATTATTCACAGTAACAAAAAAACAAAGCAAAAAAAGCATAATTCTAACTAAAAATAAAAAAAACCGAGACACACAAAATATCTATGAGATCCATGAGAATTGAAAAAATACAATATTCAAATTTAGATAACAATAAAATTCATAATTATTTATTCATGAATATTTTTTGAGCAAAAAAATAATTTTATGAATCAGTTTTTAACCTTCAAGGAATCTTCCCAAGCTACCGCCAACCGAACGTAATTTGCTTCTAAACCAGTCACTTCCATGATGGGTATTGTCATTTGAAGAAGCTGTATCACTATCATCATCATTTCCAAGAAGTCTTGTACGCCCGCGATTTCCAAATCCTCCAAAATCATCGGAATCCGACCAGGCTGACCATGAAGCCCAATTAAGTCTGGAGCGAGAGCCACCTGTATTTCGATCAGAGCCCCATGGATTCCATGAACCAAAACTTCCTCCTCTGTTGCCGAAATCACTACCAAAATCAGAGTTTGATGATCCTCTGCCACCAAATCTTGAACCACGCCCAAATCCACTGCCAAAACCTGAGCCAGAAGAACCTCCTCCTCTGCCACTTCCAAATCCGCCGCTATCATCCGTATTGCTGCTGGATGGCCTTGGCCGAGATCCTCCTCTTCGCGAACCATAAATATCTTGAATGGCTTGAATATCAGAACTCTTCAATTTGGGAATAATATAATTTCCATTTGAATCTAATGTTTCATGATAAAATGGTGCCATAATTGAATTTTCATCAGTTGAATGACTTAAACCAAGTGCATGACCTGATTCATGAATGGCAACATTAAGTAAATCTGTTTGGCCATTAGCAATTTTATTTGAATTCATATAAGTCCATCGTTCATCTTCATCAAAATGAAGTAAACCACTTGTAGGCATAGTGGCATGGGCGAGGACTCCACCTTCTCCATCAAATGGCCATGGATCTCCATGAGACATGGATGCAAATTGAATTTTAATATCTGGGGAAGATGAAGGTGAAACTTCAGTAAAATCAAGTGGAACTACTTCCGACCAAGTATCAAATGCACGACGAAGGGCTTTTCTAAAAAAAATTTTTTTGATAAAAATATTGAAAAAGTTAAGTTTGTGAGTGGTCTTACTTAACATCATCTTGAGACATGTCAGAAGAATATCCAAGGATGGCATAAGTAACTCGTTGTTTATTCCATTTAAATGCGGCTTCTAAAGAAAATAAGAGCTTTTTTAGATCGTAAAAATTTTGTTTAGAACTCATAGCTTGTTAAAGTATGTAAATGGAGACATAAGAAAAAACTAACCTCGTGTGCTACTAATAGCTAACACATCTGTGACACCACATCTAGGTTGAGCCATTTTCTTTTTAGTTTGAACATCTAATTTTCCAGTGGGGCTTAAACCAGCGAATTGTTGGAATTTCCTCACGGCACTTTTAAAAGTATCTTCAATACCTTGAAAATTTCCTCCTCCACCATTTTTTGGGGAAGCTGCAATAAAATTAGATGGACCAAGATAACCAAAATTTTGTAAATATTGCTAAAAAATTAATAAAAAATAATTTTGGGGTCAAAGCTTATAAAATTAAAAATTTACCTGAGCTTTTTGATCAGAAACTGGAGGTAAATCTTGGCTTTTTGGTTTAGATCGAGATCCAAGTCCAAATAAATCGAATGAATTTACAGTAGAAAATAATAAAAATAACAAATTAAAATATGAAATTATTATTGTTTTCATTTTTATATAAAAATTTTATTTTTTAATAATAAATAAAATAAAATAAAGAATCAAATCAGAGACAATCAAGCAAACCAAAAAACAATAAAATAAAACAAAGATGACCTGACGAAAAAATATTTATTTTCTTTCAAGTTTAAATACTTTTTTTTTACTTTTTTTGATTCTTCTTCTTATAAAAAATAAAAAAGTTGTTGTAATATCAAACCAATCAACCCAACAACGTCACAGGTTTTCGGCAACCAACCTTATTTGCGTCTATAAAAAGATTCTTCTTCCACACCCGTCTTTTGTTTTTTTAACTTTTTACTATTTGGTTGGTTAATTAGGGAGAGAGAAAGCAGTTTAAAAAACAACAACCCCAATACAATACACCAGAGTCAATAAATTTATTTAATTTAGCCTTGAAGGGTTATCACTTCCGAGTAATAATAAAAAAACTCTTCTTTTTTTTCTCGATTTGGCTGACGACGATGACAATTGTGATTGATTCTGAATGGCGGTGGTCACCGATTAAAAATAAATTTATTTGTAAAAACATGTGCGTCGATGATTTTGGGCAGAAAGAAAAAAACCGACGCAAGCAAAAAAAAAAGAAGCAATATTGACTGACTTTAAATGACTCTGACTCATTTAATATATTTGGCGGATTGATAAATTTGTAATACCCCTATTTTTTAAATTTACAAAATGCTTGCTTCCGGAAAATGGATCGAAGGTTAGAGATGAATCATTCTATTTTATTATCCATTTATTCGCAAACGATGATGAGACATTTTTATTTTATTTTTATTTTGTTTCTTTTTTTGTTGTTGCAAAACATGACTGCAATGACTATCAATCAAACAGCTGTTTATGCAATGACAAAGTAAAATAATAATTATGCAAAGAAGGATTTATGTATATTTTTTATTTTTTTAGTTGAAATTTTGAAATTAAACTCTCTTAATAAAAAAAACCTATGCCTTTTTTAAAATAACAATGAAATCAAATTTTTGAACTTTGATGTGTTTTAAATAGTTTTTTTTATTGCGTTCGAAATCATGGGCCTCAATCATCCAATGTTATTACAACGAAAAGTGTTCAATGAATTAATAAAATCTGAGCTATAATAACAAAAATTAACTTAAAACAAAACAAAAAATGTTGACATCTTGTTTGCAAGCAATTAAACATCTCCATCAATCAAAAAATAATTTTTACTTAAGTAACAAAGACATTTGGTGTTAGAGAAAACAACTAAAAAATCCTTCGAATAAATAATAACAAAAAAAGATCAAACTAAATTCAAAAATATTTGTTTATAAAGAAGTCCAAAAATTTCACTTTTTAGCAATTTTTTCATTGATTGAAAAAAATGTGGATTTCATTTCTTTTTATGAAACCTCAAAAATTATTTATCAATTCTGATCAAATTTAAAGCATACATTTTATTCAAAGTTCCGTAACTTTTAATATTTTTTTCTTCAGAAGAATGCTATGTTTGTAATCCCCGTTGTGAACAAGATTGCAGTGATAAAACAATTCGAACTCAAAATTTAGTTAAATGTGGAAAAAATGAAAATGGAACCCTTTATAATAGTTGTTATTGGAAAGTCAATAAAAGTATCAATCATTTTATATTACTTTTTTCTAACAAAAAACAGAGCTTTTAATTTTTTTTTTAAGATGAAGCTGTTGAAGCTGGGTGTTATTTCGAAGAAGATACAAGTGGATTTCGACAAATAGGAATATTAAATTTTTATAAATGCCCCGATCGAGGCTGCAATGGAATGGGAAGAATTTATTGGGATTTTGATTATGAAGCTCCAACCATTGAAGCAAAGGAAATCAAAGATCTTCCAAAATGTTTGCAAGATAAAGCAGCCATCAAGGAAGAGAATAAATATACTCAACCACCATCGGCTAAAGATAGTAAGAATTTAAAAGATAGATTTTTAAACAAAACAAAGAGATTATTACCAAGAATCTCAATACAAAATTTTTTCATATTTACAAAATTCTAAAATCAAAAACTACAAAATTTTATGATTTTCGTGGTAGTAATCCTTGTAATAATTTTGGAGTTTGAGAAAATTATTTGACATAATTAAAATGTTTATTGTTTTGTAGTCGAATGCTATGTATGCAGTGAAAAGTGCAATCAAACATGCACAAATGAAAAAGATGGAACTAAAAATTTAGTTAAATGTGGAAAAAATAATGATGGAAATTTTTATACCAGGTGTTATTGGAAAGTTGAAAATGGTTAGTTATTTATTTTTAATCTCCTAAAATTTGCAAAAATGTCAAATTGCCTTTCTTAAAAAATAAAAAAGAAAACCGAACATTTTTATAGAAACAATATTGAACGAGGTTGTTATTTTGATACACCAAATGCATTTATTTTTTGTTCAGATGATTTTTGTCGATGTGGAAGTGATGGATGTAATTTTAAAAATTCCATCGATTTAATTTCTGATAAAGAAAAAAGAGAATGGAAGAATAAGAAACCTGAAGCGAAGAAAGCAGACGATTTATCAAAATGCTTGAAAACTGAATTATTTGATGATTAAATTTTTGAATGTGTTTTGTCACTGATCTTTATTTTGTAATAAAAATATGCATTTTGCAAAAGTTTAGAGTTGTAAGCGACGAATAATAAAAAATTTGATATTCTTAATTAAAAAGAAATCCATTTTATAAGAAAAAGTTAAATTTTTGTGATTAATAGTTGGCTTGATTTTAAGTTATCAAAAAAGAGATAGAGTTTTTTTTTATTGTAAAACCTATTCACCATCAATCCAGAAAATTGTGAGCTTTATAGAAAAAGAAAAAGAAAAAAATTACTTTAGTTCCATCTGTAACTTTTAAACCCATTTATTTATGTGTTTTTACTAAAATAAAAATTTTCTTTGATTGCAAAAAAATCCATCACCCTCTCAATTTTTAAACTTTTAACATTGCATAATTTTTTTGTGAAATTACAAAGGCCAAAAAATGAAATAAATCAAGTGCATCAAAGATTGAAGAAGTGAGGGACAAATGAAACCAAAGATTGCAGCAATGAAAAAAAAGAAAGTGAAAGAGTAAACAAACAAACAAGCAAGAAAAAACGAAAAAATTATACCAAAACTACAAAGAAACCAGTAATTTTTTTTATGTGTTAAACAAATAATTATTACTCATTGATTTTCATAAAAAAAAACAATTATTACTTTTTTTGCTATTTTCGAAACGTGCCTTTTTCATTCAAAGGTTAAAAATTTTTTTTTGCGTCGTTTGCTTTTTTTAATAAAAGAGAAAGAAAGTCAAGGAAACAAAACTATGGATAAACAAAAAAAAGCAACATAACGTTGTTGTTTTTTGGTTCTCTCAATTTCTTCCATTCTTTTCGGTTCTTTTTTTAATGTTTTTGTTGTTATTTTTTTTCGAAATACATACTTCTCTCAATTTCCATTGGTTGCAAAAGAAAAAAAAGTGGATGAATGAATGAAGATGAATTGATGGTATATAAATATGCGTTGTTTTCTTTCATTTTTATTTTTGACAATGGCAGTATTTTTTATTTGAATGTTTTTGTTGTGAAAGAAAAAAGTCTTTGTTAATATTTTTAGAGGACATCTTCAAAAAGTAAAATAAGAAAAACATTAGTAAATTTTTGTTACAAAAAAAAAATCCGTTAGTTTGTAAAAAGTTTAGAAATAATCTTTGACCATCTTTCATTATTATATTTCACGGTTTTATGATTTTGTTCTTCTCCATCTTTTTTTTCAATCAACCATTCATATTTCGGTATTTTCAGAATCTTGTCATTCACGATGTCATCTCTTTACGCTGCTGCAACAACACCCCATCATTGGGGTTTCTCTGATCTCATCAATATCTTCTTGATTTCAGCTGTATGTTTCATCTTTTCAACCTTTTATGATCATTATTAATGTCATTTGTTTCAGATTCCTATGGGTGTTGGTCTCATTGAACTTGCTTCATCTGCTTCTGGAGGAGCTTATCGAACTTTCCTTGATGTATGTTATCATCTCTCTTCTTTATCAAAACATTACAAGTTCCATTTTTAGCGTGCAAAGAAGCCAAAGTGGGCACCAGCAAAGGCAAGCTTCCATAGTGGTACTTGCTTTTTGACCCTTGCTCCTCTTGGATATGCTACTTATCTCGTCATCAAGAATTCAGCTGGTTTGTAACTTCCATATTTATCTTCAAAATACATACTCATTGCCGTTTTTTAGGACTTGCAACATTTTGGTCAAAGATTGCAATTATGTTGTATACCTGTCATGCTGTATTTTCAATGATGTATGGTTGTGAAGTCAAGAAGCAAAACTATGAAATGGTATGCATGCAAACTTGTTACTTAAATGAATATGATTTTCTCGATTTCTCTCTTTCTTGGTTATCCTCATATTCCATTTTTAGGTCTCGTATTACAAGATTGGAATTGCTGCTGCTGCCATCGCTTTCGCATATGCTTATCGTCCAATTGATGATCTTGCTTTCTGGTTGTCTGTTCCTCATGTTCTATGGTCAATTTTCTCTGCCGTTTACCACTACAGTATCGCTCAAATGAACCATAGCAAGAAGAATTAATATTTTGTTGTTGCTTTAATTGTATTCTTTTTTCAAATGTTGTTTTTCATTTTTACCATTTTGTGATGTATCATATTTTTTAATAATATGTATGCTTTTTTTGTTTTGTAAATAATAAACCATTTTCTTGAGTTTTTTTTGGTAATTTTTCTTTGAACACATAATACTTATGCAAGAGTTGTGAACTCGATTATTAACTGTATTCTTTGCGACTAATAAATGCTTACAAGAAACGTGGAAAAATTTTTTAATGCATGAACCAATATTATATGAAAGGCGACTATTTCATGTATTTGATTCTTCCTTCATAGGCCTTATTTTGAACGAAAATAGCTCAAACCTTCTAATTTTCATGGCAAAAGAAAAATCGCAAATCTCATTTTTTTGACATGGCTTTATATGTATTTTCTGATGATAAAGTTTACTAAAAAATAAGGAAGCAAAGTTTCTCATCCAAGAGGTTCATAAGCATTGCCTGGGTGTTTGTGGAGGCAACCTGCAAAATAATACGCGAGTCGTCTTTTCCCATGTGAAAATAAAAAAACAACAAATAAAAAATTCAGAAAGAAAATTGAAAAGCTGTTTGTTCACTTTTTTTGGATTATTTTATTCGTGTTATTCTTCCTTCCTTCCTCGTGACTCATTATTTTACTTTGCATTTTTATTTTGTAAATTAACAACATCATTATTTTCAGATTGATAGTTTACAATAGCTTTACACAACAACGATAACGATGGATCTCCAGAAATTTCAAAAAGAACTATATGGTGATATTGATGATGATCAAGAACTTTTGGCAGAACTTGCAGCTTTATCAGGGGAATCAAAACCTAAAACAAAATCAAAACCACCTCCAGCTCAAAAACAAGTCACTCCTGCAATGCTCAATCAAGCTTTAAAAGATCCAGATGATATGGAATTTGATGATGATGAACTTGAAAATGATGAAGATTTACAGGTTCGCTTTTTTGCTTTTCCTTTGAAAACATGGCGCAACATTCTTTCATTGAAATATGCTAATTTCCTATTTTTAGAATGAACTTGCAGATTTGATGGGTGAAGTTGAACTCGAATCTCCTCCTCCACCACCGCCGCCAATTCGATCAAATCCAAGTCCACAAAAAAGAAGTGCTGAATCGCCTCCACCACCGCCATCAAGAGGTGTTCCACCTGCTGTATCTCTTGGACCTCCACCACCATTGCCTCAAAGACATTCCAGCGCAATGCAATCTCCTCCAGTATCAACGTCATCTCATTCTCAAGTTCCTTCAGCTGCTACTTCTCAAGAACTACCAACTCCCAAACCAGCATCCAATGAATCTTTATCTGAAGCTGATCAAGTTCGTCAAATTTTACTAAAACGATTCGAAGCTTATACAAGAAACCTGGTTGATGCTAAAGAAGCCAATGATATTCCAAATGCTAAAGAATTTGCTGCAAAAGTTGAAATGTTCGAACAAGCATTGAATGTGGCTAAAGAAAGTGATTTGACTCTTGCTGATTTAGCTGAAGTTCCTGGTACTCCGACACCTTATCAGGTTTGTTTTCCATTTCTTATTTTATTTTTCATAAGTTTGTTTTTGTAGAGAAAGAAAATCAATCCTGATCCAAAGAGTCTCCTAGAAGAACTTGAATTACGTTATGATAAATTGCTGGAACATGCAGAAGAATTCAAAAACAAAGAGCAAGATTCAAAAGCTCGAATGCAAGTACGACTTTCTGGTCAATTCAAAGATGCTATGAATGCTCATAAACGTGGACGTCCTATTGATCTCAAAAGTCTTCCATTGGTCCCTGGTTTACCAAAAATTGAAGATTCGCCATATGCTAAAGCTGCTGTTGGTACTGCTGCTCCTTCTCAACCTGCTCCATCTTCATCATCTCAAACTCCTTCAGCTCAAGTGAAACCTAAACCTGTTAATCATCCAGCTCCAGTACATCCTAAAGCTGAACAAATTACTGGTGATACCGCTGAAAGGAATCAACTTCGATTTTTGCTTACTCGTCAACAACAATTCAAAGAAGCTGCACTTGCAGCAAAGAAAGCTGGAAATATTCCAAAAGCTAAAGAAATGTTACTTAATTCTAAGGTATTTGCTTACTTATTGCTATGATATGTTTCACCTTTTCCATTTTTAGAAACTCGAACCATTGATTCAAGCATGTGAAGGAGGTCTTCCTGTTGATATTCGAAATGTTCCATTGCCTCCACAATCTGGTGTTTCTAAAAATCTTATGCGTCAATTTAGTGAAGGTTAGTAGTAGCTTTAATTTCTTTCGTTTCTAAACTTATCAACTTTTTCAGGAGCTGATGATTCGTTACAAGAAGTGGAAAAGCAACTTTTATCTCAAGTTCAATATTGTGATCAACATCGAACAGCGTTCAATGAAAGAAATGATTCAAGATCTGTTATGATATTTGAGAAACTTATGAGTGAAACCAAAATGGATTTATTACACTTTCGTCAATTGCTTGAATCTGGTCAAACTCCATCAATCAAAATCACTGAACTCAATTTGCCATCTTTGAAAATATCAACAGAAAAAGGCGTATCAGATGATCAAATGGAATGCAAAATTGTGAATATCGAAAGTTTGAAAGTTGCTGAAGGTTATAAACCTCATCATTTGGCAATTTATTTGAAGTACAACTTTCATTTTCCACATGATTCGCATCAAACTGGGAAATCTCAAACTATTTCTGGTTCAGAAAATCCTGGTATGTTTGCTTGTTTAGAAGTGTATGTTCTTGTAACCTTGTTTCGTTAGAAATGTTTACTAGCTTGCTTTCAACTCGTGCTAATTTTGTTCTTTTTTAGAATTCAATGAAATTATCAACTTAAAAATCAATCGAAAAGTCCGTCAACTTATAAGAACAGTTCGAAGAGTTCCATTGAAGTTTGAGGTTTGTCTTTGATTCCAATATGCTTTAATATGTTCATCCTACATTTTTAGGTGTATCAAAAGGGAAGCTTCTTACGAGCTGATAAACTTTGGGGAACTGCTGATATTTCTCTTGCGGCTTTGGAAAAGCAAACGCTCATCACGTCATGCGTGGATATTCTTGAAGGTCGACGAAAAACTGGTGGAAAATTAACTGTTCAAATTCGAGTTAGCCGTCCTATTACTGAAACCGATACCGGTGCAACGAATGCAATACGTCAACAAGCTCCTTCAATCGCTCACAAATGGGTCAAAATTAGTCGATAATCATTCTATTGTTTTGATTTTTTGTATTTGTATCATTTTTTTGTTGTTGTCGGGTTGATTTATCATATATGTGTGTGTTTGATATGTATTTTTTGTTTATCATTGTTTTGTAATACTTACTTACTGTTGTGATTTGATTTAAATGTATGTAATATGTCTGTTTTGAATAAAGATGTTATTTGTGATTGATTTTTGTCTCTATTGTTGTTTATCTGGTTTTACAAAGTTCTTTTAAACTAACTTGAGGAGTTAGAGATTTTCTTGTCCAACAAGCATGAATGAAGCTTTTTGTTATGGAAATGCTTACGCTGAATGAAGATTTTTTTTGAAGCTTTTACCTTGGATGGATTTTACACTATCAGGCTTTTGCACAATCACATCATCTTCCTAAATTTTGCGCTGAACTTTGGCTAATTCGATGCTGGTTAAAATTTACTATTTATTATTACCTTTTTTTACATTCCAATAAAATATCACATGTTTGAAAAAAATTAATGATAAAAAAGACAAAGAACAGAAGACGACGAAGGAAGTTAATAATGTGTGGTTTACTTATGTATTTTTTTTGGTAAAAGTGAGAAAGAAGCAAATAATAATCGAATGGATGAAAAAATGTTAAAATGAAAGAAAGCTTTTAATGAAAACAGGTGTTTTTAGCTTTAATAAATTACAAGAAATAAGAAAGAAAGAAACAACAACGACAGCTGAATAATTTGTTTGTTTGCTTGCTTTTTTTCTAAACGATTTAGAGGTTGTCCCAAAACTATGAAAATAATAATATTAATTTTAACAGCAGCAATCAAGAAGGCACACTTTTTTGGTGATGAACAAAAGCAAGCAACAAAAAGCAAGCTTAACGACGACAATGAAAAGAAAAGAGAGAAGGGACAAAGCTTTGTGTGTTTTTTTGAAGAAACAATAACAACAACGATAGTTAATAGAGTTTCTGAAAGTGTAACCCGATAATAAAAACTTTAACCAAAATACCAAAAAACAGAAGGAATAATTGACATCGAATTGGGAATAACTTTGTAAGATTTTTTTGTTTTGTTTTTTTGGGGATCGAATGAATGTATGTCAAAAGTTGGAAAAGGAAGTACATAAACATGGTGAAACAACAACAATAACCAGACAAGATAATGAATATTTATATATGAACAAAGAAAATTAATTAAACACACACAAACATTTTTTGACAAGAGAGACTCGTAAAAAACATACAAAAAACATAATAATAGATTTTACAAAATAATTTTTCTTTCTTTTTATTTGCTGAATGCTTCGAAGACGGCCCACATAACATCATGCGATGCATTTGATTTCTTTTTAGTTTCTGATTCATAATCTAATTCTAATACTTGTCGTACACGTTTCATTGCAAGTTCATAATCCTAAAAATGAGTAATTAGTTAGTGTTAAAACAATCAAAAAGAAAAACTTACTTGATCATTCAAAGGTGCAAAAGCATTTTCTAAGACATCACTTGCATGGGAAAGAACAATCAATGATAGCATCTTCTTATCCATTCTATGAACATCATTTGTCCATCGTTGCAATACAGCTTCTTGAACACGCTAAAAAGAATGAAAGATTAATAACATTTCAAAAGAAGCTAAGATCGTTAGAAAGCTACAGCAGCAAAAGAGCTTAGAACCCATTATCTTTTTACCTTTTTGAATAACCTAAGACAGCCTAATAATAAAACTATGGCTAATGGCGCAATAAATAGCCTATGCTTAAACAAAACTATATGCTATTACAACTTTTTTGATAACCAGAATTAGTGAAAGGTTTGTTTTTGCTTTTTCAAAAGAGCATTCCATCATTGTACTAGTAACAAGTAAAAAAGGATGCTAATTTTACTATCACGAATCATCTTCCTGTTTTTCAATGCAAAACCAGATTCGTAAACACACCAAAAAAGCGAAAACAAAGGAAGTCCTTTTGACTCTTTAAGATAAGATCAAAGAATGTTGGATTTTGTTCCCATGTAAACTAGTTTTTCACAAAACAAGAAAGGGTTCAAATGACTAAAGAAATCCCAATGAAAACAAGCAAGAAAAAGAAACAAACCTTGATTAATTTAGCTTTCATAACAGAATTTTGTAAAGGATGTGTTGTCATATCAAATAGCAAGAAGTTTTGCTTTTCGGTGGTCAAAACACCTTTTTCACATAAATTCTTAGCCAAGCGTTCACGAACATTTCTTAGTTGATACTTCAATTTGAGAGGATTCCATGTTTCACCACTTAAATATTCAATCCATGATACAACCGTTTCAGGTGGTTGAGTTTCTTTAATATGCTTTAAAGCTTCATCCAATATAACATCACCTAAAACAAGAAAGTTAGATATTTGTTGGAAGTTCAAGTGAAAACAACTCACCAGTAGGTTCATCAGATTTGAGAATAACTTTACGCGATACAAGATTTCGACGGGATGAAGCTTTATCCAGTTCAATTCGATTGCGTAAAGCAAGTTCAATCATAACACAACCACGAAGACCAGAGCTGATGCAATCATTCCAAAATGAGGTATAACCCTGAAAAACAAAAATGTAAAGTTGATGAAAAAGAAGAAGCACATGATGAAAATGAAATTTGCAGGAAAAAGTCAAGAAACAAAATATGGAATTAGCTATGCAAAGAAAGCTTCACATATAGTTGCGAAAGCTTATTGTCTTTGTGCTTTAGAAGGATAACATATAAAAATACATAACATAACATACTTCACGATCTTTCAAACCAAGTAATAAAATTTCTTCCATCAATGTTAAGCGCGCCATCTTGTCTCCATCATCTTTTGATTCATGTTCTGTTTCATTGATTTCTTCGTGAACTTCCTTCTTTTCTTCCTAAAAAACAAATAATCATAGTTAAATGGTCAATGAAATGATAAAACTTACAGGTTCAGGTTTAGCAACAACACGTCTGCGAAGTGGTGGTTCGGTCATATTTCTTCTTTTCAGTCAGCAGCTAATTGGATTTTCTTTTTATTGAGAATGATGATTAATTTTCGATTTTGAGGATGTTGTAATCTAAGCAGAAAATCTGCATCCGCTGCCGTTGCTTCTGTTGATACTGATGGTCGGCGACAAAGAAGACGAAAAAATGGAGATTAGTAGTGATGGAATGAAGAGATGAGTGAACAGCACACTGAAAAATGAAAGGAATTACTGAATGTTTTACATTGGTTTTGAATAACATTCATATGCGCGGATATCAAAGTAATAAATACGTTTAAAAAATACGCAGTACAAAATACAGAAAAAAAGGAACGATGAAAAATGATGGATCAATAATTGACGAAAGAAAAAAGGAGCAAAGTTTAGAAAAGAAACTATTTTTTTCCTTGAACATGAGTTAAAATTGGCAAAGTGTTACTCTCAAGCAAATGAATATGAGCCACTCAAAAAAATTTTTTGAAGGCTTCAGCGGGGAAAACAAAAAAACAGTTATTTTTAGAGTCATCGATCGATGATACTAACTAATTGAATGGCACAGTTATCAAAGATTATGAAAAGTTAATGTGTTAATAAAACTGTTGCATTTTTGTATGGCCCATTTTTTAAAGCAAATAAAATGAAGTTTTGTTTTTTTAGCTAAGAAGAAACAAGCAAAATAGTTTTCCACCAAAGTGTTAATTAAGCAAGAGAGTTTCAAATAAAAACAACACCACTCTAAGAATAGCAATAACATTTTTTTCTCACATGATCGATAAATATCAAATGTTTTTAATAGACACAACTAATGAAAAGACAAGGAAAACATGAATAATTTTTTTCAAACGGTTGTTTACAGAATATTTATCTATTGAAGCTTTGGGTATTCTCAGAGCTTTTATTAAAGGTTTTTTATTTTAAAAAAATAGTTAAACTCCTTAAACGCCATTTTTTAAAGACTCTTTTCCCAGAATATTAAAGAGATCATCAGTGATTTAAAAAGAAGATGAACCAATTCTTTTAATTTTAAATTTAAAAAAAAAAGGATTTTTGTTTTTATTTCTCATTTTGATGATTGCCACGCATAAAATCAATAATTTTATCGGATGATACAACAACAGCAAGCAAACACGCGCTATATATGTATGTATTCAGGAAAAAAAGGAGAATGAGAAAAAAAGACACCGTTGTTGTCATGTATGTTGCTGGTATGCTGTTCGTTCACCATTACCACCAAAAAAAGCAAGCAGCAGCATTTTTTTGAAATAAATAAAAAATCAGAGTTTGCTCATATGGTAGCAATTTTTTTTTTGTCAAACAATTTAAATCAACGGTTTCAATTATTAAATCAAAAAATGAAAAGTTTTATTTTTTGCGGATGAATGAAATCCAAAAGAGAAGAGAGGAAGAAGATTCACTTGAAGAGGAATTAGAAGAAGAACAATTTTTTTTAAGGATGATGAGAATCCACTTAAAGTTGACATTGTATTTATTTATTTTTTTTAACGGATGAAAATGTCAGAAGTATCACTTATTAATGATAAACAGATGACAAAAAAGGTGGAATCCATTTGTTTTGTAAAAATAACTTTTTGGTGGAAATGTGAAAATGATGAAGTTGAAAAAAAAGCAAAAATTGAAATGATATTTGATGGAATTGATGAAAGTTAAAAATGAAGGAGGATTATCAGAGTTACGCATCATTCATGCACATTTTTTCGTTGACTAATTTTGATTTTGTGAGTGACACTTCTTTAGTGGCTTAGAAAGATTGAAAATAAACGCTTATATTAAAAAAGGAAAACTTTAAAAGAGTCAATAATTAAAAGTTTCTTAGATTTTTTCCATCCACAAAAAGTTTCACTCATTTTTAAAATGTCTTAGTTGGTTTAAAAAAAATATCTGATATTCTAATCAAAATATGCAACAACATAGAGATTCAATGAATACCAATACCGCCAAAACAAAAGGAAAGTTGTTGATGTTCTTGAACTTCATCAATTATTTTTACTATGTATGCGCGTTCATATTTTCTTTCCACTTTCGTCACCACGTCAATAAAATTTAATATGAAAAAAAATCACATGGGAAGAAGAAATGAAAGGTTTTTAAAAAAAATTTGTTTCAACATAAAAGCAAGCGAATGACGACAAAAAATTAAAGCAAACCATATCAATATTTTCAAAGTCAAAATTAATTCTCCTTTCAACCAACTAAAAAAAAATTGAAAAGGTTATTAAACACAAATGTTACGGGGCTTCTCTCTAATATTCATTTTAAGGGACATGAAAATCAAGAATAATAAAAAAAATTATTATATAACAAACATTAAAAAAAATAGATGAAGGAATCATAAAAAGCAACAAAAAAAAGCAAAAAGCATGCATAAATAAATACAGTTTCGCCGCACAATATTTTTTTTTCTGTTTGGTATTAATCAAAAAAAAAATCAAATGATTTTATTTTATTTTTTTGGGGAAAAAAATGAACGAACGAAACATGAAAGAGAGAGAAAGAAAGATTGCTTGCTTGCACTTGGTTGGATTGGATGGTTGACAGAAAACAAACAGCCAATATAATATATATATTTTTTGGTGTGTTGGAAAAACCAACACTATTTTCTTTGTTGGCTTTTTTTTGTTCCATTTCTTTTTTCTTCTCTCTTGTTTCTCATTTTTTTTATTTTCAATTGATTGAAATTGCTTCTTTTTTTATTCCCACTGGCAATAAGCCAATATAATAACCACGTATTTTTCGTTACAAGATTTTTTTAGTCTCGAGAAAGAAAATAAAAAACATTAGCTATCTGAAAAGCTTTGGTACAAAAAAAACCATTTTATGTCATCCTCCTTTCTCTTTTTTTTAAACTAAAAAATATGTTGCTTTTATTAAGGGAAAGTTAAAGCTGCAAAAAAAAAATTGACATTGCACCAAATGTTTTAGAAATGGCTAAAAGAACGAATAATAATAAGCCTTTTTTTGTTTATGTTTAGAAAATAATTGAAAAAAGAATGGAGAAAAACACGAAAAGCATAATAATCTGGCTTGAAACTTTGAATAATACTTTTTTTTGTTTCTAAAAAATGGCAAAATTTTTTTCATGGAAAAATTAATCACAGATATTTACTAAAATATGGTTGGGTCTTCTTCATGTCAAAATTAAGGATAATTTCTGTTAATTATTTAATAATGAAAATTAAAAATGGGATATTCAAACAAAGCTTCGATTAATAAATTAGAAGCCCAAATAAAAAAGAGCTAAAATTTTGCAAAAAAAAAAGTAAAAATAAAAAATACTGTAACTTTTTTGTAATAATAAATATGGGAATTGAAAGAAACTGTTGGAGTTCTTTAGTTTTTTAATGTTTGTGACAATATAACTTTAATAATTTTATGCATATTGCTTTTTAACTCTCTTTAATTAATATATGGTTTTAAATCAAAAACAAATGTATGAATCAAAAAAGGGGCGCCTAAAACTCCCATGCATTTACGACAAAATATCCTTGAAATTTTTTCTTGAATGAATGACAAAGAAAAAAGACAAAAATCTCATAAAATTTCCCATAAAACTTGAAAAAAGAAAAATGGAACCATCCGATGTTGTTGGAAGAAAAGGAGGAGGAAATAAAGAAAGTAAGAAAGAAAGGATTCGGCGTTACCCAGAACAAAAAAAAATCCTTGATTAAAAATCAATGGAACGCTTTTTTCCATTAAACTCAAGAAGAAAATCCTTTTTTTGTTTGTTTGAATATTTAAATAATATTTTTTATATTATTTTAGCTTTCATGTTTTTTCTTTTTGAAAATACGGGGAATTGAATTGGTCCAGAACCCCGTGAAGAATTACATCCTGGTGCAAACTCTCAAAGCATTTGAGATGTAAATTATGTGCAAAATAATCCTCATTTGTTCGTACAAAATTATATTATTGTTAATCAACAATTTTTCCCAAGTAATATTTTTATTTTTTAATATATTAGAGCTTTTTATTTTTTTACTTTTTTTATTCCCTAATTAATTTGCTTCTCCCTATCTAACACAGCTTCATGGACAGCCATCCATGATTTGATTATCCCCATTTTTAATTTGGGTTTTGACTATTATCATGGAACTTCACTAAACTCAACGATTGGATTAAATGTTTTAAACAAAATTAATAAATAAAAAAAATAAGTACTTGTTTTGTTGTCCTTTTTTCTCGTTTAATCGTGCTAATCTTTTCTTTTAAGTATTTCATATTTTTTTCCAATGTTAAACTAATTAATAAAACATTTAATCAATTTTTGGATTTACGAGGGAATATTGAGTAAGGAATTTGAGAAAAAAATTTGTTGCCAATGATTAAACAGCATGAAATAATAATTACCTCAATTTAAAGTTTTTATTACGATTTATCTTGATTTTAATACGATGTAAAAAATAAAATATACAATTGAAATTAATTCGAAGTTGTATTATTATTTTTATGAATTTTTCTTTTTTTATTATCAAAAATTACTCAGTTTCTATAGCTTCAAATATCAAATTTTGTTTGAATTAAAAAAACAACAACATGCAATAATAGAAACTTCAAAAACGGCAGCTTCAAACTTTTTAATAAAAAATCAACACAATAATTGTGGATGTATGAACAAAGAAAATAGTAGTGTAGTTTGTATCATCTCCACCACAATCAAAACAAATCAAGAAAATGTCTAATGTAAAATCACTACCACCAAATTTGGTTCTTTGATGGTCATAGTCTCTTTCGTCCTTTACCCAACAAAGATTGTAGTGTTTGTGCATTTATTGAAACATCGACTGATTGAAAGAAAAAAAAATCAAATACATATATTGATGGCGCTGTTTGCTATTAAATTTTTATCAATTTAATTTTTTACTGACCATTAAAATATTAGTTTTTAAAAATAAAATTTAAAATTATTTAACTTTTATTCTCAAAAAAAATGTCTGCTTCTCCGCATCGTTGGTTGAGATTAGATAAAATTAAATCAGATTGTTACAGGTTTCTTTTTTGCATTTCTTAAACTTCCCATTTTTAAACCTCATACAAAAAATTTATTTTTATTTTTCAGAGGCGAATGTGATGCACCTGGACCTAAATCTCGAGCATTTGGTGGACAAGTATTAGCTCAAGCTCTTCGAGCTGCATATGCGACAGTACCCAAAGGTTTTTTTGTGAATAGTAGTCATTGTTATTTTATTCGAGGTGGCGTGGAGAAAGAACCAATTATATATGAAGTTAAACGAATAAGAAATGGACGAAATTTTTGTATTCGCACCGTTGAAGCTGTTCAAAATGGAAGTATTATTCATAGCAGTGAATTTTCATTTCAAAAAGTAAGTAAAAGGTTTTCATTTTTAGGATTTTTAAAAATTTTAAATCCTTCCAAAATTACTGATATTCCGGGATCTGCCATTTTTAATTTAATTATTTTATTGTTTTTAGGAAGAAGGAACTTCCACATTCGCTGTAAATCCACCATTTCCACCTGTTCCTCGACCAGAAGATCTCGTTCCATATAATGCTTCTCGCGACCACTTTCTTGCAAGTGGAAAGGATCCTAAACTTGTTCGACCAATTAATACTCAAAGAGTGGCACCTCGATGTGAAATTCGTCCTGTTGATGTGGATTTATTTATTAAAGGCCCAGAAAACTCTGGTATAAATGAACAATATTGTTGGTTTCGTTATTTGGATCGAGTGGATCCATCTGAACCTGAATTAGCTCATACCACCCTTGCATATATGTCTGATTTAACGCTAGTTTCAACTGGAATGCTACCATATATTCAAGGAACTAAATTTAAATTATCCACTTCATTGGATCATTCAATGTGGTTTCATCAATTTCGATTTGATGTTAATGAATGGTTATTGTATGAACAAAGTTGCATTGGACATTGTGCAAATCGTTCACTAGTTCAAGGAAGGATTTGGACTAGAAATGGTCAACTTATTATGAGTAGCACTCAAGAAGTTTTAATTTATCCTGATGTTGATGCTAATTCTGGTGCAACTAAAATTGAAGAATTGAATTCTAAATTGTAGTTTCGTTGGATTGTTTTGATTATTTATATAAAGGTTAATTAATAAAGGTTGCAACAGTAAAAATCAAAAGAAATACACTTGCTTGAAAGACAAAACAATCTTAGGATTAAAATACAATTAACTGTAATGCAAAAAAATCTGTTTTCAACTTTCTAATAATAATGACAAACACTAATAATCAAAGTTTGTAAAGGATATTACAATACCTGCATCTTCAAAAATAAGTCCGTCTTTTTATAGAGTTGTGATTCTGGAAAATAACGCTTTTCAAAAAATAAAAAAACAATGATCATCTTCTCTGATTGCTGTTTCATAAGCTTCTGCATTTCATTACCTTCAACAACATTTGCCCAGATAACTAACTGCCAAAAAATAAATAAAAACAACAAAAAGCAAAAATTAATATAAAATGTTTTTATTAAAATTGTTTAAGTTTCAGTTTTTTCCAAAATATGATAACTTATTTTAAAGAAAAATAACTAAAATTTATTTGTGTTATTGTTGTTGTTGCAAGTTTTTGAGATCTCTTTTTCATTCAGCGAATAAATTAAAGCAAACGCAACGATAGTGAGAAAAAAAATTGGATTAATTAAAAAATGTTGGCTGACGTAAATTGAAAAAAAAGGAAAAAGGAAGTGTGATTGAAAAAAGCTGCTTTTTAGTTTGATATTATTTGCTTGTTGCGTAACTTTTATTTTATTATGGCTGGCTGGATATGGTTGAAAGATTTGTTATGGAACGAAAAAGGCGAAGAAGATAGAAGAAAAAAAAAATGGAACCAAAGAAATTGAAAATGCAATGGATAAATTAAAAGTTGAATAAACTTGAATTTTTAACCTTTGAAGCGACCAAAAAAATTTGATATATAAAAAGGTGATTTGCTTTTAAAGTTAAGTTGAAAGGTTTGGGAAGAAAGTGCTTTTATCAAAAAAAAAAAAAAAATAAATAAATAGTGAAAAAAGAAGCTTTTTATGGACGTTTATTTATTACTCTCTTTTTTTGATTGTAAAACATTAGTGAAAAATTTTGCTAAGATACTGTTAATCTCGTTTTCTTGTTAATTTTAATATTTCTAAAAAAAGTTAATTTTAGTATTTAGCAACGATGTCCTCCAGCCAGCAACTCCTTTTATTTTTATTGATACTTTGTATGATAGCAGTGATAATTAATGGACATGGTCATTCATATTCGGATTCCCATTCTCATGAATGGCACCATCATCATCACCATCACGGCCATCATCATCATGGTGGTTATTATGATGGAGGGTATTATAATGGATACAATACAGGATATTATTATCCCCAACAACAATATTATTCTCAATCCCAATATTATGGTACTCAGCAACAGCAACAACAATGGCCATATTGGGGAAAGAAGTAAAAATGGATAAAAAAAATATTTGAACTTTTTTTTGTTAGAAAGAAAAAAGAAAGAGGCGGGTTTTATTCTTTCAGTGGTGAAATTAATTTTGTATGTACATTTTGACATTTGTTTGTTTGTTTCGAATAAATTTTTTTTTAAAATTTAACTTTGATTTAAATGATTACTCGTTGTTCAATGTAAACGGTTGCAAAGTTGAACCAAAAAAAAATAAAAGTAAGAAGCCTGATTGATTATTTTTTTAAGCTTAAAAGTTTTTATTATTTGACAGATTGATTGACTGAGACTACTGACTCATCATTATTATTTTCTTTAGCTTTTTTTTATTACTTATTTATCCTTTCTCATTTTGTCAATTACTCACTCAAAAAAAACTTTGGATTGAAGAGTAGTGACAATGAAAAATAAATTAAAAAAGAGAGGGATTTTTATTTAATGGCAAACATTTTTAATTAATTCACAACAGAAGTAAGATTGTGGTGTGTCATTTATCTAATAATCAATCAGTGCAATAATATTCTTCCAAGTGGCTAACATTTTTTTCTTTCACTTTTTTTCGTGTGCAAAAGTGTGTAATACTGAGATTTATCTTCTTCTTCATTCGTTTCCATGTCAACAACTGCGTTTTATTTTTCTTTCTCAATTTCTCAAACAAGCAAAGCAAAAAAAAAACAGATAAATTTAAAAACATTTAATATAAAAAAGTGGCAAAAAAAAAACACACAAATAAAACATCCCATTTTTTATTTCTGCGTTCATTTTTCTTGGTTTCATTTTATTATATTTTTTGATTGCAAGCAGCTTTTTTTCTTCTTGCATCGACGGCGAAAATGGAAATGATAGAATCCGACGATAAAACTCCATTATTTGATGATGATGTTTCACGAAGTCAAAAAAGTGCCAATGCCGCATTTAGTTGTTGTTTGAGCTGTTTTAAACATCTATGGATTACTGTTATGCTCCTTATCGCCGCGGTTATTTGTGGCGTTGGAACTTATGGTGCCGTTTATGGATTGGTTCAAAAACCTGGCCCATGCCCTTCAGAAATGATGTGTGAACCTTGTTTTGCCGTGATTTCAACCTTTTTTAATGTAAGCTTTTAAAAAAATTATTCATGCCCACTGCTAAATTTAAAAAAGCGATCAATATTTATCCAACTTTTAAAAAATATTTTGTTTGTTTTTGATTTCATGAAAAAAAATTATCCAACTTTTTTCTTTTTTAGCAAATCATCGATCAACCTCCACCTCGTCGATCAGAAAATTTCCTTGAAAAAATTGCCACCAAAGTCAATACGAAATTAGCCATTGAAAGATTAGAATATCATGTTCAACTTCGAAATCAATATTACGTGTTTGATCCAATTACAATTTTAAAATGCATTCTCATTGCTGCAACTTTTTTCTTTTTACTTCGAATTCTCGTTTGTTGTCTTTTTACTAATGGTGAAAAAGGTTTATATTTCTTTTGGTTTTTCACCATTTATTATTTGACTCTTCTCACAACTTTGGGTGCCATTGCAGTTATGTCTATTCCACTTTTTGATAAGAATAATCCAAAATCATGTGATAAACAATTTTGGGGATTTTAATTATTTTCATTATTTCTGTAGTTTTTTTTTGAAGTTGATTAATAAAAACTTTTACTTTAAAAAAGTTTGCACTATTGATTGTATCTTTTAATTTGAAAAAATAAATAATAATTGTACATACTGTATTTTGGTAGACAAGCATAGTTTGTTGGACAAAACCTTAAACAAATAGAATTGAAGTTAGCCAGCAATTAGCATCTTTACGATTTATTCCATTAAAAAACAAATCCACCATTTTAAAACTCCAAACTTTTAAGGGAAGCAATAAACAACAATACAATTAAACAAGTTTATAATTTTTACTTTGCATTCTCAAGATTTGATATAGGTAAAAGCTTAACTTGCTTTTGCTTCTTTAACCAGCAGCTGAAGTTCTTGATTTAGTTGCAAAGTTAGAACAAAAACAACTTGCTATAATTAACAGCGAATAAAGGCCAAAACAAGTTAATATTGCATTCAATGTTTATTTTCTTAATTTGGATCCAAAAAAATTAAATCTATGTTTAATCATTTGCTTGTTACATTTTTTTGACATATAAATGTTTTATAATTAGCTTTGACAAGATACAAAAAAATAAGTAAAACCATTACAGAATTTAAAAAATTTGGCGGCACAAAAAGATGGAAAAAAACAATATACTTTAAAAATTTCGAAATATGTAAATTCACATTAAAACTTCAAATTCTTCGTCGCTGTTAAAAGTAGGATCACCAAAATCATCAAATTCTAAAAAAAAATTTTAGTCAAAAAAAATTGTCCAAAACGAAAAGAATATTTACCTTTAAGCTTTAGTGAATCGTCTTCACCCACGTAAGGCACAAATTTTGGGAAACCTTTAGGTCGCTTTTCATATAACTCAAATAATGGTGGCGAAGAAGCTGTTATCATCGCAGGCAATCTTTGAACCAAATCATTATAATCTGCTTCGCTTGTGCATAAAAATGATAACGCAAGTGAAGGATCAAGCGATTCAAAATCCATATGCATTAAATATGGGCAATGAAAAGTTGAATCATCAAATGAATCTTCATTTAAAATTGGTGAAGACGCTGTCGATGAATGAAGAATATTGGTTGGTGGAAATGAATTTGAAGTTGATGAAGAGCCAGCTGGAGGAGTTGAAGGAGAACGTATTTCAAAATCTGATCGACCTAAACATATTTCAGGTGAACTTGTTTCTGATGTTACTCCATTAGCTGGATTATCCACATATTCCATAGATACTTGAGAAGTGTTAGATTGACATGAAGAAATTGTGGAGGATGGTTGATCAGATGGAATAGATTCCATTGGATCTTTATCGATGTTCACTGATTCTTGACAAACATGTGGGTCGAGATATAGCAGCTAAAAAGAGGGGAAAAATTAGTTTATTTGACTATGAATAATCTTAAAAAAGTTGCATGAAAACTACGAATATTTGTTGCTTCAAAGAACATATAAACATTGATTTAAAAATGCTAACAATCTTGTTTTCCGGGCCGTTAAATCCTCCAAAAATAAATAAATCCATTACCTTATCTTTAGCAATACCATAAAAATATACGGCATGATTAGGTCGACCACCAATAATTCCAACGCATTGTGGTAATTTAAAATATTCGTGAATGGCTTTTAAATAACATCGATTTATCACTGTAAGTCCAAGTCTTAATGGAACAATAATAAGTAATGGCTTCCATTGATTATCCTCTTTTTCGTTTTTTGCATCTGCTTCTTTTCCATTAATAGCCCCATTATTAATAGTTGATGATGCTGCTTCATCATTATTTAAATCAAAATCTCTGCTTGATACATCGCTTAATTCTTTGCATGGAGGTTTAGCTCGAGCCATCTCTTTAACGTCAGAAGAAATCAATATATTATCCATTGCGACATGGATAGCAAGCTTCGACCAATCATCATAAACAACTAACTTTTTAAGAACTTGAGCAATGGTATTTGGACCAAACCATTCTCCTAAAGCTTTCTTTTCAGAGACACCCATTTGCGAAATTTGATGCAACGAATATAGCGAAGTTCGTTTATCTTGAAACATTCTCAACATTCGACGATATTTTTCATTAATGGAATTCCTCTCCCATTTCCACAAACTTCCAAGATGCAACTTTGTTAAAGCTTGAACTAACAACATTTGTCCGCAACGCAACATACAACCCCAACCTTGATCTGTTGTTGGTCCAGTTCCACCTACAAGAAATAACTTTCGTAAAGCATTGTAATGGAAGCTAAATAGCTTACCAATAGCAGGGAAATTCTTACGATATGTAAACCATATCAATGAAGTGGAATACTCCTTAATAGTTTCAATATCCTTGGATGAAAATTTCTGTCCAAGTAAGTAAATAGCTTCTGCTCGCTCGAGTATCGATGCATTATCAAGATCTGTGAACCCTGCTTCAAGTGAAAAATAAGTTTCCATCATGCTAAAAGTTGAATATATAGCTGATATATTTAGAGACAATGAAATTGATTTGAGCTTTAGCAAATAAAGTTAAAGAGCTCGATGATGATGTACAATCATCCCTCAAAAGTAAACGATAAGGTTGTAATAAACTTACGTATTATGTATCGCCTGCAACTGTTCCATTGGATCACTAAAAATCCCCGCAATAAACCTTATCCATTCAATCATATAATCCTCCAAAAAAGCAATCAAAGACTGGTAATCCAGTTGTCTTCCAATCATAACAACAATAATGACAATAAACTATTTATTTATTAACCTCAAAGGAAACAAAAAATCAACAACAATAACAAAAATCATCAACAAAATGAGTAAAAATATTATACTTCATAATCATTATTACATTCCATTGGTATCACGTTTTTCAACACGTCGTAATTCCTTCTTCTTTGCACGGCGAAGCTTGTTGGTATTTCGAATAACTTGAACCACTTCAGATTTCTTTTCATTTGCTTTTCGTTGTTCTTTATTCTTTTTACGAAGTTCGACCATAGCTTTCTTTTCGTCTGTAATTCGGCTTCGAATATCAACTTGAGCGGTTTTGAATTGCTGGTTATCAGCTTTCTGCTTCATCTTTTTGTCCCATGTTGATTTCAAATTCTTTGCTTTGATAATATTGGTTAACCTAAAAAATAAGGAATATATAAAATGGGAAATGAAAAAGCGATAATAAAAAAAAGTAACTCACCGATTATCACGAGTTGCTGGTTCTTTCCATAATCGTCCACTTTTGGGTTTACCACGAGGTGGAACAGAAAGTTTTGAAGTAGGTCCTTCAGTTGTAAATACAGCAGTATCCATTTGTTCAGCTTCTTTGGTTTTTGACATAATTGAAATTTATCCAAAAGTTGAAAGAATTTGCAATCAAGAAAAATGTTGAAAGCAACAAAAAAAACGTTGAATCAGCTGAAAACTTTTTTTTGCTCAATGATGGCTCAAATTCTTGGCTAAATGGACACAATTTAAATGAATGGGAAAGCTTTGAAGTTTGAATTTTTTTACAAAGTTTGAAATTGTAAAATTGCAATTTCATGAATTCTTCCATAATTTTACTTCCTTTAGCTGCTTAATCATAGTTACTTTCAAATATTACAAAATTTGCAAAGAAAAAAGCAATATGATATTGACGACATGTAAAATGCAACGTTTGGAAATATGAGCATCTCTAATCGATGCTTTTGTGTAAACATCGAGCAACTAAAACACTTTTTTTACTATTTTATTTTTTCTCAGCTTTTCCCCCCTCATCTTTTAAAACTAAAATAATTATTTTGTCATTTAATGTTTTGATAATTTCCTATACAATTTTAATCATAAACATAAAAAATACTAAGAGGTTGAAATTTTTTAAACACTGATCTTTGTTTTTCTTTCTAGCTTTTGAAATAACCTTGAATGAAGACTTTTTTTTGTTTGATTTATTGTATTTATCCTTTGTTCTTAAAAATTCTGTAACAACAACACCAAAAATGGAATAGAAGGGTAATAAAAAAATTTTCTTCTTCTCACCAGTTAAAAAACAAGAAAGCTTTGAATCAATAAACTCATTAAAAAAACTTGAAGAAATTTTTTTTTGTTTTGAAAAAAATTGAAAGAAAGAAAAAAAACTTTCAGGGTAATCATTATTTTTTTAGTTGCTCGAACTATCATAGTATCGTCTTTCACTAAGAATATTGGCCAAAAAAGGTTTAATAATTTGTAGATTTTCCATTTCTAATTCACGAGATTTTTTTCAATTTGGACAACAAAAATTTTTAAGAGCTAACAATATTTGTTTGCCATTCTTGTTTTTTCTTCTAATTTAATTAACATTGCTTTAGAAGTAATAACTTTAAGTTTACATTTTTTTGTCGTTGTTTAGTTTCAAATGTTAATCTCGCTTAGAAATTTAATCAAGTTTTGTTAGTTAAAATTTAAAAAATATACTTTAAATATTCAAATAGAAAAAATATTAGCTTCATTTAAAAATAAAAATGAGAGAAAAAATCGATCAAAAAATTGCGATTTCAAACAGAAAATATCTTTTTGGATGTTTCATAAAATAAAATGCTTTTTATTGGTGTTTACTTTTTTTTCGGCATTGAAGGAAATGCATCTATTTTTTTGTCCTTAAAAAACACAAGCTCTTCCATTTTTCATTATTTTATTTTTTATGCAATTCTTATATCTTGTAGCTCTTGATTTTTGCTTTTTTCCTTTTATCTCTCATTTTCCCATGGTTTTGAAACCGCCTCATAAAAAAGCTTCCTTCCCTTTTTTTCATTGATCTAAACCTTTTTTTGCAAAAGGAAAAAAGAATGAAATACGAAACAAACAAAAGCAGCACCAACGAGCAGCAACAACAGTGTCAATGGCAAAGAGGCAAGTTAAAGCCGCAACAGCTTGGTTTCGTAGTTGCTTGCTAGTTCTTTAATAAAAAAAAATTGCGCAATGTCCAACGCAGCCGCAACATTCTCTCTTTCTCTTTTTTTTCTCCCTCCCATTTTTTTTTTCTGCCGTCGTCAAAATTTTTTTTGTTGCACTCAACTGCTGCTTTTTTGTTGTTGTTTTTTTCTTCATTTTTTTAGTTTAAAAAAAAGCATAAAAAACTGATAATCATTTATCTTGTTTTTCATTTTTGAGTTCGGAGTCGATTTAATAAATATTTTTATTCAAAAAATTCGGCAGCTTTTCTTATTTATTTTTTTGCTTTCTTTTATTTTTGCGCCATTCATTGATTAGTTTTTTGGTTTTTGTCAAGCCAGACATTTTCCTATTTTCTTTGTTATTTTCAATGCTTTTTTCTTCTAAATGATTCATAAAGTCTCTAATAATGTAAGAAAAATATTAGTAAATGATGATTTTCGTTTTTTGCGTTGTTGACTGACTGTTGATTTTTGATCAAAATCGGAGGAGAAGAAAAAAGGAAGGAAGAAAGACTTTGACCGCAATGTTTTTCTTTTACAAACAAAAAACAAAAAATGAAACGTTTTTGCTTCGTTAAAGCAAAATTACAAAATATTGCTATTTTTATTTTGCTTTTGAACGCTTGCTTTGGTTATTTTGATATTTTTTTAACAAATTTTTTATTAATCCAAATCGTGTATTTTAATTTTTCTTAAATCCCAAAATTGTTCTTGAACTTTTTGTATTTAGAACTTGGTGAAAATTTCCCAATCACCTCCATTTTCTAAAAGCAAAACCAAAAAATGTCAATTTTAACAAATCCATATAATTATTTATTACATTATGCAATTATTTGTGCTGCAATTCCTTGGTTATATTCATATTTTAATGATCAACATCGCCTTGCAACAATGGGCATTGAACAAGCTATAACAAAATCATGGGATCGGGTAATAGCATTACCAACAATAAATTTTCAAAAAATTGTTGTTGGGTAAGTAATTTTCTTTATTTTTAATTTTACAAAAACCAAAAAAATATAAAAATAATTTTTTTCGTGATAAAACTAAACTTTTTTCTCATAAATTTTTTTTACATAACAAAACTTTATTTTTGCTGCAGAAGACTGCCTTTTTTTATAAAACTAAATCTTTTGTTTTTTTAGAATTAATTGCAATGTTGATGTGATTGTTTCGGGTGTAAATATGATGAATAAAATAAATGCCACTGTTAGTGAAACAGTTGGCGATCATGAAACTTTGGAAAATTTGGAACAACTTTCTGAAACTTTTTTACATTTCTTTTCGAAAGGTGCACCCGCAGAAAGATTTGTGTCTGATGAAGATACTTTTGATAAACTTGTTGCTTTAACTGAAAGCAAAGATATTAAAGCTCATGTAAGATTTATTTATTTTTCTAAAAGAAAAAATGTGAGATTGATGAAAATATATATATTTTTTAGCATTATGTTGGTGGAAATGCAGCATTGATGGCACAAAAAATTGCTTCTTCATTTCCAACAGCCGTAGTAAGTTGTTTTTTTGAATAAGAAACAAAAAAATATATCGTAATTTTTTTTTAAAACAAAACTAAAACTTTTTTTTTGTCATTTTTAAATTTTAAAAAAGATAACTTAGAAAGTTTGGAAGTTAAAGCAAATGTCTTCTCTCGGAGATAGTTTTTCACATATTTAATTAATTTCAAGGAGTCATCGATCGGTGTTCAATAAAAAAAGAATTATAAAAATTACTTTGAAGTTTTTTAAACTTTTTCGGGCCTTTGAAGTATCTCATACCATTGTTTCGAAGAAAATAACAAAAATAAAATGTTTTCGTTTTGTGATAAAAAAAACTTTTCTCTATCAAATTTTAAAGCATTTTATGCATAAAAAGTTAGTCCAGTATTTTATTTCTCAAATCAAAAAGAAATTATTTTTAGGCTTTCCTTGTTGGCCCCATTGGTCCGCGAAGCCATGCTTTACTCCATCCTAGTGTAATTCATAATAATTCCACTCGAATTGCTCAAGATGAATTACGTATGATATTCGAATATAAACAAGGTGAAATAATTGGTGAATATGTTGCTCCAGCTTCGTCTCGATTTATTGCTTCACATGATCAATTTAGTGCATCCTCAATTGTGATTGATATGTTTTTTAAAGCTATCGCTAATTTTCGACCAGATTTGGTTGTTCTCACTGGAGTTCATTTACTTCAATTTCAAACAAAAGAAATGAGACTAGAAAAATTAAGATTTATTAAACGATCCATGCTTCAAGTAAGCCCATCTATGCCTATTCATTTTCAACTTGGTTCTATGTCGGATCCAACTTTCGTTAATGAAGTTCTTTATCGGGTTAGTTAGTTAACATTTCTAAAAATTCAATAGTTTAGCTTTAATTTTTTGGACTTCCAAAAGAAATTTTTTTCTTGTTTCACAAAGGAAAAAGTAATCAAACAACGAAGAAAAGCTTTTTTTTGAAAGCAACCATCGCTTGCTTCTATTTTTGTTATTATTTTCTCCATAAATTTTTGTTAAGAAAATTTCTTGAATTTGCATTTTTTTTAGATTGTTCCCTTTGCTGATAGTCTACAATTAAATGAACAAGAATTAACATTTTTAAGTAAAATCGGTAATGGCCCATTTACTGAAAATTATCCCGTTCGATCTGGCACCCTTCATGTTCATAAAGTTAGTATTTCTTTACTTTTTTTTCCTTCGACCTAAAAACTCAGATTTTTATTTTCCTAAAAACTTTTATAGGTTGTTGAAATGCTTTATTGGCTATTAACAACATTCGGAAATGATCGAACTAAACCTGAATCACCTAATTATAAATATCGCTTACAACGAATTCATTTTACATGTTTAACATATCATATTGTGGTTTCACGTGGAACAGATTGGTCGAATCTCGCCGCCGGTTTAGCTGCTGGAGCTCGATTAGCTGGACGACAATCATGCAATTTGCATAATTATAAAGGTGAATCAGATTTACTCGAAGTTCGAACATCAAGCAGAACTTTATTAGATAAAAAAATGGATAAAGTTTATGAATTTGATGCACACAAGTTAGTTTTATTTTTATTTATTTTATACTCCATTTTTTTAAATCCAAATTTCTTTTTTTTAGTCCAATTGCATCATGGATGAGAGATGATGGATCAAATGGTGTAATATTTATTTACACCCCAGTACTCGTATGCAAGTTCCCTCTTCATACGGTTGGCGTGGATGATGCTATTTCGGCCACAGCATTACTTTATTCTCAATTTTATAAAATGGAAAAATATCACTAAATTTAAAAGAAGAAGCATCCATGAAATTCATTTTTTTATGTTGCTTTTTTGCTTAGGCTGCTTTTGTTTAACGGGTATAATAATATTTACCGCTACGACTCTCTCTTTTTTATTATTTTTTTAAATTTGTCATAATTAGTATTCTTATTATTTTTCCTTTATTTTTAAAACTGTTAAACAACTAAGGGTAATTTTATGAATAAACTATAAAAATATTTTATTTTGAAATTTCTATGAAACATTTAATTGAAAATTTAATTATGCATTCTGATTTTTTTGTTTAACAAAAATAAATTCTGAACCAAGAAATTTGAAAGTTCAGTCAGTAATCATTTAAAAAAGTCTTAATTTTTTTTAAATTAGTCATTTCCAATTTTTTATACTACTAAAAAAATAAATGTATAAAAAGGTCGGCATCGAAGCAACAATTATTTTTTTTCTCGTACAAAGAAAGCATCGATCAATTTTATTTTCTTATTTTTCTGCAAAGAGAAAGAAAAGGAAAAATTTGGTTTTTTTTTCTGTAAATTTCCTTTTATGGTTGCTTTTTTTTGATTATTTTAATTTATTTTTGTACGTTTTTTTAAATTAAAAAATAAAAAGATTCTCAGGATTTATGAAAGTGAAGCTGGAAAAAAGATGGTTAAGCTCCAGAAATCAAAATAAGATATAAACATAAAAACTTGATTCGTTTTAAACAAAATCAAGGCTATTGTTCTTTGCAAGATTCCACCAGTTTTTCCTTAATTAAAGAAATGAACATAAATTAAATAAAAAATAAAGGAAATTTTTAGTTAACAAAAAAAGATAAAAATTCAAAAATAATATAAAAAAGCCAATGTTTTCAATTTGGTGTTTATGAGAAATGTTTATGTTGAGTTATTATTAATTGCTACAAAAAAAAACAATGAGTCGATAAATTATTTTTTTAAATAATGTCAATCTCTTACTCAATTAAAAATTACCACAGAAAAAAAAGATTATATTTGGCTAAATGCCTTAAATGAAATACAAATTAATTAAAGGTTTCGCACTTTTTTTATTTTTTGAATTCAAAAATTTCTGAAAATTATTATTAACTTTTTCCAAATCAAACCAAAATGAATCCTTCCCAGAATCAATTTTCTTCTTCAATAAATATTTATTCAACTAAAAGACCATCAAAATTATATTTTAATAATATTTTTGAAGCCATATTTAATGAAAAACAATCAAAAAGTAATAAAGCGGCGGCGGCCATCATCGTCGCATGTCCAAATCATGAATTTTGTCGATGGATCATTCGAGAATATAATAAAAATGAAGTTAGTTTCACTTTTTTAGTAAAGAATAATTCTTTGTTTTTTTTAGAAACCGAATAATATTTTGCTGATGACAAATGATACTACGCCCTTATTTCCTTCTTCTTCTGAGGATGATAATAAAAAAATAATTTATATTCTCACGTATTCAGCTGCAGCAAACTCAAAAAAATTATTAGAAAATTGTGGTAATTCGTTTTTTTATATTTTTTCTTTTCAAACAAAGTCTTTGGAAATAATTTTTTATTTTTTTCAATTTTTGACTGATTTAATTATAATAAATATTTTTTTTTTCTTCAGATGCTTTTTGGATTCTTGATGGCCATTCAATTGCTTCATATGAATATTTTGCAATTTTAAATCAACTTTTGGCTGAACTTTCTCAGTCAGTATATTTTTTTATATTTTTTTACTCCAAAAAATCCATTGATATTCTTATTTTTTAGTTTAAAGAAACCTTTCAATATTTGCTTGGATATTATTCCTTCATTAAATCCAACAAAATTCAATAATTTATTAGAAGAATTTTTACATCGATATCAAATAAAAAAACTTTCAAATTTTTCATTTAATTCTGAACCAAAAGAAAAAACAAAAGCTACAGTATCTGAAACGATTGTTGAATGTTCAATAAATTCTGGGGTTGAAATAATGCTAGGAGAATTGGAATATTTTAAAGAAGGTGAAAGCCGAAGTGAATGCCCATTAATGGATACTATGTTATCGTAAGCATTTTTTGATTTTTGCGTTTTTAACGTAAAAATTTAAATTTTTTTTTTGATTTTTTAGAATTGTTTCTGGATGCATTGAAGCAAATAAAACCATGATTATCGTTTGCGTAAATGACGCAGAAGCTAAAGATATTGCTGAACGGGTTAATGCAGAATTTCATAAAATTTTAATTAAACAACAACCAAATCTTCCAACTTCTCGAATGGCTTTAACAATAGCGATGAAATTGATTGGAGGTGTAATTCTTGCAGACAGTAAGCAGCTTTTTAGTCTTAAAATCTTAACTTTTTACTAACCCTTAAATGATTTTTTTTAGACGCGCCATATTCAGAAAAAGATGATGGATTTGTTTCATATTTAAATTCTCATTCATTTCTTGTGGTTGTTGGTTCAAAAAAAAAATTGCTTTACACTGGTTTAAAAGCGGATGTGATAATTAATTTAATTCATGCTGGCTCCACCGATCGAGCTATGATGGATTCAGAATATTCAGCTTTATTTAATTTATCATCGTCTCCTTCTAAAAATGGTAACTTTACTTTACCGTTTTTTCATTTCAGAATTTTATCAAAAAATTAAAATTTTTTAGGCTCAGTGATTATTACTCTCACCGATGACATAACTAAATCATTTTCTCAATTTGTTCCTCATCTTCGATTTTTTAATAAAACAATTCTCAATTTAATAAGTTCTGGAAAAGCGAGTAATATTCAAGAAATAGAAAATTATGTGATGAAAAATTTCTTTATTTCTGAAATTGATTGTTCGGTGATTATTAAAGATCTAACAAACAATGGAGCCATGATTGAAACCCATGAAGGAGGAGGGCATTTTGAAATTATCGAATGTAAATATTTATCTGGATTTTATGGAATTGAAAAGAGGCGATTACTTTCTGAAGCTTTTACATCCATGAATTTTAAAGATACTCTTTATCTTTTTTTTCTTGTAAGTATTTGTCCCCTCAAAAAATTCTTTGAAATTATTTTTTTTAGGCAAATGTTTATTTTGTGGATGGCTCAGAATCCCATCGATTGAATAAAGCCACATTGAATTTATTATTTTCTGATCCAGAAATTAAACAACTTTGTGAAAAAGCAAAATTACGTGATCCTAAAATAGGCGGAAATCATTATCTCAAATTGGAATCAAGCATTTTGGTTTCAGCAATTCTTTATAAATTTTATAGCAACCTCAATGACGGAAGCGAATTGACAGAATTTATAAATAACTTTGATAGATTAGATAATTTTATTTCAATGAATCAACAAAATCTTCGTAAGAAAACTTTTTTTTAGTTTTGGATTAGCATAACCAGGATTTGAGGTTTTAGGTAAAACAGCAAATATCGCAGAAGAATATTATGGTACATCATTTTCAAATATATTTAAACATTTAGAAAATATTTGCATTCAATTTAATTCAACAACTTTACAAAATATTCATGGATTAGATTTTGAAACCATTGATTATTTAATTTCTCGTGGAATTAAAACTATTAATCAATTTATTCATTGTCCTTATTTGGAAGGATATTTAAAACCATTGGCTGCTAAACGGTAAAATTTACTAATTCCAAATATCTTTCTTTTAAGTTTTAATTTTTTAGAAAAACCACGGCTCGATTGCTATCTCAACAACTTCGAAATGAAGCTTTAAATACAAATAAAAAACCCAAAAGTCGACGAAGCAGTTTCCTAAATGGATCAGGAAATGGAACGAATACAAGTTGCGATTTATTTTCCACTAGCGTCGTTGGAGATGAAATAGCTGCTTTTAAAAGTTTATGCATCCTTGATGAACCCAATCTTTCCAACGCTTTTACATTAACTCCGGAAACATCTGTGTTTCTTCAAGTTAAAGAAAATAATTGGGTAACGATTATTAAATTTGATGGAAGTGATACGGTTATTTACAAACATCGATTAAAATGTTGCTTAGATTGCAAAAATTCAAAAAGAATGGAAGAAATTTTAGATATATGTAAAAAAGGAATATTTTATGTTGATAATATTTTGTTAACCGCTCGAATTTTTGCGTTATCATCAATTCAAATTGATAATATTTTGGATGCCCATTGTTTGAGTGCCATTTGTTATGTTATAGAATCAAATGGTTTATCTATGTTTATTGAAAATTGCTCCGCGAGGTTAGGTTTAAAATATTTGTTGATATGCTAGAGCTTTTTGCCCTCGGCAAAACACTTATAAATTTGTGATGAATTCGAATTGAAGAAAGCTCCAGAATAAACTTCTTGCAATCGTGACAAGAGAAATCTTCTTTCGCCTCTTTCAAACTTTCGAAGGTTTATTCGAAAAATTTTTTTCACTTCCTCTTTCACAAAAAATCAAGAATAAATTAGTTATCGTTGTAAATTTTTCGTATCGCTTTAGTATACTTTCTTTTTCGTGTGTCAGAAAATTAACTAATAACTTCTTCCATTTTTCAGAGCAAAGAATTCATGGCCTTTCTTTTATCAAACCGTTCTTTCTGGTGGTTCATTTTCTCAAGAAGTTACTCTATGTTTCAATGCTGTGCTACCATGTTTAAATCAAATAAGAAAATTACCGATTGTTAAAATGGTGAAAAAAGCTTTTGAAGTTCTTGGAAATGTTTATGGTTATGGCATACCGTATAATGGATACGACAACGTGATGAAACTTTATAATCAAAAACTATCTTCAATGCCAAAAGATATCGTTAAAATTGCTAGTTCAAAGTTTATTACATCTGTATGTTTGAGTTTCACTCTTTGCTTCTTTTTTGTATTTTGATGACTAAAAACTAACTTTCATTGTTTTCAGGAATTTCACAAAGAATTTGCTGATAATGTCACCTCCTTACTTCGAACTAAAGCATCATCAAAACCAAAGCTCGTTTCAACTGATATTGCAACTTCAGAACAATCAGATATCGTATATTCTCAGCTATCTCAAATTCGTCGACTCAATCAAGCTATAGAATTACTAAATGAAGAACATTTTACTCGAGATTCTGGTGTGATTTATCCTGCTGTTACTTTTAGCGGTCATGGAAGACTTTACACTCATGCTCCGAATTTACAAAACTTTGCTAAAACTATGCCATTTCATGATGTACCATCGCCTCGATCAATTATTCGTGTCAAAGATGCTATGGAAGAAGATTTATGGAGTGCTGATTTCCGAGAAATTGAATTACGTATTGTTGCTGCAATGTCAAAAGACCAAGTGCTTCATGAAGCTTTGAAATCACCAAATACGTTCCAGTATATTGCAGCGAAATTGAGTGTTGAAGATTATCCAAGAGCAAGTGTTAAATTGGTTAGTTTTAACTTTACTTTCATTCCTTTTGTAATCTCGTTTTTCAGTTTTTCTATGGCTTGTTATATGGTATGGGACCAAACACTCTAATGGAACTTCACAAATTCGAGAAGGATGATGCTGTGAAACTTTGGAATCGGTTTGGACAATGCTTTCCAGGTTAGTCGTTAACCTCATCTTCAAACAACTTACATATTCATTGCTTTTCAGAATTACATGAATATCGTAATTACCTCAAAGAAGAAGTGATGCAAGGAAAAATTCTTACAAATAACTTTGGTATTCCTGTATCCGTTGAACTGGCTTCAGCTTATTCAGCCATCAATTCTGTAATCCAATCAACTGCTGCGTGTATTTTGTTGAAAGCTGTAAGCAATTTTCCAAAGAATGGCAAAATCCAGCTGTTATTTACCGTGCATGATGAAATCATCTTTCAAGCTCCATCATCTTTACGATCTCAAATCCCTCATATAGTTAGAAAATGGATGGAAACTACGATTGAAAATGTGAAATTACCAATCAAACTTTCACTAGGAAAATCTTGGGATGCTTTAAATTAAGTTTGAAAGATGATGTTGTATTTGTTATTGTTGTTGTTGATTTATTTGTAAATATGTTTTTGTAAATGAATAATAAAGATTTATTGTAATGATGATAAGCATGTGATTGTGTTAATGATTAAATCTTTGAAATTTGTTTGTTTCATAAGTACGTTCAAGTTGATGTTGTAGTCGTTGTTGAGGTTTTACTGTATGCACTTCATATTGTTTGTCTCCTTACTTAGATGCGAAAAGTGAAATGAATACTGAAATGGAAGGTATAAGATCGTATTACTAAAAGGAATCCACTAAATCAAACATAAAAGTGAGAGACCCAACCAAATGACTATGATTTCGCTTTTGCAACGCCCTAAGAAAGCTTGATAATGCTTTACATATGTTTTGCTAAACAAACTTCCGATTTTCCATAACAAAACTTGTTTGCAACTTTTCACAAATCACTTTATGTCTTTATGTTAATCCTTTACAAACTGCAACAAAAAGCTACAGATAAACATCGAATGCTACCTTGCTAATACCATGCTTAAAGTCCATTGAAATGAAGCTTCATGATTTTGCTATTACAAAAAAGAAACAGATAATAAAACAAGATACAAAAAGTTTATTACAAGATACAAAATTAATATAATACAAATACAAGTAAAAATCAAAGTCCAGATTTAAAAAGACATGGAAACAACATAGCTTTACTTAAATAATTTTATGACACATTCATCATCAAGATCATCGATGTCGCATACAAGAGAATCCTTCATACAATTGAGCAAAAAAGCGGAGTAAGGTTGACTTTGTTGGAAACACTGAAGATAACTGAACCATTTGCAAATTGACAAACATTAGCAGTGTTGATTTCAGAACTATGAACAGCTTCAAGGTTATCCTAAAAATGGATAGTGTAAACAGTTTATTCAAGCCAAAAATGAAACTTACTTTAAGATCGATCATTTGATACTTTTCAGCAAATTGGAGAAGTTGAATTCCAAGAGGAGTTGTAGCTTCATTAAAGACATTGATATCATAGCATGATTTGATAGCAGCTTGAACAACTTCAAATGAGAAATCAGTAATTTCCATACGATTTTCTGCTGTTTCTTTCTTCGGTGCATTCAAAAGTGCAGCAAAAACAGGAGAACGATGAGTAAGAACTAACTTGTGAGCCTAAAAAAGAAGAAATTTGGTTGAAAAAAAAGAAGATAAAGAAAAGAAATACTCACTTTAATGCATTTTCCATCAGCTTCAATAACAAAGTCTTTATCATCAGCATCCCATAAAGTTTTACCCAAGCCAAAAGTTGTTGGAATATTTGAAACTTCCTAAAAATAAACCTCGTCAATCAATATTTTTAAAAAACCATATAAAAAACTTACAATCATTGGGGAAACCATTGTTGTAACTTTCAACTTGATAAAAATCCAAAGCAGCTTTGATCTTCCTAGTCTTTCTTGATGTAAAATCGGAAGCAGCAGTGAACGAACTCAAAAATGATGTGAAAGGCGAAGAAAATTGAGCCAAACACTTGCCTAAAAATTCTGCTTGATTCATTTTTTTTTCTTGCCCGCAGCTTCTGCTTTCACATTTGCTCGCTTCCATTTATTACTTCGTTGTGGAATCACATTTTTTGTTTGTTTGCTTGCTTACTTGCTTGAATCAAAAAGAAAGAAGAAAGAAATAAAGATGAGCCTGAAATTATTATATTTTTTACCTGCAGCAGCAACATGGAGTTTATTTCTTGGTGGTTCGGGTTTATTTTTTGGTTATTTAACCCCTATCATCATTAAAGAATATGGAATGTATGGATGGATATTGTATGGAATCGACGCACTTTTATTTCTTATTTCTGCATCAAATTTATCTCTTGCAATGATACTTGATCCTGGCAGTTATTCTCCTGGTATGCTTTCTTCTTCATTAATTTGTATGATTAGTAATAACTTCGTTGCTTTTTAGGTGATACAACAGAAAAACAAGCTCTAGCATTGAAAGAACTCCGAATGCCGATACGTGTTCAAGTCGAAATCAATGGTCTTTTGGTTCCTATGAAATGGTGTGTAACTTGCAAATTTTATCGTCCTCCACGTTCTTCACATTGTGCTATATGTAATCGGTGAGTTTATGGTTGCTTTGAATGGGAATAAACTGAATGAAAGCTATCTTTATTCTTCGATGTGATGTTTATGTCTTTTGATTAGTTATGAACTTTCTCACTTCTTTCATTGATTTTGTTCTTTCATTTTTGTGTTCTTTTATTCATTCTTCATCTTTCAGGTGTATCGACTGCTTTGATCATCATTGCCCATGGATTAATAACTGTGTTGGACGTCGCAATTATCGTTACTTCTTCCTGTTTCTTATGTTCTCAACTTTGCACGCTCTTTGCATCCTTGCTACTTCGATCACATTTTTGATAACAACAAGGTTGGTTTCATTTTATTCATTATAACTTTATTTGCTTTATCGCTTCTTTTTTTCAGGTATTTCAAGACTCCTCAACAACCGATCCTTTTACCATCTCCTGAACTTGCTGCATGTGTGTTAATCTTCCTTAGTGTTCTTTCATTCCCGCCAATATCTGGTTTAACATGCTTTCATATTTATCTCATCTGCCGTGGACGAACAACCAATGAACAAGTGATGCGCAAATTTTCTCGTGTTTTCAATCCTTTTACTGATGGATGCTGTTCCAGTATTTGTCGAACTTTTTGTACGAGTCAATATCCTATGTAAGTTTGTTTACTTTAAACTTTTGAATCTTTCACTGATTGTTGTTGTTTTTTAGCCTCATCAACCAAGTGAACCAGCCAACCGAAGATATTACAATGTTCTTTCATTACTCAAAAGGAAACAAATTAGAAGATAGTATTGGAAGTTCAAGTGATTTATTAGTATGAAATCACATTTAATTGGTTAACTATATTATTTATTTATTTCTTTGATTGTTTTGTACTTTTTCTTTTTGTATTTGTTTCTCTCTTTTGTGATTTGCTATGTATGTAATAAAAAATTTCAAAACAACTTTTAATTGTGAAAAATTTCTTATGCAAAAAAGGATGCTTTAGTTGTAATGGTGCATGGCAATGTTGTTGTTATTAGATGATTTTGAACTTAGTTATCTCGTTTGAACTTATTACTTATTCTTATATTTTCTATCTGCCTTTACCTTTCAATGCTAATAGTTTGTGGCAAACCCAAGATGTTGCTATTGTTGTTGGATTCAAGCAACTATTGTTTTTTTATTGTGCTTTTTTATGTAAAGTTTGAAGTTCGCATTTTTTATTAGCTTTTTTTCAATCCAAGTTTCATTGCTTTATTTTTTTACAAAGTTTGTTGTTCCAGTAACACATTTCTCGGAAAAGAATGAAATCCTCTAATTAACTAACGGTCATTGAGCGACTGCCACTAAATAGGTTTCTTTTTTCAGTCAGCATCATTGTTGCTGTTGCGCTGCTCGCGCGATTTTTTTTTGTTATTGCCACTTTTTATTATTCTCTCATTTCTCCGTTTCTTTGACCTTTGCTTGAATTGCAACACTCACGAATGCGATGTGTTGATGCGCAACAATTAAAAAACTAAAATCCACTGCATCATTATCGCTTATGAAAAGCTTCCATGGAAACCGACGCCATCATCAAAACTTTTTTTTGCAAGTTTGTTGTTTGTTTCATCGACGATGCTGGAGAGAAAATAAAAAAGTTTCAAATCAAACAAATTTTTCCATTATCTCCAAAAAAAAGTAAAAATCGTACTGTTTTTCATTTTTTTCCATTTTTTTTATTACTATTTTTTTGGGAGAAAAAAGAAGCAACCATAATTTTGTGGAGTTGTAAAAAAAAGTGATGGGCTTTTTGCCTAATATTTTTATTGTGACTATCATATTTTTGGTTAGCTCACTTTTTCCAAAAGCTGATTCCTTGATAGTTGATAATGATCAATCATCATCATTTTTACCTAATTCCAATCGACTTCCTCCATCTGCCACTCAAGCTCCCACTTTGCATTCTCATATTTATGATAATCAACGTGGAGCAGTAAATCCATTAACCTTGAGTCAAGCAATATTTTTAAATACTGTTACAAATGTCCAACAACCTGGAATAAATTCAAATCGAAATGTTTATGGTTTACCAGGAAATCAAACTCCTAGAATAACCGCACAAAATTTGCGTGAACTTGATTGGACCCAAATTGATCGAAGAGCTGAAGATGGTTGGTGGCATTTATATCCATTTGGTGAACGATTCTTTGATAAAGAGCTTTCACATCGACCATGGATGGATAAACAAATTGATTTGGATTTTTTCTTTCCATATTATGGTTTTCGATTTAATTATACTTTTGTAAGTTTTGTTTTGGTTTCTTTTTTGGCGGAAAAGTTATAACTATTTAGCAAACTAAAATTTAATTTCAATTTTTTTGGATTTTGTTATTCTCACTTTTTTCATTGGGTTTTGAAACAATTTGAGGAGGGATATTTCGGTAATGATGGAAGTCTAAAAACTAAAGAACTAAAGGAATCCAAAGTCTAACTAACTATTTTTTCACGAAGATTTCAAAAATTTAAAGAAAGCACACAAACCAAATATTTTTTTTTTGTTGCGCTAATAATTTTTACAGTGGTTTTTGATTTTCATCCTTTACAGCTAACATTAAATTTTCACAAATATATTTTTATTTATCTTTTACAGATTTTTCATGAAGGTTTTATTGCGTTTTCCCATCCATGGTATATTCAACCACCATATACATATCCAAATCCTCATTGGCCTAAAAAGCCTGATCCATCTTTAATTGCTGCATTTATGGCTGAACAACAACTTCAGCATGTTGGAGATAATCGAATTTCAAATGTTTGGTATCGAATTATTGAACGGTAGCTTTTTTAATACTCATTTTTTGATTTTTTTGAAAAATGGTTATTTATTTTTTTCAGCCCAGTGAGTTTGATAGGATATAATGATTTAAATCGAGATTTTGTAACTCCTCCACCCAGAGAGCAAATGGCTGAAAAACAGCCTCAAGGAGTTTATAGTTATGATAATCCAAGATTTTATCGAACTTATCAAGGAAGGCAATTGAAAACCCAGGAAGGCAGATTGGAAGATCCGGAAATGCTTGATCGAATTACCAAGTGAGTTTTCTTGCTTTGAACCAAAAAAAGGAAAAGTAAACTTAACGAAAGAGAAAAGGTTATTATTGTAAGGCGTTTCTTAATCCAGAATAGCAGGTTGAAATTAACATAAAATTTTCAAAGTTTTTATTAACTTTTACTCTTCCATTTTTCTTTATTTTTAGTGACATCCGACATCACATGGTTGGTGCTCGAGGATGGAAAGCTGATTATGCTTTAGTTGTGACATGGGAAAGAATGTCATATGGCGGAGCTCCAAAAATCACTGAACTCAATGAATATGAACGAGCTAAGCGTTGGCAAAACACCTATCAAATGGTAATAGCCACAGATGAAATTCGTTCATATTGTATGTTTAATTTTGCAAATATTAATTGGACTTCCTCTGCCACGGCTGGAGCCATCACTGGTGGAAGAGGTGGGCATCAAAGTGCTTTGGTTGGATTTAATGGTGGAAATGGAACTGGATATTTTGAACTTCCCTATAGTGCGGAAGGAAATTCATATAAATTAGTTCAATATGGTTCCACTCAAATTGCTGGAAGATGGTTAGCAAGAATTGATGAACAAATTCAATATGGTGGTTGCAGTAATGAATCCAGAGGTTTGTAAAACACGCAAAAATCATAGAAAAAAAGATTCTTTTAATTTTACCACACAAAAAATAATAATGTGTTTTTAGTAAACATTTTTTTGTTTTAAAAGCAAAGCTTTGAAAAGATTCAAATAAAAAAAATTATTTGACGAAATTTTAATTCTTTGGAAATTGCATTTTAGGCAACCTTGAAATGAGTCAACAATATGGTAATATGTTGGGTGGAATTGCATTAAATGTTAGTGGACCATGTTATCGACCAACAGATATTATAAGGATGCAATTTGATGAAATTACATTAGATTGTGAAAGGGTAAATTTATTTATTTTTGCAAAGTGGAAATATTAAAAGTGTTTGACTGACGGATTTTTTTTAGATAGACATGGTAATAGCGAGATGTGTAATTCCTGTGAATCGAGTGTTTCGAACTGGTTTAGTTGAAGTTAAATTAAGCGTGGATGGAGGAAAAAATTATCCATGGTGGACTAAATTTTATGTTTGTAAGTTTCAAAGCGCTTTTTAAAAGATCAAACAAATGAGAAAAAAAAAACCAAATTTTTTCTTTCTTGAACTAAAAGTCTTATTTCTCTGCACTAATTTTTTTGTATTAAATTCCTGAGAAACAACAAAATGGAGAAAAAGACATTAAAAAAATAATAAAAAGTTTAAAAAAAGATAAGATTTTTTATCGAAATAAAAATTTTGACTTTAACATGTAAAAACTTTTTTTTGCTTTTGTAATTTTCGGAAGCAATTGTTTTTTCGATTATTATGAATTTTGATCAACATTTTTTTATTTCAGTGCAACCAGGATTATCGAGGCGAAGAGTGAATCTTGTAAACGATGCTCGTGAACCTCGAAATAATTGGAATGCCTATGATGCCAGGAATTTAACAGTAACATGGGAATATCAAAACATAACTGCGGACTATAATGCTCAAGTGGACATCGTCCTTTGGGGATATTGGGAAGATGTGGAAGGACATGAATTTAAAGAAATAGGATATATTGCTAAACGACATCCAAATTCGGGTGTATTTACGTTTGATCCAAATACCCTTGCATTTGATGCCGATGCAGATCCTGAAGCTTGGCGAGTTCATCGTGGAGGCATGGTTCAGGTTAGGGTTTCTGAATCATGGCTGAATGATCGTGGAGATGGAATGTATTGGTCTTCACCTATTTCATTTGGATGGTTTTATAAACGTAAATGGGAATATGAATATGGTCGAGCATGGGCATATGAAATATGTCAAGAATGGTATGATTATGATGGAAGGAGAGAAAATTTTATTATGGAATTAGAACCTAAAAGTGAGTTAAAAAAGACGCATAAAAATTTAATAGCCCTTTTTTTCATCAAAAAAAAAGTCAAAGAGTAAAATTTTTTAAACTTTTTATTTAAAAAAAACAAACGATCAAAATTAACTTACATACATTTCGACATCGAGATTCGCTGTGACAACATTTTTCTAATTTTTTGGAGACCATAAATCCCAGAATTTTCTTTAAATTTTTGCTTAAATTTTTTTTTATTAAATCTTGAGAGAAAAAAAGTTTGCATCAATAAAAAAACAATGTCATTTCAGTTCCATGCCCATGCAGCTTGGATCAAGCTTTAATGGATATTGGTCGATTTACATCTTTACCCGATTGTGATATGGAAGGCGATCATCATTGCTATTATACTCAAGGAGCAAAACATTGCGTTCTTAGCACTTTTTCTGTGTAAGCTTCATTTTCATTTTTACTTTAGGCTTCAAAGTGTTAAAAAATAATTTCAGATGGACAGGAGGCGGACAAATGTGTTGTTATGATTATGAAGGATGGTTAATGTTTTCGGATGATTTTGAATATAATGATCAATATTTACGATTTTATTCTGCAGGAGTTCCATATCGGTAGCTTTTTTAACACATTGATGCAAAAATAAATTAAAAAAATTGTGGATAATTTTAGTGCTCATCCATGGGGATCATTCCCATATAAACGGCCACCATATGTTCCAACTATGTCTAATTTTTATAATGATTTACTTCCATATGATTTTTGTTGTAAATGGGCTGGACATTGTGAATTTTATTTTTGGAGACGACAAACTTCAAGTTGTCAAATGTATAAACCTCCCGCACTAGGTAAGAATATTAAATATCCTAAAAACGAAAATCAAAGTTTTTATTTTTTTGCAAAATTGTGTAATCAATTTTTTGTTTGAAAAAATTGTTTCTTTCCTTACAATGTTTCCCTCGAGCTCGAGACCAAACTTTTTTTTAATCAAAATGAATTTTAAAAATTTTAGCTTATGTTTATGGCGGCGGTCATATTACAACATTTGATGGACAAAGATATTCTTTTAATGGAAAGGGATATTATATTCTAGCAATGATGAAAAGTCCACGGCATGATTTAATGGTTCAAGCCCGATTAGAACAGCCACCTAAAACTATTTGTAAGAAAGTTTTTGACTTTTAAAATTTTTTTTTAAAAATCTGAATAAATTTTAGGGGAAAGCGATGTTCGAGCCACGGTGGTTACAGGAATATCAGCTCGTGATAATCGTTCATCAATAGTTCAAGTTTTTGCACGAAAAGATTTTCGTCGATGGCGATATAAAACTGATGTGTATGTGGATGGAGTTCGGGTGTATTTTGATATGCCATGGAAAAAAATTCAAACATTCGAAGGTTTGCTTTTTTTTTGCTTACGATTCTAAAAACTTTTAGCAACTTCTAAAAAAAGTTTTTAAATATTTTTTGCGAGAATCCATCCGCTAGTTTTGTTTTTTTAATTTTGAGCCTTTTTTTATTTTGGAGGTTAAAAAAACAAGAAAATTTTAATTTCTTTCATTAAAAAATATTTCTGAAAAAACTAATCGAAGTTTACCCATTCCATTCTTTCCAGGAGTAACAATTCGAAACCCTCCAAGAAATATGAATCAATCTGAACTTGATATCATGTTTACCACGGGTGTGGGATTGAGGATTCAAGAATCTCGAGGCCTTTTAAATATTATTATGGCTTTACCAGAAAATTATCGAGAACATACTGTATGTTTTTTTTTTTTTTAAGTTTTTTATCTCTTCATAAATTAATAATTTTTCCTCCATATTTCTAGACAACATATTATGATTGGGATTCAAATGAATTTGCATCATTTTCAAATCCATGGGATTTATTTTCTGCTACAAACGTGGATAATATTAATTTTAATGCTGGCGTCCCTTCATCTGGAAGATGCGCATCATCATATCGAACTTTAGGCCTTTTAGGAACATATAATGAAGATAATCGAGATGAATTAACAACCCCCGATTGTTTTGTTATTCCAACAAATTATCCTCAAACTGAATTGGATGCTAGAAATGTTTATTATAGTTTTGGTGAAAAATGTAAGTAAAAATATTGAGCTTTTATTCAAGGCGATACCAAATATATTTTTAAAACAAAAGTACGGTGACTTTGGAACAAAAAAAATTGCATAATCATGACACAAAAAAAATTAAAAACTTTTTTTAAAAGACCTTTATTGTTTTTAGGGAGAATGGATCGAAACCTTCAATTGCCATCACTCTTTCAAACAGAAATCAAACCCATTTATGATCCAATAAATTTTGCAAATCCTTATTATGAACCCGTATTTAATCCATATTTTGCAAGTAATTATTCAGCATTTGAATCATTCATTTTTAGTCGAGAAGAAGTTAAAGTAAGTTTTATCATTTAAAACTTTTTTTTTTAAACTTGAAAATGCTAACATTTATTTTTTTTCTTCCTATAGGTTATGTGCCAAGGAATTCCCGCATGTGAATATGATTATTTAATGACGGGAAGACGTGAAATTGGATTGGATACGCTTGGATTTGAAAAGAAATTTGAAGATTATAAACACAAGGGAGAAGTAAAGTGTAAGCTTTTTGCTCAAAAATTTTTTTAAGGTCGAGAACAAGCAATTTTTTTGTCTTTCTAATAAATGAACTACCCAAATTTTTTATATGGTGGCGAAAAATTTAAGAAAGCAAAAAACTTTTTTGCATATTCCACTTTTTAACTTTCTTTATTTTTTAGTAGTCAGTTGTGGTCCATTAATGAAAAATCGAGGCGTAATTAAATATCCACCCGGAAATAATTATCTTCATGGTGTCACCGTAACTTTCACATGCAAACCCGAATATTTTTTGCATGGTGATAATCAACGAACTTGCATCAATGGTTCATGGTCACCTGGATGGTGGGTATGGTGTAGAGAAAGATCGGAAGAATATGCACTCAAATGGATGACAGGAATTTTAAGTTCTGTTGCCATCATTTTAGCAATTACAGCTATTTTTGTTATGTGCATTGCATATGGTCGAGAAAGACAAAAAGATTTTATTCGTCGAAGATATATGGGTTCACCCACGTGAGTTTGAAAATTTCTAAAGTTTGATAGTAACAAAAATGAGTTAAAATTTTTTAAATGTTTGTACCATCAAAAAAATTTTCTTGTCACGAGGAGAGTAATACTAAATGGTTGTTGAATGTGTTACAGTCTCTCCATGATTTTTTTTTTCTTCAGAAAAATAATTACTTTTAAAAACATTTTTTATGTTAAATATCCAATCTTTTTTTAATTTAATTTTTTCTGGTCGTTCTGCTCAAAACACTGAAACATAAATACTATAAAAAAAAGAAGATTTTTTTAATGAACGCCGCCGCCTACGTGAATGATGTGGTCATTACTTTCCGTTCTTTTCAAACTTGTTACAAACTTTTAAATTTTACGAGAGTTCTTTTTTTGATTGAATGAATGAAACTTTTTTTCTTTTTCAACAAATTGCTCTCTGAAAATCGAAGATCCTTTTTTGATTACTTAAAAACCATAATTAAAAAATTGCTAAAATTTTTTCAATAAAAAGTTTCTTAAACTAATAACAACTTTTTTTCAGTGTATTTCCAACAAAAAAAGCTCTAAGTTTTGGAACAAGTCGACCCGTTTCGACTATACCCGTTCCACAACCCATCCAATCTCCAGGAATAATTCGATCATCAAATCCTATTCAACCATCCGTTAATGAAAGCGATACTTTGCAAGGTAAAACCACATCCGTTTGATTAGATTTGATTTGATGTGGCGATGACCTTCAAAAAAATGAGAGGAGACGACAAGTATTTTTTATGCGTTTACTTTTTTTTCTCTATCAGACTTGTTTTTTATGATTTCCAACCGTTTTTTTTCTTCTTTAGCTGTGTGTAATAAAAAAGTTATTTCTTGATTTTTTGGTTATTTTTTTTTTCATTTTTGTTTGACCATTTAATTATGTGCGATTGAAACACCTTTAAAAACAACCCCTTGAAACACTTCCGCAACCACTGAGACAATAAACAAAAATTTAAAAAAAGTCGCAAAAATAATCTTAAAAAAACGAGCATTAAAGTTTTTAAACAGAATAAAAAGGTTTCAAACTGAGGCCAAAGTTTGCAGTAATAAAAATGAAACACAAATATTTTTCTTAAAATACATGAGAGAGAAAAAAAAACTTTATATTTTTATTTGAATTTATGAGAGGAATTGAAAGGTTAATAAAAAATTTGAAAATGTCAAAGCACAGTCAACAAAATTGGCTCGAACTTTTGTTTTAAACTTAGAAATATGAAATGCATTATCAAAAAATAATTTTTTTAAGCGAACGTTTGAAGATGATGCACTTTTTTCTCACATAAATCCATCAATAAAAATGGAATACAGATATCAGGATTATGTATATTATTATTCTATGTGTCTATCAAATCAATTAATCTTTTGCTTTGCTAATTAACATCCCTTTTTTTTATTAAACGCGTTTTTAAGCTTTTTATTCTGCTTTTTTTTAAATAAGGTAAGAAAAACCTGTTTTTTTTTCTCACGTTACCCTTGATAAAAAAAAGTGTCATTTTTTGGAAATAGGAAGAGAGACGATAAAATTTTGCGCATCATTTCATTGGGGAAAAAAAGAAGTAACAAAAAAAGCCTTTAGAAGAAGAAAAATATACTTCTGATAAGAGCCGCAAACAGCCGTGTTGGTGTAAAAAAGAAAAGAAAAGAAGGCGGGTTCGAAAAATGAATTTAATACAAATAATAATTAAAAGGATTATCAGCACTTTCCTTTTCTTGCCTTATTTTTGTTCGAAAAAGAGGGTGGAAGTTGCTGTTCTTTGGAGGAGGGAGAATAAGTAACATATCACCATCAATTCTCAATAAATTTTATTTTGAGGATAATTATGATAATAAAAATCAGCTTGATATGGTATGTTTTTTTGTGAGAAAATAGAAAAAAATAAAATAAAATAATAAATAAATTACTTTATAGTTGCTTGTCGCTGTTGATTGTTGGATTTGTTAATGCTCAAGATTATGATTTTAACAGGTAAAAAAACCCCGCTATATTATTTATTTATTAATTAAACTTCATTTTTTTTTTTTTGCCATCCTAAAGTTTTTTGATAAATATCTTCTAATTTTTTATAACATCTGGAAAAAGCAAATCAGCTAAAGAAGAGGCAGCATTTTTCACTTCGAAATTATTTAAAAAAAAATTCTTTTAAGAACTCAATAACAGTTTTCTTTAAAAGATTTAATTTCTTTTTTTGACATACGATTTCATTAGTATTTGAAGTCTGATATTTTATTCAAGATTTTTGATTTAAAGAATAACTCTTTTTTGTTTTGGGACTCATTATTCCAAACAAAAACAAAACATTTCAAACAAAAAATTAAAATATGTTTTATCTCAAATATTCAAAGTTTTAAACCCCACTGAATGAATGTCAATGGTTCAATTGAAGGCTCGCAATTTTTCTTTTCGTTTTGCTAAATCCTATTAATAAAAATTTTGCTTTTATGATTTCTCCTTCTAAAACAAAATATTACATATTTTTTCTTTCCATTTTTCATTTTAATATTTTTAAATATTTTTGTTTTAGATATCATGACTTCGTTGAAATTGAAGCATATCTTCGGGATGTAGCTCATTTTAATCCTCACATCGTTCAACTTCTTACCATTGGACGAAGTAATGAAGGTCGTCCATTACTTGGTTTAAAAATTGGTAATCCCATTCCAAATAATGATAAACCTGCAATTTATATCGATGGTGGAAATCATGCTCGTGAATGGCCTGCTTTTCATACAGCCATATATTTTATTGATAAATTAGTATCGAATTATGGAAAGGATTCAGAAATAACAAAATATTTGGATAAATTAAATTTTTATATTTTTCCCGTTCTTAATCCAGATGGATTTATTTTTTCTCGAACTTCCAAAGTTTCTTTGATAAGGCAATGGCGAAAAAATCGGGCCTTAGCTAATTGCACCGGCGTTACAGCATTCAATAAAAAAGGCGTCTGCTGTGAAGGAGTGGATTTAAATCGAAATTTTGATGTCAATTTTAAACACACCAATTATCCCTTTAATAATCCATGCTCTGATGAATTTCAAGGCCCTCATCCTTTTAGTGAACCCGAAACAAGGTTAGTAAAGAATTTTAATTTTTATTCAGATTTTTAAATATAAGTCTTTGCTTCATTTAAGTAAAATAGTTGATGCAAGAGCACCACAAAAATAGCTAATAATGTCTCGTCTCATCGCACCTTTTTTTTATCATACCAAGAGTTTGTTTTAGTAAATCAAAAATATTTTTTGGTTTTTTGAATGCAATTTTTATTTTCAAAGGTAAAATAATCGTAAAATTAAAAATTTTTTTGTTGACAAACCTTTCAATTTCTTTTATTCTTTGATTGATTTTGTTTGTAACTTCATTTTTATTATTTTATATGAGTCAACGATGCAACAAAAATTAATTTTTTCACTTTTTTATTTAAATTTTTTCTAATTCAATTGTTACACCTGTAAATAACTCTTTTTTGAGCAAACTTTTAAGGTATATTTTTTTTTCACAAAAAATGCTTTTCTTAACTGCATCATCAACTTCAAATATTTTATGAAAAAGCATGAACAACTTCAAAATTTCAATTTGAATTAATTTTATTTCAGAGCTTTTCGAGACTTTTTATTATCACCTCAAGTGAATGGGAAGATTCATGCTTTTGTTAGTTTTCACACTCATGGGCAACTTTTTATTTTACCATATAATTTTAAACGTCATCATTATCCCGCAGATTATCCAGAACTTGTAAGCAAGCCTCATTTTGCATTTCCTTCAAAAATATTTATTTTTGATGTTTATTACTTTTGTAGCTTGCATTAGCTAATCGAGCAGCGGATGCAATTCGTGGGGTTCATAAAACTGATTATCGTGTGGGTACTGCAGCAGATATGCTTGGCCCAGTAACTGGTTCAGCATCAGATTGGGTTAAATTAAATACACGAATTAAATATGTTTATACTATTGAATTACCTCCTGAACTTCGAAGTAAGTTCATCATTTGTTGCCAATAAAAGTCATAAAATAAATAATAATGTTGATCACTGAATTAATTTATTTTAGCTTCATTCGCATTCCAAATGAAACCACATTGGTTGCTCCCAACTGCAAAAGAAACATGGGTTGGAACGAAAGTTATTATCGATCAAGTTGTTAAAGAATTTGCTGGCGGGTTTTAAAAAAAATAAATGAATAAAATTTTATTATTTGTAATTAGGAAATTTTTTTTAAAGCATTTCATTTTTTCTTGAAACAATAAAAAGACATTGATGATTATAACCTAAACATAAGCAAAATACTAATAAGTAAAGCAATACTTCTTGTAATAAATATGAATTCAATCATCATACATTCACTTTTTCAAAGATGTTGTTACAAAAAGCCCTTTGAACATTCTGCATAAAAGTTATAACAAGCTCAAGCACTTGAAAAGATCATTTTTAACATAAGCTATCGCTATAATGGATGTCAAAAAGTGAAAAATTAGATAGACTTTTAGTTAAAAAAATATTGTAATGGAATTCAAAAATTTCTGGTAAAAGATCTTAGGATTACTGTATTTATTTATATCTTCAATCATTGTTTATCCAATATTTTTAGAAATCATAATTTCCATTTGTTTATAATTTTTTTTGTAAGTTTTATCGAATAAAGTTAAACCATCTTTGCAACAACTAACCTCTGTTTAATAGCCTTATTATTTTGATGACGGCAAAAAAGGTATGATATCAATAAACCAAACGTTATAATCAGATTCGTTTTCGGGAGAATTTTTCTCTTTCAAACAAAAAAGAAAGGAAAACATTGAACGCTTTTTTTTTTTGCTTTTCTCTTCCACGCTCTTTTTTTTCTCTCTCGCTTTTTTTCACTCGTTGCTTTTGGCGTTGTTTGCAATTTGCAAAACAAAAAAAAACCGTTGATGCTGCTTTCTTTTTCTTCTTCACCAAAGCTTTGCTTTTTTATTTTTTACATCTTTTCTTATGACCTTATTGAAAGTTCCCTTATATCGTTTAATTACATAATGAATTCCTTTATCACCTCACGTGTTTCTTTATATATATTTTTTATACAGTTGATTTGTTTAGCTTAAGATCGTATTCCATCCCACCAAACAATTTTACTCCCATCGTCGATTTCTTATTTGAGAAAACGTTTATCTTTCCCTGTTCCATTAGTAAACTTTTAGTCGTTCACTACTATATAGCTCTCACATCAATATTTTTTCCCCGTATAAACAAACGCTTCTTTTCTCTCGTTTTTTTAAAATTGTATTTTGAGTTATGGTTTTTCTTGAAAAAGAATGTATGAGACGAAGCTTATCTTTCGGGCCTGGTGGAGTCGTTGGAGTTTTTGGTTATGTTCGCCATACCTTGCTTCCATACAAAGTTTCTAAAGAACTACCTTTATTTCTTTATCCACAATAGTATTAACATATAGCTTTTTGCACAAATCCTTTTTTTCTTGAGCTTTATAAATTTGAAATACAGTTTTTATGTGATAGGATGTTGAAAACTTCCATGCCCTCTTTCTAGTATTAATGGATAAAAATGATCCATTTGAACCATTTTTGGTGACAATTATGAATATAATGAAGAAGAATTGATTAATTCCATTCAAGGTATGTCTTTTTAAAGAAACTTTCCGTAATCAATTTAACCTTACTTTTTTCAGTTCAAAATCGACAATATCCACATGAATCAACAGTTTCTGTAAGTTTCTTTGCATCATTATATTTGAAATAAAAATGGTTAAAGCTGTTTCCGATACCGTAATGCTTAAACTTTTTGCATCCTGTTGATAGCTAATAATGCGTCATAAAACATTAAACTTGCTTTTTATGTTTCTTCACACTTTCTATAAATCGTTTTCTTATCAACTTTATTTCCAGGAACTCCATGATTGAACAACTCGTGAGTTGAATGATGGCTTTGAATCTGATGCAATGCTGATTTCGAAGATGAAGCAAGTGACGACGACAACGATGAATAATGTCTGTTCATATTGGTCGATGGACTCATGCTGAAGATATGGTAATGAAATCCTTTTTCAAGCTTATGTAATGAGTTTTGAGATTGTAAACAAGTTTTGTTAGCATTAAGAGATTCCACGTTTTTTGTGCGACATGTCACTCTTCGAAAGCCATTAATAGCTATGTAAAAGATGCTTTACTCTCTTGCCTTTTAATGCCAACTTTAAGCCTTACCATTCTTTCTTTTTCAAACGCTTTTTTCTCTTTCTTTTTTACCTCTTTTACTAACTTCTCTTTTTCAGTTCCTTTTGGAAGCTGTCAATCGTTATGGCCGATATGATTGGGATCGAATTGCGTCATGTGTTTTTGGAAGAAGTGCTCCTCAATGTAGTTCACGTTGGAGCAATGTTTTGGATTCCAAAAGAAACTTCAAAATTGGACCATAGAAGAAGATGAAATGATTTTAACTGCTGTCAGATTTTTTGGTCGTGGAAGATGGTCAGAAATTAGTGAACTTTTATCTAATCGTCATCCAGCTGATGTTCGTTCAAGATTTCGTCGTTTTTTGAATCGTAAAATTAAGGTTTGTGTTTCACTAGCTTTCTCTTCCTTTTAACCCAAATCACTATTTAGGATCTTCCACCATATGATTTGATATTGGAGAATTCATTTTAAACCGAAGTGGACAAATTCAAGTCGCTGATACCGTAGATGATGAACGACGAAAACAATTTGGAGATGTTCATGCATATGCAACAGGAATATGGAAGAAACGTTTAACCGTTGATGACGTTCGACTTCGGCGTTTTGTAAAACTTTATGGTTCATTCCCTCAAGAAATCCGGCAACAATTGGAAGAAATTCAAATAGAATTAAGTGAAAGAAAAACGATTACATGATATGGAATGTAAAGAATTCAGCAGCTGTGGCGAACCGTTTGATCACTTGATAACGAAATATAAAGAAGATGATATCGAAAGAGTGAAGCAATTGATGGATGAAGTTATCGTTGTTAGAGAAAGGTAAGGCTTTTTGACATTCACTATGGGAAAATGTAACTATTGATATCTTCGAAATGATGATGGATGTTGTTTACCTTTTAATGCGAAACCATTTGAAAAACGCTTTTTGGCTCTTGAAGTTTACTAAAATTACCAAAACTACAGTATAAATATTCGAATGTTGCTCCATTTCATTGTCCTCTTTTCACTTATTAATTCACATCTTTTTCAGTGATCTTGATCAACAAAGAAAACGTCGTCTACCTCGTATTCAAATTCGCCGACGAAAAATTCAACGACGTGGTAAAAATTTGAAACCATCTGATGTCAAACGTCTTGCTCTTGTAAGAACTGAAACTGAACTTGTTGAAAAATGTGAACGCATATGTGAAATAGTGTTCATTCCCGTCCCCGCGGGGACGGGGATCCCCGCGGGGAACGGGGACGGGGACTCCCCGCGGGGATTCCCCGTGAAAAAAAATTCCCCGCCTTTTTCCCCGCGGGGAGTCCCCGTGGACTTTTTCTCCCCGTCAAAAATTTGAATAATTAGAATAATCATTAAAAAAAGGGTTAAATCCTTCTGAAAACCATCATTTAGCATAAAAACGTTAAAATAACCATAAAAAAGGCATTATTAACTCAATAAAAACAATTTTAAAAAATTTTTTCGTTGAATTAACTATTAAAAAAAAATTTTTAATTCCCCGCGGGGACTCCCCGTGAAAAAATTTTCCCCGCTTATTCCCCGCGGGGAATTCCCCGCCGAAAACGTTCCCCGTCCCGTCCCCGCGTTTTTTCAATTACGGGGGGGGAAATGAACACTAATGTGAAATGTGTCCTTTCACCTGAAATCGCAATGCTTCTCAACCTTCCTGAAGAAAGGATTTATCGAAAAGATGGAACTAAGAAAAGAATCACCGAACTGGTTTTAATGGAAGATGGAGATAATGGAAAGTAGTGGTGACTGATCGTGAAGCTATGATCCTTCGATTGATGTTAAACTTAAACAAACATTTGGTTTCATCAAGCATGTACTTTTATGAAAAGCATTGGAGATTGGATTCCGTCAAAAGATCAACCGAATATTATAGAAATGTTAGTTTGTTTGATGTGTTTACTTTATAAAGTTGATAACGCTTCATATTTTAGGAATTAACATTCGAAGAAGTTTCAGCTGTTTATGAAAATTGTACAGAAGAATCACCATCTCTTATTGCTTTTTGTAAGCTAATAAGTGATTGTATGCTGCCATGTCGTAGAAATTTAACTGCTCTTCATCAATAGCGGGTATGTTTTGTTGTTTATGCTTGTTGCAACATTTGTGAAATTCTTGTTTTATGCTTTATGTTTGCTTTGATTGAAGCTTTATATAGCAGAATTAAGTTATTTTAAGGCTATAAAGCTCTGTTTTCTTGTCGGTTTTTTGTGCTAGTAAGATTACTTTATACCTTAGCATGGATTTCACTCGCATTTTTCCTCTTCTTATTGTCACTTTATATTAAACTTTCTGTAATAACAAAATCTTTTTTAGGCACGTGGACGTGAAATTTGTACTACTGTTCCAAGTGGATACTTTGATCAATTGGGTGAAAATGGATCTCCTGTTGCTTTCACTGAATTTTCAAATCAACGATTAGAAATTGAACTTCCACAACGTGTCCTAAATTCTGTTGATTATTTACTTCTTCGTGCACGAATGTTCAAAATGTTTTTCCTTCCAATGTTACTTCAACATGGTCAACGATCTCCTGAAGCTAAACTAAAAATTCTTCAAGAAATTCAAGCTCAACATGTTCGACGTCAAAGAGAAAGAATTTTCGAAGAAACAAATGATGAATCCTTAGGTGTCTCTGTTTTTGAAGACGATACATTAATTGTTGGACGAACAAGCACCGTTTCTGAATCAGAAATTCCTGGAGTTTATAAAAGAATGAGTGAGTTTATGGTTTATTTATGAAAGGCTTTTAACGAGATTACTTTTCAGTGATGAATTCAAACAAAATTGACACCTCCATTGATTCTGTATTAACCAATGTCATTTCAAGTGCATCAAAACCCAAAGCAAAAGGAAGAAAACGAAAAGCTGATATGGTGATTTCTGCTTTACCACCAGAAAGTATTCTTGCATCTGCTCCTGCTATCCCAACCGAAGTGCCGTCAACCTCTTCTGCTTCAAACGTTCAAATAAATAATCTCGAAGTTGTTGCATTGAGACCTGAAGTGGTGAAAGATAAATCCCAACTAACTCAAATGGGTGCTTATCAACCTCGATGGATCACAAAGAAGCAAAAAGAAATGGAAGAAAGTGGTGAACAACATGATGATGAATTAACTTTAGCTGATTTATTGTTTGTTCGAGGAAAGAAGCGTAAGTTTTCTTTATTTCTGTTTGATGAGGACTTACTTAGTATGGTTTTTTAGGTCGTGCTGCTAAAGGATTTTACAATCAGCAACAAAGCGAAATGGTTTTCGAATCGATTCGATCAAGATTTGATGAAGTGGAAGCACCAGAGGATGAAAAACAATCAACCAATGCTATTCAAAGAATCAAACTAGAACTTGCTGAACAATAATGATACCGCTTTACTTATTTGTTAAATTTTATAACTTTTTGTTTTTGAATAAATAAATTATGTTTGTTTGTAAATGGTGTCTATAGAAATTATCTTAAAAGTCAATGTTTTTACTTTTGGGCGTTTGTAAAATGCTTAAAGTTTTCCAAAAAAAAATAATTTCTTGATGCTAATATTATAACAACATAAGCAAGAGTTAATCCGCTGCCATTACCAAGGTTTCAATGTTTGCTTTCTTGATGCATAAAGCAAATTGGTTGAAACCGCATAACGCTGAAAAGTTTGAGTTAATCAACCTCGAAATGGAGGCATGTCAAAGCTTCAACCATATGATTTGTTGAAGATAAATATTGGAGAATTACACTTTTTCTGTTTCATTTTCGTGACCATGAAAAGTTTGTGCATTTATTTATTACAAATTTATTCAATCCAATAAAGCAGCCTCAAAGTCCTCCAACAAAAATCGTGAACGTAAACTTTGGGCGTTCATTAAAATTGAAGGATAAAGTAAATCATTTGATTTGAAAGATGTGTTTCTCCAAAATTTATTTCGCATGAATTGGTTTTTTACATAATAAAATATTCTAGCTTCTTCGAGGAAGTTTGAATAAGTTTTTTTTACCGAAGTAAGGAATGGGCCCCCAGCGAACTGGTATTCACAAAAATTAATTCAATCCTTTTGAGCAAAGCGCTTCCTTGCGGAGTGCCTACAGATCTCATTAAGAAAGATCAATATCCCGTTGAGCAAAGCGCTACCTTTCGGAGTGCCTACAGATCTCATCAAGATAATGGGGCCATTAGCAAGCTAACAACCAAAGATTATTTTTTTTGAAAGGTTTTTGTATCAAAAACTAAAGTGATGGAAGGTGAAGAAAAATAAAGGTGCAGACAATCAGGGAAATGTACTTCTTTACTTGTTTCAATGGAAAATTCTGTGCTAAAAAAATTTATTTTTGTTGAAAATGGATTAACAGAAGATAAATTTAGTTGCATTTAATTTGATTCCGGTTAATTCTAAATATGTTTGACGACGATTATGAGCATCTTTACATAACATGAAGCTTTAACATAACCTTTTTTCTTCTGAATCATGAACATGTTTCTTTTTTTCTTCATTCAAATGAAGCAACTATCATTTCCCCTCTAAATCTGAATGTGATGGTCAAAAACCAAAAAAGAAAAAAATTAAGAGATAGGATTCCTCAATAGTATCAATAAAAAGAGCAAAGACAGTATTAAAAGACAGTATGAAACTAGAAGCAAATCCATATGCAAATTTAAGAAAAAATCACAACCTTCACAAACATAAACCTTTTTGGCCAACTTTTCCAAACGTTGCTCGACGCGTTTCGTTATGAACTTAATGTGAAGGTTTTTACAGTAAAATTGTGAAATATATTTATAATCTAAATCATTACTAATTGTTTCATCTATATTTATATTAGTACAAAAGGTATTTTTGGATTTGATTGGGGAGCTCCTTCTTGCCAATGAAGATAGTCCATCGGTGTACCATCACTGCATTAGCTCCTAAACCACCACTAACAATGAGTCCACCCTTTAATAGAGCTTTGATGCAAGAAAGTTATAAGCGACATCAGATAAACAAACGATCATCTTCACTACTTCTTTGTTTCATCAATCTCTGCCTTTCATTTCCTTCCATCCCAAATGCAAGAAAATCCTAACCAAACAAAGAAAAGAATAAGTAAAAAACAACAACAAAAGCAAAGAATGAAGATAAAACTTTTTATTAATATTGTTTAATAAGTTTCACAACACACAAACATTTAAAATTTAGACAACAATAGAACAAAAAAATAAAAACATTTGAAGTTCTTCTTCTTAACCATCACCACGAATAACTTCCAAGATGATATTGAGAGTTCGAAGCCAATGGTTGAAGTTGTCTTCATTTTCGATTCCAATCAACATTTTCTTATGATCATGACGCTGTTCTCCACGAGCCACGGTAACGATATTGATGCAGAAAGTGAATAGTTGTTCTTCTGGATCATGAGTAAATGGAACCAATTCTTCATCACAAATAGTTGAACAATCAACGATAAATTTTGCTGCTTCTAATGGACCGTCAGCTTCAGGAATGGTGAAGAAACTGATAATACCATCTTTCATTATGACGAAAAAGTCCACAGGTTCAATATCGTCATTTTCAGCAAACATTTTCTGAAAACAGAAACAACACAAAAGATATACATATGGAAAAAAGCAAACATACCCATACACCTTTCACTTCAATTGATAGTTCACTAGGCAATGGAGATACTTTGGTGTTGATTTCGACCGTTCCATCAAACGGATAAATAGGATGATCCAAATTGACAGAAAATTGACCAACAGATGAGCGATGAAGAGTAAACCTTCCAGCAGGGTGAAACGAAGTTGTAACATCTTTTTCTTTCTTTGATTCAATACTTGCATTCAGATTCGTAGAATGTGGAGTTATCTTTGCTAAAAAAGTACTCATTATTAAAAGGTACTGCTTTGAAACACTTGCATAATAAGCTGATTGCCTTCTTTGCCACGTTTTTTGTAGCCTTCTGCCGTGGAGTAAGGTTCATAAGATAGATACAAAAGTCAATTTGAAAGTCCAATGGAAGGTTCTTGAAGACGATCTTTTCATCGATGTGGATGGAGCGAGATTTCAAGCGACCAGTATCAGAGAGTTGAAACAATTGTGTTGCGATGACTTTTTCATTCGTGGAACCAACAACTATGAAGACATAATCAGTATCTAAAACGTAAAAGAACAATATTAAACAAAATGAAAAGCATGGAAACTCACTCGTATTGGCATTGTTTAAGTAGTAAGAACGTCCAAGTTGAATATCCATATTGAAGATGGTGAAGGTTGATCGAACAGTCATTGAAAGAGGTGGAGGTCCAAGTGCCATATGTTGAAAAGTTTGTACACGAGAAATCAATTCTTGGTAGGTAGTGATCCGAAGTTCCGAGATCAAGAGTAAAGCATGAGCACAAATTTCATTCCATGAGTAGTTTCTTTTTTCTTTCTTATGCCAATACGTAACAGTTTCTTTAGCTTCGTGAAGTCGATTTGTTTCATTGGTGAGTTTGGCACGTAATCGCTAAAAATGACAAAAAGTTATAAAAATGATAGCAAAAAGAGTGAATAACAAACCGAATGAAATCTTTCAAAATCAGATTCAGGAATATATCGATTTGTAGTTTCAAAGGAAACCAACGAGTCATCAAGATTAAGGCGACGAAGAGCATGACCATGTTGTTGAAAGGATGCCAATGAACTTGAAGGCTGGAAAACGTCCCTCATCATGTTCGGATTATACGCTTCACGACGTTGAGATGAGACACGAAGAGCAAGATTAGGCGTCGGAATTGAAGCAAAAGATGTCGTATAAGTTGCATAATTAGGATGACCATCATCACTAATACTTGGCCGGAGTTCATGGTTACGATGTTGAGCAGCAGGACGAAAATTAGAAGAACGAGAATCAGGTGTCCAATGATGAGATGGAAGAGCTTTGGATGCTGGTAGACGAGGCTTTTTGAACGAAGAATGATTTCCACCAGAATATTCATCAAAGTTATGTCGTTTTTCTTGTCCTTTCTCAGATGGAAGAAGAAAATTTCTAAATTGATTTGATACTTTGAAACCATTTTCTTTTTCATACCGCGGAGAAGGATCATTTCTGTTGGCTCTTTCTTTCTCAACATTTTTCCATTTTGCCAATATGTTCTTGAAAACAGGAGGGTTCACTTCTATTTGATCTTTCCTACGTTCAAATTCTTCAGGAAGCCGCTAAAAAACAAAGAGTTAGAGCTTTGTCTAGTAAACACATTGTGAACAAAATCAGGCAATAACAAGATAAAACAACAAAAAAAAACGTAATACCTGTGAAAAATGTTGTGGCCTGATAGTAAATCCTTCATAAAGTTTATCATAATATCCAGGATCAGAATCATCAGGTTCATTTGAAGAATGATGAGGTCTCTTGTAACCACCACCAACGACGACATTATTTGAAGCAAATTGATGACGAGAAATTGGAGTATCTTGGCCTGCCGAAATTGATGGCGGTGGTGAAGGAAAATCAGCATCCATATATTCTTCCATTTTTCTTGAAAGCACACTTCTTTGATGAGCAACAATGAAAATGTGTTTGATTGAATGAAGCAAAAAATAAATGCAAAAGTGATTGTAAAAAAAATTTACTTGAAATTTGCAAAGTTGCAAAAAAAAAAACATTGAAGAAAAATGACTGCACGCTAATTTTTTTCGTGTTGAGATTGATTTTTTTTGGTTTATGGCAACTAACGTTTGCTGAAAAATTTTCTAACTTTTTTTTGCAATCAAAGTTGCTGTTGCTGCTGGTGCAGTAGTTTCATCACTTATTTTTCCTCAAATTTTTATTGGAAACTTGTTATCGTAATTCCGCCAAAACCCTGCTCCCCTTTGATACTGATTCCATTTTACTCGAATTCGACAATTATTACATTCCAAATCCAAAAACAAAAAACTCAAAATTAATAAAAGCTTTATTATTTTACAGTAAAAAAGTCAGTTAAACAGTATAAAATAGAAATCCTCAAACAAAGATATCTTATAAACAGACAGAAATGAAAGGAATTATAAAATAAAAAACAATGAGAACAAAAAAAAAGTTTGCACAAAGAATTTATAATTAACTAATTAGGTTTATCATTGTATTCTTCTTGAGGATCGAGATCAGTTGTGGGAACCCTTGATGATCGTTTACCATAAAAATATACTTGACCCATAATTAAACAATCAATAGTAATTTGAATGGATCCACATAACCAAAATTGTGCAGGATTATTTCGAATTACAAAATAAAGTGTTTTACCAAGATCACCCATTAACCATAGAAGAACCATTTTGACACTAAAAAAAGTTATTATGGATTATCTTTCAATCAAAAATGCGATTAAATGAGCCAAAAAAAAACTTACCTCATTCCAGAAGTAGATTTACAACGAAAATTTCTGATTAATTGTGGAAGAGCGAGACATGCTTCAGTTAAAAGAGCAGCCAAACCAAGAGCTTCAACAAAATATGGATACTGAAAAAAAAAGGAAGATTAAAATTAAATTTGAAAAAAAAAGAGATTTTCATGAGTCATTCTTTAGGTTAAAACCGCGTTTCTTCATTCAATTCAATTAGTTTTATTATTACGGATTGGAAAATCTAGTTTAAAATAGCTCCTTTGGGATAACAAAAAGGCTTTATTGAATTGAAGCTTTTTACAAAGAATAAAACTTTTTTTTATTGGGTTTTAAAAGGTTTGCATGGTTAACTTTCAATTAAATCAAAGACTATTTTTTTGCTCATACTTTCAACTCATTCAAGAATGTATGCACAAACATCTTTAGTTTTGAAGCTATTAACTATAACGATGAACACAAAATTTTTGGACAACGAAAAAGGTGTATTGCCACTAAAAAATCAAACTCATATCTGTTAAGCTTCAACTTTTGAACATCGAATAACAAATACCCGTTAAACTATTCCTTCAATCAAACATATTTCAATCGTAGCTAATTTTTACATTATTTTTTGATTCCTTCAAACATTTTGTTTATTATGGCATCATTAAACATTCATTCATTTATTTGTCTTCAAAAAATCCTTTTTACTAAAGAAAATAATTCAGTTTGCAGCAGCAGCGACAACAAAAAATCTTACTATTTTTTTCTTCTTTCCACGTAAAATGTTGCAAAAAAAGCAAAAGCAAAGAGTTTTAGTTTTTTCCATGCTTAACTATTCAGAAGTTTTTTCTTTTGAACCCGGATGAAAAAAAATGCTTCCCTATTTTGCAACTATTCCATTTTTTTGAAACAACAAAATGGTGTGTATTTTTTTAAAGAGAAAACGTAAATTTTTAAAGACCTTTGAGATACAAATTTTATTGTTTCTGGAAAAAAACGGCTATGCTTAATCTTACAAAGTCTCTAACCTTAAAGTGTGATAAAAATGCAAAGCTAACACGACTGAAGTAATCAACAACAAGCATGGTCAAGTTTTAACATTTTTTCAATGAAATAACTTTCATTCATCACAAAAACATAAAACAAAAAGAAAAATCCTTTTCATCATCTCTTTCATCTCCTTATCAAAGAGCCTCCTTTTACTAATAAAATTGGCAAAGGACGCAAAAATTTTATTATTTTTTTATCAAACCTAATGCTTCTCTTTCATATCCTTAAAAAAAATTTCATTTTACTCTTCTTCTTACATAATCTAATTCATTCTTCAACAACTTCTTCTTCTTCTGCCATTTTTTTATTCGTTCAAATGCAGCAAAGAAAAAAAAAGTTAGAAAATAGCGATGCTGCACCCATACAAAAAAGGAGTGCTTTTTAAAGATGTTCTGAAGGGAGAAAAAATTTTTTTAAGTAAAGTAAAGCAAAAAAAAAAATGGCAAAGTTAGTTTTTTTTTGAGAGAAACAAAAAACTTGCGAAAATAGGCATATTTACTTAAACAAAACTCCTAAGGTTTTTTATTTTCAAAAGGTTATCGCATTTTCATGAATTTTCATTCTTTCTGCATTCAATCTCTTTTTTTTTTATAAATTTAAAGAACAAAGTTTTTTTTGTGATGCAGTCAATTTTTTCTTTGCAGAAAAATAAAACTTTGGATTTTCTCGGTTTACTTTTACTTTAACATCATTTTTTTTACCCATGCTTTCATTTTTTGCAACATTTTTTTTATAAACATACAAAAGACTCTCACATTTCACATCACTCCTTTACTTGCTAGGTTATTTTTTTTAATGGCTGAAGAGAGACGATGATGAGATAAAATGTAATCATTAATTTTTTAAAGTTTTTTTGGGAAATATATAAATAGAAATACAAAATGCGCAAAAATAGCATTTATGGAATCTATTTTTAACCTTGCAAAAATGGGTATAAATATTGCGTGTTTTTTGCGTGCTCATAATTATTTTATATGTCAGAATCAAAGCATTTTGTCGTTGCATGGCTGTTTTGTGGCATTTTATTTTTACCTCAGAATTTATATGTACTTTCAACTTATGTTTTTAAAAAAAATTTAACCTATTGGAATCAATTTGCTTCTTATGTTAAAAAGTTTAAAAAAAAAAGAGAAGAACTTTCTTGGAATCATTTATGCTATTTTCCATTTTACAAACTTTTCCTAACATTTTTTTCCCTTTTTGCTCAATCTTAAGGATGGATTGTTGCCATTTTCAAAGACAACAACATTAGCACTGCGCTTATTTTTATTATTCTTTAAAAAAATTTGTTTATGAATAAACCTTAAATTAACCAAAAGTAAAAAGTAAGCCACAATATTTTTTTACTTTACAACAAATTTATTTCTTTTCTTTTTTTTATATCCCCACATACAAATATTTTTATTTTATTTTCAAAATAAAAGCCATATTCTCGTCATATCGCTTTTTTAAAAGCTTTCAAAAAAAGTTAGTTCTTGTGAGAATATTCTCGCCATGCATCCCAGCTATCCATGCTGCTTTCAATCTTTATTTTTATTTTACTTTCCCTTCTTTTTTTTCATTAAAAAAGAAAAAACTATCACAAATTCATAAACTAACTAAATGGCTTTTTAGTCATCCTCAAGTTTCTTTACTTTTCTTTCTTAATGCCAATACTTTCTTAATAACTTAAAAAAATTGCTGACAAAACCTTAACTTTATTTGTGATGAGATAGTTTTCTTTTAAAAAAGGCTAAAGAAAAAATATTCTCCCGAGTTTTCATAGATCCCATAGGTATGTTTTTTATTTACTCAATGAAAACCCACTAATTAAGCTGCTTTTTTTCATTGAGCTTTTAACTTTTGGAGTCTAATAACTATTTACTTGTTCAAATCTCAAATGAATAGGAAAGTTTAAGTTTTTTGTATAAAAAATAATAATATTATAATTGACATTCTTGTCTCCAGCCTCGCCCAACATCTCACGTGTTGCAATTCTTTTATTCATAATTTTTGAGAACCCTCAAAATGAATAATAAAAAGTTCAATTTTTATTGCTTTGTAAAAAAGTTTTGGTATAAAAACACCCTCACAAATTGCTTTAAAACCGAATAAAGAAAGTAATTTACTTTAAAATTTTGGGTTATGCTTTCGTATTTTTTAACCTCTCAGATATTCGTTTACTACCTATTTTTAGCTTACTATTTTTTTAACGTTATCATAAAATTTTTACCTCTCTTTCATACTACCCCAAAAATTTTTAAAGATATTATAAAAAAATTACCAACCCGAGTAAAGATGACTGTAATAATTGATGCCACAGCAGTGAAGCCTCCAAGAGCAATCAAGTAGCTTGTCAAATCATGCCATCGCCAAAATGAAGAAACGAGATCACCTTCTGAAAAATAAAGAAAAAATTAGTAAAAATAATAAATTGGATTTTGTTATTTAAAAAAAAGTTTTAGACATTCAAAAAAGACCAAAAACAAGTTTTTACTTATGTGTTTTGTTTGTTATTTTAATTTTGTTTCTCCAAAACCAAAATGTTTTATACTCGTCTTTCTTCTCATTCTCCAATTTAAACTTCATATTGAATTCATAAAATTATTTTTAAAGCTTAATAAAAACTATCCTACTTTGTATCCTCCCTCCCGTATCTTTTGTCTAATAAAAAGGCAACCAACCACCTGGCCCGTCTAAATTTCACTTTTTTTCTCTCAAAAAAATCATTAATTCCTATCGACTCGACATATTTTTAAGCACCAGCTTTGCCAATGAAAATGCTAGACTTTTATGAAAGCATAACCAATAATTTCCGTTTTTTATCCTCATCGAAATAAAAAAAGCATTATGTTTGCACTTGGGTTATTTTACACAACAAAAAAGTATTTAAAAAAAGGGTATTAAAATATTTTAATTGTTTTATATGAGCTTTATCCAGTTTGACTGGTAAGATGAGAAATAAAAAGTTTAGCGGCTCCCTTATCAAAAAGATGTTCATAAAAAAAAAATCTCCAATTATCCATCTTTTTTTCTTTGTTCCAACCACTTTGCAAAAAACCCTTAACTTTTTTTCTTCTTTTCAAGCTTATGCTGCCAATATATATTTTTTTATTCAAATGTTCATTTGCATGAGAGCCAACCATAGTAATTTTTTTTCTTAACAAAGAAAATATATTTATTCATTACCAAAAAAAATTCTTTTTTTAAAGATTTTTCTTCATGTTGCTCTAACGAAAAGTTATTCGTGCTTATTTTTTTCATTTTCTTGGTTGCGTGTTATTTTTTTGATGCTTCAAAAAGTTCTTTTTTCTAGCTCTATCTTCCAGGTTATTGTTATTTTTATATTGGCTCAAAATTAAAGAAAATGAGAAAAAGGATAGCTGTAGCTTACATTGAAATATGCAAATGAGCTGCTAAAGTTAAAGATTTTTCTGCTGACTGTATTCTTAGTATTCTTTTAATTGGGTCCTATTATTATTACTTTTCTTAAAAGTTTTTAATTTATAAAAAATGGGTATCAATTCTACTTCTTTATTTTCCACAACTACTACTACTCCATGGAATTGGTCGGATGATTGTTCACAGGTATAAAGTTTAAAATGTTAATTAAATCAAAGATCAAAAAATTTGCTTACTAAAGAATAAAGCACGTGACTTTCCCTTCCCATATTCACGAGGTTTTAGTTTGAGCATGCGCGAAATCGTTTTTTATGCATTTTTGCTTGCTTGAAATTCACACATTTTCAATTTTTTGCCTTTAAAACATTTATTTCATGCTTTTTGCGTTTTTTTTTTCACGCAGCGAAGTTAAATGAAAGAATACCGATACTAAGACGAGAGAAGGCAAAAAAGTTCCGCAATCATTGCCCAATATGTATGATGACGACTTTAGGACGTTGCTCACTTCATTTTTCTGCTATGTTTTCGTTGTCGTCTATTGCAGAATTATTCATCTATTTTTTCCTTCAAATTTTTTTCTATCCACTTATGCTTCTTCATGCATCCGAAAAAAGAGAATCTTCCTATTGAGTGTTTAGAAGAGAGAGAGAAAAAAAGATTTCATATTTTTCACGCTTACAAAAAACAAAGATTTTAGCAAGCTGAAAAAAGAAACTTGAAAAAGCAAAAAGAAGCAATGGGACAAAAAAGTTATGAGAAACCAAGCATTAACTAATCCAACTGATTTTTAGTCTAGGAAGTTTTTTAGTTGAAGAAAAAAACCCAACAAGTTGGTGGTTTCAGAAAGTGAGAAACGAAAGAGAATTGTTTCAGAGAGACGTAAAAAATCGGAAAAAGCAAACAATCTTAATTTTCAAATAATTTTTTAGCACATGCATTTATTAGTAGCTACCAATGATAATCAATCACCAGATCCATTATTTATATTCTTTGCCATTCCCGCGACTATAATTATCTTATTAACTGTATTTGGAAACTTATTAGTGCTATGTTTTAAAGCTCGAGTTGGAAGAACTAATACCACTTTGTTAGTATGGAATTTAGGATTAACTGATTTTCTTGTTGGGGTATTTGTATTACCTATGGGTGCTATTCATTTAATTACACGTAAATGGATATTTGGAAGGCTGCTATGTCGATTTTGGGTTGCAGCAGATGTAACATTTTGTACATGCTCAGTTGTAACAATATGTATAATATCAGTGGATCGTTATCTTGCTGTTACCCGGCCATTAAGGTATAAATCAGTTGTAACTAAATGTAAAGTAATATCTGTTATGGTAATAATATGGGCATTTTCTTCATCTATTTTATTAACTACTGTTAAATGGAAACAATCAAATTGTTTGGATGAAGTAAGAAAAAACTTAAAAATAACATTTATCAAAACACAATCCTTCATTGTTTTTTAGTCAATTTGTTTCGCAGGAAATGAAATTCGTTATCTAGCACATTCAGTAATATTTGCTTTCTTTTTACCCGCAAGTGTTACATTAACTTTATATTGGAGAATATATCGATTAGCAAGACAACGACAAAAAGCTTTGGATCGAGGATTTCTTATGGTTCTTGGACATAATATGAATTTTCTAACTAATACTATATCACAAAGCGTAAGCATTTTAAATTAAAGTTTTTCGTCATGCTGCACTGCAACAAGCTTTTAGAGCTAGAAAGTTTGATCCCTTTTTGCACACATCTCTTTACCTCAGCTTTTTGTAAATATATTGTTAACATAATCATTTTGTAACATTAATGCTTTATTAATACAACTAAAAAGCACTTTTTTGTTTTCTCCACAAAATTCCCCTTTTTTCTTTAGTCCTTTCTAGCTCCAATTGAAAGTTGCGGGTATTTATCGAAAAACAAGCGGTGCATCATCAAATGCTCCCATTACGGAGCCCGACACTTTTCAGACAACATTACGAGTACATTTTGGTAAAAATAATGGTATGGTTGAACATCAACGCCGAGTATTAAGAACCCATGAAAGAATAGCAAAAACCCTTGGAGTTGTATCATGCTCCTTTTTATTTTGTTGGTTACCATTTTTTATGCTATATCTAACTAGTAAGTAATTTGTTTGTTGCTAAACGATCCCTTAAATATAAGGATCCTTTTTACAAGCTTTAAACTCAGATCTTTAATCCCCTAAAGCAAATATATGTTTTCAGATTATCAATGTCAAGGTTGCATTCCTCCTGTTATTATTGACATTGCTAGTTGGCTTGGTAAGTTTTCTTTTTCATTTTTGCGCAATCTGTCAAAAACAGAAACATTTTGCATATTTATTCTTATTTTAGGCTATTGCAATTCCATGCTTAATCCTATTATTTATTCCTTTACTGTGAAAGAATTTAAACGTTCAGCTTTACGAGCTATTTTACCCTTATGGAAAGCATTACATCGAATATTGCCAATATTTTTTAAAGCTCCACCCGAGCATGCTGGTGCAAGGATGTCAAGAACAGGACATCGTGCGAAACCGAGAACAAGATCCTTTGAACATAATAGAACACAAAAAGGTTTTATGCCTATGAAAATGCCTACGAGGCGACGACAAACTGAACCCGCGGTATTTGCTGTTACAAAAAATCATAGGTTTGTTAGCCCACTTATTACTAAAGATACTAAACCTTCATGGCTTTAGGAAAGGTGAAAATGGTATTATTGAAGAAGAAATGGAAAGAATAGATGAAGAAAATAATTATGAACATGAAGATTATGAAATAACATCGGAGCGAATGCGAACAGGCTTGGGTCTTAATACAACTATAGTTAGTGGAACATCTCCAGTATTGGAGCCCTTATTGGAAAAGAAAAATGGTGTTACAAAAGATTCACCCGAAGTTAATGGTGGTAAAAATTGGTTTCGTCGAAGTAAAAAATGGTTATGTCGTGAATCGTCATCGTCAAAGAAAAAATCTTCATTAAAAGATTTAACATCCAATAGTGTGCCATCTTTAAAAGGAATACAGCAAGAAAATCGAAAAGTTAATGGTTCAGCAATCCATTCATCAGATTTTCCAGGAGGTATTTCATCCAATTCCATTAGTGTTTGTAGTGTTGGAGGTTCAGCACCTGTATCTGTAGCAGCAACAGCAAATGGTGGAATAAGTATTAATGAAAAACCATCATCAGGAAGTCATTGCTTAGTTAAAGTTTATTGTGTTACTAGTGAAGCTAATGTTTAATCTAATATGTATGTTATCAAGCTATGTTTTTGATTGCTTCGAGTCTTAATAAAATGTGAAAAAAGTTTAAACGTTCGTGCATTACTAAGTGGAAAGAGTGTGGAAGCCTACTCAACCCAAGGAAAAGAAGTTGGCATTGTTTTAGAATGAAAGTTAAAGCAGCAAAATCATAGTACTTAACCTGTAATCAACAAGCTATGATACTCCCAAAGCATATAAAAATTGAAGCTTCTAACATCGGCATTACTTCAGCAGGCATCATTTGTTTTAGTTTAGTTTGGTCTTTTTTGAATGTCATAAACTTTTCAATTAACAATAGTAAACTCACTCCAAACTGATTTTCTTTGATTCTTAGAAACATTGCGGCGATCCATACGAGTTGAAATTTCTAACATCACTATCATAGTTGTTATCATGACCACCGATTGAATAAGTAACACAGTTTCAAAACGTTTACCAAACCTATAAAACAACAAGAATGAGATGATACTAGCCATAAGTTTTCAAGATAAAAGTAATAATCCAATAAGCTTTGATAATAAGGAAAGTCACAACATACCAAAAGAGAATACGAAGAATATTTGCTGTACATAGTACTAAACATACAAGTAACGAAAATCCTTTAGCTGATTTCTTTTCATTGATTTCCATGTATTGAGGAACATAAGGAATTGCACCACCAATGATCATAAACGTTGCAGATAAAGCGAACAGCATGACTTCTAAAAAATGAAACGTATTAGTAAAAAAGTTAAGAAAAAGTTGTAACAGATAAACCTAAATATGGAAGAGCAAGAAAGTAAAGCCAAATCTGTGGACATAAGATAAACACAAGATTATCAGGTGATGGATAATTCGAGACAACAGATGATGAAGATAATGAAGGAGTTGTTAGATTCGACATTAGCTATTCCAAAGTAAAGATGAAGAAGCCAGACAAAAAGTAGTAGGAATGGAAGAAGATTTTTGAATAATCAATTCAAAACTAAAAAATCAAGTAAAAAGTGGAACAGCAATGAAAAAAAAAATATGAAAGAAAGGAGAAAGCGAAAAGAGGAGAGATACAGAGAAAAATGAGGAGGAAAGGGAAGATGATTGACACAACAAAAAAACAATGCTAAAAAAACGCGTCTTTGAAATGAAAAGCAGCTAAAAGCAAAATATGCAGGCGGCGGCGCAGCTTCTTTTTTTGGTGGTGGTGTTTATTTTTTATTTGTAGCAACAGCAACAACGACAAAAAAAGAAAAGAAAGGGAGTCAATGCTTGCAAGTTGCAACATTAAAACCTCCTAAAAAAATGGCACCACTAACAACATTTAAACTTGAAAAACATATTTTTTAGTTTTTTAGACCAAAAAAAAATGAAAGAAAGAAAACAATCAATTTTTTTTATTGCGTTTGCGTTTTTTTACTCTTCATCATTGTCGTCAACAAAATAAATATATATATCGATCAGTGATCGATGGAGAAAAAAAACAAGCAGGCGGTGGACTTGGACAACTGAATGAGTGCATCAAAAAACAACAAACTTTTTTTGACGAAAAAACAATAACACGAAGAAAAAAAGAGTAAACTAGAGGAAAGAAGAAAAGAAGCAGCTGGAGAAGAAAAATGGAAGGTGCGTTTTAGTTTAGTTTTTCTCAAAAAAGAAAAAGTTTGAATGTGTTCAAAAACATTACAACAACAAAACCAAAAAATTCTATGAAATGTTTTTAAGACTCATGAAAAAGTGAATGTTAAAATTAAAAAATCAATCAAAAAAAAGAAACCAGCGGCAAGAATGGGAAGGACCGAAAACCCGAAGAAAGTTTTTTTTGTGGAGAAAAATAACAACAACAATGGAAAGAAACTAACTTTCTGTCGTCTACTAACGCTGGGTGTGTGTTTTGATCTGCCATGAATGAGTAACTTTTTTTAGAGGATCATAAAACTTTCTTTCCTATTCCCCAAATTTTTGTTTTAAAGGCTTACTTGCATTTTCAAAACAAAAATGCTCTTTAATCATTACATAAAGTAGTTAGTTTTTATAAAAGAAAAATGAACGAACCCTTTAAAAAAAGAAAAAATAATATTGCTAATAGCAATGGAATTATCCAACAAAGGCAACATGAGAAGCACATAGTTTTTTTTCTTCTTCTTATTGTTGGTCGATGTTGTTTAAAATAAAAAAATCATAAAAAGGAAGCAATGAATCGGATTTTTAGCGATAGAAAAAAAAATTGAGAGTGAGAGCGAAGACGGAAAGAAGCAGCGCGCCAATGGCAACAAAAAAAAAGGCAAGCTAGCGATCGAGAAAACGGCAAGGTTGAATTTTTAGTTTAGTTTATAAAAAAAGATAGTCGTATGTATGTATGAAATTTTTGTAATAAAAAAAACTATTGAGAAGAGAGAAAATCAAAGGCATCAATAATCAAAAAAATGAAAGCTGTTAATTTTTTGCATTGTAATAAAATCTTTCAACGAAAAAATTTGTGGGGTTAACCCTTTTCTTAAAAAATAAGCAGCTTTCGAATGACAAAAAAAAATAGGAGTAAGATAAGAAAAAAATATATGTAATAAGAATCATGAAAGAATAAATAAATAAATAAATATGTAAACATAGGTGGGTTTACTTACCAAGTAAATCTTTTATTGGAATTAAATCTATTGCTTTTGAATCAATAACTAACATATTTTCGCTGTCGTTGTTGTTGTTGGTGTGATTGATATTGTCGTAATAGTCTGCAATTAAAAAAAATTTTTATAATAAGATTAAAAACAAATAATCACGGAAACATGTAAGGAGGAATAAAAATGTGGTGATAACCCTATCTCTAACAAAACAAGTGAGTAAGTAGGCAGGCAAGCAAGCATGTTAACGAAAAGGTGTAAAAGAAAAAAATGGCGTCAACTAATCATCATGGTTAGTTGATGATGGACACTCAAAAGGACATTGAGTCCTAATAATAATGTCATTTTTTTGGTAAAGTTCATAAGTAAAAAAAAGTTATCCGAGTTTATGGGAAAATGGTTTAAACTTTAAAGGGGCAAGAAAAATATGGCGTTTTTACTCATAAATTTTTTTTTCTTGAAGTTTACACTGAAAAAAAAGAGGGTCTTTATTGACTACAAAATAGGTGCATACATTGTACCTATTTTGATGACAGAGGCCGACGGAAAGAAGATTGTTGTCAAATGCATATGTCCCTTTTTAGGGCATATTGTGCCCCTAAATTATGTGTGCATTATGTAAATAAAAAGGATCATATATGATCTTAAAAGGGGTCGATTATTATGGTTCTGATCTCGATTTAGAGCCTCTAGCACTACAGTATGCTTTTTCGATCATGCCTCAGGCAATACAGTATCCGCTTAAATTCATTTATTTGGACCTCGCTTAACCTCGCATTTTTTCTCACCTATATAAACAATGGTATTAACAGTAACATATTTATTAAAAACAATAATAAATCAACCAAAAACAATAAATAAAGAACAAGCAAAAATAACACAAAGCAACAAAAAAGAAAATTGACATGTAATTACTATCACCATTGATAGCTTGAACTTTTATTAACTTCTTCGACAGGTTGACTTGACATTTCATCTTCTGGACCATTTTGATTTGAACCAACAGGAGTATTGAGCTTATCTGAAACCAATAAATAATATATTTACAAAAGACAAAAGAAAGATAAAACAAGCCTGTCAATTTCTTCATATCTTTGATGAGTTTTACACGAGAGTCATTTGAATGTTCTTTGTAACCCATGATAACTTCGAAGAGAAATGTAAGACCAGTAGTTTTAGAGTCATATTCGAGATCCAAAGTCCAGACAAGTTCCATGTAAGCTTGAATAGCATCCGAAAGTCTTCCATTTTCAACCTATAAAAATATTTTAATTCAAAGAAAAAGGAAGTTCAACTTACTCTCATTAACATTTTGTCAGCTGCGATATAATATGTCAAGTTTGGGTATGTTCTAACAGCAATAATGGCAGGTCCAGTCATAGCAGTAGATTTGTTCTTATTGAAGGCGTCAATTTTGTCAAGGCCTTCTTTTGGATTATTTCCTTCCTGAAAAATACTTAATAAATAGGAATAAAATGTTAGAAACTTACTAAACATGCCAACAAGTATCTACCATATTCAACTTTAGAACGATAACATTTCTGTAAGATGATTTCACACAATAAGTGACCGGCATAAAACTCCTTCATTTCTAAAAAGTGGAATAGTAATTTGTAGGAATGCAACCTCATTAAACTTGCCATCATCAAGATAATCAGGAATTTCAATCCCTTGACATTCTGTCGCAGCATATTCGTAAATTGCACCAATTGAATTTCGGAACCAAACAGCAATATTGGACATTTCGAAACGACGGTTCGCCATAACCATCAAAAATTCGTCATGAATCTAAAACAACTAAATCAATTTATGTAAATGGATAAAATACTTACAAGTCCGACATTTGATTTGACATGTTGAAACTTTTCAAGAAGCTGACGAACGATTCCACCAAATCTTGCTTTAGTTTTTAAAAGACCTTTAATCCAAGCATAACGGTCAGCGCTACAAAATGGTATATCAGTTAGTTAATAGTGAATAGAAGGTAACTCACGAAGATGTTTTGTAGAGTTTGACAATTTTTGGATCAGTGATTTCCAACTTCATGAGTTCAGCTGAAACCTTGTCAATTCGTGTAGAAAGGTCTTCTCCATTTTCGTCAATTTGGCAGATTTTAGCTGGTTTCTTTCGAAGTGGATTAGTAGAAGAACATCGTCGCTTTCTTTTAATTCTGTTATCAACCAGGCCGCAACCATTAGAAATTGTCAAGTTGTCGAATAGATCCGTCATAGTCAGCGCATTGAAAATACCATTGATTGGATCCCTTTCTTTTCGTTTAAGAGGAGCTCTATAAACAGTTAAGAAAGTAAAATAACTAAAAATAATAGATAACTTACTCTCCATCAAGTCCATCAAAAGAGCTGATGATTTCAGTTGCAATACCAGTCAGAACATATTTTGCAGCTTCTTTTCGAGTTGGTCCATGTTCTTCACGAGATGGATAAGCACTTTCACGGAGAATGTAAACTGCTGTCTTTGAAGAACTACGCTTTTTGATATATTCATATACATCGACCTAAAAGAGTACTTTAAAGTGTGTAAAAGTGTAAAAGAACTCACAGTTTTGAAAAGCAATGGTTCCTCTGGTTTGTAACTTTCATATTTGGCTACGATGTCAGCTTCATGGTCAAAGAAAAATGCAAGAATTTTGTCAGGTTTTCTCATACTTTTAACAAAAGGTCGACGAGTTGGTGTTGAACTATTTGGCATATATGAGACATCTTGGATCACCGCAGGAGAAGCATCGAGAAAAGATGGAACTTGTGAAGAACTTGGTGTGTTGTTTTGTTTGAAAGTGAAGGTTTTTCCAGCATGAGATGAAGGAGATGGCAAGTTGTTCGCAGTATCTTCAGCGACAAGTTTGGAAATTGCTTCATCGGAAGAATCGGTAGATGAAAGATCTAAGTTTGAAAATGTTAAAGGTAATAATATAAAGATAACAAACACTTACCGGCTTCAAGTCGCTTGTCAATGATCAGGTAGTTACGTCCAAGCGTCATAAGTGAGTCCAATCCATCGACAGGTCTTCGGTCTTGCTTGCCATTGTTGAGCACAAGTTCATAAGCGATATAGTCATCCATGACATAATCCTCTTTCATCTTTCCACAACCATCTCGAGCAACATCATCCAAGAGTTGATAGTTGGTTCGAACAAACCATGTTTTGGTCCTCTGACCAAATTTAGCATCAAATATGCGCATTTCTACTACAGATTTAACTGCAGTAGCGGAGCGCGAAACCGAATCAGGAGTAGCAAATGGAGTAGCCATATAGCAATAACCTAAAAAAATGAAATGTATTTTCGGAAAAAAATTTATCACCAAATATAAAATATTTGAGAAAAGAAAGGCAAAAAGAGGGAAAGAGAAAAAGACGAAAAATGCTGAAGGCAATGAAAAGAAAATAACATGCAGCCAATATACCGTATTTTCATGTTTTCCATGTGAGACCTGAAAATTTTTTAAACTTACGTTTACACTGAATGAGGAAGACGAAGATATTTGGTATGATAAATTCGAATAGTTTCAACGGTTAGAAAATACTTTGGATGCAATCTCATTGTTTCATTAGCATCTGATACAATATAACAATGTCGTAGTTCGTCAAATTCGTCAGTTTTCATCACATTCAAGTGACAAGTACCGTCATCAGTTTGCAAAAAGATTTTTCCAAAAACAGGAACATCGAGATTTTTACCAACGACAACGAAATCATCTCTTTTGTAATTCTTTTTGTACATGGCAGCTAATGTTAAGTCGATATAATCGTCTAAAAATATTTATGATATTGAGGTTTATAAGAATAAAAACTAACCATTTTTCATCCTTCTGTAAACTTCGCACATGAAGAATTGATGTTTCATAGCAAGCGTCATCGGAAGCGTTTTGGAACATTTATTTACTTGTGAATATGCTTTCATCATTTGATGTTTGCCTTCAAATCGCATTGACCAAAAGTGACGTGGAGGTCCAAACATTCGAATAATCCATGGATAATGAATCATATTGTGAGTTTTATGTGTCATGTGTCCACCCAAATCTTTAAATTGCGTCAAGTATTCACCGATTAGAGTTGTCAGTTCTTCCAGCATTTCTTCAGTAATATCATATGCCATAACAATATCATAGATTCTTTGAAATTTCTGGAGTAATTTCCATTCGTCAAGTTCGGCAAGTTCGTCAACAGGAAGTAAATCGGCAAGCATAAGCGGAAGAAGTCGAATAAACTTTGACATCGTTGAAGCAGTCATACCAGTCATATTTTCTCCCAATTGATGATCTTGTGCAGGTCGAGGAATATTGAAAGCATCACGACCATAAAAAGGAAATCCCACAATTTGATTATATACGGTACCATAATTCGGGAAAGCTCTTAGAACCAGAGGAACTAGATAACGGCAATGACCTTGAAACCAATCATGCATAATATCGAAAGATGGTTGAGCTTGAACATGAAAGTGAAGAAGATCATTGAGAGCAGATCCTTCAATTAATCCAGCAGCTTTTCTTTGAACAGGGTCTTCTATGTCCGCAACTTCATCATATTCCTCGACAGTTCTTAAGCGATTTTCGTCATGTATTGTTGCTTCAAAAATTACGTCAGGTTCTAAATCACATACTCTGCATAGATTCCAATTTAGTTTATAGCCACCGATTTTGTTTAATCCTTCATTATCACCGACAATATTGAAAAGTACGACAGGAAAATGTTGTGTAATGCCATTGAACGTCAAGTTAATTCCTTCATTTTCCAATTCGATAAGTTGTTTTACGATACTTTTTCTGAGATGTTCTTGATACGTTTCTTGAGTAAAATCAGCGTCATATGCTAAAAATGCTACGAACATGTGTTCTCTCATCGATTGAAGAGCTTGTGGCAAATTTAAAATTTTGAAATAGCAACCTTGAATCTTGTATTGCCATGCGGTGCCAGCTTGAAGTGGATTGGATGTACCACAAGCATCCCAGAAGCCCTGCAAGAAGATACAATTTGTTCCAAATTTCTAAAACATAATAATATTAGTTTTTTTCATAATTATTTATTTACATACCTCATATAAATCTCTTCCTCTTTGACTTGCAAATATATGGTTGTAAGTTGTTGAATTGACGTAATCTGACGGCCATTCTAAATTTTCGAAAATACCATCATTTTGAAGTACAGCTAATAATGTATCTTTAATTGAAATTTCAGCCATTGCATCACTTCTAACGACATTTCTTACTCCTTCGACATGTCCGATACCTTGAATTCTTTCACTTGTCACATATTTAGTAGGTTCGATGAAAGTTCCAGATTTTTTAAGTTCCAAAATTCGATAATATTCAGTTTCTGAATTCTTCCATAACTCTTTGTAAATCCTTTCAGCTTTATGGTGTTGAACATTTGGAATTTTGAGTAATTTCATCACCGCTTGGATCAAAATTCGATATTTTTCACAGTTATCATCGACAGTTTTCTTCGTTAATGAAGGATTGCCAAGTTGTGAAATCCAGAAATCATCATATAAAGTTTTTACATAAGATAGAACTTGACGGATTTCTTCTTCATTATCATTTTCCATGTTTTCTTCGATATCGATTTCTTCGTCAGGTTGATAATTGTCGTCAATTTCCATATCAAAATCATTGTCAAATTGATTTAAATTATCGAAATCATTTTGATCAGCCATGCCATAGTTGTTTATTTGATGAGTTTTAACGTGCTGGCGATATCTATCATAAACATAAGCAGTAGCATTGGTGCAATGCTTGCATTTGAATTTTTGTACAATCATTGGAATATTAAAAATATGAACATTCCTAATATGGTTGCAATGCAGATTGAGATTGGGATGACGAGCATCACAGGATGGGCACAAGTACCAGTTATCCATAGTTGTTTATAGTAAAATTTGATAGCCTTACTAATTATTAAAAAAAATTCAAAAAAAGTTTTACATGACGGAAGCATTTATTTGTGATCTTACAACGAAATTTACATACTTTTCGCGCTCAATTTTTCTTTCATCCTTCTTTCATTTTACTTTTTCTAATCAGTTTTGATACTTTCTAGCAACGCTATCTCAATTTGCTAAACGTACAAATATTTTCTTTTGCTGGAACAACTATGGATCGTGAAGAAATGGATCTTTGGCGTCGTCGCAGATTAATTCGTCTTCGTACTATCAGTTTCTTCCAGAGTCTTCTTCGCCTTGATGGACCTATTTTACAACAACTTGTCAGAGAAAATGCCAGAATGTTTCGTTTATGGTGTTATCATGCTGGTGCGCTTGGAGCTGTCGATGTGTTCGAAGCAACGAAAACAATGTGTTTGCGTTATATGGATATAACAAGAACTTCAATTTACAGCGATGTTTCTCGTCATGTTGGTGTCTCTATTGATCGTCCAACTCGATATGGTCCTGATGGATTAACTGCCGAAGTTCACCATTCCAACTTGACATGCTTCTTCAATCGTCGAATTTCACATCGAATCAACTTTAATGATCTCACTGAACATGAACTTCGTCGAACATTTGTCGGTCTCAAGGAAACTGCCGTATTTGTCAATCCTAATGATATTCTTTTGTATTTTTTCAATTGCCAAATCAATGTCAATGACTTATCAAATTTCTGCCATTCTGATATTGCTACAAACCGCTTCTTGAACTTGGAAATCTTCCGCTGCAATATTATTCAAGGACTTGCCGTATGTTTGCAATCTGTCGAATGTACCAACATCAAGTATTGGGGAACTGAATGGAAGCTTCAAACTGCTCGTGGAATCAACAACCTCTTCGATGCTGTTCGTCGAACTGTCAAATTGGAAAATCTCGAAATTGATTCTGTTCGGGTTGAACCTCATATTGGAACTTTCAATGATACAAAATGTCTCAACTTCTTGATCCACAACTTTGTTACTTCTGGAACTTTTGCAATGTGTGTTCAAAAAATGCCGAATCCTGCTAGCAAGTACCAAGATATTCGGGAAGAAGTTCGAGTGCTTCGTTTACCTGTCGATGAAAATGTCGCTTGGGGTTTTGAATATGGTCTGATTAATCGTCGAGTTGCTTTTCATCAAAACAAAAGAAGTGGAGAATGGGTTTATTTCGATGTTTAATCTGTCAATTTCTTCTTCATTTACTTGTCAAATTACCTGTCAGTTTTTCTCTATTGTGTTTCTTTGTGTATTACTTTTTCTTTGTGATCATGTAAAATAAAATTTTTATTATAAACGTAACAATGTGTAAAAAAAAATTTGACAAATAACAATAAATAGGCTTAGACACGATATGAATCATTCTTCTTCGTCACTTTCACTTCCATCGTCAGTTTCTTTTTCATCGGCAGTTTCTTCTTCTTTTTCAGCATCATCCTCAGAAACAGTGTCGTATTCTTTAGCAGGAATTCTGTAATTTTCATCAACTCCAAAAGTTTCATTCCATGCAGCTTTTGTTTTTGTAGATTTCTTCCAAAATTCAAGATCATCAACTTTGACCACTTTCAAAGCATTAATCATAAGTTGTCGATGAAGTTCACCATCAAGAAAATCTCTGACAATTTCATACGACACATATCCTTCCTTAATTCGGTGCTCGACAGATTCTTTAGAAAAAATCTTCTTGACAGCTTGAGTTAGTTCACGGCGAAGTTTGATAGCAGCCAATTTGACATTTTGTTTTTCTAATTGCTCGACATATTTCTTACGTTTTTCTTCAGAAAGTCTTACAATACATGATGCATGCTTATCCAAGGCAGCTTGACATTTTTTGATCTGCCTATTAGGAGCTTGGATAAGTATTTCGAATTGTTTAGTTAAATCAGTTTTTTTTCCTTTACTTCTTTTGTAAGTTCCATCAGCCTTTCTTTGATGATATCTTTCTTTTTCTTGAGATCTGTAAGCGTCATTGATCTTAGCCCTATTTTCTAAATGAATTTTCAACTTCTGAGCTTCGGCATCGGTCAAAGAAAGATTCTTTCTTTTAACAGGACGACGTTCATCTTCAGTTTCGACAGCTTTTCTTTTTTTGACAGGAGATGTTACTTTGACAGGTGAATTTCTTGAAGGAACATTATCGCCATATTCATCATCGTCACCTTCTGATTCAATGGTTTGTTTTGATTTTGGACTTCTTCTTTTGACAGGTGCCTTACGAGGTGCTTTTCGTTTTTTTTTCTTAGTTCCAGCTTCCTGAGTTCCAGCTTCCTTAGCCTTTTTTCGTCCCTTTCTTTTTGGTTCAGTAGCGATAGGTTCATCTGCAGCAGCAATTGGTGTTTCAGCAGCGACAGGTTCAACAACAGCAGCAATTGGTGGATCAACAGCAGCAATTGGAGGATCAACAGTGATAGGTGGATCAACAGCCATAGGTTCAACAGAAGCAGCAATTGGTGTTTCAGCAGCGACAGGTTCAACAACAGCAGCAATTGGTGTTTCAGCAGTGATAGGTGGATCAACAGCCATAGGTTCAACAGAAGCAGCAATTGGTGTTTCAGCAGTGATAGGTGGATCAACAGCCATAGGTTCAACAGAAGCAGCAATTGGTGTTTCAGCAGCGACAGGTTCAACAACAGCAGCAATTGGTGGATCAACAGCAGCAATTGGTGTTTCAGCAGTGATAGGTGGATCAACAGCCATAGGTTCAACAGAAGCAGCAATTGGTGTTTCAGCAGCGACAGGTTCAACAACAGCCATAGGTTCAACAGAAGCAGCAATTGGTGTTTCAGCAGCGACAGGTTCAACAACAGCAGCAATTGGTGGATCAACAGCAGCAATTGGTGTTTCAGCAGTGATAGGTGGATCAACAGCCATAGGTTCAACAGAAGCAGCAATTGGTGTTTCAGCAGCGACAGGTTCAACAACAGCAGCAATTGGTGGATCAACAGCAGCAATTGGTGGATCAACAGTGATAGGTGGATCAACAGCCATAGGTTCAACAGAAGCAGCAATTGGTGTTTCAGCAGCGACAGGTTCAACAACAGCAGCAATTGGTGGATCAACAATAACTAAACCGACAGTTGTTGCAGTACTAACAAGTACATGCTGTTTTTCTTTACTTGCAACTTGATATTGATTACTACCAGCTAATCGTGAAAGTTTCAGCTTTCCTATTGGTGTTGTTGAAGGAATCGACAAATCATCAATTGTTTGAGTAGCAGATACACTTCCGACATGTTGACCATCGTTCGATTTGTTAGGCTCAAAAGAAGTAACAGAAACATAATTTGAAACAGGATTCTTTTTTTGGCCATTAACAACAGCAACGAACTCAACTTCATTATCATCTTTTTCAGGATGAGATTCCATAGGTTCTTTTGCAACAAGAGTTTCCTCTTCGGCAGTTTCAATAACTTCTTCTTCTTCTTGAATATTTTCGAGAGGTTTATTAGCAGCTTGTAAAAGATCATCGAGATATTCTTCATAATAACCTTGTTCTTCGGAATCATCAATCATATTAGTAAGATCATCATCTCCTTTATCATTTGTTTGATCGATAGATTGTTCATTTTCTTTATTGTTTTCAGAAACATTTGATCTTGGAACATCGAGATTATCATCGTCAGTTACTTCACCGTTGTTAGCAGTAGTAGCTTCAGCAGGTAAGTTGGCAGGATTGTGTTCAGCATCGGTAGTATCATTGACAGGTTCAATAGGAGAAGTAGGTAATTCTTCGTCAGATTCTTCAGCATCATCGATGGATTCAGTTTGAAATTTTCGAACAAGTTTTGTAAAGTCTTTGACACATGATTCCATTTCATTTTCACCTTCAGTCAATGGATTGATTAATTTTAACCATGCTGGGGCCGAATAATTTTGTCTTTGTTTCCTACAGCAATGAAATTCTCGACGCCGGGCATGGACATGATATCGCATACCAGTGAAATTGACAGCTTCAGCCAAGTTAAAACCAGCATTTACAACTTGATGGAGAACCTAAAAATTAATCATATAAATGTTTAATTTATAAACAAAAGTAACTTACACCAACTCGAGTGAAAACAAAAGTGCCAGGTTTTTGAACGACAAATTGATATGGAATTCCTTCTTCCTCCAAGAAATCGACAGATACAATCATATATTTGTGGTTGAGTGGCATGATACAGAAACCTTCCTTACTTCGGATAGGAAGATTTGACATGTTAACATCAAGTTGACGGTTCATGATATCTTCTAATTTTTGACGATGATCAGGATGTACTGCAATCCAAACCTATAAAATAAATTATAATAATAGAAAAATATCGTTTTATAACTTACTTTATTGGCGCTTTGAGGATAAAGATAGCTTACAGAATTGACATCCAAATCTTCTGTGTGAAACGACGACATGTCACCTTTGGTTCCAAAATACATCATGGAGGTTGATACACCTGCGATTCTATCACCCTAAAAAAATGAACGATAAATAAAATAATCGTTATAAAAACTTACATCTAACATGTCATTTAAATAGCCGTCAATATGGTTGAGGTTCCAATCTTTGCAAGATTCTCGCAAATGTGAAGTAGTTTTGTAAATATTGTCCATCAACGACCAATCAATATCTTGCTTATAAGCCCGTTCGGTATATTTCGACAAGTTCTTTTGTTCAAAAAGCGGCCTATAAAACAAATGTTATTAGTATTTGATTAGCATAATACAAACTTACCTCCATTCGAAATTGTCAGGTGATTCTTTCATCGAAAAGATATGTTTTTGAATGACAGGTCTTGTAACAGCTACCGTTTTTTTTGTATTGGCTAAGCGAAATAGTCCACTTCCCTTTTGAACTTCCAAGAAGCGATACATTTCGGCAGGTCCAAGAGCTGGCATTTTTTTACTGACCATTTCTGGATCAATTGTCATGCGCGAGTTATAATTATCAGGCGCTTTCACCTTAAAAACAGACATAAAATTGTTGGAAAGAATAATTAAAAACTTACGTTGAAAATCAACATATTTTCATATTTCTTGCTTGCCTGCATCAAGCTTTGCCAAATCAGCAAATTTCCATAGTAGTTACAAAGTAAGTTTAAATCTTTTACAATGCAAAAAATTGAAAGAAATCTTTTAGAGTGACTCTGGAGAACATGTTTCAAGTACTATCAACTCGTGTAAAAAATATGGCAAAATGGGTCTCTTCAATGCTCACCGAGCTAATATCGTCCTTGGTAAACCTCAATGGCCTTTAATTTCGCCTACTGATAGAGTTGCCAAAGTAACTATTCTACATTATGAAACAATCATGGACTTTCGAAGTGGTCATAGACTTGTCGCAAATAATCAAGATTTGTCTGTAGTACTCAACAATTGTCAAGCTGATTCAACTTTGTGGATTGAATCAACCTGTGCTATTCATTCTGCTCTCAACAATCCACATGAATGGATTCCATTCTTTGCTAGTGGCGTTGATAAGGTAAGATTTTTAACGTAATAATTATAAAAATGTAATTGTTCTTCATTCCAGTTGACGATTGGTGGTACTTGGCGACGTTATGATTTTTACAATATGTGTCAAGTTGCATCAGCTCAAAGCACATGTATCTTTATTCATCACTGCTATGCTCCAAGCGTAAAGATGACTGAACTCAAGCATCGTCTTAATGGTGGACCAATTGCTACTTTAGTTGTTGATACTCGTCAATGGAGAAATGCCACTTTCATGCATAACTTCAAACATGCAGCAGATTTGAAGTATCAGGCTGATTCATCATATGATTATTTGACACTTATTGTTAAAGACATGCCGAGACGTGCCGCTTTTGCCGATGCTTTTGGAGTAAGTACATTATTTAATAAAGCATATTTTATTTCCTTAATATTTTAGATTGTTCCAAGTTTCATTCGAAGCAGACTTCTCATGATCGTTGATGATTATCCTGATAATGCTTACATCGAAATGCTCAACTTTTTCAATTTCAAACCTGTCAATTCTTTCTTGTTCGGTGATGAACCATTCTTCATGTATGAAGTCCGAATTACAACTGATTTGGAAAGTTGTCTCTTCGCTATCGCTTTTAAAAATACTCATTAACCTGCCGATATCAACCTCAAAAAGAAAACTGTCAATTCTTTATCTTTTTCTCTTTTTCTTATTATAAATTGTCTGTTTGAAATGAATAAATTACTTGTCGAATAATATTTATGTGCATTAATTAACTAGTCGGTTTATAAACCAACTTTATAAGTTAACTCTCCTCTTTGATATGATTGAATTAATTAAACTCTTCTAAATACTCCGCATATTTTAGTACAAACTTAATCAATTACTCGCTCTCTCTCGCTCTGGTTTCTCTATCTGTTGCTCGCTATGACTATCTCTGGTAGAAATGATGCTCTGGATGTTCAGAATGATGCTTCGAAGAATGCTCCATTACCTGCCGAACATGTCAAAACTTGTCAAAAAGAAGTTGTTCCAACTTCATCTCCAAGTTATTATCCTTCGCTTTTTGGTCGTTCTCGCAAAAGAAAATTGACTCCACTTTCTTCTCCTCAAAAATATAACAAAGTCCTCAAAATTATGTACAAGGATCTTTTTGATGTAATTGATGGTGTTACAACTGCCTTGACATATGCTGGAACATCTGGACACTTGTCAATGCTTCATATTGAAGATATGAATCACAGCATGGATGGTCCTTTTCATTACTTCTAATAACCTGTCAAATATCTGTCGTTATTTTATTTGTCCTTGTTTTGTTATTTTGTTTGTTTGTTGTTTTTGTTTATAAATAAAATGTTGTTTGAAATTGGAAATCTTAGAAAAGGGGATAAAATTTAAATTTGGTGTAAAATTTGGAATTAGGTGTAAAAATTTCCAATTTGGTAGTCAAACTTTTGAAAAGGGGAGTCAAGTTTCAATCATATCCTTGTTTTTGAGTATCAAAAATTTTTAACCCATAAAAATGGGTAATTCATAAAGCGTTTTAGCATTTTTGACAACAAAATGGGATACGAATCAGCAACAATCAGCATCAATTTTTTGACTACTTTTTTAGACTTTGTCAAAACGATCTGTTTTTTTTCAGTGTAGCTTCAAAAACAAATATTAAAAGAGACACTATTTTTTTTGTGAACCGCATTAACTTTTAGTTTTCAGATACTCTTTTTGATACTGAGTTGGTTTGATTTAGTAAAATCAAACAATTTCGAAAGAAATTTAGAATCAGTTTTCTGATTATTACCATTGAAACTCCTAATTTCAATAATTGCTTGCTTTGCCATTTTTTAAAACCATAACTTTGCGATCAAGCTTTTAAAAAAAACTCACCAGTAGTTTCGTTAAAAAAATATGGATTACTTCGATTAAAATTATTATTATAATTATTTAATAAATTTACAATTAAATTATCAGTAGTCGTTGAATTATGTCCACCACCACCACCACCACCAGAAAATAATAAATGCTGTGGTGTTGTCGAATTAAAGCTATCAATACCCCCACCACTTCCTACACTTGAAATGGTTGTATTTGTTTTTGAAGAAGAAAAAATTTTTTGTAATATTATTTGAGTTGTTGTTTCAATCAATGTTGTTGTTTGCTGTTTCGTTGGGCTTGGTTCTGATGCTATTTTAAAAGGTGCTGCTATAGTGGCTGCTGTTGTTTTCTTTACTATGTTTTCAATTGTTTCAAATATTTTTTTTGATGATGATTCACTCAAATTTTTTTGTTCTTGTCGGCTGCTGTTGTTATTTGAAGGTTCAAAAAGTATTGCTTTTGCAGCAGCTGATAAAGTCGTTGAAATTGTTGAAGATAAAATATTTGAGGATAAAATTTTTTCTTTAGGTAATTTCCCAAAAAAATCTCGGGAAATTTAAGTGAAAAAGAAAAAAGTTAAAGGCCTCAACAAAAAAAGGATTTTCGGACGAGCTTCAGTAAACTCTCGTTGATATTTGTGATAAAAAAAATGTGGCAGAAAGTAAACGATCCAATAGAATAAAGTAAATAGCCGCTTATCTAAAATTCGCTTCGACTTTAGAAAAATATCGCCAACAACAACAAATTATCAAATCAAACCGTTTCATGGTTCTCTCGCAAAAATAACAATTAAATGGTCAACGAACGAAAATATAATCAAAAATAAACCAAAACAAGCGGTGGCGATCTAATTTTTACGTTCTGTAAAAGAAGCTTGGGAATTTTTAAATGTTCGAAAATATATTCAAATAAAGCAAAAAAAGAAATAAAGAAACGGAAAATACCCGATGAACCAAATTAAAAATCCAACCAACGCATTAAAAAGGTTTTTCTTTTTAAAAACAATAAGCAAACATGAATAAATTAATTTTATTATTATAAAATTTATCCTCAAAAGACATATGTAAAAGCAATTTTTATAAAATTAGTACACAAAAAACAAGAAAAACAAAATGCACCCGAAAGAGAAAAATAAAAAAAGAAGACAATGATAGAAATTAGCAAGCGAAAATATACGGTAGATAATGTTATTTATTGATATTGATAAAAGTGCAATAACAAAATGAATCAATAATAAATAAATATGAAAACAAGACAAGAAGAAGAAACCGGCAGCAGTAGAAGACGACGACGTTGAAAGAAGAAGATAAGAGAAAATTTGAATTTCTGGGATGAAGAAAGATAAAATTCTTATGCAAAAGATACAGATCTATCATTTGTTGTTGACGTTGTTGACATTCCAAATGAAAAGTTTGCTACATTTGCTGGTCGTACAATAAGTTTTCCACTCTAAAAAAATGAAAAGTAAAAAAGTTGAATATTACAAAAATGGCAACAAAAAAGTGAATAAGAGATGATATGATTCAATGTTTGTATTCGTGTTTATTTTAGGTGCTCATACTTCTCCTGTTTCTCCCTTCTAATAGTTTTTTCTTTTATGGGTTTTACTAATACTTTACAGATGTTCCAAAAATATGGGATAGTTACATGAATGCATGGTATAACAAAAGCGTCAAATCGAAAAAGCGTTTAGGTATCTCTAAGATTTGATAATTTTGAATTAGCACTTGATTTTCATACTTTCTTTTTGGCGCTAACTATAAAAGGAAGCTCCTCATAAATCTTTTTTTGTTGGAAAGAAAATGCTGAAAAAAAGCCATATGGAAAAATCCAAAACCAAAAAAAGGAATATGTGCCAACAAGGATGACACAAACATAAATAAAAGAGATGCCATTAAACCCGTTTATAGCTATCTTTCTAAAATGTGAAAAGTCTGCTTATTCCCCTGTATGTAAACATCCTTCTTCAAAAGTTAATGATTTTTAGACGAAAAAGAAAATACTAATGTTCAAATACCAAAATTATGGTTTATGGCTTTCATTTTTCTTTTTCTAACAAAAACTACATTGTTTTTCATTTCATTATTCATGCATGAAAAGTAATAACCGAAAAAGAGGGAAAGGAAGAAAAAGGAGGATGAAAAAAGTATGTAACCACCATCATCAACGATGAAAAAATCGAATATTTTAACAAAAATTATCATTAACGGTGCTCTATGGTACAAAAGAATGTTAAAAAATAACTTACTTCATCACAGCTCAAACAAAAATCAGCTAAAACATTTCGACATCTTGCAGCAATACTAAAAAAAGAGACAAAAGTAAATTTTTCAAGAAAGAAACATTCCTAACTAACATCCTATGAAAAACTTAAGCTTGAAAGAAGAAACAAAAACAATGCCAACTATAACAACAACAACAAAACAAAAATGAATAAAGTTAGACGAAAAAAATTTGTTTGTGGTGACAACTTTGGGAAGAAAAAGAAGCTGAGAAGAAAAAAAAAACGTTGTTAGTACTAAATAAAAATTGTTCAGTAAGAGAAGAGCTTGGCAGTCAGTCTTTTTAGATGGAGAAACATTTCCTCTCTTTTGCTTATTTTTTATAGAGTAACAATTACTACTGCTACTACTACATACTCTTTGACATGCCAGTCAGACAACATTCATGTTTTTTTCCATCCATCCAAAATGTGAACGTCTTTTTTTGGAGCTCTTGCTTCAATTAGCAATGTTTTTATTTAACTCACAAACAAACTAACTCTGAATAAGAAAGAAGGAAGTGGAGAAAGATGGAATCAAACAAAGAAAGAAAAAACGTAAGTTTTTAAGCCCAAGAAAATTTTTGCTTCTTAGTGGAAAAAAAAAGACCAAAAAAGGCTATTCCATCAATTTTCAAAGCAACCAAGTCTTTGAGGTTCTTCAGAAACTATTTTTTTAAAAGAGTTGAAAAGAATGAATGAATCATGTTGGTCATTCCTTTTTCTTACTTCTTAGTCGCAATAAGGAATATGTCAAGAAAAGGAAAAAAGAGAGAAGAAAAAAGACCTATGAACGAACGACAATCGAAAAAAAAAGAAGAAGTTTTTCATGAATGCGCGCGTTGGGTTCTCAATCAAAAACAAAATTCAATAAAAAAATTTCGATGAACTCCAACAAAAAAAGGTATGAGCAATACAAAAAATGGTGTCCAAAAAAGAGAAAATAAAAAAGCATTGTTATGAAACTTGATTAGTCAACCAAACATGAACATATGTATGTGTGACGAGACGAGACACTAAAATATATTCGATAAATCAAATGACGCTACATCAACGATGGAGAATCAAAAATGAAGAAGAATAAATTTATTGTTGCCAAATAAAAAGATAACGCTGCTATTAAAAGCTCATTCTTAAACATCAAAAAAAGTATGCAAGAAAGAAAAAGAGGGTGAACGTCATAATAATGGATTAACCGCAACCAAAAAAAAAAGAAGCAGCTATAAATGCTTGCTTATATCCAGAGCAAAATGGGAAGAGAAATATTTAAAAAAAAAAGTAAATAGCAAAAATAATATGCATCCAGAGGAAATACAAAGAAAAATGTATGAAAAAAAGAAGTCCACTTTTTCATAAAAAAAATGAAAGCAAAAAAAGGAATCGCCACTGTGACGCATATTTAAAATCGATCACAATCTTCTCTTTTTTTGTATTTCTCCGACAAAAAAATGGTCAGTGGAGCGAACATTTCATCCAAAAAACTTTTATCAGGAAAAACAAAAATATCCAAAAGTTTCAAAAACACTCCTCTTCTTTTTCCATTTCTAGTCTTTTTTACTAAAAAGCGAATGCGACGACAACGGTGATGATAAATATGTTTTGATTTTTAAAACCAACCAAATTTCAGTTAGTTTATAGTTTTTTTCTTTGTTCCATAACAAAAATGAATGGAAAAGTTCAAACATCGATTTTCAAAAAAAATAATTGAATAACAACATGCATGGGAAAAAAAGCTTTGTTGTGGACGACGTGAAAAAAAGAAAGATCAAATGGACAGACAACACTCAAAACCCAACAAAAAAATCCTTTTTCAAAGAAAAATCAAAGAAGAAAGAAAAAAGCCGAGGACGACAAAAAAAAAGATGTCAAAAATGAAAGAAAGCAAGCAATCGTTAGTTACTTCATTGCAAATAACACCATCATAGTTGGACATTGACAATGTAAAAACAAACAATGGAAGAAAATAAGGGGATTGACTTTTTATTTTAGCCATAAAAAAATAGTTTGGGTGTGAAGTAAACTTTTTTAAAAGAGAAATTTAAAACACGCAAATTCTTTCAAAAAATTTGAAAAAAAGATGGCGGTAAAAGATACAATTGTCATAGCCAATGGAAAGTGGAGAAAAAAAAGTAATTACATGTTGCTGCTGCTTTGCCCCAGATTTATCCTTTTTCTTTTTTATTTATTTTTAAAAGTGAAAAAAGGGAGATTTGCTTTTCAAAATAAAATGAATAAAAAAAAATTGCACATGCGCGAAAAATAAAAGTATTTACAGCTGCTTTAAAAAGCTCACTTTAGTCGTAACGTTGGAAAGAGATAAAAAATGAAAGGGATTAAACATGACCGGAATCATATTTCAAAGAAAAATAAATATAAAGGAAAAAACGTTAAAAAGTAAATTTATAAAAATCTTCTTCAAAGGGAGTACGAGCCTTTTTAGGAGGAATATTTTCAACAAAGATAATTTTCATTTTTCGAAGAAAGAAGAAAAAAATGTTTCAAGGTCAAAAAGGAATGAATCAACAACACATTTTTGCATAAAGACTATTTAACGCATCGGTAAGAAATGATTACATACAGAAGAACGACGATGGTACAAAAAAGGAGGCCGCGTGGAAAGATAAAGAACATCCATTGCATAATAAAAGTTGGTAGGAAAAAAAGATATTAAGCCATGCATACATAAAAGACATTCTCAATAGTGAAATAAAACATGTTAAAAGCCATCTCAGAAAGTCTTATTCAATAATAAAAGCAAACAATGGTACAGTTTTGTAAAATTTTGGTATAAAGCAGTGCAAAAAATGTGATAAAAATTACCCAATCTTTCAAAGATAATGTGAGCAAAAATGTCCTTTTGGTACTATGGTTGGTCAAAGTGTTAAAACAAACGAAGTAAAAGCAAATATTGTTCCATAAAAACTAGTTTTAGTTTCCAAAGGCTTTTTGCGTCCACAACAAACTAAACTAACATAAACAAAACAACTTTAAAAGCAACTAGCAGCTGTAATGGACATCATCGAGGAAGAAGAAATATTTTAAAGGAACACCTAATAAAGAGAATAAATATGCTGTAGAAAAAGTCAAATAAAAGTGTGTGGAAAGAGAGCACAGATTTCAGATATTAGTCGTTGGCATTGTTGTTGTTTCTTTTCTTCAAGCTTAATCTCAACTCAAAGCAGTAAAAAGAGCAAACTCACATTTTAGGAGCAGAAATTCGTCGATGAATACCAAAAAATAAGAATAAACCAAAGAATGTAATAAAGCTGGCAGCAAAGAATGGATGTTTGCATAATGATTCCCAAACAGTTACCTAAAAATGAAGAAATTTAATGACATCAGTTTTCGATAAACAAGAATAACATACAAATCGAACATTTGGATCCAACATAAGATGATATGTACTATATAAAACTGAAAGAATTGAGCATACAAGAACCACTGAAATATCAAAGGAATATTAGAAGCATGATGATAAGTGTTAATGTTTGTTACCTCTCCATTTGAATGCAATAGGTTTCATTGATAATATTACTTCAGTTAGTCGTCTTTCAAAGAATATCATATCTGAAAAATGAGCAAGAATAAGTAAGTAATAAGTTAAAGTTGAAAGTGAAAAAGAATGTATGGAAATGAATGAGATGGTAAAATGAGATGGAAGGTAAGCAAAATGAATGTAAATAAAGTTGATAAGCGTCTTCAGTTTTTCTTCATAAACAACAATCTTTCCTTATCCAAAATGAAAATAAGCCATGGATATTGATGTAAAAGAAACCATTATTAGCTTCAAAATATCGGCAAAAGAATCAAATACACGAAAAAAACAGCTTTCCATAGCTTCAAAATGTGTTCACATAATCTTCTTCCATCATTACTTCCTCATATCATTCCCATATATTCCATTTTTCACATAGTTATAAGAACCTTTCTTACCTTCACATGCTGCACTTGTTTCCTCCATCTTCCCTTTAGCACCACGAAATTCAGTTTTGGACGTAATTTTGACGATTGCTTCCTATAAAATATAGCATCATTAATACATACATACATATTCAATAAGTAAGAGACAAAAAAGAAAAGGGAAATCACGGCGGTGGAAAGTACTAACAACGACCAACAAATGTGTTCTTTCATTCAAATCAACTCTCAGCATCCGCGTTGTTGGTTAATGAATCAAACAAAAAAAAAACAATGTTGAAAAGAGCAAAGGCAAAAATGAAAGCAAAAAAAAGTAAGGAATGGTTATGTCGCTTTTTGCCATTAGCAAATACACCTACAAACAGAGTATTTTCTTTTTGGTGGCAACAAAGATGCAGAAGAGAATTAATTGTATCAAAATTGCTTAACTTAAAAAAGGGAGAAATATAACTAAATATCTTGAAAACTAAATCGTCAGCAATTTTTCATAAAAACTAATAATCGAAAAAAATAAAGGAACTTTGAAAGAGAAAAAAATTGCAAACAGAAACTTTTGGAACATGGAAGCCGCAGCAGCATTTCAAACTCCTTTTGGTTGTTAGAATGAAAAACTCTTCAAACGCTTGTTGATTATTTCGTTTTTCGCGATTCGAAAGAAACGAAAAATAACTTTCGTTTCATTCTTCTTCTTTTTTTTTGTTGCGTTTTTTGTAATAATCAAATATTTTCACGCGCTATTCTATTTTTGACTTTGTGAACCATTTTCCGATAGTTTACGTTTACTAATGGCTTTTATTTTTTTAGCAAACATGGGAGAAGTTTATTTTAAACGTTTCCGACTTTATCGTCAACGTCTTTCAAACCATGCAAAGATTACTTTCAACGAAGACAACATCCAACGTCAATACTTCGCCTTTCCATATCCTCATATGTGCTACATCCGAGAAAATGCTGATGATGAAACTCAACTCAAACTCCGTCAAACATGCAAGTTCTTTCACAAATGGAATCCAAAGCTCATTGTCAAAAATTTGTTCTTTGGACGTGATCCTTCACCAGATGCTGGCAAATGGGATCTTTATGTTCGTAACTTTGAAGAAATGCCTATGATTGACGTTATTACAAATGGAATTTTCTGTGATGCTTATGATATAAGAATGATCTCAAAAATTAATAGGTGTGAAGCTAAAGATATTGAAACAATTTTTGATGGTGAAATTTCAATGAAAGAATTCTTATTTTTTACTAAATCTGGTATGGTTAAAGATTGGTTATCGCCTTGCGCTAAAATTCGTGATGTTAATGGCAAACTAATTTCTCTTGATGATCTATTGCTTCGTTTACCTAATGCTATAAATGTCTAGTATGTTTTATTTTTTAATTTATGATATTAAAAATTTGTTTTCAGTGCCAATGTTCAAGATGTCACGCATGAAAATTCGTCTAAAATTGCTGCATGGAATAACACAATCCAATATCTTGTTCTTTATTTTCATGGACCAATAAACGTTGATCATTTTTATGAACTTCTTCAAGTATGTTTTTTACTTTTTTCGCTTTACATTATTATTTACCATAATTTTCAGAAAATCCTTGCTCCTGGTGCTCATATTTCTATTTATTTTATTGGTTTAACCGATGAAACTTATATTGCAACTTTAGATGCTTTAATGGAAGCAAAAATGAATGCATGGAAACCTCAAAATGAAAAACCACTTCATTCTTTTATTTATAGCTTATTATAATATTTTCTTGTTGTTCTTTTAAGCCTTCATTTTATTGTGCTTCATAATTTCTTGTCTTACTTTGTTTGTATGTTCTTGTATTTCTAAATGCCTTTAAATAAATGCTGTTTTGTTACATATAGTTTTATTGTTTGCAATGTTCGAGAATTTGGAAGCCACACGTTTTAGCGAACTAAAGCTTATTTTGATATTCACCAAAACCAAGTTCGTTCTTCCATGTCTTTTAAGCCTTCAGAATTTCCATTGTTTAACCAATCATGGATTTTCTTCCACTACAATCATTCATCAGAAAATCAAACAAAGATACTGCTTTAACAAACCAATCACTCAATTAAGACACACATAAGTTAAACTTTATAATCAAATTTATTAAACCCTAAACATCTCTCATACTGCAATAACAAAATCAATGCAAATAACGAAAAATAAGTTTCATAAAGGTTTGATTCTGTTATTGAGTTTATGGAGCTTCCGAGCAATATTGAGAGTCGGCTTCATGAATATAACCATCAGCATCACCTCCGCCATTCATAATTTTGGGCCATGAACCAAGATGATGTTGTTTACCAAGAGTATTTGAAGCTTGAAGAGCTGAGAATTCATACATGTCTTGAAGTTGATATTGAGATGGAACATTTGAGAGACGAGGAACCATATCAACTAAAAGAATAGGAATATGAAGAGAAAATATGATAAAAAGAAACTTACTTGGACCACGATTAAGTCCAATAACATGATAATATGATGGAGGATCCTTTTGTAAGCGAATTTGATGAATAGCAGATTCAACTTCAACAAGTTCATGATGAGTATAATGATGAAAATCACCACCAGCAAGCGATGCAGTACCAGAATGGAAATGTTTAGGTGTAAGTGGACCAACGGATGATGAACATGATGATGATTGAGTGAAGCTCATTTCAGATGGGTCTAAAAAAGAAACATAGAGTAAAAGATAATACAAAGCACTGCACAAAGTTACTATCAAACATGACAAGCATACAGCTTTTAAGCCAACAATTGTAAAACTCTCTTCTCTTAACACATCCAAAGTAATGAAGAACGGAAACTTACCACATTCGATAACTTCTTTAGAGCAATCATATTCAATTGGTTCAGCGGTCATAACACTTATTGAGCTAAGAGAACGAAGAGCATGAGCATCCATGCTTTCCCAAAGATAATTTGATTCACCAATATTTGCAAATTTTCTGGGATAAACATATTCACCATTTTCAACAACACTTGAATAGCACGTTCGCCATGATGCATTATCACTCCAATCAATGGAAACAGCAGAACTTGATGGAGGTGTTTCAACAGCACTTGAATATTCTTCTTCCATTTTTCTCATTATAAACTAGCAGCAAACGTTCTTTCACAACCAGATGAGAGCATGTAATGTGAACAATAAAATTTGATTCATGGCTTTTCAGCCTTTTATTCATTTTGAAAGGGATTTTTTAAGAGACAAATGCAAATTTTGGAAAGAAAACTTCATTTCGAGCGCACAGTGGAAGGAATAAATAAAAGACAACTTTATCATAAAAACAAAAACACAAAAACATAAAAACAAACAATGTGACAAAGGTACTACCTATCAAAAATTATCCATATTCATATCAGGAACTTTGATTTTGATCGATTCAAGTTGAGCAATAAGTTGGAATAAACGTTGAGTATACTTTCCATCGAAGTTCGATTCATCTTCACAAAAGTTGAATTTCTTGAAAGTTTCTTTTGTGATTTTTCCATCTTCAAGTTTATTCATAACTTCAATATGGCGTCGAAGCAATTGAGCTGCTTGAGAGAATAATGGAAGAAGCAAAGCGTTGAGTTCACCAACATGTCCGATGAGTACTGAAAATGAAGATACATTAAGTGTGTGAAAAAGAAGAATGTTAAGCTGGTTATTGTAAGAAAAAACAATCCTTTTGGAAGATAACGATTTCAAAAGAAGCAAGCTAATCCCAAACAAAGAAAATAACATACTACTCATTTCAAAGAAATATGATTCCAATGTATTCAACAGCGTAATAATTGCATCACCAGTAAACTTTTCTTTTGCAGGTATTTCAGGAGTTCCATTGATAATAGCACGATCATAGAGTTCATTTAATAATGGCGCATCTTTTTCCAAGAAAGTTGTCACATCATTCATCCTAAAAAAATGTTCATTTATTTATCACATGTTTATGGTTGATACAAAAGTAGTTACCATTTGTAAAAATCAGCTGTTGCAGCTTCACGTTGTTCTTCAGTTTCAGGTGCTTCAGCATCGCCATTCAAATCTAAAAAAAGCTTTTATTAAAGAAGTTGGTAAACTAATAAATGAACTTACTTGGATAATTTTTGGTTGAAAAATGTATTTGCCGCTTCAATTTGAAAATTTCTTCACAAATTTGTTTGATTTCTTGCATTAGCGGCGGCGATGACATCTTGAAATACGTGGTAACAAGAACTTCTGCAAATTGAAAGAAGTTGTTTTTTGAAATCAAAAAAAGAAGAATGCAGCTTTCGAAATTCGAACGAACAAAAAAAGGGATGACGAAGCAGTTACCGTAACACATTGCAATGGAGCTCAAAGTATTCAATCGCGATAGGACTATGTCGGATTCGAAAAAATGTGATAAAGAAAGGCAAAAGTTTGTAATGTTTTTCAATATCGGATATTCATGAAGCTTGTTTACAAATGGTTTTAACGATTAAAAAATATTATGTAAGAACACCAAAACTCATTTGACGGGTAAAGCAAGCATTATTAGTATGTAGCTTTAGAGTTAGAAAATAGTAAGATTATCTTTGATTTTGAGTTGGACACATGTTTGCTGTTATTTAGATTTTGCGTGGTATTAAAAATTATTACTAAAGCTTTGCATCAATTTGGGTTTACTGATAGCTTACATAGCTAACATATTTGAGTTACTTACTCATTATTTCAAACTCAACATAGTCCCAACAAGAAAAAAATGACATCTCTCGTATTTTCTGCTGCATTTTTTTCATTCTCGAATTTTTGTTTGATTCAAAGATTTCGATTCTTCAATTTTTTAGATTAGTGTTTTTTGTTTTCCCGATTTGTTAACACTGGCTCTTTCATTTATTCGTAATTTATTTTCTTCTCCATCTTCAAATAACTCAAATATGTCAATAGCAACTATTGCTGTGTTACTCGCTGGAAAACCAAATGAATTCAAAGTTTCAACTGAACCTCCACCTGATTATGATGATGCAACGCCTCAAGCTTCAACAGATTCCGATGTTCTTCAAACTGTTGGTGATTTACGAAGAGTTATTAGTGAAACAACAGATTTTGATGGTGAATCAATGAAACTAATTTATAAAGGTTTGTTTATGCTTTGATTGTTTGAAAGGTTAATATATTCTTTGTTTTCATTTTTAGGTCGAATGATAAGCAATAATCCAAATGAACATTTATCAAATTATCATTTCAAAACTGGTGAAAAGGTTATGGGACTTGGTAAACCTCGAACTGAGAATCTGGATGAAGTGGGAGCACGAGAATTACGAAAATATGAAAAAGAACATTTAACAAAGCTGGAAAAATCTTATTCCGACATCAAAACAGATATGGAAGAACTGGAAAAGAATTATCTTAATGGTGAGTTGCTTCTTCTTTTTCCTTTCAATCTTTAACAAACTGTTGTGTTTTTAGTTGAAAAGACTGATGAAATGATTACTCGACTATGGAAGCGAGTCTTACATTATTGTGATGTCTGTGAAAAACATATGGAAAAGATTGATGCCATCAAAATATTTGATGATGAGACGCCTGAATCTGCTCGACAAAAGAATCGTGAAATTCGCAAAGCTATGATTCAAGGAATTCAAGATTATCTCAACCTCAATGATAAATTCAAATTTCGTCTCGAAGAATTGAAAAACGGCTTGAAAGATAGAAAGAAAGAAGCTTCATAACTTCAACGTGCTCTAATGGTTGGATGATGAATGTTTTTCTGGTGGTGAAGAAATACGATCTCTAGTTTAGTGTACTAGGATTGAATCAATCTTGTCTTTGTTATTGATAACTTTGTTTTTTATGATGTTAATTTTTTAAATTATTAATAAATGCTTCTTTCGTTTGTTTGTGACTTAGAATATTCCTTTAGTTTTCAACTTGACTTGGATCAACAAAATCAACGTTTCCTCCACATAAAACTAATACCACACTTTTCATATCTTTAAAATCTTCAGGATATTTCAATATTGCCGCTAATGGCATTGCTGATGATGGCTCAACAACTAGTTTAAGTCTCTCCCATATCAATTTCCATGCAACGCGGATATCTTCATTACTCTGAAAGTTAACAGCTTTAGTACCTTTTGTTGATGATGATGTGGTTAGATAACTTACAACAGAGTAAACCTTTTTGTGGACAAATTGTCGAATAACTTCAAAGCAACGTTCACCTAAAGGTCGAACACGAACTCCATCAGCTATTGTATCCAATGCTGCTCCAGTTGTCCATAATCGTTTTCCAGCGGTTAAACTTTCAATGATGTTTTTGCCTTCAGGTTCAACACATATTACTAAAATTGGAGGAAAAAGCTATGATTTTAATTTTAGGATTAAAGCTATGGCCCATGGATGTTGTTCGTTGCCATAACTTTGACGAAGATGCTACTAACCTTTAACTTTGGGGTTTCTTTCTGAAAACCATTGAGAAATGCCACCAACTAAACCTCCACCACCAACTGAAACTAAAACTGCTTCCATATCAGGGACTTGTTCGATGATTTCAATTGCAAGTGTTCCTTGTCCTTCCATAACATCCCAATCATCATGTGGATCAACAATTTTAAGCCCTTCTTTTTCTGCTAATTCTTTACACATAGATTTTCTTGCTTCCATTGTTGGTTCAACAAGAATTATTTTAGCTCCATATGCTTCAATGGCATTGACTTTAGCTTTGGGTGCATTGGATGGAACTACAACAACACAAGATGTTCCAAATTTTTTTGATGCAAATGCTAAAGCTTGTCCATGATTACCAGAGGAATGAGTAATCTATAAAAAAGATAGGGTTAATTTGCATATTTGTCGCCAATTTTTTTGAAGGCATATTCTAAGGTTTCAATCTTGTTGGATACTCAAAGTTTTTAAGACAGTCAGCCTTCAAAGAAAGCTTTCAAAAAATCCAACCACTGTAAAATTGTTACTTACAAATCCTTTAATTCCTTCTTCTTTCTCTGGCCCTGATAATAATTTAGCTACAGCATTTGATGCTCCTCGACATTTAAAGCTTCCAGTTTTTTGAAAATTATCACATTTAAAATATATTTTTGGTCCTTTTCCCGTGCTTGTTAATGAAGCAATATAATTATTTAATGTATCTGAAGTAAATATGGGAGTTTGATGAATTGCTTTACCAATCCTTGAAGCTGCTGCTTCTATTCCAGCTGCAGATAATTTATATTCAAGAGCTGAAGCAGCAGCCATCATTGATGGAATAAAATGGAGATGGCAGAGATTTAGATAAAGCTAATATAAAAAGTAAAAAGTAAAAGCAAAGATCAAGGATGATGAACGTTGTCAAAAGAACACGTATAACCAATGATAACTTTCCCAGGACATTCAAAAAAAGAAGAAGAAGAAATAATGATGTTTTCAAAGTTTTCAATCATCTTTTTCCCTCTCTTAAAATATTGCATTTTCAAAGTATTGTGATTTCAATTACTTCCTTCGTTAATCAGAAACATTCGCAATGATGATAAACTAGATTCAAAAAAAACTCAACAAAGATGCAAAAGAGAATAAATTGCATCATCAGAATTGTTTCTTTTAAAAAAGAGAAATAAAACTAAAAATCTTGAAAACTAAGTCGTCAGCAATTTTTCATAAAAACTAATAATCGAAGAAAAAATAAAGAAACTTTGAGAGAGAAAAAAATTGCAAACAGAAACTTTTGGAACATGGAAGCCGCACCATTTCAAACTCCTTTTGGTTGTTTGAATGAAAAACTCTTTAAACGCTTGTTTGATTATTTCGTTTTTTGCGCGTTGTTGGAAGCAAAAAAAACTTTCATTTCATCATTCTTCTTTTTTTTGTTGCGTTTGTTGAACTCAAATATTTTCTCGCGTTATTCTTTTTTGACTATATGAACTTTTTTCGGGTTGTTTACGGTTACTAATAGCTTTGATTTTCAGCAAAAATGGCAGAACTTGATCGTCAAAATGTTTCAAACCGTGCAAAGATTACTTTCAACGAAGACAACATCCAACGTCAATACTTCGCCTTTCCATATCCTCATATGTGCTACATCCGAGAAAGTGCTGATGCTGAAACTCAACTCAAACTCCGTCAAACATGCAAGTTCTTTCACAAATGGAATCCAAAGCTCATTGTCAAAAATTTGTTCTTTGGACGTGATCCTTCACCAGATGCTGGCAAATGGGATCTTTATGTTCGTAACTTTGAAGAAATGCCTATGATTGACGTTATTACAAATGGAATTTTCTGTGATGCTTATGATATAAGAATGATCTCAAAAATTAATAGGTGTGAAGCTAAAGATATTGAAACAATTTTTGATGGTGAAATTTCAATGAAAGAATTCTTATTTTTTACTAAATCTGGTATGGTTAAAGAATGGTTATCGCCTTGCGCTAAAATTCGTGATGTTAATGGCAAACTAATTTCTCTTGATGATCTATTGCTTCGTTTACCTAATGCTATAAATGTCTAGTATGTTTTATTTTTTAATTTATGATATTAAAAATTTGTTTTCAGTGCCAATGTTCAAGATGTCACGCATGAAAATTCGTCTAAAATTGCTGCATGGAATAACACAATCCAATATCTTGTTCTTTATTTTCATGGACCAATAAACGTTGATCATTTTTATGAACTTCTCAAAGTTTGTTTTTTACTTTTTATGGTTTACATTACTTACCATAATTTTTAGAAAGTTCTTACTCCTGATGCTTTTATTTTTATTAATTTTATTCGTTTAACCGATGAAACTTATGTTGCAACTTTCAAAGCTGAAATGAAAGCAAAAATGAAAACATGGATGCCTCGATGTCAAAAACCACGTCTTCATATTATTTGACTTTATTCGTATTTTTTCATGTTCTTTTAAGCCTTCATTTTATTGTGCTTCATAATTTCTTATCTTATTTTGTTTGTATGTTCTTGTATTTCTAAATGCTCTAAATAAATACTGTTTTGTTACACATAGCTTTATTTTTTACAATGTTCGAAAATTTGGAAGTTATATGGCACAAACATTTTCACTGATTTCTCTCATATACAGTATCCATACGATACATTGTTTATTTCTTTTCATTATGGAATTTACCAGTGGCATTATCATGGCTATGGCTATGTTTCTTTCAACTTTTAGTAATTTTGTTGTTGTAAGAATTTGAGTATTCTCACTGCTTGCTGGTTGATGGCTCGATTGCTTTGGGTGTTATTTTTTTTTCTAATTGCTTTTGAGTTGCTCGCTTTTCTGTTGGTAATTCTTCTCATTTGGTTGTTGATGTCGCGGTTGTTGTTGGAGCTGTAATATGTCCAAGTTGTTTTTTTATTAAAGGTTCGACAAGAATTTCATTTGAGGCTTTTAAGTAATAATACATTTTTTACTTTCTGCGATGGTAAACCTATTGATATTCATATTTTTAAATGATACTTCCATTGTCTGTAACGCATGCATATCATGATGATGGAAGTAAAAAAGGAGAATTTTAATTTTACTAATACCAATAATCAATGCTTCCCCTAACATACTTTGAAAGAGTTGTAAAATCATTGTCTAACCTTTAACCAAAAAAAATATTCCATTTTTCTCATAGTTTTCTTACTTTCGCTGGTATTGCAACTGAAGGTTTTGAATGGTGTTGCGACTACCAAATTATTAATTTGTTCATTCAAATTTTTTTCTCCTAAAACCTCCACTATCAAAAAAAAAGAAATAAAAAACAGCACATTCTCGAGAGTGTGTTGCTGCTGGCTGTCGCAGCAGTAAGAAAATATTCAAGAAAGAAATAAAGAAAATCTGGGTAAATGGAACGACCAACAATGATGATGAAAATGACCTCAATCTTTTTTTCTTCTTCATGTTTTTTAAATTTTCTTTAACTTTAACGATAAGATTTTTTTTGGGTGTTAAAAAACAAGTTTTCACTGAACTAATTTATTTTATTTTTTGTCGAGTTCACTTTTTTTCTTCTTCTAATCTCACTGATAAAATGTTCGATGGCGATGTTAGTTGTTGTATCATCAGAAAATATTTCTCGAAGCCCAGATTGATACCATAAAACAATAATATCCTTTTTTTCTTTTGCGTTTTTTTCTCTCAACAAAAAAGGATTTCAGTTGATTTTTTTCTTATTTTAATTAACCCCATTTTTTGGAAGTTTTTTAAAATTAATTTAATTTAATGAATGATCCTCCCACTTATTTTTTTGGAGGAGTATAAAAGTAAACCATTTTTTAGTTAGTCGAATCACATCCATTTTTTTGTTCTTCTTATCTTGTATCTCTTCCATCCAACTAACTTAAACATGGAAACTGAAGAACAACGTCAAATGCGTCGAGTAGCATTTTTTGCTATTGTTATTTCCACTGCTGCTGTTATTGCATCAGTTGTAACTTTACCCATGTTGTATAGTTATGTCCAAAATTTCCAATCACATATGATTGAAGAAACTGACTTTTGTAAAACTCGTTCCAAAGATATTTGGCAAGAAATGCATTTAATTCAATCCACAAACGATGGTGGACGTATTAAACGTCAATATAATTCTCCTCAACCTGCAATAAATGCTGAACCAAGTTGTGGATGCCCATGCCAACAAGGCCCATCCGGACCTGCTGGACCACCCGGCGATGATGGAGATCATGGTGAAGATGGAAAAGATGGTAGTGATGCTCAAGATGGCAGAGATGGAGATGTAAATTACAAATTAATTAATTTGGATTGAATTATTCTAATTGTTTGATTTTTAGGTTCTTCGCAGCGCTATCAGCCATGAACCTTGTGTCATTTGTCCACCAGGACCTCCCGGAACTGCCGGACAAACCGGACCTAAGGGTCCCAAAGGCCCTAAAGGAGAATCAGGAGAACAAGGCAAAAATGGAGATAATGGCACCCAAGGTATGGCTGGACCACAAGGACCAGTTGGGCCTGGCGGAGCTCCTGGTGTACCTGGAGCTCAAGGTGAAGCTGGACGACTTGTTGAAGCTAATGGACCTGCAGGTAAATTTACCACTAAACCAAAGCAGCTTTAAATAAATATGTTTATTTTTCAGGACCTGCTGGAGCTCCTGGTGGTGAAGGAGAACAAGGACCACAAGGACATAAAGGAAAAGATGGACATCCAGGCTCACAAGGAGAAGCTGGCGAAGCAGGAGAGCCAGGCAAAGCTGGACCAAAAGGTGGACCAGGCCCACAAGGGCCAGCTGGTTTACAAGGCCCTCAAGGCGAAGAAGGAGGTTGCGATCATTGCCCAACTCCTCGTACTCCTCCAGGATATTAAAAACTTTTTTGTGGAAGTTTAATTTTCCCAATATGGTGATTTGCTACGAACTTTTTACTTTCACATTATTTTATGTTACTTTTCGTTTTGTATTTTACACCAAAAAATTAAATAAATCGTAGCAATCCAAGCACATATTTTCTTTGAATTCAATAACCAACAAACATACTTAAACAAAGTGCGTGAATAAACCACAGTTTAACGCTGTTAACAAAAGAAGCTGGATATTGGATATGTTGCTTAATGATAGTCAAACTTTACTATAGTCACTCAATCGACAAATTTATCTCTTTGCAAAAAGTTATTTTGATCGAAAAAAATGCAAACCATTTTTTTCAAAGAAAAGTTTCAAAAATATATTTGCCTTTGCTAAAAAGCAAAGGCTTTCCAAAATTTATAATTTTTCCAAAAGCCACAATAAAGGGCATGGATTTTAATACGAACCTTAAAAGGATCGTTTTTTAATAGATCAATTTTAAATTAACCAGGAAAGCAATAAATTCTCTGAGCAAAAAATAATAAAGGTGAATCAAGCTAACGAAACAAGGAACCATAGAAATGCTTCTTTTGGGGTTTTTGATTATTTTTTTCCATGAAACTTCTGTTAATTTTTTTATGAAATTTTTCTTCCACCATTTTTTGGTTGATTTGAGGATAAATATCGAGAAACTTTTTTATATATTTTTGTTTCAATCAAAATCAAATTTGCTGTAAACTTTTTTTGACACTAAAAATTTTAAAATTCTTAAATTCCAACTCCATTAAAAAAAGTTTTTCGTTCCAACAAACTTTTGCATTTTTCTTTCTTTATTATCATTTTACAAAATACTTTTTGTAGTTGATTAATTAATTTTTTTATTAGACATAAAAATTTACATATGTATTTACATTTTTAATAAGCCACTTTCAAAATAATTTATTTATGATGTGAAGCCGTGGATTGTACGAAAACGATTTTGGTTGTTGAATGATCTCCACCTTTCCCAGATAAACCATTAAATAACCAAGATGGAAGAATTTGAGATAAATATTTTTGTATTTCATGATGCTTACGTAAATATACGAATATACCTATACAAGAATTAATACCACTTCCAAGTCCTGCGAAAACACTAAAATAGCCTACCCATGCGCTGGGAACATTGAAACTCTAAAAAAATTAAGGATTTGTATTTTAAAATAGTCATCAAAAAAAGGCATAATTTAAAATAAAGCATTTCATGTAATAATGAGATTTAGGAATTTCATGAACGCTAACTCAAAAAAGCAAGCATCGTATTTCAAAGTGTGAGATTAAAAAGTTCAAAGTTAATTTTTCTATGCAAAAAAAACTATCTCAGAATTTTGAGATATTAAAATATTGCGAGAGTAAAAATTCTTAATTTATTTTTTTTAAACAAGAACATATAAACCAACAAATAATAGTAACGTCGAGTTTCACTCCGAAAATACAAAATATTAAAACTAGTTTTCTAAATAATTTTAGTTTAAAAACCCTCGAAACTGCCAATCATTATCTTTTTAAACTGATTTTGTTTAAATTTTAGGGTTTTAAATATAAAAACGAAGGAACCATAAATTAACTAAAAACTTTTACGGTCGAAAAAGGTTTATTACCCATGAAAATACAAAACACGCACAATTTTATTGGCTTTTTTTTATATTTACAGTCCAAATGTTTGTTTTCTCTTTCTCAATTTTTGTGATTATTATTAAATTACGTAAAACCCATAGCTAATGTTGTTTTTCGAACTTTGAATTTAAAAAAAAACGTTTAAAATTTTTACTTACTTGCAAAATAATCAATGAAACTACAGGAAGAATGCAAAAAAATAAAAAGCATCCCAAAATAATTCCAACATAAGTAAATACACGTTTTTCAGTTTTTAAAATGGATTCCAAATTTGATCCATTTGAACCAATTCGAGAAATGGATAATCTTTTATGCAAAAATATTAAAGCCAATGAATATAAAACTGAAATTTTATTATTAAGTTTTCGAAGTTTTAAAAAGACTTGGATAAACTCACAAATGACTAAAGCAGCAATAATAAATCCATAAATGCTTGAAATTTTATCAAATAATTTTGTTGATGATCCTATTGCACATTGAGATATATTTGCATGAAGATCCGATGTGAGACTTAATCCAAAAATGATTGTTGGGCATATAACTCCGATGAGAAAGCTAAACCATATTTGCATCTATAAATAAAAATAAGTAAGTAGGGAGACAAAAAAAAAGTCATTGAACTTTTTTGTATAACTTTAATATCATGAGTTTTTTTTTTCAGCAGAAATAATTGCTTGTTAAAAAAATAAAATCATTAATTTTTTTTTGCAAAAACAAAAGTTCCTGTTTCAGAAGCCTTCATATTTTTTAAAGCATTACAATTAGAACTATTTTTGTAGTAGGTGTTAGAAATTCGTAAAAAACAAAACCTTTAATTGCGTGAAAGCTTTACCATTAACCTCCCTCGTTTTTATCTTAATCCATTGCAGATTTTGCTTGTTTGGAAAGTTATTTAAAAAATAATAAATTTAAGCTCTGTTATTGAAGATATTTTTAAATTTTTTTAAAAAGAATAATTATCCAAAAAAAGCGCATCATAAAACAATACTCCGCTTTTTGCAGCAAAACTATAATCGTTTTCTTTCTTTTTTCAAGGCTTCATTTAGCTAAAACTTACAGTAAGCCTATTTTTTACATATCGAATTGGATTGACTATTGCTAAACACCGATCCAAAGCCATGGATAAAAATATTATATAACTAAAAGCAATTCCATAAATTTGTGGTAATGAAATCCAAATACAAAATGTGGTTTCATAAATATAAATATTATCTATGATCACTTGGATACTGTAAAGGCCACGAATAAATAATCCAAACCCTAGAAAAAATTCAAAAATATATTGTGTATGCAATTTTTGCGAAAATATTTGCTGAAAAGAATTTATTATTTTTCTTTGAGGACTTAATTTTTTTTAAAACAAAAAATTTGAAGTTTGTTTGAACGCGAAAAATTTTTCGACGAAAGAAATTTTAATTAATTTCCAAAATGAATAATTATGTTTGAGACTTACCAAGACATAAATCACCGAGAGCTAATAAAGCAATTAAACAATTAGAATTAGATCTACGAAAATCTTTATATCTTAAAGCAATGTAAAGAATGACGGAATTACCAATAATTGATATAATTGCAATAAACATTCGAAAGGATAAAAATAACCAATGATCATTTAAATTAGCTGAAGTCAATATTGCTCTATTACCAAATGGTGAAAGTGTACTGCTTCTTGGAAATGGAATTGGTTGAGGTGAAAAAGTTGTAAAGCCAAATTCATCCATAATTTTTTTTAAAGGAGCTTTAAAAATAGATAAAAATATATAAAAATATGAAAAAATAAAGTTGGGTTGTTAAAGAAGACAACAATTGTTGAAAGCAAAACCAAAAACAGCGACGTTGTGGCCAAATTTCTTCTTCTTTTTGGTTATTTTTATTAAAATAATTTCAGTTTTTTGTAAGTAATTATTTTGTCTTTAAATATTTTTTTCCTTTAAACAAAAAAAATATTACCAAGCAAAAATAGCTAGCAAGCTTCTCAAAAATTTCTTTCTTCCTTCCTTCCTTTTTTTTAAATCTTTTCTTCTCTTTTTTTTTATATTTCAAGGTTCAAACTTCATGTGAAAATTATATCAGCCAAAAAAAACGAGGAAAGAAAAAAGTTACAACCATTTTTTTTCCTTTTCAAAGTTTTTCTTTATTTGTAGTTTTGAGCAGTAATAACACGTCAAAAAATAAAAAGAAATTTATTACCATAGTTTGTAAAAAAAATTAAATATGTAAAAAAATGTGGAGATTTTGACAGAATTACAACTGCAAAAAGAAAGAAAATTTTTATAAACATTTGAAAATGTCTTTAAAATGATTAATAAAAAATTTTTTAGCGTTGCTACAAATTTTTGTAAACTTTTATTAAAAATAATTATAAGTTGAGATATAATTAAAATATTATAAATAATGAAAAAAAGTGGATCCATAATAGAGAGGTTATGATAATCAAAATTCAGGAAAAAGTATGATGATACAAAATTAAATTAATTCTTTGATAATAAAAATAATGTCAATATAATAAAGCTTTTATTTTATTGAAGCAAAATCGGACTAATTTAATTAAATGCGTTCAACTCTTTCTGGTGCTTCATCTTTTGGTAGCCATTTTTGAAGTTCGATTCCAAAAGCTGAGTGAAAAGATTTATTTTTAATTGCATCTTTAAAACCAATACAAAGGTTAGCATGAGGCGCTAAATTGTCCTAAAAAAATGATCTAACATAAGTTTTGAAAAAAAATAAAAAAAACTAGGCATTCATGAGTTGGGAAAAATTAGCTAAAAAAACTTTTACTTTTAGGAATTGGATGAATTTTTGAATGTCAAGTTCATCATCGAAATCTGTTAATTGTATTTCTTGAATTTTTTGTTTAAAGTTTAATGAAAGAAGCTTATCCGCTGTTTCACAAGTAACAAATGGAGAAATAATGCTAAAAAATAAATGAAATGCATTTGTTTACATATTTTATGTTTTAAAACTCACACAATTTTTTTTATATGAAGAACGCGAGAAAAAATAATTTCAATTGGAATATCTTCTTCATTATCATCAACAACCTTTGCAATTATTAGCTCTCTAATTGTTCTAGCTTTTGTTAACATTTTAAAATCCTTTAATGAAATATCACAAGTGATAGAAATATTTTTTGCAGTGCATCGATAAATTACGGAAGTTAAAGAATTTATTTCGTGAGAAACATACATTTCAAGCGATTCTTTAATCCAAATAGGTTTGATTTTATGGTAAAGTAAATCTTCAACACTTCTGCAATTAATGCTATCTTCATCAATTTCAAAATCAAGATTGGTAATAATTAGTAATTTATTCGTAATTTCAACTTTATCTTTAGCTTTGTCTTTATATGGAGCTAAATCATACACTGATGTTAAAAATGACGGGCTTTTTAGGTACGGTCTTTTCTGATGACAAAGGCTAATACAAAAAAATTGTGACAGTCGTCTTAGATGACAAGCGGTTGATGACAGACGTAATTGATGACAATTTTTTGTGTACAGACGTAATTGAAGACGGGTTTTTGTGTACAGACAATTTTTGATGACAAAAAGTGTGTGTACAAGGAAAAATGATGACAAAAAATGTGATGACAGACGAAAATTTAAATATTAAAAAAAGTGTTCTGCCCGATAAAATTTTTTGAATTTTTCAAAAAAAATTTTCTGATTTTTGCCATTTTTCAAATCTGTTCTGCCCGATAAATTTTGTCCATTTTTTACTTAAAATTTTTTTCTTCCAAACCGCTTTCCTAAACTGTTATGCCCGATAAAATTTTACACATTTTCCAACAAAAATCGCAATCAGTTTTTTATTCAATCAAAAACAAAACAAAACACAATTACAATAATAAAAAAGGCTAACGAGGTAAGTCTAGGCGAAAGCCGAATACAAAGTTGCGTTCTTGATGAGTACCATGATAGATATAAGTCTTGTATGGGATGTCAGTCTGGCCTTCAATCAATGTGCGTCGATGATCAGGATATGTGACAACTGGACCAATTACCATTTGAATTTCATTCAGGAGAAAAGAATGGAGTCGATCATCGATTTCCTGTTCATGGATGATGGTGATGGAAGCAGCTTTTGCAGTCGATTGAACCAATCTCTAAATATCAAATTTTAGTAAAGTTCAAAATAAAAAAACAAACTTACTTGAAGCATTATTTGAAATGGAACGGTACCAACAATTTTGCTAACAAAGACACTGCAAGAGAGATCCACATTGAGAAAAAGTCTTTTGAGATTATTGAAGCGTCCAGGACGTACTTTGACGTTGTTCCATAATTGCCGGTTATCAGTAAGTCTGCAATCAAACCTAAAAAGCAATATTTTGTTGTGTTGTAAATAATCATAAACTTACTGTAAGCTTCCCAAGTCTTTGAGTCAAATTCCACCAGCTTCCTTTGTTTCCACCAACTTCTTACCATCAGGTTGTTTCAAAGCAGGTAGTAAAAAGCTTCTTCCAGATGTATGCATTTTTGCAAGTACTTTGATTTAGTCTCAGCAGTAGCGTCAGGAACAGTCGTTTGATTAACACCAGAATCATTTGGAACTGTAGAAGACGAGGGAGCTATAACAAGTACAGTGACAAATCAAGTTTCTCCAAGAATGAACACGTCTAAAAGAAAAGCGAATGTAAGTAAAAAATAGAGTAACAAACAACTTTACCGTAATGAGCTACATAGTATGGTGTTATGCTTCGGCAAGCGTTGAAAGCATGGAGTCTTGTTTGTCGCTTAGCTTTAAAAAGTCAAGCTGAAAAAGCAATCAGCCATTTATGCTATCCATAGCAAAACAATTAACCGAGTACCTGAAAGAGTATGTTTGTAAGTAAAAGGAAGAACCAAATCGTTTACCTGTTTCCAACAACATAGCTTCTTACAGCATAAAGCTTCGAGTAGCAAAGTGAAGAAAGTTGCATTGAAGTAAGTCTGGAGATGAAGTCTTTGTTGTAATCACATCATGAGCACTAAAACGAATAAGGGAAAGTAATTATAAACAGGTTAAGATAAATAAACTCACATTTGTTGAAAGAACCAAATCTTTCAGAGTCTTTGAGCGAGCAATTATCAATCATAATAGAGGAAGGAAGAGTCTTTTTTAACAACACCTATAGTGAGGAAGTCATTGGTGGAAAAAGTGAGAGAAGATGAAGCACGGGAACTGAGTATAATCTCGAATAGTGAGATCAAAGTCACTAAAAAGGAAAAAAGTCTTTAAAATATTGAATAAAATGAAAGTGGTTGAAAGGTAGCGCTAATATTTAGAAAACACAAAAAATTCAAAGTTTCAAAAAAAGGGAACGAAGATTTTTTCTGAGCATCATCAAAAATGATGAAGTGTTTGATGGAAAAATAGGGAAAAGCAAGAGAAGGAGTATTATCGCCATTAGTTGAGATTAAACTCACTAAAGATGAATACTTGTATGGTAAAATATTGAATAAAATAAAAGAGGGTGAAAGGAAGCGCAAAATATTTAGAAAACACAAAAAATTCAAAGTTTCAAAAAAGCAGCAAAAAAGAGAAGGAGCAAAAAAATTAAATGGCAAATGCAGGAAGCGAGAAAAGCTGCGGCAGCCAAATTTACGAAAAGTTTCGTAAAAAAGCTTGGGAAAAGAAAGGATAGCGCACTTTTCCTATTTTTTCCCAAGCTTTTTTCACAAAAGAAATCGCGAAAATTCACTACCGCTGCATTGCTTCTTCTTTCATTTGAAACTTTTTTTGAGCTCTTTCACTTCTTTGCTGCTTTTTTAGACTTAGAAATATTTTGTGCTTCCTTTCACCCTCTTTTATTTTATTCAATATTTTACCATACAAGTATTCATCTTTAGTGAGTTTAATCTCAACTAATGGCGATAATACTCCTTCTCTTGCTTTTCCCTATTTTTCCATCAAACACTTCATCATTTTTGATGATGCTCAGAAAAAATCTTCGTTCCCTTTTTTTGAAACTTTGAATTTTTTGTGTTTTCTAAATATTAGCGCTACCTTTCAACCACTTTCATTTTATTCAATATTTTAAAGACTTTTTTCCTTTTTAGTGACTTTGATCTCACTATTCGAGATTATACTCAGTTCCCGTGCTTCATCTTCTCTCACTTTTTCCACCAATGACTTCCTCACTATAGGTGTTGTTAAAAAAGACTCTTCCTTCCTCTATTATGATTGATGATTGCTCGCTCAAAGACTCTGAAAGATTTGGTTCTTTCAACAAATGTGAGTTTATTTATCTTAACCTGTTTATAATTACTTTCCCTTATTCGTTTTAGTGCTCATGATGTGATTACAACAAAGGCTTCATCTTTAGACTTACTTCAATGCAACTTTCTTCACTTTGCTACTCGAAGCTTTATGCTGTAAGAAGCTATGTTGTTGGAAACAGGTAAACGATTTGGTTCTTCCTTTTACTTACAAACATACTCTTTCAGGTACTCGGTTAATTGTTTTGCTATGGATAGCATAAATGGCTGATTGCTTTTTCAGCTTGACTTTTTAAAGCTAAGCGACAAACAAGACTCCATGCTTTCAACGCTTGCCGAAGCATAACACCATACTATGTAGCTCATTACGGTAAAGTTGTTTGTTACTCTATTTTTTACTTACATTCGCTTTTCTTTTAGACGTGTTCATTCTTGGAGAAACTTGGCTTGATACAGCTCACTCAGCTTCTACAGATGCAAATGATCATGGTACTAATATGTTACTCCTGGTGCTCATGCTACTGCTGTGACTAAACCAAAGAACTTGCAATTCAATGGTTCACATCTATAGAATGCTCTTACTGGTGGCGTTCAAGCAAATAAACGACTTGGTCTTCCATTTGCCGACTGTTTCTAATGACTTTCTTGTTATCGAAGTTAACGTTCTCTGCCTGTTGTTTATGGTATGTCTTTGTTATTATTATTTTCTATAACTTAATTGTATGTTTCTAGAAAAGTCTTCTAAAAGAAGACTGAATATGGTTGTTGATTGAATCAAATGATCAGACTTTTAATCGTGGAAATGAACAGACTAAATCAGAAGTTGAAGATTCAGGTATGCTTTTTCTATTTTTTCTTTCAATAAATACTATTCGTATTGCAGATAGTGATGCTGAAGACCAACACCAACAAATGAAAGAAAATGAGACAAATGGAGAAGAACAACAACCGACTGCAAGTGGTGCAATACTGAAAATAGGGTGAATGGTAAAGAACAAGACTCGACTGAAAGTGTTACTGGTTACTGCTAATCCCAATGAAGAAACGACTGAAATGTCTCTCAAGATAGAAATATGCAAGAAAGACTCTGATGGAAAAGACTAACCTTTATATTGTTTTTTAAATATTGTTAATTTTCAAATTTTGTAATTTTGTTGTATTGTTTTTGTTAGAAAATTTGAATAAATGAAGACTTTTGTATTTTTTTATCGAGCAAAAGAATTTAGAAAAAAGAGAAGAAGAAAATTGTTGGAAAATGTGTAAAATTTTATCGGGCATAACAGTTTAGGAAAGCGGTTTGGAAGAAAAAAATTTTAAGTAAAAAATGAACAAAATTTATCGGGCAGAACAGATTTGAAAAATGGCAAAATTCAGAAATTTTTTTTTGAAAAATTCAGAAAATTTTATCGGGCAGAACACTTTTTTTAATATTTAAATTTTCGTCTGTCATCACATTTTTTGTCATCATTTTTCCTTGTACACACACTTTTTGTCATCAAAAATTGTCTGTACACAAAAACCCGTCTTCAATTACGTCTGTACACAAAAAATTGTCATCAAAAGCGTCTGTCACCAAAAAGTTTGTCATCAGAAAAAATTACTAACATGTCATCAAAAAATGTACGATTTTACTAACAGTTTAACATCAGTGTAGAAAAAATATTTGCATGTTTGAGCGAATTTTTCTTTGAGAATAAGATTAAAATTTTCACGAATATATTTCATAAATGAATGATGAAATGGAAAATATTGTGGGTGAGGGTTTTCAACCGTGAAAATATCAGACATGATTGAAACTAAAAAAAATACTAATTAAAAAACATCTTATTGGAAGCTGAAGAAAAAAAGGAAGCGAAGCAGATGATTTACAAAATAAAACATAAAAAAATATATATGGATCGATCAAAAGTATCGAAAATGCATTTAAAAAAAAAGAAGACATTTGTCTGTTATTTTTTTCGTCCAAAAACAATTTTATGCCCCGATAAAAAACACAAAAAAATAAGAAAGAAAGAAAGAAAGGAACATCTTTCTTTGCTTTGAATTTTTTGAATGCGAATTTCAGCAGCGACAACAGAAAAAATGAATCGTTCAATAAATTTCTGAAAAAGTCATAAACAATGATTGATATGCCGATCGGTTTATTCAAAAATAAAAAAATAAAACAGATCGAAGAGATTTGGAGAACGGCCAAAAAAATTAATGACCACTATCTTCATTTTTATGGCATTAGCAACAGGCCTCTTCCTTCGGCCCGTCCAGCCCGGCCCGGCCCGGCCTGGCCCGCGGGCCGGGCCGGGCCGACTTTTGGACGGGCCAGGCCGGGCCAGGCCGGCAAAACCCGGCCCGTGGAAGAGGCCTGATTAGCAATAATTAAAGCATTTTTGGGGTTTTTTAAATTTGTTTCTTTCAAAATTTGATTGGTTTTTTATGATGAGATATTTTTGCGACTTCAATGTGGGTGTGTGTTTTTTCTTTTTGCAATGTAACATGGGATCCAATTTCCCGATAATCCAAAAACTATTCATAAAAAGATCGGGCGAAGCAACTTTTACAGTCGTTGATGACATTTAACTTATCCACCAATAAACCATCAAGTTTAACGTAGGTGTCATCAAATCACCAAACTATGGTTTTTTAAACTGGACAAAAAATTACTTATAATGATCAATAAATAGATTTTAAGTTAGCTAAACAATGAAACACACCATTACTGTAGGATGCAGTAAAAGATGCTTTTTTTCAAAAAATTTTATTGCTCTTTTCTAAACAATTTTTGAGGGTTTTGTTTTAAAATGTCAACCAAAGAGAAAAAATGCATTGTATTATGAAATTATTTTATTTATATATGGTAAATCATCATTTTTTTTCTTTCTTTCTGAATGATACAAACTTTAATTATTTTCCATTGAATTTTTTGTTTAAATCATCAAAAGTTTTTTTCATACATTTTTTCTATGAGATTCGATCACAAAATATAAAAAATATAGCAGCCGCGTAGGAGTGAATAGTTTTACATATTGCTGCTGCCTGTTGTTGCCCTGCAGCAACATCATTAATAGCAGCAAAAAGAATATAAAGCTTTCTTTTCTTGCCTGCTTGCTGTTATTTTACGGATCTTCTCTTCTTTTTTTCATTGCTAGCATTTTTGATGATTGTCCGTAACTTTTTTCCCTTTTTTTCTTACCGGATTTATCGCGGACTTAATTTTCCCGATAGAGCAGTTAGTTTGCTTTTCAATTGCTGTGGCTTTGTTTTTCAAGAAACAAATTCTTCTTTGCTGCCACCGCCGCCGCCATTGCCGCCGATCTCTTTGGCTTTTTTTGATTTTTTTTCTTGCCCTTGCAAGTTTTTCTGCCAGCTTTAGTCGAACGTTTTTTCTCTTTCGCTTCATTTCTTCTCGTCGATCGAGAGAGATTTGATGTTGAGTGTAAAGTTAAAAAGAATTGCACCCAACAGAGAATTGGTTAGTTGGCTTTTGAAAACTTTTATCAAACAATTTTGTCTTTGATTTTATTTATTTTTGTGTTTGAAACGTTCTTTGTTTTATTTTTGTTTTCTCACAAATCTGATGTTATATTTTGATTGCAAAAAGCGTTTTTCTTTTTATGAATTGTACGAAAATTTCCAGGAAAAAATAATGAGGGAAAAATTCAAAATTAATCATTCCTTCCGTTTTTTCTTTTCTCTGCTATGATTGTTTTTTTCTTCTTCTTGGAATAGAAAGCATTCTATCGCAATTTTATGCTTTTTCTTTTCTCTAAAAAAATCAAACGTGAACCATTTTTTTCACATTGCCTCCAGCCACTGACGTAGCACGTATGTTACTTTTTTTTCTCTCATTTTCTTTTTTTTCTTTGAGAATTAGGAGCAGAGCATTTCCATTGTTTTTTTTTGACTTACCCTCATCTCCAAAAAAATTTCTCTAATTTTGGACAACAATTTTTTTAATACTTTTTTTCCACGGATTGAAACAAGTTTTTCAACGATTTGATTTTTTTTGATTTTGTGTCAGCTGTTATTTGTTTCAATTTTTTTTTTGTGTTGTTAGTGGCTTTTTTTGTTCAAATCTGATCCACCCATGTTCGATTTTTTTGTTTCATTTACTTTGATATTTTTTTGATACCTTTGCTTTAGTTTTTTTGATTTTATTGATTCCGAGTTTAGGAGATATTTTTTTATTTTGTCAACTGGATGTTTAATTTAATTTAATTAACACTATGTTCTTACATTCTCCTCCAATTTAGGGCATTCTTTTTTTTAAAATTTTTATTCATTTAAAACATAATTCAAAGATTTTGACGTGATTTGAAAACCACTCTATCCATCTCAATATTTGTAATCCAAAAAATAAATAATTCTTTTTCGAATCATTTCACGCAAATTTTAAGGAACTCTTTTTTACACACTCTTTTAAATTTTTTTGATCAAAACTTTAACCCCACAATTTTGGAATTAATTTTTGATAGTTGTTGACCATTGTTTATTTGTGTTTAAAAAAATATTTTGAGACCTTGAAAGTAAGTTGGAATGCAACTTTTTTTGATTTAAGAACTTAAAAATTCATCTTTGAGTTTTTTCGTTAACTATTTTTAAATATCTTTCTTCCACATTTTTTTGTTTACACCTCTTTTGCCTTACAAATATGCGACATAAATACCTAACTTTAAATGTATGTATGTTTAAATAAGGAAGGTATCAACAACAGCACCAACTAGTTTTTTTTCATTCATTCTTTGACTAAATATTGTACATACTCAAAACTAAAAAAAGATAGGCTCCTTTTTAAGAAGGAAAAAAATCTTAGTATTATCCTAAACTAGAAATCTTGAGTATTTAAAAAAAAAGGTTGGAAAGTTAAGAAAAATATTCGTTTGTTATTTTTTGTTTTGTTGGAAGAAGTTGAGACACTTTTTTAACGTTTCAAACCTTTTTAAATATTCACTTTAAAAAAATGGAAATTTTAAGTGCTGACATCGAAGTAATTGTTATTAATGAATTCAAAAAATTTGGGTTTGAGTTAGTTTTTTTTAAATGATTTTCTTTGAAAGTCTTTTTTTCTAACTATTTTCTGTTTCATTTTTTTTATTTTTTTAACTTTCGTTGCTTCATTTTTAACGCTTATTTTAACATATTAACTTTTTTGTTTTTTAACAGAATTAATAACAAAGAAAAAAGAAAAGAAAAAATGATACATTATGGAAAAAAAGTTGAAACTTATGCTTACACTGAGTGAGTTTTTTGTGTTTAATTTATTTAACAACAATGCTTTTTTGCTTTATATTGATTTTTTTTAAATAACGACTAACGTTTTTTTATGAAAAAAAATGTTTTTGTTTTATTGAACCAAAAAATATTCTTTACGGATCATAAAAAATAAGGCGGATATAATCCATCCAAAAAAAGCTTTTTTATTGCCCGACTTTTTTGTTTTGTTTATTCAATATTTATTTATTGGTCGTTTCTTTATTGGCCATCCCGGAATATGGCATTTGCTTACAAAAATTATGCCGGATTTGTTGCTTACTAAAAGACCTTTTCTTTCTGTTAAGTTTTTTGTGTTTACGTTTAAATAATTTTTTTTAAAATTAATGGTTTGAAACTTTTTATTCAAAAAATTTTACTTCTTCGCTACTTAGATTTTTTTCTTACTTTTCTAAGCTTTTTTTCTTTTATTTTTTCGCTTCTTCTCAACCACATTTATTTTTTTTACTTTTCCGAGCTTTTCTTCTTCCACCTTTATTGCCTCTCTTTTTTACATCTCAAATCGCTATAATTTTTTTCTAGGATGGCGACAGTATTTGATCGCCGCTCTGAATCCCGAGCTTCTCAATTTAGTGGAGCTTCACATGGCGAAGTTGTTAATGACACCCTAAATGCTTTGGTTGAAGATGTCAATAAAACCACGGATCTTATTCGTCGTAGACAACGTGAAATGCAAATTGAGCGACGAACATTTCAAACGGAAATGGAAGTGAATGGACGAATAAGTGTTGAACCTTCAGAAGATTGGTTAAATCTTCGATTAAAATCTGTTTCAACGGATGATATGAAAAAAGAACTTGGAAAACTCAAAGATCATCAAAGAAGTGATGTGGTTACAGATACCATGGCTGCATTGGCATATGATGTAAATGCCACAGCTGAAGTTCTTCGACGTGGAAGTTTAAAACGTAAAAAGCCTGGAAAAAATATTCATCATGAGGAAATTGAATATCGTCTTCGTTTAACTCCAGCACCCGATGATGATATCCTTTATCATAAAGAGGATCTTCCACCACAACAAGGTTAGTAATACATATTTTTAATTAGAGTAAAAAATTAAATAAAACAAAAGCCAAAGAATCTTTTTTTGAATTTAGAGTTCAAAAAATATTTAATCAAAATTTGCACCTTTAAAATTTATTCGTTTATTAATAAACCTAATTTTCTCTTCAAAAAATATTAATTAAATAAAGGTTTTAATTTTACTTTTTCGTTATTTTTCTGTATTTTTTCTTGAAATTCAAAGTTATTTGGATAATTTTTAAAGATTTTTTTAAAAATAATTTTTGTTTCAAAAAACTTTTTTCAAGTATTATCTCAACATTTTGAATTTTTTCAATCATTTTTATTAGCAAAATATTTTGAAATTCTTTTTAATCTTTTTATTTTTACAGCCCCTGAAGACAATTTCACCGTGGAATCAGTTAAACGTGATTATGGAGTGGATATTTCTGAATCCCAAACTTCAAGTCTCAAACGTCGTGCCCGATCAAACACTCCTCGACGAACCCTCCAAATTGAAGGTTCTCCTCCACCCGGGGCTCCACCAATTTGCGCTTATTGCAGTGAAGAAATTGATGGCCCAACATTGACTGCATTGGCTCCAAATGCAGAAAGAGCACAAAAATTCCATCCATATCATTTTATGTGTTGTTATTGTCAAAAGGCTTTAAATTTGCGTGGAACTTTCCGGGAGCATGAGCGACGTCCCTATTGTCATGAATGCTTTTATAAACTTTATAATGGCTTGGTTTATTCCCCTGATGAAAATCAACGAGTCCTCGAAAAACTTATTTGATTTTTTCATTTTGTTTTGTCTTTGGTTTTTTCGAGTTTTTTATTCTTGATTTTGTCCACTAAGTTTTTTTAGTTTCGGAAGTTTATTTTTTTTTATAAGTGGCTAATTTGAGGAATTTAAAGAGGCGGTTTAAACAAAATAAAAGGAAGCAGTTTTGAATTTTTTTGAAAATTGATCCTTCTAATTATTTTTAGATTCTTCTTTGAAAAATGAAATTTGAGCCAATAATTTTAACTCTATTTTTTTTTTTGAAAGAAAAAAGCTTTATTTTTTCATTTCTGCAGAATCAAAATTTTTTTGCCCATCAGTTTTTTAAAATTAAAGTTGCAAATTTTCTTTAACCTATCTTTATGGCTTCCTTATTATTTTGAGTTACTTCTTTAAAAACCTTTCTTTTTGTCTCTAAATAAAAAAAATTCTCCATTGTCACAAATTTTTTAAACTTTTTTTTGCTCAAAGCAGCTTTGTCAAGATTCTTGTCACCTTTTATTATTACTGCCAACATTTTTTCAACCAACCTTTTGTTTTTCTGTATTTTCTTTTTCAATTTTTATAAAAGAAAAAATTATGTTAAATCCTAATTTTTTTAATTAATCAAAATTGTCTATTTTAACTTTTTTTGCAAAATAAATTTTATTAAATGTATTTATTTATACATACATACACACAGATTAATAGTAAAAAAGATTATTCAGAAACATAATACTTTTTTCGGCGTTGCTTACATTTTTTAGTTATAATTGAAATTAAAAGATAAACAATTACACCTAAAGCCGTAATAAAAAGAAGAAAATACCCGATAATAATCCATTTAAGGGATGAAGAAAAATTAAAAAGTTCAATCGTTTCTTCATCTTCAATTATTTCATTATTGATTTTATCAATGTCTTTTTCGTTTTCAGCAGCAGCGGCGGCATCGTCGTTTTTGTTGGTTTTTGGAAAATTGGCTTCATCGGAGTCAGAATCTGAGTTTGGAGGGATAAAATTTGGTGAATTATGATGAGGTAAAATGGGATTAGTTTGGTCCTCTGAAATGAAAAAGGCTTGCTTTAATGTAAATAGAAAAAATTGCAGAAATGTAAAAGTTATAAGAAAAATTTAGGTAAAGGACAGTAATGAAAATTTGACAACAAAAAAAGGATAGTTAAAAAAACACATTTTTTTAAAAGAAAAAATGAAACATAAAAATTGATAGTTTTTGAAAATCACAAAAAAAATTTTTTAAATCTTTAATTGGACTTACGAGATTTATTATTTAAGAAAAAAGATTTCACCCGTTTTCTATTTTGTTAATTAATTAATTAATGTGTTAGTTTTGGTTGGGTTAATTTTTTTTGTTTATAATAAATGTATGTATAACCAACCATGAGTTTTCACTAAATCATTTCGTTTTTCTTCTGAATTTAAACCTTCACTAGTTTCTCCGCTGTTTGTGATAATTTTGCGGCCTAAAAAAATAATTACTGCATCAAAATGGTTTAAAATTTATGATAAAAAAAATAGAAAAAATATTCTCCCCGGCCGGGAATTGAACCCGGGTCTCGCACGTGACAGGCGCGGATACTTACCACTATACTACCGAGGATGTGAAAATTAAAGAAAAAGTTTTAGTATTGACATACTGAAGACAAACACAGCTTTTGGTTGCTTGCCTTTGGAACAAAAAGTTTGTCCTTGAAGAACAACAGACTCAAATGCAGCCAGCCGTGTGTGTGCGTCCAAATGCAAAAAAGAAAAATACACTTTTTTGAAAAAGAAGCAACCTCTTTTTGTTTTGGGAAAAGCTCCAACCAAAAAAAAACTTTATACTTAAATTTCGGCAAAATTTAGAAAATAAATACCAAAAGCTTCCAAAAATTCACGATAGCAGCAACCCTTAATTTGAAGACGAAATCAAAACAAAAAAATAAAATTACCTCCTTCTTCCATTTCATCTTCTTTGCTATATTGACGAATAGGAATTACATGAATTTTAGTTCCACTCAAATAAGGTTTAGCGTTTTCTTTGGAAGAAAATTTTCGATGAAATGGTATTTGAGGCTTTTGTCGTCGTCGTTCACCAATTGGAATAACAACTGTTGTACCCGAATTTAATTTTGGTTGGGCTGTCGAACTAATTTTTGTATCTTGATTTGTTGACTCTTTTGAATTTTCTGGAACTTTTAATTCTATAAATTCTTTTGATGGAATCAATTCCAAACTCGCTTCAGCACTATCATCGGTGAATGAATCTTTTGGAGGAGGAAGCAAAGCCACACTTTTACCAAAATTTAAATTTTCTGTTGAATTTAAACTTTTTTGTGGTTTCAAAGTTGTTACACTTGGAATTTGTGGCGGCGGTGGTTGTTTTTTAAAATCCACTAATACCGGTGAAGAAGAAATATCTTTGGATTGATTTATTGGTTTTGTCATTAAAAATGATGGTAAACGAATTTCTTTTGGCGATGATGGAAGTAATTCGATGCTTGTTGCTGCTGTTTCATCGCTATCGTCGTCGATGGATGAAGAAGAATCTTGAGATGGAAGTAATTTAACGTTTTTACCCAAATTTGAATTAATTTCTGATGAATTTGGATTTACAGCTGGCTTTAAAACAAAATTAATTTTTGGACTTTCTAATTTCTTTGAAGGATCATTAACTAAATTAATTTGAATATCTTTGGCTTCTGAAGAAGATGATGTTTCTTTTGAATTTGCAGCAGTATAAACAATGAGATGTTCAGAGGAGGAGGAGGAGGAAGAAGATGAATTTGAGGAGTCTAAATAAATACTTAGAATTAATAAAAAAAAGAGACTCAAAAAATTTGCCGCTTCACTATTTTTTTTTCTCACTAAATTTTTTGAAATTATTTTAGGATAAAATCGTTTTTTTATTTCTGAAATATTCAAGGCCCCGAAAAACCAATAAATTGGGTCTCGTGTAAAGCTCTAATTTTTAGGATCAAAAATTTTTTTTGGCTTACCATAACTTTTTTCACCAAGTATTTCAGCAATTTTTTCGCCACTTCCTTTAACACTTTTCAATGGCTTCAATGATTTATCCGCTGCAGTTGTTGTTGTAGTTACAACAGATTTTAGCGTCGTTGTTTCTTCCATCGCTTTTGGTTTGGTTTTATTTGTTTCAAGTGCCTTCATTTTTTTCGCTGGTTCCTTTGTAATTTTATTATTTTGTTGTTGAGGGTTTTGAGTTACATTTTTAGGACTAATTGCATTTTTTGTAATCCATGTTGTTTCATTATCATCGTAATATTCATCATCATTATTTTTGGATGGAAGTAATTCCACACTTGTTCCAAATTCCAAACTGGCTGTTTGAGTGAGTGGATCAGGCGTGATTTCAACAGTGGGAAAGACATTAGGAATTCGAAAAATTGTTGATAATAATTGATTTGGATTTATTGTATACATTGAAGATGAATCAGTTGGTTTTGGTTCATCAAAAACTGGATTTGAAACAAAATCAATGTTCACTGGTTTTGGTGACCAATCATCATCTGATGATGTTGGGTTTGATTTGGAATAACTAAAAAAAAGGGAAAAATTGGATTTACAAAATGCATTTCTTTTTTTGCATAAGATTTTTTTTCTTTTTTGTATTTCTTTTACTGGAAAAGTGATGGGAGATCTCCTGGGGATCTCGAGAGGCCCAAGCTTTTTTAAATTTTTTTCTCAAATAACATTTATTTAAAAGAGAACTTTTGGGTTTTCAAAGAGACACAAAAAATAGTTTAAAAAACGCAAACTAACCTTTTGTTACTTTTATCTTTAATCGATTGATATGTGGTTGTTTCATATCGAGCTGAAGAATAAAAAAATTCTGGTGGGTTTTCTTTTAAATCTTCTTGAGAAGAAAAAACTTTCTTTCCTTTTTCATCTAAAAAACATTTATTCATTTTTGGTCCCAATAAAACTTAAAAAAATTTTTTTTTACCAATGGTATCTTTATCTTTTTCATCCCCACCACTGCTGCTGCTACTATCATCAAGTAATTTCACAACTGGAATAGCTGTGGTAGTGGTGGTGGTTCTTCTTTGATTTTGTCGATTTTCTCCACTAATATCATATTCTTCTGATTTTATTGAACTTGTTGTATCATAAACATCTTTAGCAATTTTATGAAAATCAAATATTTGACAATAATCCAAAAATTCATCCGAAAATGCTTGATCATCATCGGGAATAATAAAGGATAAGAAATAATCACGAAGAGTAAAACGATTAAAAAATTTCTTTGCTGTTGGACAATAAAAAAATACGGTGTTGGATAAGCAAGTGTTGTGATAGTGGAGGAAACTTAAAAATTAACATTTTTTAATTTTAAAAAAAAATTCAGCCAAAAATCTTAAAGATTATAAGAATTTCTAATTTTCATGTCAAAACTTATTGAAATAATAAAGTTTTTGAGGGAATTTATTTAGATATTTGTGTGACTTTGGGGAAGCTAAAATAAACTCAAACTCACCGACAAGTTTCTTGAATTTTAGCTTTTTTATTTTCTTTAATATTTTTTCGAAGTTTCACCGCTTCATTCAAATATGATGAACATCGAATTTCCATAAATGAATGATATTTATGAATGCATTTTATATCATGGCTGTATTCTAAAAAAAATATCATTCTTTTTTCTTATTGAATTCTCCCACCACAACTTTCAAAAATCACTAACCTTTATCCATAAATTTACATCGTTTAAGAACCAACTTTTTTATTTGTTCTTCGCGGGCAGAAATATCAGAATTTTGAAAATCCTTCTTTTCACATTGTTTTTCACAATCAGCAAAATCATAAAATTTCCAACAAATTTTACCGAAATCTGTCATCAAATTTGTTGAAATAAATAAATTTTCAACTTTTTTAACCGAAAAATTTATTTGTTTTAGCGATCGATCAAGCAATCGACTACATCGTTGAGCACAAGATGCTGAAGTTTCACAAGGAAAAGTTGAGAAAATTAAAAATATTATTATTAAAAAAAGTTTCGTTGAAAAAATCGTTAAATTTGTATTCTTCGATAAATGCATTTTTTACATGCCTTCTGAAAATAAAAATAAAATTATTGGAATCACTTTTTTTATATGGCAAAAGTTTGGAAGATAGCTTTGAAGGAAAAAATAAATAAATAAACACGCAAAGTCAAAAAAATGGGGTCAAAAAAACGGCAAAAATTGCTTGGAAGAAAAAAACCAACAAACTAGAGAGAGAAAAAAGCGAGAAATATTTTTTTGTCTTATTTTTGGCTATAAATAATAAAAAAGGCATAAAACCCCAATATCAAAAAAGGCTTGCTTTGGATGAAACATTTTTCATATTAAATCGTGGCATATCTTTGAGGTCATAGTGAAAGTGTGGTAATAAAAAAAAGGAATAAAATAAAACAAATATTATTTGGAACAAAAACATTGGAAAATTTTAAATCTTATAAAATGGTAAAAAATGCAAAAAACCAATCAAATTAACCTCACACCTCTTTGATTCAAAACGAAAATATTAAATAAGAAAGGATTCTTGTTGCATTATCTCATTGAGCTCCAAATAAAAAAAATACTGAGGTTTCTGAAGCAATAGTTAATTGCTACTTTAACTACGAATTTTTTTTGTTGCAACATTAGAATTAAATGTTTCATCAAAATCATGACTAACTTTTACTCTCAACTACATGTTTCTAAAAAAAATGAAAGGAAGCCATTAAATTTTTCTTCTTTGTTATTATGAAATAAAAAACGGAAGAAAGGAATTTTTATTTTCTTGATGAAGCCAAAAAATTTTTTCTGAATCCACACTTAAATAGAAAGGTAGATAACTCTTTTATTTGCAACTTTGTGGCCCAATATTTCGAAAATCATGACTAACTTTTAGCTGCTTTAAATACCGACCAATAATATCTATGTATTTTTTGACTTCTGCATAAAAGGCAGAAACAGGAAGGAAGTCATTATAAAAATTTCTCAAAAAACCACAATAAAAACACTGAAAGACAAATTTGCTTGTTTCAAATTTATGCCAATGAGACAACGACGACGACAAACATTTTTTATGGCACTTTTGCTCGAGGAAGAAAAGGGAAAAAAAGATTGTTTATGTAAAAAAAAATATGGTGGCAGCAAACAATTGGTTTTTAACTTCTTTTATTTTAGTTGAAAGAAAAAATCAAAAAATATCTATCAAAAACTTTTTAAAAAATTTTTTGACATTTTTTTAATATTTGTCAGATAGCAGCAACAACAAAAAAGTCAAGCAATTTATCTCAATAAAAAAATATAAACTTTAGAAATTTTGTAAAGAAACATTAAAAACACGCAAATATCAAATAAAAAAGTAGGGAAACATGCGTTTTTAATCCATCCAAAATCCTTCAGACTTTTTTATAAAACCAAAGCCTTGCTTTTTTTATTCAAAGCTTAAATAAACTTATTTGACCCCGAATACACACGCTGGCGTCATGTATGTATATCTGACATATTAAATGAATGAATAAGCAATAGTAACTTGAAAGAAAAAAAGAAAGATTTGTATCTTTTTGAACTAATAAAAATTATTATTATTATTTGATTTTCGATATGAAATGTGGATTGGATTGGCTTTGATGAAAGAGATAAAAAAAGTAACAACCAAAAAAAAGGTTTCAAATTGCAAAAACGATCCAATGCATTCTTTTGATTCTCGGCAAAATTTGGCATATTTATTACTAACATAAAAAAATTTTTTTAGCTGATTTTGCATCGACAGTGACAAATAAAAATAGAAAATTTTGTAAGTTTTAAAAACTGAGAAGGAGTGTCAAAGAAATTTAAAAAACGAAATCATGAGTAAAAGTTTCTTCTTTTTTGAAGTCAATTTTCTTGGATAATTTTTTTATCAAAGAAAGTCTAATTTTAAAAGCTTAGCAAAAGTTTTGCGGATTAAACATATCATATTTCAAAAAATAAATGTTAGTAACAAAAAGAGAGAAGATGAACCCCACTCATTTAATTTGTGACAAGTTTATAAATTTAAAAATAAAATAAAGATTTTAAGCTAAAATAAATAGGAAAAATATTTTTTTTAAGTAAAAAATATTTAAAAAGCGATGTGTAATTTTTGACGGTTAGATTTCTTCTGGTGACAATGGGGCTCAATAAATTTTTTTAATCTAGCTTACAAAAATTTCGTCTGCTATTACTTATTTAAAACTATTCCTAAACTTCATAATTTTTCAAAATAAAAATAAATCTCATTTACTTTTCTTCCATTAAATCAAAACTCCACATCAAAAATAATAAAAGATGAACGAACAACGAACACAAGTTCTTATTTTTTTTAAATACCAATCAAAAGACGTCGACAAAAGCATTAAAATGATGGAAAATAACAAACTTTATTTATATCAGCTGCCAGAGGTTCGTTATTCCATGGCATTTTTCATGCAAACAAACGTTCATTGGAATGAATGATAACCACACTTTCATGAAAGTGGTAAAAAATAACGAAAAAACATAAAACACAAAACAAAAAGACCTTTTGTTTTAGCTTTCTTTTCTCTCCCTCTAGCAAGCTTAAATAATGTTCAAGTGTGAAAAATCACCCTAATCTATCTTTCTTTCTTTTTTCCTTTAACTTTATTTTTTCCATGCTCCTCTCATGACAGAAAAGTTTTTTTGTTGAAAGGCATTCATTCATTTTCATGCTTGCTTTTAAACCCAACCTCAGAGATTTATATTGCATTTTTTTTGAAAGAGAAATTTTTTTATGATCCTTTGAGCTTTTTTTGTGTTTGGGAAAATCTTTAACTATTTTTTTAAAGCTTTTTTTTTATGAATTCTGAACTCAAAGAAACTTTTGTTTTATTTTTAGTTTAAGATGTTTTTTTAAGTTGCTGTTCTACCAGCAGCTGTGATCGCTTACTTTTTTACTTTGATATTGGAACGACGAAATGAAGGCGGCTTTGGAAAAATCAGCGTCGTTTCAAAATTCTAGATTTTTTTTTCGAATTTTTTTTCAATCGGGAGAAGACCCACAACATTCAATTCCATTCATTTTCTTCTCCAATTACTTGAGATAAAAATGTCACAAATAGCAGCCGTTTTTTTCTTTTCTGTTTTTTTGCTTTCAAAGAAATTCTATGCAACCGAAAAAAAACTAAAAATCTTTCGTCAAAGTCATTTTTTTATGATGAATTATGCCTTGCTTTTGTGCATTGCTTTTAGTTGAAGTTCACTTGTCAAAAAGTTTTGGCATCAACAATAAAAAAAATAAATATAAGCCACCAAACTAAAAAAATGTTTGAGGGCAAAAAATATGTTGAAAGCAATAAATTCTTTTTGCGGTCAGAAAAAAACACATACATCCCTTAATCAGGGAGCTTAAAAAAATAAAACAGCTGTTTTATGTTTAACGAAAAAAAGTGATAGGATTTCTGGAAACAAAACAGAAAAATAAAAAAAAACACACATCTAAAATTAGTTAAAGAAACAAAAAACAAAACAAAAAACTAAAGGGATTAGATTTTAAAAATGTATACGAATTTTTATCGTGGATAAAAAATATGGTATTCTTTCATTCAACTTCCGCAAAATAAAGTTATCAAAGGATTTTAAAATTTATCTAAATGGAGTAATAGGAAATAATATAAAATTTCAAAAACGAAACTAGTAAAACGACGCAATTCTTTTTTTTTTAAAGAAAGAAAAAAAAGTAAAAATTAACTGTTTTTACATTTTGTTTGTTTGTTACGCAAAATTTTAAAAGTACATAAATATTTAAAAATAAAGCTTTTATTCTAAATTTTAAGTCATAACTAAAACATGGATGAAAGCATTTTTTTCTTTTCTTTTATGGAGTTCCATTTTTGACAACAACAAAAAATATCCTTTAGAAAAGAGTCTGAAACTACTCCCTTGAGTATTCAAAAAATAAATAAATAAACATTTGAAAACGCAGTTGTTGGTTATTTGGAAAAAGCCTATTAGTAATTTTTATAAGACACTGCTTGAATTTTTTCGAGTCGAATTGGATTTAATTTCTAATATATTTTTCTTTTCATAAAACATTTTTTTCGTAAAATGAAATTGCCGATACCAAAAAAACGGAGCTAAAATATAAAAACAATCCACAATGATGTCTTCTTTTTTTTTAAAACTTTGTTAGCAAGTTGTAGCAGAAGTGTTTTCTTTTAATATCTTTATTATTCAAATATCAAACTTTAAAATTAAACCCTGGCAAAATGCGCGGCGGTGAAAAAATCAATTTAATGTTTTTAACACTGCTCTGGCTGGACATTCATTAATTTCAAGTTCTTAGATTTTGAATTCTCTCATTTATCCATTTGAAGATTCTTTCTTTTTTAAATTAATTGGCTTTTCAACGAAAAAACAATTGTTAATAACTGTTTAAAAAATGCCGAAACTAAATAATACCTATTTTACTGAAATTGCTCAACAACTTCATCAATTTGAAAATAAAGAAGTATGTATTTTTCTTTCAAAAAATAATTTCCAAATATATATTTTTTTGTAGAAATATTTGGAAAAATTTATGTTATCTGGGAAGGAATGCCACAAAGCTGGAATCAAATCTTTCATAAAAAATTTAAAACCAGAAAAAATAGTGATTGAAAAAAAACGATGGCAATTTTTTACTCAAACCCCAGTTTTGTTGGAAGAAGACGGTAAATATGCTTTATGGCCTGTTAATGCGTTTGAAAAAAAGTATACTTTAATATATGATTTTAATGAATTTGTATTTATTAAAGAATTATCATCATCCATTTTATCTGAAACTGTGATTGATATGATTGATAAAATTGAATTGAAATCACCAAATGAAAAATGTTTTCCATTTTTGATGCGAATAAAAAGTTAGTTTTTTATTTGTTTATTTGAAATGAGTTTTAATAAATCTGTTTTTTTTTTTAGATTTAACTGACTTGACAATCGATTGCCCTTCCACAGCAAATTTAGATAAAATTTTGTCGAATATGTCAAACGTAAAAGAAGTCGAGAATTTTACTCTTAACGTTCCAGGTGTTGATAGCAGAGTAAGTAAAATACCATATATTCCAGCGGGCTTTAAGAGAAAAAGAAAAAGATAAAAAGCGAGAGTGGGCTCAAAATAAAAAGATGGCAGAAATTTCTCCGTTTAATCAATTTTTGATTAAAAATCTCGATTCTTTGTTGATAAGTTTTTAACAAAAAGCAAAAAAGCCATTTTTTATCTTTGTTTTGAAAACTTTTATTTTTAAAGAAAAAACTCGATTCTCCTGTTTGATCGAACATTTTCTTGCTTGGTTGTACATAGATTTATTTAAAAATACAATAATTCGTTTTCCAGGTTTTGAACTCCATTACTTTAAAATACTCAAATTTGGAAATTCATAATTTTACTTTTGAGAATATACTCAATTTAACTCCGATAAATCATGTTCAAAGTAAGAAAGACTTTTATTAAAAAGCATTGCCTTTACAAGAAAATTTCTTTTTTTAGATGTCAAACTTTTGAATGATGAAGAATCAAAGAAAGCAATAATATTTGAAGTTGAAAATTTTATGAATTATTTTAATGCCTTTCCTAAAGCAAAATTTGAATTTAAAATTCATCATAAAATTTGTGACGGCGATTTAAATGCTTTAAATATTTTTAAAAATCATAAAGAATTAGATTATAAAGAGGCATATATTGAAATTATTTATTATAATTATGATTATTCAAATATGCGGAAAGTAAGTTCTAAAAATATGAAACCGAATTCTTAGACAGCTTTGTGGATTTTTTAAAAATAATTTTTAATTATATTTTTTAGTCAAAAATTTACAAGAAACTTCAAACCTTGCTTCCATGCATTGGAATATATCCCTTTCAATCACCAAAGTATCGTGGAAATGGATATAAATTTTTTATTACTTATGATTATCCAAATTTATCGGAATATGTTGCATCGAGATGGAATTCAAAGTAAGTAAAAAAATAAACATATTTATTTTAAAAAAATATTAAAAATTTGCATATTTTTTTAGTGAATTTTATTATCCAGAAGGCAAAAAGCACATTAAAAAATGCAACCCTGAAGATGTAATTCAAATTCAAACAAAAGATTTATTAGGAAATGTCGTGGATTATAAAGTTTCAAAAGATATGGCAACTGAAAACTTTTTTAAATTTTATGAAACTCAAACGAAAGCTGAACATGGTTCACTTCGATATATTGCAAATGGAAAGCAAATGGAGTATTATAGGACGTTTAGAAAATATAATTTTAAAGATAATGATCGCATTTTTATTGTTTATCGACTTCGTGGTTAATAATTGTAAATAATTTATCTTAACAAACTTTTTGCACTTTTTTTAATTTAAATGAAATTGTTCGTGTTTAAAATAAGTTAATCAAATAAATAAAATTGTGACAAACTATTTTTGATATTAAAACTAACTATCAGTCATCCTGGAAAGGGTATGATAGCAATGCAACAGGTTCTTTAATCGATACATATCAAAATAATAGTTAAAAAAACTTGTTTGATAAACATTCTGTGATTAAAATGTTTTCTAAATTATGGTCTTTATATTCTAAATTTGAGCCATCATTTTTCGAACTACCATTATTTTTTAAATTTTTTTATTTTTTAATCTTCGAGCAATAATATGCCATTCAGATTTTAAAGTTATATCAATAAAACAACGCTTTGCAATAATTATTTATTTATAAAGCAAAGATTTACAAAAATTAAAAGAAAAAATGAAGCTAAAATATTCAAAAGAAGACAAAAAAAAATGAATGGCTGGCAAAATTCATAAAAATTTCTACTAAAGTGTTTGATTGACTTGAAGCACAAAAAAAAGAAGGCTTTCCACTCCTAGTTTGATTCCGCCCTTAGATATAAAAAAAACGATGCAAACTAAAGAAGTTTTTTATGCAATAAGTTCCTCCTGATAGTCATCTTTTCTTTTTCTTTTTTCTTACATTAGCAATACACGTTTTTTATTTTATTTTCTTGAAGACAAAAGCAATAAATAATATTTAAGTTTGTTTAATTTTCTTTCGGTGGAGAAAATATTTGAATACCGAATTTTTTAAATCTTAGTTTTTCAATTTGTAATTAGCAATTTTGTTTTCATTTTTCAAATGAGACTGTTTGGGTTTAAATGAAATCTTTGAGTTTTAAAGAAGTGCTTTTGTTTTTATCCAAGTTTTTTTTCGAAGTAAAAAGTATAATTTGCACCAAAGCAACAAAATAAACGAAATCATTTAATGCATTAACGAACTGAACGAGAAAAAAAAATAATAAACAAGGAAACAAACAACGAATTTCAAAGCCAAAGCACATTCGGTGTCTCTATGTGTTGTTGTCTGTTTTTTTCTTTTTTGCGTCCATATTTTCGAAAGACTTGTTTTCATCATTTTTTCTTTCTCTTCTCCCGCGTGCTTGCTGTTGTTTTTATTTTTGTTGTGTTTTCTCTCTGCGTATTTTTGCTGTATAAAAACACCATTTTTTTGAGATTTAGTTTCTTAAAATTTTTATTTTTCTCAAAAAACTTTATTTTTTTCTTCTCAACTTTTTTCCTTCACTAAAATTAAATTTTTAAATTATGCAACGATCTGCTGCTCGCCTAATTCTTCAACAAAGAAAAAATATTACTGCAACGATCGCAGAAAATTTTTCTTCATCTTCCTCAAATTCATCTTCTTCGGGATTTCCAAATCTTCCAACTCCCAATAATATTTTTGATACCGTTAAAGAAGGAGTGAAACAAACGATGGATGTTGTGAGTGATACATGTAAAAATATTTCTCAAACTACCATTACTCTTTCTTCGCAAGGAATTGAAATTAGTGAGTTTTTTTCATAAATTTTTTTTCACGTTTTATTTAACTTTTTTTAAACCAAAAAGCAGAATCCAAGATGATTTTGATTTTTGGGTTTCTTAATTAAAAAATGCCAGGACTTTAAAGCTTTTTTTGTCCGAGCATTTTTAAAAATTTAGTCTATTTTAAAAGTAAATTTCTTATGAATTCTAAAACAAGTCTCAAAAAAACATTTAAGGAATTTTCATGTTTTAAAACTTTCAATTTGAGTCAAATTTATTATACCATATTTTCTTGAGCCTTGAGGTTTTTTTTAAAAGTTTACTCTCTAAAAAAGAGCTTTACCTTTGACGAACATTTTATAATTTAACAATTTTTTTAGAAAACCCAGCAATGGATGAATTTATTAAAGATATTAAGCATGAAAATGATGCCAAAGATGATCCAAGTAAATTCCCTCACATTGCTGCTGAATCTTCTCGGGTTGATATTATCCATGAAAAAGAATTAAAAGCTGCAAGTAAAACCGCTCAAGATATTGATGAAGCTGATAGATTATTAAGAGAATCAAAAACATTTTAAAGAAAATGTAAATATTAAATTTGTTTTGATTTTTTCTAGTCTCAATTTGTAAATATTTTTTGATTGCAATAAAAAGGGTCAACAAACTAACAAACATACTTTCGTTTTTTTACACGAAGTAAACATTTAAATAATAATAAAAAAAAGTTTTCAACAGGTTGTTGTTAAAAAAATTAATTTCCAAATTTTCTTTTTTTCCCTTGCTTTGTTGGTTGGACTTTCTTTCATTAATTAAACAAGAAAGCAAAAATTTTATTGAAATTTTGGGTCCAAATTATCGGCAAAGTTTAGAAAGAAAAAATAGCCTGCATTTAGAGAGAAAAGCAACCATTCCATCACTCAAGTACCAATAAACGAATTTTCTTTTCTCCACTTTTTTTAGAATGGATCCTCGAAATGTTTGCATAGTTAATAAAACAATCTAGAACAAATCTACTTCTTTAAAAAAAATTTAGATGTGATGTAAAAAAAAACCCCTGAAACCCATAAGTATGATTATCTAATTATGATGGCAATTTGCTTAGATGTTTTGATTTTTATCTAACTATACCAAATCAAGGTCATTTTCTTTAAGATATGAAAAACTTTTTCACACCCATCAATATGTAAACCTTTTGTGGTTCGATAAAAATCGATAAAATAGCGACCAACAAAAGAGTTTTTATTTATTGGTTTGAAAACCATGGAAAAATAATTTTTTCTCAATTGGTTTTTTGTCGTGCGCAAACTTTAATAAGCTAGCTATAAATAATTTGAAATAATAACCGGATTTTGAAGTTCTAAAAAATGGTAATAATTTTAAAATTAAAAGCTTAACTTTCCAAATAAAATAATTTATAATCGTTTTTAGAATAAAAATATAACATTATTTGCCTTTGAACCTAATTTCAAATTAAAACATACATGTTCTTGCAAAATTGTGATAAATCGTTTCAGTAAATATTTATATATTAATCCAATTAATGATGGTAAAATTTATCATTTTTTTTAAAATCGTAAACGATGAATAATATCTTGCTTTGTTTTATAGATGTCAAGCTGATAGTTCCAGCTTCGTTTAACTGGAAATTTGTTCAAATAAAAGTAAATAAGTTTTGTTACATGCTCTTTTTTGTTTTGTTTTAAACTTTAAAAATGCATTTTTAGAATTATTTGTTAATCAGTGAAAATTTCGAGAAAAGTGATAAATGCATTATTTTCTTTGAAAAGGAATCTTCTGCTCAAAAAGTTTATGATATTATCAATAATAATAATAAAGTTAAAATCTTGGTTTTTTTACTTTTTTATTTAAATTTATGTTTAACTTTTTTTAGGACAACCATGAAAATAATAGTAATGATCAACTTGAAATGAGCGTTTTTGAAACATATTTGAATTCATTTATTTCACAAAATATTAACTCCGCAGAAATTACAAATTTCATAAAAGATATTTTATCCAATTTGTTTGATAGTAGTGATAACAAAGAAGAATTATTGAAGCAATTGGAAAACGAACAACAGCAACAACAACAAACTGATTTTTTGGTTGAAGATATTAAACTCCCACCAATCATAAATATTCAAATCGATAATGAATCTTCAGGGTTAGAAAATTTTTAATTTTATTTTTCGCAAAAATAATTCATCCATTTTTAGAAATATTTTAAATGATAATATTAAGATTGAAGAAGCTTCTCCAGAAAATTATGGACCTACGGAAGAAGTTGAAGACACCATCAATGTTAAACCGGACCCATTTACAATTAAATTAGCTGCTTGTAATAAGTAAATTTTTATTCTTTCTTTTTTTTCAAAACTTTTTAATTTCTTTGATTTAAGAAACAATCGCAAAAGAAGGTTTTCTAATGCAAAATTTAATGAATTGGTTGACGAACAACAAAATGCAAATAACAACATTGAGAACGACGACGACAATCATTTAACCCAGCAACAAACAACACCGAAGAAAAAATGTAACGAAAAAATAATGGAAAAGAAAAAATTTGAAAAAATTAAGAAACCTTTCATTCCTCCTTTGCCATTAAAAAAAGCATCAAATCAAAAAGAAATTCAAGCAAGATTAAAATTTTTGGATGTATCTAATGAAAAAAAACGAGAATCCACGAAAATATTGGAAGCACAAAAAATGGAAAATGGATGGACGAAACACAAAGGTGGAAAATTAAGTTTTCAAATGAATAAATATCAAAATGATATTCGAAAATTAAGATGCCAAATAATAACTGCTCAAAAACACGTGGATGATGAACCTCAAAAGGACGAAGATAAAAATCCAAAAAGAGTTGATTGGAATAAAAGACTTAAGAAAGTTCAATTTAATTTGGAAGTGATGCTTAAAAGAAAATTAATTTATACTGCATTGGAATTTGTTTTTATCAATAATCCAAAAATTTTAATTGAAGCAACAAAAATGAAGGAATGGGATGAATTTAATATGGTGGGTTCAAATATTAAATTCAAAAGTGAAGAGTTTCAAACTTTTGCATTAGCTTTAAATCGATTAGCTAATGGCAGATATCAGAAAGAAGCATTTCTTACAGAATTTTCAACCAAAGTACTTCAAAATCAAGAAGAATATGAAAAAACCTTTGCTTTTATTTCAGCTTTAAAATTTATAAAATAAAAATTTCGTTTTTTAGTTTATTTTTTTATTTGTTAATGATTTAGTATTAATTTTTTCAAACCGTATCGAGTGTCGTCACATTTTTATTATTTAAATAAACCTAAAAATTCAAACCCAAAAAAAAAGTTAATTTGTTGTTGGCGGTCCAAATATGTACAAAAGCAACGAATCATTATAAAAAAATGTTAGCTCATTTCAATGATTCATTTTTCTTTAATCACTTTTTTTCTTTTTCTTCAAACCAACCCTCTTTTTTTTGTTGAGGTGTAGTATATTTATGGACACTCCTTATTCTGTTGCTAAATACATATAAAATATTTTTATATTTTTAACTTGAAAAGGTATGAAGAAAAAAATCAACGCAGAAAAAAAATTTTTGAGTGACGAACCTCTCCCATTTTTTTCTTTCAAGACACCTATCTTTTTTATAAGCGTATCAACTTTTCTCTTTCAGCGTTCTGTGGTGCTTGCTTGCTTGCTTCAACAACACTCATTCATATTTTTTATCAATTTCTTTTTTGTATAAGCTGGATTGGTAGTTAGACTTTCCTCTTTTCCGCTTTCTTTTTTGCAGTACATATATTTTTTTTATCACGAAATTAAATCATTGAATAATTTTTTTTCTCCTTTAAAAAGGCATTAAATTTTTATCAATATTACTCATTTCAATTTTTTTCTGTTTAAAAAAAATTTTGTTGAATTTACTTTTTTGTTTAGTTTTTTTTTTGACGAATAAATAAGATTCAAATTAAACCATGGCTTCAAATAAGGATATGTGGATGTTGATTTTTTGCATTTTTATCCCAGTAAGTTTTATTATGGCCATGTTAGGGCCGGCCCGAGTTATTTATTAATTCCATTATGTTTTAGTATGTGGCTGTACTGATAAAGGATGATTTTGATTCAGATCAAATGATGTGGCCCGTTATTGCGTTTGTTTGTACATTCTTCTTTTGGATTCCAGGTAAACATAACCTCTTTTCTCACAATGGCTTGGAAAAAAATATCATAAATTACCAATTTCGAACTGGTTCCTTTTGGAACTGGTATTATGGGGTTTTTGGGATAAGTAAATGTCAGAAAAAGAGTTTTTTGAAAATGGTTATAATATTTTCAAGAAAAAAATTTCCAAAAGTTTAATTTAAAAAATATTTGTGGGATTTTATCCATTAGTTTTCTTTCTTTGGCTTTAAATTTTCTCGATTTTTTCAATTCAGAAATCGCATATATTTGGATTACAAAAATTCGTTTGTGGATGTCTCCACACACACTCTACTCTAAATTAAACCTTGTGTAAAATTAAAGTTCATGGTTTTCAAAGGTTAATTAATTATTAATATAATTTTCAGGTATTATTTTTGCTTATTGGTATTGTTACATGCGTTAAAGCAAGCAAGCTACTCCACCATCAGAACTTTTACGTAATTAATTAATTCGTTCATTCATTTATTATTATGGTTTTTTTTAAACTGCCTCATTTCTTTCTTGATTGTTTGCTATTTCTTTTTTTCATGATTTAAGTAAAAAATACCGATAAATATTTTTATGATGATTTTAAACTTTATTTAAACAAACTTTATTTTGAAAATTTAACTCCCAAATAGTTTTTTTTGTTTCGATTGGAAATATTTGTTTTTATGGTTAAAGAAGAGTTGAATATGGAATCACAACTTTACCAAAATGGTGTTTAGCAGGAATTTGACAAACATATGGAAGTTTAACACTTTGACCATCAAATAATTCCATATATCCAAATGTTCCAAGTCCATCATCATTTGTGGATTTGGATGAAACTGCAATGGCAGCAATTCCAAGGCTTTTAACTCGAGCACCAACATCATCCAAAAATCCTCCCTTTCGAGGAAGGAATCGAAAATAATCGGAAGAAGTGGAATCAACATTTTCAAATTTGGATGAACTTTGAAGGGATCGAATTCCAACATAAAAGAAATCTTCTGCTCCTTCTTTTTGAGCTAAACTTGCAAGGGTTTGAGCATGCATATCATCATGTGGAACGGCAAGAGTGCCTTTGTCACTGCTTTTGCATGAAGCTTCTGCATCGGAATATGATAAAGCAGATGAATGGAATTTATGACAATAAATTCCATGAAGGGTAAAACCTGATGGGCAATAAAAGTGATCAGCTAAAAAATTGATAATTTAACAAAAAAAGTTTTTATTTGTTTGACACTGAAGCACAAAATTTGTAAAAAGGAAGAGAAGAATTTATTTTTTAGGATTAAATTTTCTCACTGACTCTAAGCAGGAAATGCTTGAATTTTTCAAATTAAATTTCTGACATTTACAGTTTAAAACTCCCAAAATATGGCAGCATTGGTAGTTTTAGGAGGTAATTAATTATGTCTTGAAATCCCGCTGCAAATTTTACAATTTTTTACATCCCAAATTTACAAGTTAAAAAAGGACAATCCTCTCTTTTATTCATCGTCTATTAACACATTTTTTTATTGTTCATGAATCTAATTTAATGTCTCGGATTTCCGGGTCTATCTATGAAATGCTGCGTGTTTAAGCCATAATTTTGCTTTACTTTTTTGCCTTATCAATTTCTTTTTCTTTTTATTGATGAATGACGGCGTTTATCTTTCAAAGCAATGTAAAAATATTCAAAAAAAAACCTTTTACAATGCGTTCACCACACGTTCATCTTGATTATACAAACTTATGCTTTTTTCCAACAACAAAAAATCTATTAGGTTTTTGGTGGGAATTTTTTTCTTCTTTAAAGTTACTGATAAATTTTTTGTTTTCAAGAAACTTTTTGCTAATTGGAAATTATGCAATTAAAAAATAATTCTTTTTTCTTTGTTTGATTTTCTTTCTAATCTTTTTTGTGAGGCATTAAATTTGCAAAAAGATAGAGAGACATAAAAATTTATAAACTCATAAAAATATTTGTTTGTTTGTTTCGGGCTTTTCATATACATACGTAAAAGGTGGAGTTCTTTGTTATTTGTAAACTTTAGGAACAAACAAAAAATAACTGAAGCATTAATATGTTTTTGGTTAGTCATTTTTTTATGAAACTTAAATAAACAAGAGAAAGACATAATTTTAGAAGCAGGCTTGTTTGCCGTTTTTTTTGAGTATAAAAATTGAGAACACTTTCCAAAAGATAAAAACGAGCAATTTTGAGTCAAATTTTGCTTCATTTAAAAAATTGCTTTTATTCTTTAACAAAAAGTTTTTTCGATTCATATTTATAAACTAAAATTCCCATAAGCTTCAACTTACTATATTGACAAACAGCTGCTCCACCACTTGAACTAGCAGAATTATGTGAGCCATCTTTAAAGAAAGTTTGTCGCTTATCATTAATCAAACCTTCATCCTTTAAAAGTTCAACAACATTTTTATTTGCTAATTTACCATCAAATCCTTGAATATGTTTACAAAGTTTATCATTCACTGAACTTTCGGAATGCTTTTCATCAATATCCAAAATGTAACATGTTTGAGTTGATTTATCAAATAATGATAAACCCGAATATGAATGACATTTATCATCTAAGAAGCTAGCTAAAAATAAATAAATTGGGAATTTTATTTCTTTTGTTTGTTTGTTGAAAATTAAAATTTTGCTTTCCCTTACCTGGTGAACCCCATCCATTTACAGTAACAACAAAAACGATGGCTGAAAAAATAAAAAGCTGCCACATGATTGAAGAAAAAAATGACAAAACTTTGAAATGAAAAATCAAAGCAAAAACTCTCAGTTTTTTTACATTCTTTTTTTTTTTTTGTAATTGTCTTTTTCTCTGAAGATGAAGAAACAATAAAAAGCTAAAACAATAAAACAAATTTTCTCGTCTTTGTTATTTTATAAAATTTTTTTTATTGGTAATAATAAACTGTGAGAAAAGAAAAAGTGAAAATTATTAAAACTAAAAACCACATATTTAGAAATGTTGCAGTCAAAAAGCAAAAAAAAATATCTGCTTCAAAAGTAAAAATATCATAATCAATAGCATTTCTAACTTATCTCCTCCATTTAAAACAAATTTAGAAACAAAAAACAAATGTTCATAATTTTACTGATTTGTGTGTTTACTTTTATCCACAAAAAAAATAAGGGGGAAAAGATATCAAACATTTTGGATGAAAGAAATGGTTGCAGCAAAAAAAATAACAAAGTGCAGGAAAGTGTAATTTCTTTGGTTCTCTTCCAAACGTTTTTGATTCATCCATTTTACATTTTACTAATCGAATTTAAGCTAAATCTTGGTTTTTTAAAATTGATCAAAATCGATCCTATAAAAGGTTCGTATTAAAAACCATTGCCCTTTATTGCGGCATTGGATAAATTATAAATTTTGGAAAGCCATTGCTTTTTAGCAATGGCAAATAATAATATCATTACTTCAAAAAGGCGAAAGAAAGAAGTAAATTTACATCCAATGAGTTCTTTGCAATATAAAGCATCTTTCGTAGTAGCGCCCCAAATAAAGTTTCAGCGGTTTTTGATTTTTTGTTTTTGAAGGAGAAAAATAAGAACGAAAACCCATATTTCTAAACTTTTTATTTTGCAATCAAATTAATAATACTTTTTTTCGCTTATGCAAATTTGAGCAAAATCTTTACTACCATCAAAATCCGATATAAGCAATTTTTGATGCTCAAAATTCTTTCATTCTTCGCTTTTTGAAACCGTTGCTTGCAGTCGTCGACAGAAAAAAAGAATGCTCGTTTCGTCGCTCCTGTTTTTCTTCTTCGTTGCTGTAAATTCTGAAAGTGTTCCAACTTTAACAAATGTCAACAATGAACTTGTGTCTGATGATCATCCTGTGTTCGAAGAAACAAATGGTGGAGTAAGAATAATGTCTCCAGGAACTGCTCAACTTGTTCTTTCAAATGGAAAGTTAGATTTTGAAGTTGATTTAGTTGGCTGTCGTGGATAGTAAGTTTAATCTTTTGGCTTCAATAAATGATTACTTTTTTGCTTTAATTTTTAGCGTTCTTGTTTGTTACAGTTCTTCTTCAACTCAAACATATCAAAAAGTTTCAAAACTGTGTGAACCTCAATCAAACTTTTGTGGATTTCTACTAAATGCTGATGAAAATGAACTTCAAGTTGCAACTCGACCTATTCCTAGAAGTTTTTTTAAAACACCATGTTCTTCTACTATTCAAATGAAGTTTCCCAAAGCATTTTATTGTGGAAATGAAGATATGGGCTGTGAACCTGCTGTTGATAAAGAAAATAGAATCACAATTGAAGTTCGTCAAGTTTCGAAATCATGTCCTATCACAATCCTGAATGCTAAAGTGTATGTTCCTCCATCATCGACAACGACTTCATCATCAACTTCCAAAGCTGTTACAATTACCACAGAAGCAACTGGTGAATCGAGTACATGGTGGATTTGGGCAATTGTTTCATTCTTCGTTATCATCGTCATCATTTGCATCGTAGTGTAAGCTTGTTTATTTTTTATGCCAATAACTAAAACAATCATTTTCAGCTTCGTCTATAGGAAAAGATCGCTCAAAAAGAAGAGAGAAGAACTACAGAATCTTCCTTTTACTGGTATAACTATTGGCGATGAAGTTAAACAACAACAAGAAAACTTGCAAGTTCAACCAGAAAAAAAAGAAGCTGCTATAGTTGAAGAACCAAAGAAGCTCGAAGTTCCTAAACCAAAAACTCCAAAGAAGAAAAAAGAAGCTCCTCCTCAAACAAAGATTGAACAACCAAAGCAGCCTGAATCAATTCCAAAGAAAGAACAACCAACTATTGCTACTGAAGTGACTGAAGAACCTCCGCAACTTCCTCCTGCTATTCCTGTGATTGAATCGAAAGAACCTATCGTCGTTGAACCTCAAACTTTAAAGAATATCAAGAAGCAATCAAGGGCATGGGCGCTCCAAATGGGATCAGCAAAATCAAGAAGTTCTGGTTCAAGGTTTCGTGGTCGATACAGAGATAGCGTGGAATCTCAACGTTCCTTCAACATGAAGCAATCCTTTGGTTCACACTATGATTCGATGAAACGAAATGATCTCCTTGGTGGAAATGCAAAAGAAATGATCGAGAAAATGTCAAAGTACGGTTTCATCTTTGTTTCTTTAATTACTCTATCAATATCAATTTTTAGGTGCTACAAACCTGATCCAAAGAAGAACATTCTCAGCGTCGAAGTTTCGCTTCTGTACAATTTCATTGGTGATGTGTTTGTTACCATCAATGGTCTTGTGTATGTTTACTTTTATCTCATCTTTTTCTAATACTGGTCAATTTTTAGGAAGAAATCGATCGATGAATTGAAAATACATGGTCTGAAACTTGATAAAAATGGCGATATCACACACATAACATCAAATGTTCAAAAATTCCTTCAACATCCTGATACGCCAGAATACATCAGATTTACATGTTTCGCCCTCGAATATGGTCATTTGGTTCCTGGTGATGAAGAAAATCTTCCAAAATATTCTATGGCTTTGCTCCTCGTCGTTGCTTTCTCACTCAATCAACCTGATGAATCTCGTCGACGCGCACTTGCAATCATGCGGTATGTTTTGGGATTTACTATTGCTACAAATAATTTTCTCTTCTTTTTAGCCGTGAACTTCCATTTTGGCGACGAGAATCAAGTGTTAAAGAACGACATGCTTTTGGATATCCTGCAAACTCGATTGAAGCTGCATTTCAAATTGAACCGAAATGTTTCGATGATACTAAACTTGTTCGAACGAATTCTTCACCCAACGCTTCTGAAGAGAAAAGATCAAAGTCAAATTCAAAGAAAGAAGCAAAAGAAACACCGATGCAAAGCAAAGAAGTTGTGATCGAAAAGCCGAAGTCAAAATCAAAGTCAAAGAAGAAAAAGAAGAACAAGAAACAGCATTGAAGTAAATTAAACTAACTTTGTAATTATTTTATTTATTGTATTTATTGTATTTTATGTTTTGAATAATAAATGTTTTTACACAAACTTTTTTGTCTATGATTTTTCAAAGATTTGGGGCCAGCGTGAGCGCGAAGCGCGAACGCTGGCCCAAGTTGAGTTTGCCTTGACTGAGCGCAAGATCTCTTTTTTTTTCAACTAGCTTATTCATGTGTTTATGTTTATTAATTATAGCTGAAATTTTGTAAACTTATGAGAGACCATCTATAGATTATATCTGTAAAGAAATCCAGAAAAAAAACTTTATAAATTTAGAGATTTGACTAAAAATGTGTCCAAAAAAAATATGTCCGTTTGTTTGTTTGTTTGTTTGTTTTCTGTCCCCTTTTTTTTTCCTATCGCGAAAAGGCCTGAGTGTTGTCTCTTTGAAAAGAAAGAAAGTTTTTTTTATTTCTTGATTTTTTGAAAGGGAAATTGTTTTTTTGATTGAAAATTAATGTTTTTAAAATTAATTTAATTAGTTGTAAATTTGCATAAAAATTAGATATTAAAAAGAAACCCCGGCATTTTTTGAATTATGTTTTTTTTACATAAATTTCTTTTTATGTACATATACTTTTTTTGAGAATTCTAAAAATAAATTAGAGTTTAGTTGGGTATGAGTGAATTCTTAGTTTTAAGGATATATTGTTTTAGAAGAGGGACTGGGAGTTTGAGAGTAAACTGTTTTTGAAATTAATAAATTTTTTGGGATCTTGTGAGGTCGAAGAGAAACAAATTTAGAAAAAAATTCTCTAAACAGAAAATTGTAGTTTTTGGTGACTAATGTTTTTTAAAAGATTCATATTATTCCCATTGTGCCTACTTTTTTCAGTTATCTCTAACATGTCACCTTGTTGGAATATATCTCTTCGAGATCAATAAAAGAAGGGAAATCAGTACTATATTTAGGCTAAAAGCCAATAAAAGGTGGAAGTTGAGTAATGAAGTCAATAAAAGCATGGAAATTAAAAAAGCGGAAGTCAATAAAAGAAGTGAAATAGCTCAACTTCGCGGCGGAAATAAGAGTTTTTTCCTTTTGTTTTAATTACCATTATTTTAAACTTACATTTTTTTACAATTTAATTATGCGAACGTTTGAAAAAAAAAAAAATCACGACGACTCTTATTTCCGCCGCGAAGTTGAGCTATTTCACTTCTTTTATTGACTTCCGCTTTTTTAATTTCCATGCTTTTATTGACTTCATTACTCAACTTCCACCTTTTATTGGCTTTTAGCCTAAATATAGTACTGATTTTTAGTTGTTATCAAAACAAAAGGAGTGGAACCTCAATATGCATGTATATACGTACATATGTTTAAATGCGGCAAGCAAATCAAAGTTTTTGTTCTCATTTATCGTTAGCACGTTTAGTCTTAATTAACTTTTAAGAAAGAAAAATTCGTAGGAGATTTTCTCATTTCAAGCAGGCTATCAAAGATGTTTCTGCTCGATCAGATTCAAAAAAAGCTTTTTACGCACGTTTTTTTCTATGAAAAATTTTGTACGCGAAAGAAGAGTCAAATTTCTTTTTTTTAAACGATTCATTGGATTTTTTTGTTAGCAACATGATTAGCAATCAGTGACAATAAAAAATACTAAAAACTTTTAATATACCAACAACAACTCGTGGCGTTGACAAACATTGATTTTAACAATCTAATAAAAGCAAGCAGCTTTTCTGTAGTTTCGTTCGGCGATATTTCTTCTTTTTGTTTTGAATTATTTATTTGTAAGCAACGATAATATTTTAAGTGCCAATAAAGGTTACGCATTGTTGCATTTTTTTTAAAAATAACTATTTTTATTTATTTATTTAATCGAAAATTCAACAATCAACAAACTAACAAACAAGAAAATGAAATTCGAACAATTCTTTCAAACAGTGGGTAATCGAGATGAAATAGTTTGAGCCCTTGAAGGAATAATAACAACTTTGGTTGCATTTTTATTTTTAAGTAAAAATGAAATATGATAAAAATTAAAGAATGCTATTTTAAATATGGGGCTAAAAATAAAATGTGTGATCATTACCGCATAATGATGAAAATGATAAATAATTTGTGAAAAATAACCCACAAGATAAAGGGTTTTAATATCAGACGAAAAAAAGGTTGAAATTCCATTTAATAAAAAATAAATTAATTGAAAAATTGATGAAAATATTGCTTGATGAATTAAACGCCTTTCAATTTTATCTTGCATCGTGTGGTACTTGAGTTTACTGGATTTATACATGGAAAATATAATAAAAAGAATACCAAAAATATTTACGATTACATTAACGATTGTAGCTTTAAAATAATATGAAATTCTAAAAGATACACAAGTGGAAATTAAATCTTTTATGTTGCATTCAATAAGAAAAAGTTCATATCCATTAATTATGAATGGAAAAAATATCATTAATGGAACAATGAAACACATAGTTTTAAAGGTCCAAATCTGAAAAACAAACAAATAAAAAGTTATTTTTTAATTTGGCTTTTTGGAAATGATGGAAAACAAAGTCTGAATTAAAAAAGTCACAAGAAAAAATTATGGTTTTCGAATAGGTTGTTTTGATACTTTAATGCTTTAGTTTCGAGAAAACTTTTTTTTTTAATTTTAAGAATTTGAAATCATTTTAAACTTTGATTTTGGAAAATTATCTGTAAAATTTTTATATTTTTTAAAGCAGCATTTCAAATGAAAAAAAAAGTCAAATAACTCAAGCGAATGGAATTACTTTTTTTCATTTAATAAAAACAAACAAAAACTAACTTTTTCATGTTTTAATGGAAAGGCTAAAGCCGTGCATCTATTGCAACATAAAGCTGCATTTCAAATGCTTAAAAAATATGTATTATGCCATTCATGAAAAATAATGGTAAATAAATATGTCATTTGATCCATTGGCCATAACCAATGTGCGAACATAACTAAATCAGTTACATAACCAATATTTAAAATTAAAAAATATGCTGAACGAAATTTTGAATTATCTTTAAAATATTGAGCTGTTATAAAAATAACTAATAAAGTTTCTAAAGCTCGACAAGAGCATGCAAAAGTATGAGTAAAATATTTAGAAATTTCAAATATTGATTCCATTAAATTTGCTGCTGAAGAGTTTACGGTAGACATTTGCCAAGTTGGGTCAAAAATTGAAGGTTTATTATAAAATTTTATTTTTCTTTTATGCGTGTATTTTTTTCTAATTATTTTAAACTATAAAAATTATTAATTGTAATTTTCACATAAAAAAAGTTTATTATTAAAGAAAACCAAGATCATTCCGTTTCTTTAAAAAAAATGTGGACGTAACAACACCCATATTTCTGTGGGCTTTTTTTTCTTTGAGCTACAAGGCGTCATTTTCTGGAGAAAAGAAAACCTTCGTTATAAAAATTTGAATGTTCACGTGGGAATTATTTTTTTTTTTTATTAAAGTTTTTTCCTTTTAAAATACTTTAGTCCAAAGAACTCAGAAAAGACATAATGGGTTAATGAATTCCTGTAATTGTTTTTTCCTTGTTGCTTTTTTCCCACTTTACAAATTCCTAAAATCGCAAAATAAATTTGTTAGTAAATAAATAAATTTTGCAGTGGATTGCTGTGTGATTAATTTTTTGTAGCTTTGGTTAAACATCAAAAAAAAGATTTAAGCAAGTTTCCATGAACTTTGTTTTTTTTTATACGCGATTAATGGAAACATGGAACAGAAATTTTGTACTTTATTTTCAAAGTTTTGTATCGAGAGAAAAAACTTTTTTTGCACCTAACTAGGCTTTATTATTTTATAAAATGACGCTATAGATCATTTTAAGCAGTGGTGATTATAAATTATTTTGCCTTTAATTTAATATGAAAATAATTTGAATTTTGCTTTACTCACCTTCATTTTATTTAATGGCTGAACCATTGTTATTTGGCAGACACAATGTTGTAGTTTTATAAAACAAAGAAAAGGGAGTTTTTTACTGAGGAAAAATAAAGTTTGGTTCTTTTATTTTTGAAACTTTTTTACTTGAATTATAAAGAAAATGATTTTATGAACTTTTATAGTCTTTGCTCAAATAACATGAATAAAAGTGCAACAACCTATAAATTTATTTTCCAACTTTTTGGAAAGGTAGCTAGCTAGCTATTTAAAAAAAAATTCACACAAAGTACAAAATAATTCAGCAAATTTCAAAAAAAGCTTATTTATCTGTTTATTTTTCCTAGAAAAATAATTACTTCCTTTTACATATGCAAGCAATCGGGCAATGAAAAGAAAATATGTAATTATAATTAGCTTCAAAATGTACGGCACATTTTTTTTAATCAAAAAATTATCTTTATTGGCCTCAAATTTATTTTCCAAAAAAAATTAAATAAATTTCTTTAACAAGTCCAAAGACGAGGCATTAAAACATCCATAAATTGATTATTATAATATGTTTCACATCTTTGCCTTGCATACCATTCCGTTGCATAACAAGAAACAAACATACCCGTACCTAAAAAAAGAAGAAAAGATTTTCTTTTTATTTCCTTCATTTTTTTCTGAGCTCAAAAATAAATATGTAAAAGTGACAAACCAATAAGTAAATTAAACCATAACGAAATGTTCCATGCATATGGAACAGTAATTAATCGAGAAACAAAGAAAAATATTCCTAAAGAAAAAGTTCTTTTTTTTGAATATTTAAAGAATTTAATGGAAATTATTACCTCCAAAAATAAAATAAAGTACAAACATAATTGGATAAAAAATTCTTAATGAAACTCCAAACCAATATTCATGAAAAAATGCAGATAAAAAGAATACAGCGACTTGAGCGGTTTTTAATCCTTTTTTGCCACCGATTAACTAAAAATTATGACTTGAAAAGTGTTCTTTTAAAAATGGCAGAAAAAAAAGGTTTGCCGCAAATAAAAAACGAGGTAGAAAAAATCTAACCATCGCTAAATCTTTATAAACATATGCATAAAGCCATTCATGAACGACAAGATTCCAATTTCGATAATATTCAGCCATATTTCGAGATGACCACCAATTCTGCAAAACTACACATTTATTTAAAGTTATTGTTTAATTAATTTTGGGGCGAAAAATATCGATAAAATTAAGTAATGGTCTTTTCACATAAAAAAAATATTTGCGAGTCTAAAGCTCAAAAACGAAAGTTAAAATTAAGTTTAATTTTATGATAGAAAGAATTTTAGCAGCAACAACGACCGTTTTTAATATTTAAAGGAAAAAATGGTTTTCCTTACAGCATAAAAAAGTCGATCACCAAAATACATGGCTTCTGAAAACATATTTAACCAACAATGAAGAAGGCCATAAAAAAGCATTAATAAACAAAATCCACCAGGAATAATTGCAGGAAAAATGGAATAAACCAATTCGCCGATAGAAACTTTATTATAATTTATAGGTTCAAATTGGGGATAAATAAATTGAATAAATACAAGATTCACAAAATAAATGCATCCTAAAGCTTGAGCCAAATGTTTAGCCACCAAATTCCATGATCGAGTTTCAGTCCTGCAAAAATAAGAAAATTGGATTTAAAAAAACCGACAAATTACAAAACCAAAATTCAAGTGAGGCCATTGGGACTAAAACATATTTCCGAGCCTTCATGGTAATTAAGATTCTAATTTACAAGTTTTTTTATTTATTTAAAAATAAAAATGGCATTCTTTACGATAAAAACAAGCTTCCAATTTTTTTTATTCTCTTTGCGCTATTCCAAAGCAATAATGAAAGTTTGCAATGAACAAACTTGTCAAGCTTTTTGCGGCGAGGTTCTATGTTATTTTTTTTTATAGATTTTTGCATTCAATCAAAGATAAAAAAAAAGGATAAAATAAATATACTTACATAGGATAACTATCTCGATATAAAAATGAAGGACAAAAAAAGAAATAAATATATTGTTGTGGAGTGGGCCAATGCTGAATTCCTTCACCAATTAAAATTTTTTTACTACCATCATTAATCGCAAGTTTTTGTTGAATTCCTCTTGGAATGTTTTCTCGAACAAATGCATAAACTTTCATTGCAATTCGAGTCTAGAAAATAAAATTATTTAAAAATCAGAAAATAATATTCTTAATTCGCAAAAAAAAACAAGCATACATTTTCACATGTAATTATAAAACTGCAAGCAGGATTAAGATGAGATTTAAATAAAAATTTTAATGATAAATAAAAAAATGTTATAAAATATCCAATTAAAATTGTTAGCCATGGAGCTTCAGAAGCTAAAGTGATGGATTTGGATGGAATTAAAGACCAATATTTTAATCCAGCATAAACTAAAAACGTTGATCCAAACATCACAGACCAAACAGCCATGGTTAAAGGCAATTCATTAAAATTCCATAAAATTAGCCATAAATGATTCAATGGGCTAAAAATGAATGAATAAATGCTTTTTAAATTTTAATCCAAAAGCCAAATTCGTCAATAAACTTTCGAAAAAAAATCCAAAAAAAAAATTAATTCTTCATTGCAAATCCAATAAAGTTTTTATCCGTAATTTTTGTGTGTTTTCGATAACTTACTTTCCATATTTAACAATATCACCCGTAATGGTAGCTAAGAAAAGTAAAATAAATATACCAACAATAAAATTAAATACAACACCAGATGATTCATCAAAAAGAGTCCTGCAATGAAAAATTTATCAAAAGTTATCTAAATTCATCGAAGAGATACGCACAAAAGCTTACGTTAAAAGAGATGGACGAATTTTAAATTCTTTTTCTTTAAAAATTATTGGTCGATTATGATGGCGATGATGGCTATGGTGTTGTTGGCTATGTTTTTTATCGTCGAAGTTAACTACTGTATCTTGTGTTGGTGGTTCAATTTTTTCTAATTTAGGTTCAACCGTTTTAGGAGAAAATGCATCTTCTAAAGCAATTTCAGCTCCCATACTTTCAAGAATCAAAAACTCTTTATTAAAAAGCTGCCGAAGATAACAGAAAGCCGACCAACCAAAAAAGCAGGCGATGAACTAACCCCAAACACTTTAAAACTCGAGAGAGAAGAAAAACTTTTTAACAAATTCACAAACTCTCTCAAGTTTTCATTAAACAACAAAAAAAAAATAAATCACCAAAACTAACTTTTTTTACATTCAAACAAAAACGAGCTTTTTTCGGATTTTCTTTTTCCACTTTAATTGTTTCTTCTTTCTTTTTCCTTCCATCCATCCACAAAAAAAAATGTCGAACACGACTATGGAAGATATGCAGAGGCATCATCATCATCACATCTCCATCCTATATTCCTATTGACCTCCTTTTTTCCTTGTCGTCGTCTGTCTAACCATGAAAAAAAAATCCTTTACATCATTTTTTTATATTAAGGATTTTCAATGGTTGAATCAAGTTTTTCAATAAAATATAAAATTTCTTTGAAGTTCGAAAACCTACAAAAATTAAATTAATTGATTGTCTTACTTGAGTTTGGGTAAGTAAAAAGGCGAGAAAAATCAAAAGAATGTGTTTGTATTTGGGGCAATAATAATGTCAATGTCAAAAGTTTTGTAAACATACATCCAAACAAAAATATTTGTAATTCGAAAGGTAAAAAAAAGAAAAATGCTATCTGTAAGAGCACTAAAATCTAAAGTAAAAATGAGCAAAAATTGTTGTTAGCAATAAACGTAAAGAATAATCGTATATTTCCTTTATCAAAAAATGTAAAACCATATAAAAAGAGATAAAGCTTGTCCAACAACAACAGCTTCCTTACTTTTTTGTTCATGCAATAAGCTTTCCCATGCTTTCGCTTCCAAAATTTTTTCCAGCATCTTTTTTCCATCGATGCAAATTTTTGTTTTCACTTTTTTTCTTTCTCTCTTCAGAACGCAATTTGAAAACAGATGCATTTTCAAGGATCAACGACGACAACATCATACAAGTTTCTTGAATATTTTGTGAAATCATCAACGACGACGACGATAACGAAAATTCAATAAATGTTCTTGGTATTTATCCTTACATTTCTAGCAATCTTCATGGGTCTTTCAACTTTCTTTTCATCAATGGTTGGATGTTTCAAAAAGAAGAAGAGTCCTTCAATCAAGAATCAACAACAATAACAAAAACTGAAATCAAATGAACCAATTCAACAACAACAACAACAATCTGGTGATGGCGGTGATGGTCCTACAAACATTGCAAATATTTATGTTGATGGCGGTGATCCAAGAAGTGGTAAAGCTTTAGCTGATGGTGGCTCTGATGGAAGTTCTGGATTTCATGATGACAAATCAAAACGTCAACAACTTACTAAATCTGCTGATAAAAAGAAACCTGCTGAAACTCAAAAGAAATCTGCTGAATCTGTTAAACCATCAAGAAAGAAGCGATCAACTGAAGCAATTGGTGGTGGCTCACATGATTCTGGTCCTGGTGATAAAAATCATAGTAAAGAAGGCATTGGTAAGAAATCAAAAGAAAAAGCTCCAAAGAAAAATGATGATAGAGAAGTATGTTTGCATTGCTCTTTTACTATTGTGTTTTTTTTTGTTACATGTGTTTACTAGCCAGCTTTGTTACGAAGCTTTATTGGTTTTAAACTTCATTAGCAACTTATATTTCACTGCTACTACCTTCCACGGCTTGTTTGACGAGTGCCAAAAGCTGATGGTGAAGATGTAATTAGCCGTAAATCATGTTTGTTTATACCTCCTTTTACGAGAATACATGAAACCCTTGTTAAAACTCCTTTCAATGCTTATTCACATAGCATCTTGATTTCACTTTGTCTAACTTTCTAACCTTTTATTTTTTTAGGAAAAAGCTAAAAAGGGTCTTATTGTTCGTCGTCAAGCTGATTATCCTGCTATGAATGAAGATGATATCAGTGATTTTGATGGAGATTCTACCAAGAAGGAAATATCCCACAAACAACAATCAATAAAGCAGCAAAGTGTATGTTTTTTAAAACCTTTTTTCGTTGATGAAATTGTCTAATTTTGCTTATTTTTCAGCAAAGAAGCCAAAAGAAGGTTGTTCAAAAAACCAAGCGAAAGCACGTCGACGATGATAAATCACATAAATGATGATGAACCTTATTCAAAATCGACCAACGTCAACAAAAACAACAACATCCAAGAATCAAATTATCTCATCGTTTTTTCCATTCTTTTTCTTTCTTTTGTTTTATGTGTATTTGTAATAATTGTATTTGTTTTTTTGTGAAAATAAACATTATCTTTCAAGTTTAAACTGTTGGAAAAGTGATTTGCGTGGATGCTCTGTAGTTTTTTGGAATCAACAAACTTGCAAAGTTTAGTCTCATTGTAATTGATCGAAATTTCTCTGAGTTCTTTTATTTAGATTAATTTTAAAGCATATTTACTTAGCATACATATGTATTAATATATAAATATGAAACAGAGTTAAAAGAAATTAGTTATTCATCATCATCATCGGGTGCTTTAAATGAAATAGCTGCTTCTTCATTCTCCCAAGAAATAACAAGAACCATAACTTGACTCTTGAAAGTTGCAAATGATCGTTCAATTTCTTCTCCCAATTCTCCTCCAGGAAGGGGAAGTTCTTTTTCTTCTCCATCAGGAGATTGAAGCAACATGGTTTTACCTTTGGTTATATTTTGCAACTGAAAGTTAGGATGAAAGTTTGAGTGATTTTTGGATTTTGAAATATTATCAAAGATGCTTTTGTTTCAAAACAAAAAGTGAAGAAGTTTAGAGAAAAAAAAGTTGAGCGTCATTATTCTCATTAAAAAAAGAATGCAAAAGGTAACGTCCAATATTCAGATAGAAATTAGAGAGTTAAAATTGCTTGGAAACGCTCATGGAATAATTTTTAAAAAAAGCTTTTGCGCATACGTAAAACAAATTTGATGCTTTTTGAATTATCCACAAACATTAAATCGAGAGGAATTTATAGGTTTTATGTCGGATGATTATGCTTAAAATGTTCAACAGAATTCCAAACAAAAAAATTAAACACCAAAAATCCGCTATCTGTTTGCGCAAAAATTAAAACTTTAGGGTTTGTTAGTTCCAGCAAAGCAAACCTTCTTGGATTAAAAAATCTTCTTTTTTTAGTAGAAAGTTTCTTGGATCCTATTATTTTTTTGAAGACATATTCGCTGCATGAATTAGCTTTTTTTTACATAACTATAATGAAAACAACATACTTGATAATTATGCCGATCAACCACAGGTACTCCAACTTCATCATCAGGTGAAAAAGTGGCTTCAACTTCTTTATCTTGAAGTAAAATTTCTGTTGCAAGAATATGAACCTTTCCATCAATTTCTTGTACTTCCGTAACTCTGCATGGACGTTTATTGAGAACTATCAAACCTCGTTTAGCAATCAATGAAGCCGTGCAATAATAAACCGAATCGGTATCTTCTGACATTTTTTGAGTGTTAATTTTTCAGGAGCGAAGAGAAAAACAAAATATTATAAAATAGCCAACAAGTAAGCAAGTAAGCAACAAGCAATTTTCCAATAGCAAAAAAGATAAAGTTTTCTTATTTGCTTCTTTTTTTAAAAGTTAGCTCAATAGCAATTGCATTATTTTTCATTGATTGTTTTTTTTTCTCCTTTCTCTCTTGCATTTTTCGATTGCGTTGTTGCTTGTGCTTGCTTGAACTTGGATGAAGGATGGATTGGATTGGATATTTGTGGATTTTTCATCGTTGCTAGAGGGATGATGAAAATGACGACAACAGCTGCTGCATTTTTTTTCTTCGGGTATTGGCTATTTTTTTGTTTTGTTTTATTTTTGATTACGAGAGAAAGACAATGAAAACCTTAGGATAAGGGAGAAATAGTTAAATTTATTTCAATTTTTTAAGCTCACACGTTTCTTCTTCGTCTTGCCATCCGAACAAACAAAGAAAACAAAAAAAAGTAAAAATTGTTATTGATCTCTCTGTTGCTGATCTGAAAATAGATTGAAATGTCCACCCACAAACAAAATGTAAAACATAAAAACATGAGCCAACATTTAGAAACCTCAAATTAGCTAATCAAAAAGTGTTAAATAAATTGTGTGTTGTTGCGTCATCAACTATGTAATGTTTCAATAAAAAATCATTCCACTTTTATAACTCTCCACAACATTGATTACATACATAACGCGACATACTGTAATGAGAAAAACGAACATCCATTGCCAAAAATATTCTTCTGGATTTCTTTTGTTAATGATAATGAAATATGAAGGAGTTAGTGGGTGAAATACGAGGTTCACTGAGATATTATTAACAATGGTTATAAGAAACTTAAAGATGCTTGAAGCATTCAATGCCATTAATCATTCTCAGCTTGTCCTTCATCCAATCATTAGCCATCTATGAATGTTTAACTCTCGCATTTACAATGCCTTACAATAAAGTGGTAGCATAAATTAATCCACCAAGATGAAATATCGGTAAAATAAACACAAAAAACTGTCTTAATAACAAGTGCGAAACCATTAACATTTTTTCATGCTACAAAGTCAAAAGAAACACTTCCAAGAATAAACACAACTTTATTAGAACAAACTAAATTAAAATGACATAAACCCTAAAGTAAAATACAACAACAACAAATAATCTAATTGCTCCTTTGATTTGAAACTTTTTCTCTTGCTTCACGACCACGATCAATTGCAAGTTTGAAGAGGTTCATATAATAACTAATTGATGGAGTTGAATCATCATTTCCAGGAACAGGAAAAGTAACATAATTTGGTTCAGCATTAGAATCACATATTCCTATTGTAGGAATGGTCATTTTTGCAGCTTCCACCACACCAGGATGTCGTTCAAGAGTTGATGATAAAGTTGAAAGGAAGATGATAGTATCAGGTAATCGAACAGAAGCACCAAAGAGCTGACCAGTATTTGTAAGAGTTCCTTCTTGCCATTTGCGCGTATGAGAATAATGTCCCATATCAGCTGCCATTTTTTCAATCATTAACATATTTGCTCTATCAGACGAAACAAACAGCACCATTCCACCACGATAAGAAACAAAAGCCAAAAAGTTCAAGGCTTTAACAAGATACTTCTTAGTAATATCGAGATCAAATATAGTTATTCCCAAACGTTCACCATAAAGAGCCCATTTCATATCATCTTTGAGAGTTCCTATTCGATGACCATAATGAACACGAGCATTGAACATATCGGTAATTGAAACAGCTTTACTCAATTTGAAATAATCTTCATCATGCAGGATTGGATCAAGATAAGGTTTGAGTAAAATTGGACGAACACTTGCTTTTCGTAAAACTTCTGATGAAGGTTCAGCATCGATTAGAATATTTGAAGATGATGATGGAGCAGCCAGAGAATTGAATAATCGATGAGAAATTGTACGGCTGATTGATAAAATAAGTTTCATCCTGAAAAACAAGTAAAATAAGTAAAGTGGTGAGTGACGATCGTTTACAAAAAATGAATGAACGAAAAAGGAATGGATATATATGAAGAAAGACGTGATGACAAAAGTGTAATAAAATGTTAATCACTCAAAATATGCAACAAAATTTTCATATTCTCCCAATTTTACACAAATTAACAGTTCACGCAACATAAAAGCTATGATTTTACAAAACATAATATGAAAGACAAGCTTTAGTAGCAGATAAAAATAATCGAAGAAAGCTTTGATAAAAATTTTATAACTCAAACTTTGAGTTTCTTCATTCACTCGAAAAACGATGAACGAAGAAAAACTGATCAAAGTTTTGCTTTCCCAAACTTTTGCATGTCAAACAACTTTCCCACACTTTTTTTGGCCATTTGTTCTCAAATGAACCCATTTTTTTGAAGAAGCTTTCAATTGCTTTTTTTCTTCTCCTCCTTCTCTTCTTCCTCTTCTTTACAAAAAAAAAAGAGAAGAAGATCATTTTTGCTTTTACGAATCCCATCATTTTTTTGTTGGTTGAAGCTGTTATTTATCTCCATTTTCAATTTGTTGTATCTGTGGTGGTAGCATGACTATGACGGTCGTGACTCATGGGCAACAAAGCTTGCCACCTAAAGAATTGGCTCTCTTTAGAAAATGTGTGGTATGTACTTTGCTTTTGATTTTCTCTTTGCCTAATTTTACTTCCTTTTCAGAAACTCTATGAACAAAAGCAACATAAAAGTTCTCTTCGCTGCATCAAACAAATTTTGCAAAATCCTCAACTTAATGAACATGGTGGTAAGTAACTTTTGGAATATTATCATCGTCTTGAATTATCCATTCTTTACAAGTGTTAAAATGATGACATTTTCGCTGCTTTTAACATTCCTTTGATGATTGTGTTACTACTAGTACTAACGTGGAATAAACTAACATTCATTCATTTTTCAGAAACTTTGGCAATGAAAGCATTGATATTGGATGTTACGGGTCATCATGGTGAAGCTGTTGAACTATCACGAATTGCTGTTAAGAAAGATGTCAAGTCTCATGTATGTTGGCATATCTTTGGCATGATTATGAGATCTGATCGTAAATTTGGTGAAGCTATGAAAGCTCTTAAAATGGCTCTTCATCTTTCTGCTGATAATCCTCAAATATTGCGTGATTTAGCTCTTGTTCAAGCTCATATTAGAGATTTCAAAGGTTTCCAAGTAAGTTCTTTTACCCTTTTTTTTTTCTTCACAAACTGATTGATATCTTTATAGTTGACGCGTTACACTCTTCTTCGTCTAAAACCCAACAATCGTCAAGCATGGATGGGCTTTATTGTTTCTGCTTATTTAGCGAAGGATTATGATCTAGCTTTGAAAGGTATTATGGAATACAGAAAGCCTTTACTAGTGAGTTTTTCGTATATTTGCTATAGAGAATAATGAATTTTTTTTTTAGCAAAATCTGGTGGCCAATACTCCTGAACTTTTCGAAGTGCTTCAAATAGAAATTCGTATTTATGAAGAAGCTGAAAGACTTGAAACTGCATTGGATATTGCTCTCAACCCTGTTAGCCGTTTCCTCGATCAAACGCTGCATCATGAAATAAGAGGAAAGCTGTTCATGAAGTTAGGAAAATTCGAAGAGGCTGAAAAAGAATATGAAATTTTGATCAAACGTGGTCCAGAAAAGGCTCTTTATTATCAAAACTATGAGAAATGCAAAGATCTTGAACAACTTGGTAAAGAAAAAGAACGTTTGGAGCTGTATGATTCTGTGGTAAAACGGGTCAAGAAAGCTCTTTATCCCAAAATTGCTCCATTATTTTTTACATCTGGTGAAGAATTCAAACGTCGCCTGATTACTGTTATTATTGATGGCTTACGTACTGGTCTACCTTCCTTGTTTCAAACACTTCGTCCGTTGTATTCTGATCAAGGAAAAGTGATGCTGATCCACAATTTGCTGCATGTCTTTATTGCGAAGATGGAGAAAGATGGTCTTGATAATGTTCATCTTGATGGTTCCGAATTGCCTGAAAACCCAACAACAATCATGTGGACTTATTATTTTATCGCTCATCATTTTGAAGCTTTGAAACTTTATCATACTGCTCAAAACTTCATTCAACTTGCTCTTGTTCATACTCCTACTGTGGTTGAATTTTACTTTTGTCATGCTCGTATCAAGAAACATGCTGGTGATATCAAAGCTGCTATGGAATTGATGAAAAGAGCTCAAGAACTCGATACTGCTGATCGTCATATCAATTGCAAGCTTGTCAAATATCTTATGAGATGTGGAATGTTCGAAGAAGCTCTTGATTTTGCTGGAAAGTTTACAAAAGAAGCAACGGATCCTTTAACAAGTTTGGTGGATATGCAATCATTATGGATCGAAATTGAACTTGCTCACTCTCTTTATCTTCGTGGAATGCTTGGTCCTGCTTTGAAAGTTTGTCACACAATTGAAGAGGTTAGTTTGCTTTAATGGTTTATTATTTTTCTTATTCTTTTCATGTTTTAGCAATTCACAAGCTTCTACGATGATCAATATGATTTTCATTCTTATTGTATGCGTAAAGCAACAATTTGTGGTTATGCTGATCTCATCAAATCATCCGATACTATTCGAAATCATCGAACTTTCATCAAGGCTGCCAATCTTGCATGCAAGATTTATCTGGAACTCAATGATCGTAAGAATAATCCAACTGATAATGGTCTAAAAGAAGAAGAATCTAAGAAACAAGAAAGTGCTGAGGAACGTAAACAACGACGAAAAGAAAATAAAGCCAAAGCAGCTCAGAAATCTACCGAAAACAAGAAGGATGAAGCAAAGGATGCTTTGAGATTCAAGATCGATGATAATGCTGGTGAAGAATATTTGAAAGCAAATGATTTTATTGTAAATGCTGAAACTTTTATGGCTCCTTTACTTGATTTGGATGTCAAAGAATTCGAATACTATCAACGTGCTTTTGAAGTTTATAGTCGAAAGAATAAGGTATGATTTTCTTTTGGTTGTTCATAGTTAATGAAACGTTTATTTCAGACAATGATTATGACAAAGATCATCGCTCGTGCCTTTGCTCGCTTCTCTCTTCATCAAGACTTTTACAAACTTTTCAACAGTTACATTGCCTATTGTAAGTTTTCTTTTCACTTCATTCTTTCTTTACTAATCAGTATCAATTTTTAGTGGAAAAGAATCCTGTTGAAGGTGTTTCAAAACAAGTAACAGATGCTGTTATCAAGAAAGTTACTGGTGAATGATCCTCCAAAGTGATTTCCTGATATAATAATTTTACTTTGTTTGTTTGTTTTTTTGGATAATAATAAATTTAGTTGAACCTTATGCTTGTTGTGTCTCTCATTTGTTTTATTGCTGATCATTTTGCTTTGTATTAGTGTGTTTTAAGCGTTGCATTTATTGAACATTCAAACTATGTAATCACAATCAAAGTCCAACGCGACAATGAGTTTTCTTTGTTGGCAATATTACTTCTTTTATTGTTGGATGAACTTCATCATGTCCACCTTTAGGAGTTGTTGTTGGTGCTTTAGTTGGAGGAGGAGTCGTATGTTTTGTTGTTGTTGTATGAACTGGAGGAGGTTTTGTTGTTGGTTTTGGAGTTTGCTTAGTTGTTGATTTGGTAGCAGGTTTTGGAGTCGGTTTAGCAATAGGCTTTGATGTTGGTTTAGTCGTTGCTTTAGTCGTAGGCTTCGTTGTTAGCTTTAGCGTTGTTTTTGGTGTGAGTTTTGGTGTTGGTTTGGTAGTAATCTTCGTCGTTGGCTTAGTTGTTATAATTGGTTTTGGTGGAGCTTTAGGAGGCTAAAAAACTTTAGTAAATAAGAGCTTATTGCAAAATTTTTAACTAATTTTTTCGTTCTTCCGTACTTGTAAATCTCGCAATTCCCATAGCTCGTTAACTTACTATGACGTTGGTTGCAGGTTTTTTACATAAAACATTAACGATATCCTTTGAATTCCAATCATGCCATCCTGTTCTTGATGTTTTACGTCTTAATCTTGTTACTCTTTCAATAGGATTATCATTATTTGGTTGAGGCCTTTTAAAACCCGATGATTCTGCATAAGTTTTATCCCAAAAAATAAAATCTAATTTTGTTCCATCAATCCAACGAAAAATATTTGGATTATATGGTCCTGCACCAGGTTGATAAAGTCCTATGTAGCCATTACTAAAGCTCTTCTCTTAAAAATGATGAAATGGCTTGAAGGATTAATGATGGAGTGAGAAAAAAGTATGTATTAGCAAGATAAGCATTTTCAGCTTTGCTATGAATGGAAGCTGGAAAGCTGTCTTTATCAAAATGGGTTTTACAATAATTATTTGAAATTATTTGATCATTTTTCTGAAAAGTTTATAAACTATTGCTGAAGATACCATAGAGATGGTGGTGCCAAACAAAAACTTACTGGAACATTCGTATCAACTTTAATTTTCCCATAACAATAAATTTGTCCAAATTTAGCTATTCTCCATTTAGTTCCTCCAATGCATTCATATCCTTCCAAAGTTGGATTATTATTACCTTTAGCAAAAGTGATGGAAGTCAAAGCAATAAGAAGAAGCTGCAGCAGCAGCATCAGCGGCTTCTTGACTTTCATTTTTCAAAGTTTACTAAACATCTCTTTCTTTTCTTTTGTTTTGTGGCTTACAACTAACAATAATTTCTAAAAAGCCATCATTTGATGGTTTATCAAAGCTTTTGAAACAAACAATGTGAAACTCTCATAATTGTAAAAATGCAAAAACGTTTTATCACCAACATGGAATTGCACCTTTTCAATCGCATTCAAAAACCAATAATAACGTTACAGTAATAAGAAAACATCTTTATTATTATCTCACATACATATAAAACTTAACAAAAAAATACAAACAATCATAAAAACAAAAAATACATATTTATAATAGCAATAATTATTCTTCTTCCCATTCACCAGGTAATTGGTCTCTGATATTCAAACCAACTAAAGCAACCAATGCAGCAACTTGTTCAGCCATTTTGATATTTGGTTGAGAGACGCGTGATGAGAATTTCTTTCCATCCACTTCGCATTGTCCTTGAAATCGATTATCATTTGGTCTTTTAGCCTAAAAAGTAACACGATGATGAAAAAGTTAAAAGTGGAATGGTAAAGAAAACTTACAGCAGAATATTTCGGTCTATCAATTTTCTTTTCATCACAATAACTATTCAATACGAGCTTCGGAGTGAATTTGAGTTTCAGCCTTTTGATTGGGAATGTCAAGCTAGCATAATTCACTCCATTAATAACTTCCATCGAGTCTTTTCTTTTCATCGAGTGTCGACGACGATAATCACGGCATTCAATATATTTGTCTTCTTTGTTCCATGCTCGACATATTTCTACCACACTTCCAGCAGCAACAGTTTCACGTCCACGAGGATCAAATTCCTAAAATGGATGAAAAGGTTACACTGAAAAAAATAGGTAGCAAATTTGTCAACAAAAAGTAATACAATTGCGCTGCCAATTTGGAGAATTTCGCCGACCAACTTTGCGATTGTCGACTTTTACTCTTGTCTCTTTTTGGTTATTAATAAGTATCCATTTAGAGAGATAAATTATCTACATAATGTATACTTTTTGATACGAAAAAAGAAAAAAAATTTTGAAAGCGCGAGGTTTTTTTGCATTAACAAAGGTCATTAGATATCGATTTTGAAGCTTCATATTACTGTTAGAAGACTATCAAGATAGCCTTTATACCAAAAATTAAGAATTATCAAGTTTTCGAGAACTTGAAATTTATTTATATAGCAAATATTGGATGAACCAAATATATGCATTAGCTAATGTTTTGAATTCATTGAATTTCACCAAATGCATAGCTATGCATCTCAATGGTTACTTCTGGTTCGCATAACTAACCAAAGCTTGGCCGCACCCGAAGCCTTGGATGGTTACGCAAATACTGGTAAACCAAAGATTTGCATATTTATTTGACTTCAATAAAGAATATCAATTAGCTATCAAGGTATCCGAAGATATCAATGAATAATACTTTTGGTTAACCATCGCATTCTCCTTAAAAGGTAAAGGAAAGAAAGGGATAATGAAGTGAAAACTGGTGGCAGACAACCAAAGAAATGACTGGTCTAGCGCTTTCACTTTTTACGAAAAAAATATGCGACCGCTCGACTTTTTTTTCGTTTTCTTACGTAAAAAAAAGTGATTGCGCTAGATCGTTTTTAAAAATATGCGACCGCTCGACTTTTTTTTCGTTTTCTTACGTAAAAAAAAGTGATTGCGCTAGATCGTTTTTAAAAATATGCGACCGCTCGACTTTTTTTTCTTTTGCAAAAGGTTGATTTATTAATTCTTTATTCTTTTTGAATAAAGTTGAGCGCAACTAATTAATTTGCATTTTAAAGAGTACCTCAATCTTTCAACCATAGAGAAGAAGAACACCTTTATTTAAATAATGGTTTATGCTTCTTGTAAAGCCATTGAGGGCAACGGACAAGATAATTTGCACAATTTTGTATATTTTAAATTTTACCAAATCACTTGGAACCTTTATCTTATCTGCTATAAAAATAAAGGATGGTCTCTTTGGGCAAAAAGAAGTTAAAATTTGCATATTTTCCTCAACTAAACCATTAAAAATATATCACATTCGTAAAAAAATTGCAACAAAATGAAGTTTGAGCAAATTTAGGAGTGAATTTCTAAAAGTGGGCATTAGTTTTTAATAACTACTACTTTAGAAAAAAAATAGACGAATAGTATCACAAAATGGTGACTTTAAAATTTCGCACCCTGTAAATTGTCTCCAAATTGGGGTTGCAAACACTACCATTTTTTTGACTATTTTTTTAGACAAAAAAAAATCGCTACTTTTTTTTTCAGTGTAAAAGTGGTATAAAAGTAAACAACTAACTTGCTGGCTTCCAAGAATTCTTTGAACAACATATTTCGTTTGAGTGTAAGATTCATCAAAGAGACAAGCTTTGTCTAAGAAATTATGAATTTCTTGTTCCATTGAAAGTACACCTTCTTTGCGAAAAATTGATGGATTTGTTAGAGCTTTTCGACCAATCATCACACTGCTAGCCCCAGTTTCTTGACGGAATGCTTCGATATCCGAATATTCATTTATGACAGATGAGTTTCCACTAAAAAGTAACCAATAAAAAAGCAACAACAAAAAAACGAAAACAAACTTTGCAATGACAGGAATATTAACTTGTCGAACCACTTCAGCAATTTCATCGATACGATTTGGATGAGTTGGACGTTCATCTCGCTGCCTTCCATGTACACCAAAAGCTGCAACACCAGTGCTTTCAACCATTTTGACAAATTCGCGTGTTTTTTCAGCCTAAAATATTTGCGATTAATCAACAGAAAAGAGAGAGAGAGAGACAAACACATACGGTATCCAATACTCGAATTTTGCATGATACAGGAAGTTTTGATACAGCAACCAATGAAGTTAAAATTTCTTTAACGCTATCAGGTTTTGATAATAATGCAGCTCCCATTCCACCAGTAATTGAGAAAGGTTTTGGACATCCCATGTTGATATCAATAGCAGCAATGTCTTGTTCTCTAAAAAAGGAGTTGGTGAAAAGTTTGATTGATATGAAAAGAGATGATTTACAATTTCCTATAAACTCCAACAGCATTTTGAGCATTATTTGTTCCAATTTGTAGCACAAGTTTAGGCTTTTCTTCTTTAGCAACACGAAGGACAACTTCTTCATCATGCATGTAATCCACAGTATTGAGAATATCTGAAAAAACGAAAACAATAAAAGATGAAGGATAATGTTTAGAAACTAACCATTGACAATTCTTTTACTTTGAAGAAGTTTAACATCGACGATTTCTTCTGTATAAACCAAATCAGCTCCATAACTAAGTGATAAGCATCTTAATGGAGTTCTTCCAGCTTTAACCATAGGAGCCAAAGCAATCTTGTTTGCATAAAAGTCATTCATCATTTTTGAGTTTGAAGCCATCAGATATTTGGATTTATTGAAGCAGCAACAAAATGATGAAAGAAGAAATCAAAGTTGCAAAAAGTAATGTTCTCGTTGACGAAGAAAGATGAGCATTCATTTTTCTATTGACTCCCTAAAAATGTCAAATATCAAAGCAGCCATTTTGCCAAAAAAGCTTGGGAAGGTTTTGTTCTCTAAAAATTTTTTCTTTCAATCTTTTTTTGAAACTTTGCTTTCTTTTTCAATCAAGCTTCTTTTTTCTTCAACAATTTTTATTATTATTGATCCTTGAAGAAACAAATGAATCAACAACCCACATCTGTGTTTACCCCATACAAAGCTTTGGGTCTAGTATGTTCTAATGTTCCACCCAAATTTCAATCCGTACCAAAAGAAAAACGTCTGGGTGATGTCAATGCTGCAATAGGAAATGTTTTTGTTACATATCGAATGCAGCCATTTCGTCGTTACAAAGTTTCTGATCCACTTCCTAAATCTATTACGGTTTTAGAAAAGGACAAAGCTTTCGTCTTTGCTGCTTATGATAATATTATTGGTGTATTCAGACATAATCAAACGGTATGTTTTTGAAGTTTTTAGGCTTGACTAACTGTTTCTTTTTTTAGCTTATCAAACAGATTGAAATTGAAAAGGATGTCAAATTTATGCTCTCTTTTATTGATATTTTGGTCGTCGTCGATGCTGAAAATACTATTCGCGTTATTGATGTTAATGAAGGCACTCAAATACTAGAAATTCCATCACCTCCTGGATTCGAAGCAACTTGTGTTATGCATCCATTAACTTACATGAATAAAGTAAGTTTTTCTCCTCACTTTTTATTCAACTAACATTCTTTCTTTTTTAGATTGTTCTTGGTGGATCCAAAGGAGAGATGAGACTTGTCAACATCAAAACTGGAAAACTTATTCATGAATTTTCACCTAAACCACTTTATGATTCAACTGTAACTTGTATTGAACAATCAACTGTTGTTGATATCGTCGCTATTGGACATGCAAATGGGAGAATTCAACTAAGAAATTTGAAAACCGACGAAGTTCTCTGCTCTTTCAAACAAGATGGATCGATTACAGCTGTCTCATTCAGGTAACACTTTATTTTCTCTTAATTTCTTTTCTTTATTCATTATTCTTTTTAGGACTGATGCTATTGAATCGATGGCCAGCGCAAATTCAGAAGGTTCAATTGCTATTTGGAATCTTGATGAACAAATGCTAATTGGTCAACGTCCTCATGCTCATTCAGGGCCTGTTACATCTTTATATTTTGTCAAAGGAATGCCATATCTAATCTCTGCTGGTATTGATAATCGAATGATCAAATGGGCTGTCGAAGAAGAACAATCTTTACCTACGATCAACACTGAACTTGCTGGTCATTCTGCTCCAGCTTCATCATTAGCATTCTTTGGAGAAAATGCTTTGGTTTCTGCTTCTCAAGATGGTTTTGTTCGTGGTTTCAACATTATTCGAGATGATATTATGAAAAGTCTTGGAAAAGCACGAGAAGTCAAAAAGTAATGCCGCTTTATAACTTTGTAAACTTACTTATGTTTTGGTTTTTTAGGACTGAAGTTTCTCGTGATCGATTTATGGATGTTCCATTACAACCTATTGTCGAGATGGACGTTGGAATGGCGCGTGAAGCTGCTTGGGATAATGTTATTTGTCGGCATAAAAATTCACCAATTGTATCAACTTGGAGCACACGAAGACAAACAAAAGGAGAGAAACTTGTTGGTTTTTTAGTTGATGATTTTTCTTGCATAATGTTTTTTGTTTTTTAGCTTTACCACGAACGCTTTGCTAAGAATCCTGATTATATTACCGCTTATGCAACATCTGTTAGCCTTTCATCATGTGGAAATTTTGCTTTTATTGGTTACTCTTCTGGTCATGTCGATATGTTCAATCTTCAATCTGGAATATTTCGTGGAACTTTTGTTATGAATGATGGAGGAAAAAAGAATGAAGACAAAATGATGGATTCCGAACGAGAAAATGTAACTTTTGTTTTGGATTTTTCTTTACTAATATCATTGATTTTAGGATGATTTACGAGCACATCCTCATCCAATCAATGCTCTTGTTTCTGATCTTTGTACTCAAAAACTTGTAACTGGTGCTTCAGATGGTCTTGTACGATTTTGGACAATTAAACCACAAAAATGTTTTATGCAATGTCAACTTCCTGCTGGTGTTATAAAATTCAAACTTGATCGATTCAATTCACTTCTTGCTGTAGCTGCTGAAGGTGGTGTATTAGCTATCGTCGATGCACTCTCTGGTAAAATTGCTCGTAAATTTTTGAAAGCACATGTTGGTCAAGCTGTTACTGCAATGGAATTCAGTCGAGATGGTAAATGGCTTGTTTCTGCTGATGATGGTGGCAAAATCAAGGTTTGTATTAGATTCTTTTTCTGGGCTTTTGTTTCATTACGAATAATGTTGCTCCTTCTAATTTGAAACTTTTTTAGGTATGGGATGTAACAACTAGCCTTCTTGTTGATTGTATGTTCTGTCCATCTCCATGTGTTTCATTGGCTTTCAATCCTGGTGGTCAATTTCTTGCAACAGCTCATAAAGGCGAAAGAGCTGTTTATGTTTGGGCGAATATTTCCATGTTTATTGATGATGTTGATTTTCGTGTTGGTGATCAAGATTCAACATACTTCACAAAAGTTTCATTACCTGGTTTAACTTCTGGCGCTGCTATTATGTTTGATGATGAAGAAGAAAGTGATAGTCAACTTGTGATTGATAGTGATGCTGATGAAGATGATGATAGCATGGATGCTGAAAGTGAAGATGAAGGGACTAAAGAATACCTGGTATCCGACGATTTGTTCTCATTCTCTGGTCTTCCACCTGCTCGCTGGGCATATTTAGCTGAACTTGAATCTATCAAAGCAAGAAACAAACCTATCGAACCGCCGAAGAAACCCAATCATGCTCCATTCTTTTTACCAACAATTGAAAACCTTGAAGGTGTGAGCTTTGAAAAAATGGATTTGACTGAAGCTGCTGATCGTGAGAACACTATTGCTGCAAAACGAAAACTTTTGGAACTTGAAACACCTTTTGCATCCAGGATCAAAGAGTATGTTATTTGTTTATGTTACTTTAATAACCTTTGATTTTTAGGCTTGCACAATCCGAGAAGTATCTTACCGTCTTTGATGAACTCAAGTCAATGTCTCTTTCTTCAATTGATTTTCAAATTCGCTCGTTACCTCAATCAGCTTTGGTTCCATTCTTAAGTGTACTTATTATGGCTTTCAATACTCGACATGATTTGGATTTGGTTCAAAGCTACTTGGTTACTTTCCTGAGAATTCATCGAGAAACATTATGGACTATCACCGAAGATGATGATGAAAAAGAAATGGATGAACTTTCAAGCTCGTTGGAACTGGCAAAAAAGATTATTGAGAAATCTCTTCAAATGCTGAAATTGGATGTTAATCAAAATATGGCTGTCTTGCAATGGATCAAGGCAGCTGTTGTTCAAATTTGTTGATTTTGTATGTTTTTCTATTAGATTGTTGTTATAATGTTGTTGATTTTTTGTTTTATGTTTGATCAAATAAATAATTTTTTTTTGTTGCAAATGTGTTTATTTAGTTTGGAATACATACATAAAGGGAAGAGAAGCTAATAGAGGTACATTATTAAGGAGATGACCTAAAAAAGGGATAATGGAAGAGAATAAATACTACGATAAATAAAGGAAGGAAGATAAATTAGTGAAGGATTAAACTAAATATGATTTTACTTTCCATAACCATAATAAGGATAGGCATTGTTGTTGGAGTTGGAATTAGATGAGGCTGAAGCTTGAGCGTTTGATCCACTTTGTCGTGGAAGATAGCTGCCATAACCAGGAAGAATGCTACTACCATAACCATATGGGCTCATTATTCCCATGCCTCCAATGCTGCCATATGGATTGTAAGCTCCACCATATCCACCAAGGCTGCCATATGGGCTGTAACCACCAATTCCACCAATGCCACCAATGCCACCAATGCCACCAATGCCACCAATGCCACCAATGCCACCAATGCCACCAATGCCACCCATGCCATATGCAGGATTGATGATTTGAGCAAAGCTGCTAGTGGCAAAAGCAAGAATAACAAGGATTGTAGCGAATGAAGCCATTGCTATGCTTTTTGAAAACAAATGAAAGAAGCTGAAGAGAGTTTAAAAAATCAGTGAAAAGAGAACACTGAAGCTATGGAAATTTGATTTTGGAAGCTTTTATATGAGTTTGTAGGTAGCTTGTTTTGATGTTTTTTTGAAGATTGTAAATATTAAAAAATGATCAAAAATCCATTTTGTTTACAGAAATGAATGTCACAAGAACAACAAAATTTGTAACACAAATACAAGCAATAATTATTATTGTTTTATCCCAAACTTATTTGAACATCTGCCAATTTTGTTTTTTATTTTTGCTAATTGAAGCAGCAGCAAACCATTGAAGTTAATGATGATTTTAAATTTACACCAAAAATCACTCTTTTTTTAATATTAACTTAAAAGTGCATATGTATGTATTTCAAGTTAACAGGTTTCTTACTAACAAGGGAACGGTCAGACATGTAAGTGAGATTTCGATATTATGTTTATCCCAAAATATTATTTAGCATATTTTATAACATATCCCAAAATCTTAACGGCGAATGGAAAGATGATCTAAAGTTACAAGTCCTCAAAGTTTCAAATGATCAACAGGGAAACCCAATGAGTCAAAAAGGTCCAATAGGGTTTCCCCGTTGATCATTTGAAACTTTGAGGACTTGTAACTTTAGACCATCTTTCCATTCGCCGCTAAGATTTTGGGATATGTTATAAAATATGCTAAATAATATTTTGGGCTAAACAAAATATCGAAATCTCACTTACATGTCTGACCGTTCCCTTGTAAGTGTAAAATGTTGAGAGAAGAAGATCTGTTTTTGTGGGTGGAAATAAATTGAATGAAAGGTTAATTTTTTTTATGCTTGATTAAAATGTTATTTTATTTTATAGCCATTAAGCAAATTTCTTTTTTGGAGGATAAAATAACAGGAAAAAAAGGGTTTATGATAATTTTTAGTTTTCATCTTTCCTATAAATAAGGGTTAATTAATGCCACCACCACCAAAAAATTAAATGAACAACAATCAGCATTTGAAATTTGAGAAACATATCAATGCATTCCCCAACATCCGAATTAGGGATACGGTTGGCGAAACGCCCGGGTATGACAAAAAACTGTCATCAAAATTTTTCGAAATGAAAATTTTTCTGTAAATTAAATCTAAAACTGCCATGTTGTAGAGCTCATCGAGTGACATACTATGGCAGTTTTAGATTTAATTTACAGAAAAAATCGTAATTCAAAAAGTTTTGATGACGTTTTTCGAAAATTGTCATATGTCATCCAATGTCATCAAAACTTTTTAAATTACGATTTTATCTGTAAATTAAATCTAAAACTGCCATAGTATGTCACTCGATGAGCTCTACAACATGGCAGTTTTAGATTTAATTTACAGAAAAATTTTCATTTCGAAAAATTTTGATGACAGTTTTTTGTCATACCCGGGCGTTTCGTCAACCGTATCCCTAATCCGAATGATTCTGACACGATTATTTCTGATTTTTTTTGTTTCATCCTTGCTTCATACCAATGATGACGAAGTTTTTGCAAAATTGTTGATAATGACTTTGAAGTAACTAATGCAATGAGGTTTTTTAAATTTCTTTTTTTAGGATGGTGAAAGTTTATTTATCAAAAAAAGGAATAAAACTTTTTTTAATATTCAAAATGATAATTTCTTAATGCTTTTTAGCAGCTAAAGTGAAGAAGAAAAAACTGATTGATTAAAAATGATTTCAAAGAAAATGCTTTATGCATATATTTTTTTTATGTTGCTTGATTGCAACTTATTATTTTTCGATAAAACTTTTTTTTATTTAGTGTTTTGTTTAAAACAAATGCATGATGATCAAATTCAAATAAAAAGCTTTCCATTCACATATTTGCCATTCCTTTATTTTTGTCCTCATTATTTTTAACCATAGATGGTTGACCCAAAACGAAAAAACAACAAATCAACGAAGAGTGCACTCTTGAAAAATTTTCAAGAATGGTTTAAAGGTAAATTCAGGTAATTATTAAAAACATATTTTTGGATAATACATACACATTTGCCCATCATTTTTATTGAATGCTTATTTTTTGCTTGTTGTTCTTTCTCATTCAATCAAACAATAACAAAAGTTGCTGGCTGCATTTCCCTAACTTTTTTATTTGATTGGATCAAACTTTTTTTTGGGTTTGTGAGAAAAATGTCATTTATTTCTAAAATATTTAATAAAACTAAAAAATATGAAATTTCTAGGATTGATGAAAAGGTTAGTTTATTAAATTTTATGTTTGTTTCGATAATGAAAAGCCTAGGAAAAATATATTTTTGCAGGATGATGATAGCTTTTTGAGAAAGTTTTTTAACTCGAAGAAGAAAAATAAAAAATTGGCGCCAAATTTTTGTGATGATAATCCAAATCAACGATTTATGATTAGAAATAGGAATATTGAATTTAATGGAATTGAAGAAAGTTTGGTGGATGGAAGTTTTACAACTATAAGTGCTCCAAATAATTCTCCACCATCTGTAGCTGCATCTGCAGCGGCTGCTGCTAGGAATTATGATCCAAGATTTCCATATCCACGAATTAATGCTGCTGCCGCCGCCGCCGATTCTAATTACGAAAATATTACTTGGCTAAATAAAACTCCAACAACAACAAAAGCTAATCCTTCCACTGTAGCGGCGAATGTAAGCTTTCAAAATATTGATTTTGAGGTAACAAGTTTTGAAATAATAATTATTATTTTTTCATATTACCAAACACGCATTTTTAGAATGAAGATAAAAAATATAAATGCAAATATCGAAAATATAAAAATCATTGTAAAATTCTTTATATGAATGCAAATTATTTAAAAGATAAAAATGAAAATCTTAAACTTCAACTTTCTGAACTGAAATTTGATAATCGAACCAGTCAATACAAAAATTATCTTCTTGAAACTAAAATGGATCAAATAACTGCAGTGAGTTTTCCATCTTTTTTTTTACAATATTTTCCCGTTTTTTTTAATGAGTAATTTTGAAAGTGACAATTCAGAAAGGAAAATAAGTTTCATTTCAAGCTAAAAATGATGTTTGTAAAAAAGCGAGATTCATAAATTGTAAAAATTAAAAGCTTTACAGTATTTTCACTTTGAAACAATTTCTTATAACTATATGGCTAATTTTTTTTTACGTAAATCAGAACAATAGATGATATTTTTTTGCAGGGCTCAAAACATTTTATCTCAAACATTGAATCCATGATGAATGACCAATCCACAGATATCACAATAATTTGTGGAACTCAAACGTTTAAAGTTCATAAATTTATTCTTTGTGCGCATAGCCCAGTTTTTTATGCAATGTTAACTACAGCAGAATGGAATGAAAAAAAGGATTCAATTATAACAATTAAAGATACAACCCCTGAAGCGGTGGAAAACATGATAAAATATTTTTATTCTGGAATTTTAGTTAAAAATATATCAGAAAATGAAATAATTGAAGTTTTAAATTTATCTGAAAAATATGATTTAAAATTGCTGAAAGATTTTATGGAGAAAAAATTGGAAGAAAAGTAGCATATTTTTGATGATGAGCTTCTTAAAATTAATATTTCTTTCTTTATTTTTTTCAGATTAATTACTTCTAATGCACCATATTATTTTTACATAGCTGATTTATTTAATTGTGAAACGTTAAAAGAAAAATGCATTTATATTGTAAGTTTGTTTTTTGACGACGGCTCTTTTTAAACCAAAATTTAATATTTTAAAAAAAATTGTTTTTTTAAGGCCAAAAATTCATTCGATTCAATAAAAGAAATGAAAGAATGGAAAAAATTTGAAATTGATCATCCAAAAATTGCACATGAATTTGTGGCAATTGTATCGAGAGAAAGATTTAGAAATAATGAATGGGTTTTTGTTCCACCTGAAGAAGTAAATGAGAATTTTGATTTTGCTTCTTCGAATCATTTAAATTTTCATCGTGGTTTTAAAATGATTGATGGCCGTTAAAGAGTGTTTCCCAAAAAAAAAAAAACAAATGCTTAAAATAATTTTTATTTTAAAACTTTGTATTTGTTTTTTTTGTGAATTATTAGTTTTGTAATGTCATTTTTCTGATTTTGTAAATACACAAAAAGTTTTTTTATGGAATGCCTGAGAATTTATTTATTATTTTTTTGTTGTTGACAAAAAAAAAACAAAGCCGGGAATATAAATATTCAACCGGACGGTGAAAACTATTTTAACCACAATCAAAAAAATAAAATTTTTGTTAATCAAAAAAGCTTAACAAAATTTAATTAAGTTTTCTTTGTGGAAAACTAGGAAGTTGTAAAAGTAGAAACAATACAAAAAAGAATGAGGGAATGGAAGAAGGTGGTTGTTGTTGGACTCAAAAGGGAAGAAAAATAAAATGAGTCTTCTAACATCTTCATTTTTTGGTTTAATAACCTGGAGCGGTACGAGGAGGAGGGCAGTGTGAGCACTCTCCACCAGCGCCAGATTCTCCATCAGCTCCATGATCTCCATTACCACCAGGTTTGCCTGGGCCTCCAGGTGAACCAGCATCTCCGGGTTGTCCGGGGCCTCCAGGGGCTCCTGGATGTCCATCGGGTCCAGCGGGGCCAGGTTGTCCAGGTTGGCCAGGAGCTCCAGCAGGTCCGGGTGGGCCTTGTGGACCGGGAACATCTCTAACTTGTCCAGCAGTGCCTGGGCCACCAGGATTTCCATTTGGTCCAGGGCGACCCATAGGTCCTGCAGGTCCAGGTGGGCCTAAAAAATAGCATAAATATTTATAAAAAGGTCAAAGTTGATAAGTTTTATCTTACCAGGAGGTCCACGTCTTCCACCATCGGCAGCGCGACCGGGTTGACCGCCATGTCCAGGTGCACCCTTGCGTCCTGCATTACCGGGACGACCAGCAGGTCCAGGAGGACAATCGAAGCACCAATCTCGTTGAGGTTGAGAAGAAGCAGCTTGGCCATCATGTCCATCATTTCCAGCTTGACCTGGCGCACCATCATTTCCAGGCATGCCATCAGGTCCGGGTGGGCCAGGTGGACCAGCTTGTGATACTCCACATCCACAACATCCACTTCCTCCTCCTCCGCCTCCACTGAAGCCTGATGCAGAGCCACCAGAAACTCCAGAATCTCCATATCCAGCTTGACGAGCTACACGAGTGTTGACACTTGAAAGGACTTGGGTTCGAGTAACTTCGCGCCAAATATTTCCTGAACGAAGTTTACAGAAATCTACTTCATTTTGCATTACTGATTGCATTTGTTGCATATAATTATATAACATTGGCACTGAGATAACACAAACTAAAGTAGCAACGGTGGAGATTGCAACTCCTAGAAATGCAATGGTTCGAAGCCCTTCAGCTTCATGTTGTCTGGACTTGGGATCACTGGTGTTGTCCATGACTAAAAAAAATAAAATAAAATAAAAGTGAAATTTTTTAATTTAAAAACAAAAAGTAAAAACAAAAAATAAATACAGTAAAGTTAAATTTATCGCGAAGGACAAAGAAGACAAAAAAAACTGGTAATTTTGGACTTCAATATGGCAAGCTTTTTATACCAAAAACTTGAACGCAACAAAACTTTTTCTTTTTCTTTTTTTCAAGGACTTTAGAAGGACAATAACGACGATGATAGAGGAGAGAATGGAGATGGAGGCGGTTCAGTGCTCATGTACACAAAAAATGCCATTGCTTCGTTGGTGACAAAATCGAACCAACGATAAAAAATGAAAAACCGGTTAACAGAAAAAAACACGCCGCCGACGTTTCAGGTGTGCGAGCACGATGTTTTTTTTCAGCCGCCACAAAAAAAACATTATTGGTCATTTTATTTTTGGTTTTGGTTTTGCCCATAAAAAATCTAATTGGCCTTGAGCAAGAACAAGAAACTCATTAAAAAAAATTGAAACGAAATCGTTTAATTTTATTTTAAAATCTTTTTTTGTTTTTGTAAACCAAAAAAAAAACGAAGAAAATGTAATAAACTTTTTTTAAAAGAAAAAAAAATTAATTTTATGACACTTTATTGTTTTTTTCTTTCTTCCTTCGTTTTTTTTTTCTTTTACATTTTTGGTACAAAAGTTTTAATTGAAAAAAATGGCATAACGACCGAGTCCAAAAAATAATGTGTTGTACTTACTAATTTTTATTTCCAATTATCTTTTCACCTCGAGTCGAGAAAGAAAGAGATTGAAGAGAGTGAGACGATAATAAATTTTGTTTACAGTTCAGTTTTTTTTTTTACTGTTTTCTCTTTCATTCTTTTTTCTTTTACGGAAGCAACCTGTTTCTTCGGTTTATATGTATTGTAAAAAAATTGAAAAAAAAGGTGTTTCAACCTTTCAATCTTTTTTTTTGTGTCAAAAATTTAATTCGAAATGAGAAACAAAAATAAAGCCATTAAGATTTCCTTTTTTTCTTCGTGTACTTTTTTATTTTGTGTCCTCATAAATGTCCTTATTTGTATGTAGTATTCAAAAAGAAAAAAAGAGAAAAGAGGAGAGCACTTCAAAAAGTTTAGTTCAATTTGATTGCATTGCGTAATATATGAGTCGTTTCCATTATTTTTCCCTCTCTCCTATCCTTTTTTTAAAGTTTGTAAACCAAAATTATGGCAAATAAAAAGAAGGAGAAAAAAAACACGTTTATTAAACTTCCAACTGCTTAAATCATTATTGTTTTCTTCGACACAAACATAAAAACAAAGAGAAGATTGAAAAAAATTTCAATAAAGTAACATAAAACGGAAATTTAATTTGTTACATGAAATGCAATTATTTTTAATTTTATTATAATTTTGATCTATGATGCAACAAACGTCCGACGATGCGAAGAAAAAAATTCAATGCAAGCTTTAATTTTCCAATTTTTTTAATAGCTTGCGATTTGCCCAAAACAATTTCCTATTTTTATTCTAAATTTAAAATTTTTTTTTGTGATTTCAAAGCAAAAAAAATGTTTTAATTTAGAAAAATTAACCTTTCGATAATGCAACAACAGCAGCAACAACGATGTCCTTCCTTCATTTTTTTGTATTGTTTTTGTCCACATCGTTTCCTCCTCTTGCAAAAAAAAGAAGAAAAAGAGAAATCACCTTCCTTTTCTTCTTCCTTGTCCAAAGATTGGTCACCAAAGTGGAACGAACCGACGACGATGATTTTCTCGTATTCGAAGCCATAATTGTATTTTTTTAACCTTTTCCTGTCCGTTCCGGCAAAAAAGACTGTTTTACTCCTCTTTTTCTTCTCACACGTAAACAAGAAAGAAAAGAAAGAAAGATAGATACGGAAGGAAATGGACTTTTTATTAGTTTAATGAAAAAAATCACAAAAATAGTCTAAATATATGATACACAAAGTTAAAGTTAAAAAAAGTTTATTTCACAAAAATTAAAACATTCAATGTAAGCAAAAAGTGGAAATTATTTTAAGGCATAAAAATATTTAACTCAAATATCAGATAAATCTCAAACCATTAATTTCATAAAATAACCCTTATTCTTCAGGGGAAAAATGCAATAATTTGCTTGAATTGACAAAAAAAAAATCATTACGGGTGGATTGAAAAATCATTTTTTTAATAGTTAAACGACATCCATTTTTTTGTAGTTTCATTTATTTGATATAAAGGAATAAAAGTTAGAAAAAAAAATTATAATAAAAATTTACTTAGGTTTTAGGAAAAGCTTTATTTCTTTTGTTGTTGTTTTAATAAAGAGCTAGCATATTTCTATTGATTTTTAACTAACCTTTAAAGAAAAATATAAGTTAATTGTTTATCAATAACAACAACCAATAAGAAAGCAAGACGACAGGTTAATTATTTTTAATCTTTCTTGAAAGATTTTTTAAGCTTTGTATCTCTTTTTATTATTATCTTGGTACGTTTTTGCGCAATTTTTTGAATATTTTATTTATTTTTTAAAAGCCAACTAATATATACAACTATCAACCAATCAACAAATAAAAATGAAATTGGAATCGATTAAAGAATTTTTTTTTGATTAATTTAAGCATAAAATTTTTTTTTTGGCAAAAATGTGTTTTTCTTGGATGATTTTTTTAGGAGGTTTTATTGATGGTTGTCCTCGGATACCTGATGGCAATCTTCAAGATTATACTTACAAATTTTATGCTTATCTGTCGTTACCATACGTATTTATAATAATAATAAAAAAAAGTGATTGATTTAAAAATATATGTATATGGAAATTGTGAATGAATAAAAGCGTTTATAAACAGCTAGCTTGGAAAGAAAGATCAACCTTTAGTTAGCCTTATTTGCATTTAATCCAATAACCCATGGAAGAGCAGCTAAAAAAAATCACGAAAGAGCTGTCACAAAAAAAAAACAACAACAAAACAAGCAAATAAAAAAAATTGATTTTTATTGGTAACTTTCAATCTTTTAATGATTTTTATGATTGCGACTGCTATTTTTAAAGAAAGAAAAAACGGTGAATTTTGATAAGCAAGTACATACATACTTTCTTCTTTTTACAATGATGATAATAAAAAAGTCTAAAAAAACTTCCATCATTTTTTATTTGAGTGACTTTATTTTGATTATTTTTGTTTTTACCTTCAAAGTTCAAATCGGTGTCTTTTCTTGCTTGTTTAATTTTCTTTCAAATCCAAAGCTGTCTGTCTTCTCCTTAGCCATGAAATCCTTGGCATGCTTATCTCCGGAACAATGTATTATAGGCCAACCGCATACAGATCAAATAAAAAATTCTAAAAAAATTGATGACGAACTTCGAATAGATAAACAAATATTTCGTACCACTCATCGCTTACTTTTATTGGGCGCAGGTGAATCAGGAAAATCCACCATTGTAAAACAAATGAGAATATTACATATAAATGGATTTAGTGAAAAAGAAAAGAAAGAAAAGATTATTGATATTCGACAAAATATTTATTATTCCATAAGCGTTAGTTTTTGTTCATTTTTTAAAATTATTCGAAAGTTTTATTATTGAAAAATATTTTAGGCAATGTTAAAAGCCATGGATACAATAGAGCCACAAATAAAATTAGAAAATTCTAATAATGTAATAGCTAAAAATTATATTTTAACTCAAGCACAAATTGATGATTCTGATTATCCGCAGGTAAGTGATACAACCGTCAGAAAACAGTTGAAGCTTTTTGAATTTGGGTTTCAAACTTAAATAATTTTCTTCTTCCATAATTTTTAACACTTTTTTTAAGATATTTTATGATTACGTAATTGATTGTTGGAATGATCCAGGAGTACAAAAATGTTATGAACGCAACAATGAATATCATATATTTGATTCAGCTAAATAGTAAGTCTCCCATGCTTGCCACAAAAGTGCTAAAAAAATCAAAAATTTGGGTTTTAGTTTCCTTGATAGAATCCAAGATATTCGACAAGAAAATTAGTAAGCTGTTATTCCTCTAAAAATTTTGTTTAAAATAATTAGAATTTAGTGATCCAACCGAGCAAGATGTTCTTCGATGTCGAGTAAAGACAACATCCATATTTGAAACTAAATTTGAAATAAATAAAGTTCGATTTCAGTAAGCTTTTTTTTGTTGGGAAAAATTTTTGAGTTAAAAAAATCACTCTGCCTTTTTTTTCTTCTTCAGTATGTTTGATGTTGGTGGACAACGAGGTGAAAGAAGAAAATGGATTCAAGTTAGTCGTCAAACATTTTTTTGTGGATGCCATGAGTTTAGTAATTTCTTATGTTTCAGTGTTTCAATGATGTCACAGCAATCATATTTGTTTCCGCTTCATCTTCGTATAATCGTATGACGCAAGAAGATTCAACTAAAAATTGTCTTGAAGAATCTTTACAATTATTTCAACAAATTTGGAATAATCGTTATTTGAAATTTATTTCCATCATTTTATTTCTAAATAAACAAGATTTATTGACAGAAAAAATATGTTCAGGAAGATATCCATTGGAACGATACTTCCCTGAATTTTTAAGCTATTCTTTACCTCATAATGCTAGTTATGATTCATTGGAAGATTTAAGAGTTGTAAAAGCTCGATATTTTATAAGAGAAGAATTTATGGTAAGCTTTATCTCATAAAACTTTTGATGGCATTGCAGCAGTTAGACAGCAGCAACATTGAAAAGCTTTTTGCATATCTAAAAAAACAATTTTCTTTTAGAAAATAACAAAATCAAGTGAAAATAATCGGCATTTATGTTACCCGCATTTTACTTGTGCCGTTGATACAAACAATATTCGAAGGGTATTCAATGATTGCAAAGATATCATCCTTCACATACAGTTGAGTAAAAACTTTCAAGTATTATGAAAACAATTTGTAAAAATTAATAAAGATTTTTTACAACTCTCAAAACAAAAGCAAGAAAAGAAGATTTCATTCTAACAAAGTAAAGCAATAAGAAACGTTTTTATTAAACATTCAAAATACATACACAAAAAAGCAATGAACTATAAAAGAAACATAATATTACAATACAATCAAATAATTAAACAATAACAAAAGAATCATTAGAAAAGTTCGAAGCGATCTTGACGATATTTGACGCCAATTTGTTTACGAACTTCATCCAAAACGGCATGGACATCAAGAGATTTTTCAGGAGTATGAACATCGCTATTTTTGAGCCCCTTGGAAAGGCAGTCATAGACGTGATCAGCTTCATACCGAAGACCAGAGCTATGGTTGAAGTTGTATTCAGCATTATCATTGAAATCAAATTTGAGTGGTGGAGGATGAGGCTTGTTATCCTTGAGATTTCCTTTGTAAACACGAACTTCATCAGGACAATAAAAGTAGTTGGGAATCTGAAGAATGATAAGTTAGTTAAGGGCAATAAGCTTAACATGCTCATCCCAAGTGCAAGCAAAAAGTAAACTAACTTCCATGTAACCATCAGTGCAGCTAATATAAGCAGACATTGGAGTATTATCTTCTGCAGAATAAAACAGAGTTGCTTTACCACCATTAGCGAATTCAAGAACAATTGTTGCCCAAATATCACAACCTAAAAATGAACAAATTAGCTTATTCAAAAAGGCAATAACTATCACCTTTATCATTGAGTTTTCCAACCGCAGTAACTTTTGAAGGTTTTTCACCAAAGACCCAAAGAGCAAATTGAATGGTGTAAACGCCGATATCGTTGATTGGTGTGCTTCCTTCTTCCGGTAACATACGATTCTCACTCTGAAAAACAAAAGCATTAGTTATCACAAAAAAGCAGGATGAGTATGAACATACCAAACATGGATTACCAAAGTTAACGCCAACACCTTTGAGATCGCCCAATTCTTTGTTATCAAGAACTTTTCGAATATGTTGATAAACAGGAAAGAACCGACTCCATGTAGCTTCCATCAAAAAGACACCCTTTTGTTTAGCATAATTATACATTTCTTGCGATTCATGATGATGCACACCAATAGGTTTTTCGCATAGAACAGCTTTACCAGCATCAATAGCTTGAAACACGACATCTTTGTGCTTTTGATGAACAACTCCGATATAAACCACATCTAACAATAACAAAGTATTTAAAATATTTTCGAGATGAAAAGAGTGATTACTAACCAACATTTTCATCTGCGAACAACTCATCATACGAACCATACGTTTTGGCATCAGCATAGCCAAGTTTATTTTTTAGTTCTTGAGCCTTTTCAAGCTTTGATGCAGCAAAAGCATAAATTTGATTTGGACGTTCACATTTTCTCATAGCTTGAGCAAAATCATGGCTGATTTCACCACATCCAACAATTCCCCAACGAAGTGGTTTACTCATTATTGAAATGATTTCTTGGAAGTTGAAGCAAAGATCAAATAAATCTAAAAAGTTTTTGTTTGATGGTTGAAAAACTTTTTGAAGAAAAAAAAGGAGAAAGAAAAATGCTTCAATGAATGAAACCTAGCGGAAGTATAAAGTAAGTAAAATGGTTCCGGTAAGAGCCACGCATATTTAGAAAATTAATAATAAATTTATTAGAATCGATAATTTTCAGAAGTAAAACAATATTAAATAATTATATCTTTTAATAAATAAAAAGCGACAAGGTCCAGCAATGTTTTTTTTCAAAATGCATCTTTTTTCTTTTCTGTTTTGCAAACGTTTGAAAAAAAAACGAAATAAAATTTGAAGAAAGATTGAGCATAGTAAAAACGTAAACAACCAGTAACAACGACGAAACGAAATAAACAACAACAACATCCTTTGAAGAGAGGAGATAGAAATGGGGAAGAAATGTTTTGAGTTGGAGTGGCTGGCTGTTTTTTGAACACTAGTCTATGGTCCTCATGCATAAAAAAAGGAACATGGAAAGAAAAGGAGCGATTTTTTTTCTTTTCTAAACAATTTTGATGTGGCCTTTTTGGATGAGGATTTGCATATATATGTAAAATGAATAATTATCAAAATAAAAAATGTAATAGTTCAAAGATCGCATGCGATAGTTATAAAACTTCATCTCTTAACCCACATAATTTTAACTAATAAAAAAAATGGTTTCAATCGATTGCAATTTTTTTCTTCAATTGTTTAACCTTTAACACCTTCAATAAAAACCATATTTTTGTTTCAGAAAATAACAAAATCAAGTGAAAATAATCGTCATTTATATTACCCGCATTTTACTTGTGCCGTTGATACAAACAATATTCGAAGGGTATTCAATGATTGCAAAGATATCATCCTTCACATACAGTTGAGTAAAAACTTTCAAGTATTATGAAACAACTTGTAAAACCTAATAAAGATTTTTTACAATTCTCAAAACAAAAGAAATAAAAGAAGAACGATAAGCTTACCACCAAAAAGAGAAAACAAATACATGAAACGTAGTAATATAAAGTAAAGAAAGCTTAGTGAAAAAAGCAAACAATTTTATGACCAAAAAATAAATACATAAAACCAAAGCACACAAAAAAATGTTGGAAAGGGAATACCTTTTTAATTTCTCCCTTTCGATCGTTTTAGCAATTGATTGAATAAAGTTTGTCGATTTTTTGTTGTTCTCACATGTTAGAGGAAGTGATTCAACTTTGCATTTATTAAAAAAAACATGTAAAATTGTGTTATTAAAAAGAAAGCAAAAAGCAAAGCAATGATCGAAAAAATAAGAAACTTCTTCCAAAACCGTAATCCAACATGGGGCGCTATCACAATCAATGAATCACTCAAACGTTTTTATACCATGTAAATTTCCAAGTTTTGCACATAAAAAATACAGTTATTTAAAAGTTTTATTTTACATTCCAAATATACAAAAAATAACAAAGTACAAAAATTTTACAATATTACAAAGATATGTTCGATGTGTCAACATCTTCAACCGGCCAGTTCGTCGTCCCTCAATAATCGATATTCAATAGAACAGTATTTTTCCCAATCAGATAATTGTACATTGTTTGATGTCTAAAATAGATGAAATTAGTGAAAGCTTAGAAGACATGAAATGAAGCTTAAGGATACATTAGTAACCAACCGAACAAAATGATACTTCACAAAAACAAAAATGAGTGGGAAAAACCCAACTCGCGTAATGCCTACTCGTGCCGTACCAACTCGTGCAAAATGTACCCAACTCGTGCAAAAAATGCACCCAACTCGTGCGGTTTTTCAAATTTTAGACTCCCAACTCGTGCAAAAAAAAAACACCCAACTCGTGCCGAAAATGCACCTAACTCGTGCAAAAAATGATCAAAAGGCTTTTATCAATGGATTTTTACGGAAATAAAAAACAAATTATTATTCTTCAATATTTCAAAGCTTTTTTTAACAATTATTTATTAACAAAAATGATTTTTTTCATAACAAAAAAGCAATCAACAAACAACAAAAAAAATCATAAATTTTAACAAAACATAATAACTTGAATATTTAACAAACATTATTAATTACCAGCATAACCAAGAAGTGTTCCAAGAGAATATAAAGCTTTTGAAAAGATTTCATCAAGCATTTGATTGTCTTCATCTTCCATAGCAGCTTTAAATTTTTCTTTGGCTTTTTTGATTTTTTTGTCTGCTTTTACACTCTTTTTGGTTGGTTTTTTAGCTCGTTCTAAACCATTCAAGATAGCATCCAATTGTTCATCTTCCTCATTCTGCTTTTCCCTGAAACATACGATCCATTCGCCAAGACTTGATTTAGTTTGGACAAAAGCATAATGTTGCTTCGAATGATAAGCTTCGGCATAATTGGATGTTCTATTTGTCTTGAGTTTATACAACGAGAAGAAGAGCTGACCACATGGACCATGAACCCAATTATTGCTGTAAAAAAAGTTAGAATAAAAGAATTATTGTAATAAAAACTTACAAAAAATATTCAACTAAGGTTTGAGCTATTTGAGAGGTACCAGCAGGCATATTTTGTTCATTATCAAGTCTAGCAGCACTTCGAAGCATATAATCTTTAGCATCACGGTGATAACAAGTTCTTATAAGTTGTAAGCCACCAAGTTTCGTGCAAAAACGGTTAAAAACTGGATTGTTTCTATAGAGATTAATAACGTGCAACTGTCTCTGAAGAATTAAATATTAAATGATGTAAGTAAATAAAAGGGAAAACTTACAATTTGACGAATTAACGCTTGTTTGCAGTGGAAAGAACATACTTTCGGCTTGATTTGACTTCCAAAAACAGAATTGAAGGATTTGACAGCTGCAGTTTCGTAGTCGAAATGGATATATTTAGCACGAAAATCAACGAGTTGGACATTAACGAGTTCAAAGACTAAAATTTACAAAAATTAAAATTAATGAAAACATAATAAAACTAACTTTTTCGAAAGACCTTGGTATACGTTGGAATATCTTTCCTTTTCAATAAAACAGTAGCAAGCGGAGAACAATGAGTTGTGCGAAAAAGTCCAAAGATTCGATAGATTTGAACATAAGAATGAGGTGAGAATTTAAAAGTGCCATCTGCGAAATATTCTTGAGCTTGAGCGAATCTTTTGATTTGAACATCAGACATAAAGATTACAATGTCATCATCAAAATATTGTAAAAGGAGTTCTCTTTCTTCTTCATCACCATCCATTTGTTCAGATTTCAATGTCCAAGAATACTTAATATTTTTTGGAAGCAATAAATCAGCAATTGAATGGAAAATTAGCATATCCTGCTCACTTTTTGAGAAAAAGCTTGACGCCAATAATTTTTTCTAATCATTTTGAACCTATTCGAAACAAAAAATTAAAAAACTGAAAAAAAATGGACCGCTTTACTCTGAAATCTTTAAATTTACTCGCAGAGTCTCTCTTAAATCCATAAATAACTGCATAAACCTATCCAAACGATAATTCTGAAGCTATAATAGCCGATTCGATAAAATGAAATCCATAGGAAAGTCCTATGGATCGTCAAACATTTGGCATATGAATAATTGTTAAAAAAGCTTTGAAATATTGAAGAATAATAATTTGTTTTTTATTTCCGTAAAAATCCATTGATAAAAGCCTTTTGATCATTTTTTGCACGAGTTAGGTGCATTTTCGGCACGAGTTGGGTGTTTTTTTTTTGCACGAGTTGGGAGTCTAAAATTTGAAAAACTGCACGAGTTGGGTCAACTTTTGCACGAGTTGGGTAGCTTTTTGCACGAGTTGGTACGGCACGAGTAGGCATTACGCGAGTTGGTCAGCGGCCAAAATGAGTTAGCAAAAATTCAAAAAACCAACCTCGCTACTTTCTGTTTCATTACCAGATGTTTCTTGATCAAGGTATTTGTAGAAATTGATCAATGTTTTGAAGAATCGATGAACCAAACCACATCTTTCCAAGTCGTGTAACAAAGTTATTTGACCATTTTCAGGAGCAGCAATATCATAAAACTGAAAAGAAGAAATAATTATTGATAGACTATGATAAGAACTTACTCGGCAAGCAACGTCATCCCATTCCATAGGCTCAATATTTTCGAAAAGCAGCTGTTCAATGACGACATCATTGTGAAATTGTTGGACTTCAAGGAACGAGATGATGCCATTTCCATCAAGATCCACACATCTGAACCAATATTGAATTGATGATGGATGACACTTGTCTTCTTTAGCTAACAAAAATGTAACAAATTCTTGAAATCCAATTGTTTCAATTTGATGATCTTTCACTGGTCCACTTGATGTTGTTCCTGTTGATGGTGGTTTTTGATTGACTGCTGTGCTGAATATTCTGTCAATTATTCGATCAGTAAGAACTCCATCATAAATAAACTTCATGTCTTCAGTGGAAATAAGCAAATCATGATCACCATCGACATCATAGAATTTGCTGAAACAAACATAGAAATGCTGGTAAGAAAAATAATCTGTGACCAAATCGACTTCTGTGACTTCTTCGAGCGTGCGTAAAGTACTAAGAAAGTTGGATTTTCGAAGTTCATGCGCCGTGATTCTTCCAGTCAAAGAGCGATTTACATTCCAGAATATTCTTACAACCACCACATCCACATATTGAGGATGAAAACGAGTACATTCTATAAAGAAATTTAGACAAGGATAAGTGTACAGGATATCATAAAGAATTGAATGAAAATCTTCCTTTTCAAGATAAGCACGTGTTGGCAGACCAGTTTTAGCAACAGCAAGAGTGAAAATGAACCTTGAAGTTTCATCGTGATTCTTTACAATCATTCTATAAAAAAAATCAAAGTTATAGTACGATAGAAGAAAAAAGTAAAGCAAAACTTACTCATTCCAATAGTTTGTAAAATGCTCGAAGGAAACATCAGGATTATCACTTGTAGAAAGACTTGAACATTGGCAAACAGCTTCATAAACTCCACGTTTAGCATAAACAGGCAAACCAATTCTTCGACAAACTTCATCAAAATCTTTTGGTTGTAAAAGTTTCTTTGATTCAAAAATTGTTTTGATTCTTGACAGCGCGATACCATTTTCAGCATTTGAAACAGGTTTACCAGAAGGAAAATGAAGCGATGGGATATTTGAAAGTTTTCCAGCCATCTTTGAATAATTCAGTTGCAGCGTTTGTTGAAGAAAGGTTGTTGAAAACAAGATAATCAACTTCCTTTTTTTTTCAGCGAAAATTTTTCATCCTCTAAAAAAAATGGTGAGCGATCTATTTCGCGTGAAGAGTTTTTTCAAAAGGCGAAATTTCAAAAATTAATGGAGCTTTTTGATTGAAGAAGATGACACAAAAGAAACACATTTAATGCATTTGATAAAATCATCACAAAGGATCATTTGGTCCAAAATGAATTAGATTGTAATCATTTTTAGGAGTTTTACCGACTTCCGTATTTTTCCTTATCTTTCTTCCACCATCATCGCCTCGCCACCTTTTTTTGATGATTTTCTTTTCATTTTTTACTTTACAGACAAAATAAATTCTTTGACCTTTAGCTTTTTATTTATTTTTTGTTGAAAGTGAAAAAATCTAAATTTATTTTATTTGTAGCAAATCGCTTATGTGATGCAACAATGATTAGAGCAGTAGCATTTATAAGCATAGCAGTATTGGCAGTTGTATTCGTTGGACTTTTTTTTGGAAAATATCATAAAAATCATGTTTCAGTTCCTGCTAAACCTTTAACATTCGATGGTGATTTTTTTAATTTTTTGTTTTACAAAACTTGAGTCCGGATTCAATAAGAATATTCATCATATAACTAACTGGTCGTCATTTTGTTAATACCTGGAAGTCTCGAAACTTCATTGTGTGTTTGAAATAACAAAAATTATTATTTTGAATTTTTTTTTACATCCATCATTTCTATTTTAGAAGTCCGGCTTTCAATTGACGAACAACTTATTGCAAATGTAAAAGGTGCTAATATCCGAGATAATTTGGAATTAATAACTCCAGACCCACATGTAGCTGGAACATTAAATAATAAAAAAGTTGGAGAAAAAATTCTTAATCTTTGGAAAAAGAATGGATTAGGAAATGTTCATTTTGCCGAATACAGTGTGTTACTGTATTCAATATTATTCCGCGGGGATAAAGTTGCATTTGCTCAAAGATATGGAGCTTTGGGAGTTATTCTTTTTTCTGATCCAGGAGAAGTTGCTAAAGAAGGAACCAGTCCAGGTTTGGGTTTTGAACCATTTTTGCCTCAAAATGTAAATGGACGTATTTATCTAAAGTTTATCCACACAGTGAATGGATGCCTGAAGGTGGTGTACAACGTGGACCAGTGATGCATGGAGATGGAAAGCCTCTTACTTCTTTGGCTCCCTCAAAACCTGTTTTATATCCATCTCGAACAATCGAAGAAGCTAAAGAAGCTGAAGTTTCACCTAAAATTCCTGTGACTCCTATTTCCTATCGAGATGCTTATGAAATTCTTGTACGACTTTCTGGTAGAGCCGTACCTCTCGATTGGCAGGGTGGCCTCAATTTTACTTATCGCCTTGGCACAGGATTTAAAGAAGCTAATGTCCGTGTAAAACTTGATGTCAAAGCAAAATATGAAAAACGAACAAAGGAAAAGAAACGGGAAATGATTATGAAACAAATATTTTTTTCCCTTTCTGCAAATCTTATTTTTTTCTTTTTTTGATACTTTTCTTCATATATTATGCATTTTTACATCCATTTTCAATGATCTTCTTAAAATTCGGGTCCTAATAGGCCTGTTTATTTTTGCAGTTAGAAAATATACATTTTTATAAATTTTTTATTTTAGAAAAGCGGTTTCTTTTCAAATATCAATCTCATATTTTTTAAATGTCTTCTATCTGATTGCAGTCATTTGCAATTTACTTGAAAAAAAAAAAACTACTAATGTTTTCAAATCCTTAACAATCTTTAATTTTTATTATTTTTTATTTGATTAGGGTTATTTGCATTTTTTTAAACTGATTATCAATCCCTAATTTTTATCCATAAAATATTTATGTCGATTCTACTACTTCTTTCATGTCCATTGCTTTCTTAATTCATCAAAATATAACTTTCTTTGAATTTCAGCATCATGAACTTCTTCAAGCGGGCATGGAGTTACTCGAGGATTATTTTGTTTTTTACAAATACTAAAATGCTTGAATTTATAAGTCAACAAAAATTTATGCGAAGAAAGCTATGTAGCTTACCATAAAAAACCATGAAATTTCTTATTTGCAAGTATAAAAATTAATGGAATTATAAAACAATGGAATGCAGTAAGAATATCGAAAGCACAACAACCAACAATAACGGGAATTAATTGTTCACTGAAATCGATCGATGGATTATAGCAGAATGATTTTTAGGTGTCAAAATAAAATTCAATTTTTTAGTTGACTGAATTTTCAATTCAAAAAATCAGAAATTCAAAAACTCCCAAGCTTGGAAGAATAAAAGTTGGCAAGAATGGGGTTGTTGAACCCATATAAAAAAAAGTTCTTACTTTTTATGGAAGATTGAAAAGATAACATATAAAAATGCCATAGAAAGAACTAAATACATAGAATAAACGAAGCATAAATATGATAAAAATCTCATCGTGGCAATATTTTCATGAACTTGAAATCGATATGACAAAGTTGTATCAATATCAAATGATTGTTGACGCTTTTTATTAAATAATTGAAGGATTACAAAACACTGAAAATTGCTTCCATGAATCTTCTAAATTTTTAAAAAAATAAAAAACAAACCAATAAAAAGAATGCATCAAGAAGGACCACGCCTTCGATAATGGTTGTAACTCCAAGTAAATTATATTGAAAAATTAAAATAATTCCAAATGAAATTATCCACTAAAAAAATTAATTTTGAAATTAATAATTTTTAAAAAAACTTTTTTTGAAGTTTTTTGAAGGATTGAACTTACAGGAAAACAAATAAACATAAGAATTTGTGAGAAAGTGTAATAACTTTCATAACTTGCTGCTTTTAAAGTACTTTGAAGGCGTTCAATAACAATGGAAATTAAATTAATTGAAAAAAATTCCACTATTCCATTATGGATACTTTGTAACCAATTATTTAATGTTAATGAATATATGGATTCGGGAGTTAAAACATTGATAATTATTGCAAGGCTGAAAATGGTGAAAAGTTTTTAATTATTTGTTGTTTTTTTTGCGAAAACTTTTTAGGATAAATTAATTTTAAGAAACGAATAGTTTTTTGTTCTCTTCTTTTTTTTTTTTCAAGTCTCATGAGAATCAAAAGGTGCTGATTAAAAAAGAAAATTTGTTTTTATGTTCAAAAGTAAATTTTTTTTTGCAAATTCCCTGATGGCATACAACTGATACAGAACATACTACACACCATTGTTATTGTTATGTTTTTTTTTTGAAGCAATACTAACACCAAAGCTCCCAATCACGTCATCAGTAAATAATAAGTACATACATACATATTTTTTTAAAACACTTTACATGTTTGCACGCAATAAAATTTTTTTGACTAAAATTACAGGCTACAGATAAAAAAAAGGAAAAAAGCAGCCTCCACAATATTTCGACATGTGACTTTTTCTTCTAAGTTTTAACGCAAAATTATAATAAAAATTAAATAACCAACTTTAAAATGCGGAAGTAATTAAATTATATTTATTTTTTTGTTTTAAACAGACAAAGAGAGCATTTTCTTTTAATTTTCCATTAACTTGTTTAATCGCGAGCTTTTAATTATGTCTACAGTTAATAACTTTTTAATTACCTTTGTCTTCTTTGATTTAGCTAATTTTCTGCATACTTTACTTTCGCGTTAAAGAAATTTTTTTTATTATTTTTTTTTGGTCAACCTCAAACCAAAGATATGAATCACCAAATAAGAAAAAAAACTTACCGAATAAAAATGAAAAAAATATTTGCAATAAATTGATTACAAAATAAATAACGTAAATTAACGTGAAACAATTGAAACTTAAAAATCAAAATTATTACCAAAATTGATAAACTTAATGCTTTTAAAAGAAATAATATTTCAATATAATATAAATACATTATAAAACCATAGGGTTTAAAATTAAATATTTGTATTGTAAAATTTGATATTTCCATTATTTCAGGTGATGAAATAAATTTATTCATTTGGGGAAACACATATGAAAATAAAAAATGATGAGGAGAACGAAAATAATTGAATAAATAAAAGTGGGATGGATGGCTCGATGGAATTCACTGGCGATGGAGAACATAAATTTGTCGCAAAACCCCGGAATAAAATGGAAGCTTGAAAATAATTACCGGAGCTGAAAATTTTGTGGAATAAATAAATGTTACTTTTTTTAAATTCACAAAAAAAAATTAAAAAAGTTTTATTTGTCGTTGCTATTGTTTTTTCCGATACAAAATTACTTGTTAGTAGTTAATTTTAATTAAATTCTTTTAACACTAAAAAAAAATACAGAAGCTTTAAAAGAAACACATAAAACGAACGTTGGAAATAGCAGAAAAAAAAATTTTCCTGCTAAATATTACGTCTGAATTTTAAATATATTTTGCAAGTTTGCAAATATTCAACTAAATCACGCACCGAAATATTTATAAACATTTTTATGGGTATTAATTTTAAGTTTTTCTTATTAAAGAAAAATATTAACATCGACTATTATGAATATAACATTTAAAATAAAATTGCCACCTTCAATGAAACTTAGAGTTAGTTTCCGTTTCTCAAAAAGTCAAATAAAAAAAAATACCGCCTTTGCTTTTTTCTGTGGCAAAAAAATGTTACTTTTTCTTTATCCCTTTTAGGTTTTTGTCTAAAAAAATTAATGACAGCCCATTTAATAAGTTTAAAAGCACCAAATTAAAAAAATAATAATTGGTAAAAAAAAGCAACAAAAAGGAGTTTTGAAAGCTAGAGAAAAAAAAAGCTTTTTTGAAATACAAAAATTTTTTTTTTGTTATAAAAAAATGAATAATAAAACAAAACAAAAAAAAAGTAAAAAGTACAAGGGCAAATGTTATTTATTTCTCTAAGGAATTTTCTTTAAATATTATTTTTCTTTTATGAAGATGAACAAAGAAGTTAATTACATATTTATCATTTTGCTATTTATCTTTGTGCACTTTTTTTACAGCTTTTTTGAAAATCTTTATCCAATTTATAAATGTCAAAATAATACTGTATTTTTGGATTTCTTTTTTATTCCCTTAAAAAGCGACAAATATGAAATAAAAAATATTTTTCTGTAAAAACAAAATCTAAAAAAAAGAAAAAATAGAGAAAATCTTTTTAATGTAAATTTATTTAATTTTGGACATTGAGGAAATTTTGGCTTTTATTTAGAGAAAAGGATAGGCTTCGCTTCACCTGTTACATAATTACTTTTTTTTATTTATGCGTCAATGATGCTGCTCGTTCGCTCTAATCTAATTAATTTGAAACATTTGTTTCACCTGTTTTCGATTAACTAACTAACATATCGTCATGAAGTTTTTTTTAAACCTAACTAAAATGGAAGTAAAAAAATAAATTTGATGGTAAAAAAGTGTCGCGAAATGAAAGCAAACAGCTTTCATTTGCGATTTAAAAACATCCACAACATTCTTTCCTATCGCAATAATCTTTTCTCATATAAAAGAGCGATGCATTACACTTTTTCTCACTTCTTCTTCTCGCATCCTTGGTGCGAGACACAAATATGTCGGCCGATGTAAATATTTTATAATAAATAAATACTTTTTATATTATTTTTCTCGACAAAAAGGGACAAATAAACAAACGCAACTCTTAAACTTAACTTTATTTTTCAGAAACAAAAAACAAAAAATGAATGTTTTATTGAATTTCGTAATGGAAAAAATTTATATTTAAAGATACAATTTTTTTCTCCAAATTAAATATGTGATGAAACAGCAAATTTAGTTGCTCCAATTGTCGCCGTCGGTGTAACAACAGTCAAAGATGAAATTAATTTGGGTTTTTTGTCTGCCGTGAAAATCAAATTAAATAAGATAAAATTAACTCTGAAAAATACAAAATAATATTAAATTAATTTTTTCTGAGCTTAAAAATATTTTATTCTTACTGATTTAAAGCATGTCCCAATAACCATGCCATAGTGGTGGAAATAAAAATTGTCCATAAAGTTGATGCAAAACGAGATAAAATATAAAATGAAATAAACATTTGAGAATATAATAAAGTTGTGATACAAGTCTAAAAATACAATTAAGGTCAAAAGCTTTTTTTAAAGCAATTTTATTATTATTAAACAAACCTGTGCAAAGAATCGAATATCTCTAGATAAATTTGGGGTGGATTTTTTATATAATTTAAATCTCAAATAACAAAGAGTTATAATATCCAGCACAAATGCCATCGTTGTACACGACGACGTAGTTCCCAAATCAATTGTGGTGAATAAAGTTTCACAAGATGAATCCCTTATTTGCCACAAATATGCTTCAGTATTAAAAAGTAAATTGCATTCATAAATATAATATGGTGAAGTCAAAGTTAAACTCAGCAATAAAATAGTTATAATAAGAATTTTAGCATTTTTTACAGTAAAAATTATTCGATATTTAATTGAAAATATTGTTGCAAATAAACGATTAGCCGATTTAAATAATTGAAATATGAATGCACTGTAATAGAGAATGTTCATGGTTTGACCAAAAATGGCTCCAAAAATGCTTTGTGACCATAAAGGATTTCTGGAATTTATAATTTTATAATTTCTTTTTCTTTTTTTTTATAAATTAAAGTGGAACACGAACAAAACTTACATTAAAATAATTGGAGCAGACCAAAATACAAAAAGAAATAATATTCCAGCTTCGATTAAAGTGTGTGCAGCACAAATATATCCAAATGCATTATGCAATATTGGTTTTTTATAAATAATATACAGTGACAGCAATGCACAAATAAACCCAAAAATTCCTATCTAAAATAATAACCAAAATTTAAATTTGATAACTTTTTGGGAAAAAAAAGTAAAGCTTACCAAAAATAAAATAAAAAATATTGCAATTTCGGTTGTGTCTGGCATTTTTTCAAAGTTGAATTAAAAAGGATTTGTGAAAGACTTATTTTTTTTGTATTGTTTTTTTCTGTCTGCCTCGTGTTTGTTTGAATTTTTTTATAATTTTCATTAGCCATGATTAAATAGTATTTATTAATTAATTAATGAATGTGAAAAACATCTTAAGACACAATTAAGCTTTTTTTTTATTTAATTTGTTCATCCAAAAAATAAATTAAAGTGCAACGGAATCAAAGAAGTTTGAAAAACAATAAATAAATTTGAATGTTTTTTTGGTGCCAGTGTTAAATTAAATATTTTTTGTGTTCTAATTTTAATTTATTTAATACTTGTCAGGAAAATCAAAAGACATAAAAAATAACAAATTTATAAATTTTTACTTTACAAAAAAAAAGAAGTTTTAAGCTTCACTTTTTTCTTTTCCATATTTTTCAAAAATATCTTTCATTTCTCCATTTAAAAGTCGATCGACATCTTCATACATGTGTAAAGCTTTAAGGGCGCCAACATCTCGATAAGCATCCTTTAAAGCTTGATTGGGTTCGCGATCCTTCATAGCACCCAAAAAGAATGGAACTATTCCTAAACCAAAAACAGCTTGGGATAAAAATGCATAATTATATGCTTTTTTAAGTTTTTCAATTGTGTATGGAACTTTGTTATTTCCAAATTCTTTGGTTAAACATTCAAAATAATATTCAATTGCAAATTCTTCAGCTTGTCTTCGAACTACTCCATCCGCGCACATAGTTAAAAATCTTGCAAGGTCAATCATGGGCGAACCTTCATGCATTATTTGCCAATCCACGAATGCCGCTAATTCATTTTGAACATCGCCATTTTCATCGATGGCCCACATAATATTTCCTGAATGCATATCTCCATGAACGATCACTGGATCCAAACCTAATTCGATGTGTGATTGCTTTCCAGCCCAAGTAATGTATTCGATGGATAGAGAAAAAGTATGATATTTAGCAACAAATGGGTCAAATAAATCTAAATTAAAAAAAGGCTATTATAATTTTATAAAATACTTTTTATAGGTATTTTTTTTTTGATAAGGAAATTTCATGCTCGTCGAAAACTCTTTAATTGTTAAAGGTAAATTTTTTTAGAGGATTACGCAAATTTTATTCATTTTTTAATATTTAAATTGTTGAATAAATATTTTTTTAATCCTTTCTCTTTGTTCACGTAATCGATAAAAATATTGCTTTTTTATTTTACAAATATGAGAAGAAAAATTTTTTTATAGGTTTCCACCAAAAAATGAAAGTTTTACTGGGATTCTTATCACAAAAATTAGGTGTTTTTTTCGAAAACTATAAAATGACTTTAGCATTCGAAAGTTTTGTTTTCAAGATTTGGAATGAATCACATACGTTTTAAGGTTGATGCTTCCATAAAAGTTCTTCCCATTTTATCGAAGGTATCAAGAATATTTTTAAATTTTTCCATTTCTTTTAGAAGATGTTTTCCATGCCAAATTTTAGGATCAATAGAAAGAATATTTTTATGCCAATGAGCTAAATGACGAATGAAGCATTTAACTTGAGTCAAATTAATTGTTTCAAAATAGGTAATAGTTTTTCCACGAAGGGTTAAATCTTCCATATGAATGCAGCCATCCTTTTTACCCAAAATCCATTCCACTGTTTTATAAACTTTTGGAACGGGAACATCTAAGATTTTTGCAAAATCTTTATAAAAATTACATTCAAATTCATGAATTTGTGTGAAAGAATTTTGAGAATCATCATCCAAAAATTTTTCACTATCACAATTTGTTGCCACTTCATCAAAGGATTCAAATCCAGGAATTTTGAGAACGGTTGAATATGTGTCAGATTCATCCACGGAATCAACAAAATGGATGGTGCATCGAACTACGATAGAAATAAAACCTTTTCCACCTGAGACATCATAATATTTTATCTAAAAATAAATTTATTATTAATTTAGTTTTTCACTAAAAATAATAATAAAAATTTTAAATTCTCTGATGAATAAAACAATTTCTGCTTTATTCCATTAAAAACCGATCAACTTTGTTTATTTCGTTGAAATACTAGTCTTTCAAAAATATTAAAAGTTTTATTTAAATTTCTCAGAAATAATAAACACTTCCGGAAAACTATTTTCCTAGTGTTCAAATTCACTGCGGAACTTCTTATTCTTAAAATTATTCAAAGTTTGTTTTATTTTAATTTTTTTCCAAAAGTTTTGAATTTAACAATTTAGAAATATAAAAGGTATTACCTCTTTAACAGCTCGATTACCATGTAATTTAATATATGTTTCATCATTGGTTCTTAAAGATTCAAGCAACCATCCAAATGTAAAAGCACGATTATCAATTTTTTTATTCACATCCACAATATCAGCAACAACCAAAGAAGTTTCTCCAACTACCATTTTTTTAAACCTCGACAAAAATAGTTTCTGACTAAAGAGTAAAAAAAATATATTCGCAACTTCAATAATATAATTTTTTGACTAAAAAATACAGATTTTTGTAGTGCAATAAAAAATGAATTTGTGAGTTGATTTGTAAGTTTAATGATTGGAAATGACAGACACCTTTTTTAAATCAGACAAAAATAAAATAATTGAACTTCTCCCTTTTTTTCGTTGTTGAACGAATTCAAAAGAGGCACATTAAAAATGAGATTAAAATAAACTTGTTTTTTTCTTTCTTTTTATTATTTAACAAAAATGATTTTTTAGTTTTTTGGAAGGATTATATTCATACAACACGTGTAGCACTGCCACTTGATTTGATTTGATTGTTGCACAATATTGAAATAATTTTCGTGATGAAAAAAAGGTTAATTCCATCAAAAACAAAAAAGGGAAAGTTTTTTTTTACGAAAAAGATTTGGATTCAAACACAAAGATTATGTGTTAAAAATGCGATTGCTGCTGCATAAAAAAGGATCTTAAGTTTGTTGCACTTTTGTGATTGAATAACTTTTTTTTATTATCTAAACAAATTCTCATGTATCAGGTCAGACGAAAAAAAGAGTGGAAAAAATGTAGTTCGTAAACATGAACATTATCTTATCAAACTATGCCCTAAAATTAGTCGAAGATAACCAACATCAAAAAATTTGGTTGATTGATGTTAAAAATTTTCTTTTCAAAAAATGTCATAAATCGTTCATAAAAAAATAAAAAACAGTAAAAAAAACAAAAATGCATGAGTATTTTTGAGGTCAGTGCCAGAGAGCAAGCACCAAATATGTTCGGTACATGCATGGCATAATTTAGTTATCGTCAATAGCTTTTTATTATAATCAGCCGGCCTTTATCATTTACAACAGATATGATGAGTAGACGATAAAATTTGTTTTTCCATGAACCTTTTTCTTTATGAAAATCATTAGGTGGGGTATCAATAAATAAAACGAATGCATCGATCGCATAGTTTTTTTTTCTCATATTTAGATTGTTCGAAAGCTTTTGCTTCTTTTAAATAATTTTTTTAATATTTTATTTTCATTCAATTTTTTCTTTCATTTTGTTTCTTGAATTTTTATAATAAAATTTCAAAAAAGTTTTCCATTAAATGTTTATGAAAACTTTTTTTTTTTACATTTTCCGCATCTTTCAAAATATGCGGCTATGATACAAGAAAGAACAAAAATTCATAAAATAAATGCATAATTTTCAATGTATTTATAATGCAAACGATTTTAATGAATTGCCCAGAAATGAATAAAAAATAATTTAAGATAACAAAATTTTCCATTTTTTTGTTTAGTAAAAATTGTGACTTAGAGATTATGTCGCTCTAAAGTTGCAGAAAAAAAAAATGAAACCGTTATTTTGCTTTATTAAAATATTTAAACAAATTGATCTTTCACAATAACGTAAATTTTAAAAGAGCTTCATATTTTAAAATCCAACTAGCTCCATTCATACAATTGAAAACACGCAAGTTTATTAAAAAAAAAATTAATCAAGGTGTGAGAAAAAAATAATATGTAAATTAGTATTTCCTTAATTTTGTTTTGGTTTTTTGGCAACATCAAATCGCAATGCTAAATATTTTCTAATTTTCTCATACAGACATCACATTTTTTCCAAGAATTTGCAAAGTAAAGAAAAATAATTAAATTTTTTTTAAAAATATAATTAAAAACAAATAAATCCAGTTTTGTTTCTTCATTTTCAAACAAAACTTAGATTATTAAAATAAAATGGTAAGCTTGCAAATTTTAGAAATATTGAGATGGATTTCAAATTCGGTGTCTTGCAGCGTTCGAGCTTTGGAATTTTTGATAGTTGTGTTTTTTATTTCACAATATTTTAAATCTAAATCTAATTATAAATCAGCATATTTTGTTATTTTAAATATTGGGTACATAGCTGATTTATTAGTTTTTGTTAATTGGGCTTTACCATATACTGAATATCCATTTTGGTGGTATTCAATGATAATGCATGAATGGCATAACACTTATTTTTTAACCTTTTGGAATGCGGCTTTATGTCTTAATCGATGCACCGCTTTAGCTTTTTCAATTAAACATGAAAAAGTGAGCTAAAATTTTTTTACAAAAATTTACAGCAAAAAAAAGCTTCCACTCCACGACTTCCAAAACGAAACTTGAAAAGAATTGATTTTTTTCACATTCATTAATTTCTGGAAAGTTTAATTAAAAAACCAAATAAAAATTTTCGAAGCTAGAATTATTTTTTGTTTTTTCTTTAGAAAAGACACAAGAAATGGAAATTCTGCCATTTCTAAAATAAAAAAGAATTTTTTTTGGAGAGATTTTAAAAATTTTAGGTACTATAAATTAAAGATTTCCCAGCTTTATTTATTTTTTCCTATCTAAAACATAACTAAAATCGTATATTTTTTACAGATATGGACTCCAACATCCATGTTTTTTGTTATTCTTTTTATGATATTTTCTGCTTTTATCATCGATGGATATTCTCTTATTGGCCTTGATTGCACTATCAGAAATATACTTCCATGTGGGCCATTTCGAAATGTTTTTTACACCAAAGGTTTTATTGTTAATGTAATTTTCAATATTATCATAATTATATTTATTTGTTATTGCATGTGGAGGTCACGAAATGATAAAACTCAAACACACTCTCAACATGCCAAGATTGAGAGGCGATTAATTTATCAAGCAATATTTTCATCATTTTTTCAATTACTTAATTTTATATTAAATTATTATTCTTCAACTTTTTTCGATTTATCTAAAGCATTTTTAGTTGTTTTTATTTCAACTATCACATATCATCTTCAACATTTTGTTGTGATGTTTACTCATTTTGTTTTTAGTCCAACTTTTAAAATGGCTTTTTTGGGTTTTTATCGAATTCAATTTCTCTCCAAAGATTTTAGAAGAAAAACGAAAGTAATAAAAATTTCGACAAAAGGAATGCATTCTAGAATTTCAACTTTTTAAAACACAAATTAAAAAAAAAATTTATTTCCGTTTTGTTAGTTTCATTTAAATTTGTTAATCAAAAATAAAAAATTTTGAATATAAAAATTTAAAAAACGTTTTTTCAATTTTTTTCCTTTTTAAACTGTTAGTTGAAAGCTTTTTTAATGGCGCAGCAGTGTGAATTCGAAACCAGGCCTCCATTGATTTACTTCAACTGGCGAATTATTATTTCACACCACTGCGCCATTTGGAAGGCATTGGTTGAAGAATAAATTAAAAAGAAGAATAAATGTAAAAAGTTTGAAAAAAAATCAAACATGAAAAAATAATAAATAAATATTTCGTTTAGAAATATTTGCCTTGAACATGGATAGTATTGGAAATTATGGAATTTTTGAGATCTAATTTATACTCGCAAAGAAGAGACAAAAATAATTCAAATGGATTTATAAAAATTATAGTAATAAAGCAGGTAAGAAAATAGGTGAGAATTCTTTTCGAAGTTAAAAAAAATTCATTTTTAAATATTTTTTTATTTTTGGACGAAGGATTACGGTGAAATTTTGTGAGTGCATTTGCACCTGAACAAGCTACATACATTTAATTAACATTTTCCTCTTTGTATTTAGTTCGTTTTTCCATGTACTTGTTACGTGTATTTTGATAGCGCTATTTTGGAAACAAAATTATTTAAAAAAATTCCTGCAAAAATTTATTCCACAAATACAAATATAGTACAAAAACATGTGCGTGGCGTACCCAAAAAAGTGTTTAAATTAAAAATCTAAAAAATAAAAAAGTTTAGACTTTTTTGATATTTTTAGAGAACCAAAATATTCTATCCATAGATCTTGATAAAATGAATTTCAAATTTACTTCTTCGGGCAATTTTTAATTCTCTTTTTTATTGAATTCTATGTAGCTTACGATAGTTATTCAACGTAAAATGAAGGAGGAGGAAGTTAAAGAACTCTTTTTCAAGCCTTTATTTCTCGCGCAGCTACATTTCAAAATCTTGGAAATGCAAAAAAATGTTATGGTTTTCTTTTTGTATTCGTAATTAATGTTTTAGAAATTAAAAAACTTTGTAAATTTTTGGGATTTACGTAATATTTGTAGCCTTTTTTTACACGAACTTTTACCATGGAATAAATGAAGAGAAGAAAAGTACACTCGTTTGCGATAATTTTGTAGTCATGTAATTTTCTCATCAAATATATCCTAAAATTCAGAAGAAGAAAAATAAACAAGCTCAAACAACCCACAACAATAAAAAAATATTTTCCATCTTTGATGCATTTAGTTTCCTGTAATTGCAAATTATATTTGTATTTTAAATTTATATTATTTTTTTTTGTGGTATAAAAGTAACACTTTTTCTTTCATCATAATAAATCTTATTTTTTACATCAAAAATTTCATCAGCTTACCGTAAGAAAATGGAAAATATAGTTCCTGCAATAAAATTGGGATCCAATATTTTTTCTTCCACTTCAAGAGCTTTGGAATTTTTGATAGTCGTTTTTTTAATTGCTCAATATTTTAAGCCTCAATCTAATTATAAATCTGCATATTTTGTTATTTTAAATATTGGATACATGGCTGATTTGGTGGTCTTTATAAATTGGGCGATTCCATTTGATATTAATGTTTATTATTTTACGCTGGTCATTATTGAATGGTATACAACTTTTTTCATTACTATTTGGAATGTTGTTCTTTGTGTTAATCGATGCACGGCTTTGGTTTTTACAGTGAAATATGAAAAGGTGAGTAAACTTGTTCGAACGCCTCTCTTTCTTGTTGACCAGACAAAAATATATAAGCCTTAACTCTGCAAAACAAAACTTTCATAATTTTTTTTAAGAATTCCTTTTTTCGTTTTCAACATAAAATATTGTCAAAAAAGTTAATGACTAAAATAATATTTTAAAAGAAACATTTGCGCAGAGATATAAATTGGATTCCTTTTCGCCTTGAGATTTATTGCTTCCATAATTATAATTTTCTTTTATTTTTTACAGAGTTAATAAATTTTTTTTTCTTGCAGATTTGGACTCCATTAACCATGTTTTGTATTATCATTTTCATGTTAGCCTTTCCCTTCATTGTTGATAGCTACACTTTATTTTCATCAAATTGCACGGTAGCAAATTTTGCTAATTGCATGAATTTGAGAGTATCATATTTTTTTACTGGTACCATTATTAATGCAGCTTTAAATGGAATAACATTTATTTTAATTGGATTTTGTATGTATTGGTCAAGACAAGATAAATTTCATGTTCATTCAACTCATGCCAAAACCGAGAGGCGATTAATATATCAAGCAATATTTTCATGCATTTTTCAATGCATTTGTTTTTTCCTCAAATTTTTAGCGTCTAAATCTTTTGAAATTGATGTAAATATTTTTTTGTTTCTTACGTATGCTTCCAATATTGGTTACAGTTTTCATCATTATGTTGTAATGTTAACTCATTTTATTTTAAGTCGAACTTTTAGAATGGCTTTCTTAAATTTTTATCGTCTTGGAAATTTAACTAAAAAATCTAAAATTTCCACCGTTGCAAATATTTCTAAAAGTAATCCAACTAAAATCACGTCAGCCGTCACGAGAATTGTTTAACTTTTGTCTTTTTTGTTTTGTTAAAATTTTAATATTTTTTAAATAACAAATAAATTTTTCTTTGTTCAATTATTTTTGCCTATCACTATTTTTATTTTTTCGGGTGTGTAACAAAAAAACTTTTTTTTGTCTAACTAACTTATTGGATCAATAAAAAAAGAAAAGAAAAGAAAAGCAGCAAATTTATCCATCCTTTATTTTTATTCAAACACTGATGAACAGTTGTTCAAAATACTTTTTTGGCTGGAAAGTCAATTGACATATTGCAAATAAACTTCTTCTTTTTTTATAGAAAGCAAGTGTCAGTCATTTCCGTTATTCATCGAATGAAGAAAAAAAATTTATTTTAACAAATTTAAGTTATGCTAAATGTCAACTTATTTTTTTGTTTGAATATTTTTGTTTGTATTTTTTTCATCCTCTTTTAAAAGGTGATGTTCTATCTTAATATTCTTTGAATTTGATTTTTAATTATCTCTGGTTTTTTTTTATTTTTATTTTTATCGCTACATTAATCTTTTATTATATTTTTCCATCGGTCCTAGCTTTAACCATATCCCTCATCTCCTAAAATTATTTTGATGCTTGGTTGAGCTAAGCGTTACTTATCACTGGCACCTTTCCACTTAATTCTTACGGTCCGTCGGCTCAATTTAATATTGACGGGTCGTCAATATCGGTGGCCGGTGAGCCTGTAACGCCTTTATCCATTTTATAACCGGTTGAATATTTTTTGTACTGAACCAGTGGATCCACAATTTAAATAAAACTTTGTGAAATTAAAAATTATCGTATAAAAATTGCATATTAGTAGGATAGCCATCTTTCATTCAAAATAACAGAAACAATTTTTTTTTCTCATGCTTGCTCTCATTAGTGCATTTTTTGATTTCATGATATTTAGCCAAGAAAAAGAAGCATCACTCGTTTTTATCTTTCAATCAGTTGTTTATGCTTGATTTTTGTGCTTCGTTTCTGTTGGGTTGGCTATAGTTTGTTTAGCTTTTTGCTTTGTTTTGTGATCGTGATTATTTTCGTGTTTCTCCCTTGTTTATAATCGTTAGCGCGCATATATTTTAGATTGCAAATTTCACCATCAAACTCAAGAAAAGAAAGAAGAAAAAAGGAAAAAGAAAAAAGAAAGAAAATAAGAAAGGAAAAGAAGAAGAAAAAAGCATTTGTAGCTTTAAAAGAAAATAAAGCATTTGTAGCTTATAAAGAAGAAAAGCGTTTGTAGCTTAAAAAGAAGAAAAGCATTTGTAGCTTAAAAAGAAAAAGAAGAAAAATCAAAGACAGTCAAGTGCTGTTTCGGTATGTTTATTAACTGTTTGAGTTGGTGGTGTAGTCTTTGTTTTATTGTTTAGTGAGTTACGATCCCAAAATCTTGTTATTTATAGTTGAGACCTCTTCCTCTATTCCCTCCCATTGCTTATAGCGATATAAGGCTTAATACTAATAGAAACAAAATAAGAATTTTTAAGATTTATTATAAGAACAAACAAACAATTTTAATAGTAATAAACGAAACAAAAACAAAAACGATTGAGAAAAGTGTTGGTGTAATTTAGGAGTGACACACGGCACCTTGTTTTTTTGTCAAAAAAAGCTAAAACTTGAAGAGATGTAAGCAGCATTTGATGAGAAAAGTTTGTTGAGAAACGACCATGAGATATTTTGAGAATTGACAGGAGATTAACGACAACGCATTGAAGAACCTCAACAGATATTAGGACCAAAAGATATTGAGATGAAATATGAGATGAGCAAAAGATGATTGTTCAAGAAGCTGAAGATTAACGACACGCAAGTGAAGAACCTTGACAGCTTGGCGATAGTTTATTGCCGATTTACTTGTTGATTCATAGCATTGATAACTTCTTTGAAGACGATGTTGGTAGTATGAGGAACTTTCTTTCCATTGACGGTTGCAGTGTTTTCATTGCTCACGAAAATTTTGATATCTTGACGACGTCGTACACGACTAACAGCAACATAGCATTGACCATGAGAAAATGATGGAGTGTTGAAGATGATACCAACCTTGCTTAAAGTTTGACCTTGAGATTTGTTGATTGTCATTGCGAAGGCAGGACGAATAGGAAGTTGATACCTTGTAAATTCAGGCAATGAGTCATCAGATTTGTCAGAAAAGTTGTTCGGTATAGCAACGATTGGTACTAATTGACCTTTTGAGCTTCCAGTGATGATACGACAGCCAATGTAATTTGCACCCATATTTTCAACAACCATGCGTGTTCCATTGCAAAGACCAAGGCGAATATCCAAGTTTCGGGTGAGCATCACAACGCTGCCAACTTTAAGACGAATAATATTAGATGGAATTGATGAGTGTTCAAATCTTGCAAGTTCTTCAGCATCATAGTTGTCACGTAAGAATTCATCTTCAGGATAAGAAGTGTTTGACATGATATTAACAGATGCAAATTCTTTATGATCACCGGGAAGCATCGAGATGATACGTTCATTGAGATCTTTGACAGTTTCGTTCAGAGGAGCCATAAGAACAGCTTCAGAAACATATTCGAGGTATTCAGCAGATTTAGGATCATCAAATAATTTAGCAGGATAAACGAAATTCAAGACGGAATTTTGATCGTAGCAGACAATATCATCTGGAAGTTGGATTTTTGATGGACCAAAAGAACATTGAACTCGACCATTACCAACATCACTCAACCATGCAGAGTATGAAGGATCATTAGCAGCACGAACATTAGTTGTCAAAGAGTAAATCTTGAAGTTTTCTCTGAAGAGAGGAGAGCATAACAAAGAAGCTTCATAGGATGATCGAGCAGTTTCATGGCGCATGACAGGTAGTAGTTGTTTGAAGTCACCACCAAGGACAACAGTCTTGTTTCCAAATTTCGAATGATGTTCATCGATTCCAACCAAATTCCTAATCAAAGAAGCGACGTGTTGCAGGACAGATTTATGTTGCATAGGACTTTCATCCCAAATAATCAAATCAGCTTCAATAATTAGTCGAGCAAGTGGATCATTTGGAGCAATGTTGGGTTCTTGATGGATGTCCAAAGGAATTCGGAAAGCAGAATGAGCAGTTGTACCACCATCAAGGAGAATAGCAGCAATTCCAGTTGAAGCAACAGCGATGACCTTCTTTCCCATAGCTCGAAATCTTCTAATCATAGTGTTGTAGACGAACGTTTTGCCGGTACCACCACTACCTTGCAAGAAGAAAAGACGCTCACGGTTACGATCAGTTGGATTAAAAAGAGCTTGTTCCACTTTATCAACAAAAGCACGTTGTTCAGTGTTCAAGTTTTCATAGTCTTCAGCACCATCGTTAGAATCAGGAGGAAAAGCATCATTGATCGCATCCATCAAGTCATCTTCAGAAACATCAGGAAGTTTAAAATCAGCAGTGGTTTTTTGATGATGAAAGAGAATCGAGGCAATGTGAGCAAGAGCACGTTGAATTCGAATTTCCTTTGAGATATCAGCATTTCGATCGATGAGCAAATCACAGTACTTTTCCCATAAAGCTACAGCATCAAGAGGTTCGTTGTACACCAAAAGAAGAGCGAAAACAACACGGCATTGGCGAGGCATGAATTCTTTGGTAATTTCATCCATAGTTGTGTAGCAAATGGTATCATCAATATATAGATTTCGAGCTACAGCAGCAGCACGATAAGTTGGAAATACTTCTCCATTGAAAGTTCGAATAGCTTCATAATTTGGAGGACCTTTGACATGCTTGAGAAGTTCACGCATACAATAAAGTTCCACGTCACTTGGATAGATAGTACGAAGGCGGCCAACAACTTTTCGATCACGAACACGTCGATTCCATTTCTTGTTCTTGTAGTCCCATGTGTAATATTCATTTACTTGATGATAATATAAGTTGATGGAGCGAGTTGAAAGATCAGCAGCAGTGTAAACATTTGGATTTGCAGCAATTTCAGAAAGTTCTTGATTCACTAACTTGAAAAAAGCAGTAAGCCTTGAGACAGCTCGCGCTTCGGTTTCGGCACCGCTATTTTCAGTTAGGTTCTTCAATCTTTCTTCAGTGTCTTCAGGATTGAATATGACGTTGTGATTATCTTCAAGATGGACTTCATGTTCTTTAATTGAATGAGAGCATCGGGTCGTGAACATAGATAAGAGACTTTCAACAGCTTCAGCAGCACCAACGCATCTCATCTTTCGGAATTGGACGATTTCGTTATAGTCAACGACGTTGTTATTTTGAGTTGAATTCTTCATTTCACGAACAGAGACGAAGGCTTGATCATTTCCTTTGAAGATGTATTTGTACAAATATTTGATGCATTTGATTCCACCACAGTGTTCAACGTTGATATGCGAATTGTATTTCAAGAGCAAGTAACGATTATGTGCGATGATGTATTGATTTGTAATAGGAACATTACGACGTTTACCATTAGCACCAACTTCAACAGATCTACCATCATCTGGACGCTTCAATTGAGCATAACCATCGAGACGCATAACAGTTTCTTCAGTATAAGGCTTTGGGAAGTCCTTTCCACAAATGCCTGGTTGTTTTCCATTTCCGCAAACAGCTTTACATCTTTTTGGATCATGAACCATAAGTGTCATAACAGTATCATAGTAGCGTCGTTGATAGTCAGCATCGTAAGAAAGATCAGAATCATCAGGTTTGACAGGAATTTGAGCAGATATGAGATCATCGACTTCTTCAGGAATGTTGTACTTGTAGTCGTCTTCCATGATGAGGAGCATATGAAGATGTGGCATACCCCGTTTTTGATGTTCCAATGATACAGAGTAAGCTTTAACTTTACCAAGAGTATTCTTTTTCAAGACATCTTCAAGAAATTGCTTAGCCTTCAGGTTGAATACACGACAGATGAGATCAGGTCGATCAATCCAAGTTTCAGCGGGTTGATTGTTATCGCCACGTCGAAGATTTTCCGTGATTTCTCTCCACTTTGGGTTTCCAGTAAATGTTACGAAGAGTGAAGGCATGCCATGACGATTACAGAGAGCAATGTTGTCCTTGAACCTTTCTTGCATATAACGATTGCCACCACGGAAATTCTTGTTGAGCATCACGATTTTACCAAGCTTTTTACCACGAAGTTGTTCATCACGATCAATCCTTGCTTGTAGAGCATCACGAAGTCGGCTGCATTGTTCATATCGCTTTTGCTTTGATGGATCAGATTCAAGTTGTTCCAGCTTATCAAGACGTTGACGAAGCACATTGAGATGACCATTGATGATGAAGATTTGGCTGAGAGTTTTTTGGCCAGTTACAGGATTGAAGTTGTTCTTTTGTTGATCTGTACGATCATACAATAACGAAGTGTAGTGTTGCTTCATTGAAACGTTTTCATACTTCTTCGAAATTGGCAATTCTTCATCATCATCAAGTTCTTCAGCTTCAGAATCACTTCTAAATTCAGGATCACTTTCAACATCATTAGCAGTAAGATATCGAGTAGCAGGATCAAGCTTCTTGAGATTAGGATGCCATCCTTCTTGACCAAAGACGAAAATGAGAGGATAAGCAGCAGCATCAGCAAATGAATCGAAATGAGGAACATAGCGAATACTGTTGCTTCCATCTTTAGAAATTCCAAACCAAAGACCTTTTGGAGGAGCATCAAGATCATCAGAGCGATAGATAGAGAAAACTTGCCCATTGACGGTAGGAAGATTGAGACGTCCTGGATGAGTATGTTGATCATTTCCGTTTTCCCAAACCAAATAGAATTTTCTGAGTTCAGTTCCTTCAGCAGCACATTTAGCTTCTTCATCAGCAAGGATTTGTCTCATGTTTTTCAACATGTCAGCAAGAGGATGATATTGACGCAGCATAGCTTCTAACAATCCAATAAGATCTTTGTTCTTTGCGGCATCATCAGCTTTGAAATGTAATTTTTTAACAGCATCAGATAGTCGATTGTTGAGAGCTTGATCGGAGTCGATGCAGTAGTTTTGAGCAAAAGAAGGAGCTTCTCCATCCATAGGTACCAAATCACCTGCATTATGACGTAATTCCCCTTCAATCTTGAAAGCATCAGCATGTCGAGTAACCTTTGCTTGTGTTGAAACCATTGCCATTAAACTATTGAATTGTTTAGGATGAGTCCAGAAATCGCTGAAGGAGGCAATTTGATCCCATCGAGCAGGCATCGGAGGAATATCAGGCATTGGAACAGCACCTTTAGCACAACAACCACCCAAAGATTCACAATGGAAGAGGAAAGCATTACAATAATGACATCTTTTATTCATAGGACCGAGATAATGTGGATCAGGATTGATTCCAGAGCTTCGAAGTCCAATAGGTTTGCCAAGTCGAAGAGTTGAGTTTCTTTTTGATGTCATTCTTTCATCATATAATCTTCTTGTATTATCAGTTCTTGGTATGATTCTTTGAGATTTTCTTAGAGGTACAGATGGTTGAGGTGTCGATAATGGTGCAGCTTGAACATGTTGAATCAAATCATTCTCAGCTGGAAGTTCAAGTTGAGATGGATCAATAAGAGGAAGTGGTTGGTTCAGTTGTCTTTCGAAAGCTGTAGGTAACCATGTATCAAGATTCGTACGATGCCATTCATCTTTGTCTTTATTCAACTCATATAGCATGTTCAACAAATATTGCATTCGATATCTTTCAGTGGCCATGTTGAGACGATGATCAAATTTCATTGAGTAGCCGTGGAATGCGAGATTTTCAGCGATTAGAAGTTTATGAGGTCCACAGTTAAAACCATCCCGTTGAAAATCAAAAGTTGAAGTGTCAGCTCTTCGAGGTACAATGTGGTGATCAATGATTTCAGCAGCTTTGAGTTTTTCAATAATGGATGTACATAGAGCAAGTTCGTCAGCATAAATTTCTCCAGAAGTAGCAGCAGATTGAAGAGTGTCATAGTAATCTGCATGACCAAGCAACACATGAATAGCAAGAAGAGTCCAGTGATTTCCATTCATAACGTTGAGAGGACACAAAATAAGTTCAGGATTATCAGGATACACGAAGAGGAAGTTTTTTATGTTTACATTGACGTTGTTAGCATGCGAATGGACAAAAAGCGAATCCAACACAGCGATTCTTAGAAATGTTCCATAGCGAACAGCGTGTCCAGCCATAGCACCAAGATATGCAAGCATTTTAACATCATTGAACCATTCATTCCTATCACGTTGATAATCACTTTGAATTCGGACATGATGGAATGGAAGTCGTTCATAATCAGGTGGTTCAATAAATGCATTGTCATCATCAAGCATCAAAGAATCATCATGTTCATGAGCAAATTCAGCACCTTCTTCGATAACACCTGAGACTCGAGATTGATGATCCTGAAAAACAAATGAATAAAGACATTGAAAGAAAAAGCATTCGAAGTAAATGGTTTGATTAAAAAACAAAAGGATAAAACATACGATATCATGTTCAGAATGATGTTGACAATCATCGTCATCGATTACAATATCATCGGTATCATTAGCAGTTTCTTTGTTTACAGTTGAGCCTCGAGATTGATGATCCTGAAAAATAAATGAAATAAGACTTTGAAAGAAAAAGGATTGCAAGTAAATGGTTTGATTAAAAAACAAAAAGATAAAACATACGATATCATGTTCAGAATGATGTTGACAATCATCGTCATCGATTACAATATCATCGGTATCATTAGCAGCTTCTTTGTTTACAGTTGAGACTGGAGATTGATGAACCTGAAAAACAAATGAATAAAGACATTGAAAGAAAAAGCATTCGAAGTAAAAGGTTTGATTAAAAAACAAAAGGATAAAACATACGATATCATGTGCAGAAAGATGTTGACAATCATCGTCATCGATTACAATATCATCGGTTTCTTTAGCACCTTCTTCGAAAACAGCTGAGGCTTGTGAATGAAATACCTGAAAAATAAATGAAATAAGACTTTGAAAGAAAAAGGATTGCAAGTAAATGGTTTGACTATAAAACAAAAGAAAAAACATACGATATCATGTCCATGTTCATGTTGACAATCATCGTTATCATCAAATTTGTAAGCATTAGCTACTTTATGTTCGGTATCAGCAAGAGCATTACGTTTTGCATTAGGTTCAAGTACATCTTCATTAGCTCGTCGTTTGATAGCAGCAGTTCGAGTTGTTGGTGAAGCTGTTTGATCAAGTTCATTATCAGTTGATTGAATAGCTCGTTTATCCTGAATAATATAATAATTAAGCAATTGAAAGAAAAGCATTTTGAGGAAAAGCATCTCAAGCAAAAGTTAATAAACAACAAATACGCAAGGTGAAGCAACTAAAGGCTAACTGCAGAAGGTTAAGAAAAAAACAAATAACAAAAAAATAACGCTTACAATAATATGTTCAGATTCATGTGAATTTTGTGCTTCAGTTGTATCCATAGCTTCACCATTTATCGTTGCTGTTGTAGTTGTTGGTTGTGGAGCAGTTGAAGGTGTTGTTGAATCATTTGATGGTCTTCTTCGAGCTTCTTCTTGAGTTCTCACTTTTCTTTTTGCCGTTGCATCTCTAGCTTTTGTTGCAGATGATTTCTTCCTTTTTGGTGGCATCGTTGTTAAATGATTACTAAAAAACAAAAAATAAAAGAATCTCAAGGAAAAAAATATCACGGAAAAAACATTATCCAAAATAAAAATGTTTGACGAAAAAAATATGCGAAAATAAAGCGCCTTCAAAAGCGTGTGATGAAGAAAAAAAATTGCAGCAGTCAAGCGCCTTCACCATAGTTCCGCTCTCCCAAAGCGAAAAACGCAGGTTGCGAAAAAAATTTTATTTTTTGGAAAAAATTTGACATCGAAAAACATGCTCGCCTAACTTTTCTGAGAAGCCCAGAAACTTTTATTCAAAATCTAAAAGCAAAATCAAATTCGTCATATATCGGTACTATTACTGACGGAAAGTTTCAGCCATTTTCCGAGGATAGAAAAAAAGTTTTAGTCAAAAAACATGTTTTTTTGGTCAAAAAAAATTTTCATATTATTTGAGAATTGTTGACTATATAATGATCCCCATAGTCTACGGATTCAGAATCTGTAAAAAAAATTGATATATACGTAGCCGGAAAAATCAGGATGGAGAAACCCCTCTTACTTTTTTGTGTAAAGAGAATAAAATATCTTTAGTTTAAAGAACCGGAATAGAAGTTACATCAGTAACAGTACTAACATACAAAAAAATAATTTCATTTATTTTATTTTTAAAATACATATAATAAAATGCCTCGTCTTTGCCATCAACAAAGGAAGAAAAAATACAAAATGAAAAACAAAATACATATTATAATAATTTCCATTTAGAAATAAACAGTTCTTCTAAAAAAATATTTTTTTGTTAAATTTTTAGAATCATTTTGTAATTATGTTTTTTTTGCCCACACAAAAGAGATTAAACATTTAATAAGTTTATTATTTTTATAGTACACACAAAATTAATTTTTTTAAACATATATATTAAATTAAAATTTACAATACAAAAAGGCTACAAAAAGAGACAAAAAAGTTGACGTCGATAGAATATCATAGAATGGAAGTAAAACAAAAAATATTAAACAGAGACACGTACTAGTAATTATTTTTTTAAATTTTTTTATTGGACACTGGAAAAAAAGTTTAATAGACAAATAAAAAAAATTAGAAAGAAATTAATGGAAAATGAAAATAGCAAAAGCTTATTAATTTTTAGGCCTCAAAGTGGAGTTTTTGCTTTTCAACGAAAACTTTTACCATTTTTTATTTTCCACTAACAAAAAAAAAACATTGAGATATAATTTTAGAAAAAAAAAATTAAGTAACATTTTTTTATTATTATTTAAAACCTGGCAAGTGTAAGATCAGCAGCAAAAACAAAAAGAGGCGCAAAAATGGCTAAAATAATATATGACTCACAAATTTTTGGAGCTCTCGTCGCTCGATTTGTTGCTGCTCGAACTTGGCTTGATGAAGCTCCACCATTATTATTTTGAACATTTGTGCTTTGTTGGTCATTTGAATTTATTTCCGGCCAACAATCTGGGCAACTATCAGCTAATGATCGAGTTTGACGAGTGGAATAATCAGCTTTAAGTTGTTTAGCAGGATCGTAATAATCATAAAGTTTAATTTGGGCGGGTTTTTGGTCAGCTATTTGATAAATAGCATTTGAATATAATGATAAACAAATTGGGTTTTCATCAAGCTAAAAATTTTGTTTGGATGTAAAAAAATAATGCTAATTTTTTTTAAATAAAACTTTATTTATAAAATTTTTTTTAGACTCACCGCATTGAAATAAATATTCATTCTTGTGTCATCTTTATCCAATTCAACCTTTTGCAAATCTTCAATATTTGTAAGTTTATCAACATCTTCATTATCAAATTGATAACCGGATAAAGTATCAATTTCTGCCACAGCCATATTGGATCGTTCTCCGAATTTCGTGTAATTACAGCACAAATTTAATTCCATTCGATTGCCTGATTTTTGTTCCTTTAATTCTTTGGTACAAAAGAATGGAGCATCATCTCGCATATTTTGTCGATAATAAGTGTATTGAACTTGGGCGAATGCTACTCCATGTCCAGAAGCGTGGACATTGATGGAGGAATCGAGATTGGTGATCTAAAAAAATTTATTTTTTTGGGAGATTAAAATGAAATTTCTTTGAAGATTTTGGAATGCTTACTTCATAACTTTGTAAAACGATGGCATTTTGATTAGTAATGGAAAAATTATGATTTTCTTCTCCACTTTGAATTGAAAATTCCATTGCCAAATTAGGAGAATATGCTTTTTGAGCATAATTTCCTAAACCTTGTAAAGCCATAACTGTATCTTGAGTGGATGAAAATCCTCCATTCGCATTTCGTTGACCACTCAACCATCGAACAATGGGCAATCCTTTTTCGGTATTGTTCATCGTCATGTAAGTCAATAAAGCGTATGAAGTCATTTCAACATCAGCTGGAGGAGGTTGATAAAAATATTGAATGGATGAATCTTTTTTGTTTGGATTATTGGTTTCATTAACTTTTGAAGCCCAATGAATTCCACCATCAGCTTCTTGAATTTGTAAAGCTTCCAAAAGTTTTAATGCTTCAGGGGCTTTAGAACTTTTTGCTAAATGCAAAGCATAAGTTGCTACAGCGAGATTATAAGGATCATCCGAAACATTATCCAAATTATTTTCTAAATATTCCACAGCAATTTTATTATTGACATTATTTTCAAGTAATGCAACAAGGACATAAGCAGTAAGACAATATCCACCTTCTTTGGCTCCACCTTGCATATCTTTATGATGAACTTCTCCATGTTCCGCAAATGCACCGGATGGAGTTTGTTTGGAATTTAAAAATGCTATGGCATTTTCAATTACAGCATTATCAACAAAAATAAAATTTGATGCTTGTTTAAAACTTTTTGTTACAAATGCTGTCAACCATGTGGATCCATGAGAATCAGATTGACCAAATGCAGAGAAAGAATGATCATCGCGACTTGAAAAAACGATTATTTTTAATGTCACGAAATTTCATAACGAAAAAAAGATCTTACCGATAATTTAATTCTCGTTGATAACCTTGTTCCATAAATTTCAAAGCTTTTGCTTCAAGTGTGGCTGTTTCACGTTGGGTTGCTTTTAAATATTTTAATACAACAATATTTGGAACAAAATTCAACATATTTTGTTCTCCACAACCATATGGCATACGAACGAGATTTTCAATATTAGAAAGTACAGGGCCCATAATATCACCAATTATATCAACTTTAGCTGATCGACTATCTTCCACGACATCATTGGGAAATTCAAGTTCAACGTTTCGACTTGTAAGGGTTTCATTTTGAGCTGATTCAGGTTGGCTTAAATCAAATACAATTGGAACATTTCGATCTACTCGATATCCTTCAGGTTCAACTTTAAGTGGAACTTCAATGGCATCTCCAGCTTGACTGGCTTGGGCAACGACCGAAAGTTTAACATTTCCAATTTTAGTTAGGACAATTGGGAAATATACGGCCTTGGAAACTCCTCCAGGAACAGAAACTAAGCGGACATTGTAATTTTTATCCATTTTGCTAAAAAAATACTTGTTTTAATTATACAAATTTTTTGAATATGGAAAATATAAAAACTTTGGAAAAATTCATTTTGAAACTCCAAGTCACAGAAAGAAAGCAAATTTTGACTTACTTTTTCTTAATGCTTCCATCTTTTTGAAGGAAATTAAATCCAACCCCATCATGATATTTCAAAGTCACAGTGACATCTTGTTCATTTTCCAAATAATTAAATACTAAAACTTGAAGAGCAAATTTTTCGCCTCGTTTAACCGAATATGGAAGATTCAAACGAATAAAGAATGGACGGAAAACCTTTAATTTTGATGTGGATGGAGCAACACCAAGTCCACTATTTTCATTGATTGCAAATGCCGAAGCAATCCATGATGTAATTGTATCGGGTGCTTTAGCTTCATATGTTACTTCACCATCGTTACTAAAAATTAGAAAAAAAATAAGTATGAAAAAATTTAAAAAATACAAAGTTTAAATTTTTTTTGTTATTATTTACTCGCTGACACACGCGCACATTCATTCCATTCAAACTTTTAAAACTCATAATTAAGTGAGTTAGCTTTCTTCAGAGAATTACCCTTTTTGTTTTGTTATAATTAAATTAATAAAAATCCAAACATCTGGAAAGTTTTTTCTAACAGAAATTTGAGAAGATTCTGCGACCAAATTTTGACTTTCTTCTCCACCTGCATCATCATCTTGCGATTCCTCATCATATTCTAGAAAAAACATATACTCTATTTTTTTTACATTTAAACATTTAAGAGAGAATGATGAGAAGAAAAGAAGACATTGACAAGAAAAAATTTCAGCAAATAATTTTTTGTTTGTTTGTGCTGTTTTACAAAGTTAGAAAATTATTGCCTCTGTGCATTTACACAAACATCAATCAACTCGAGTGACCTACGAATTAAAATTTAAATTTTCAAACACCCATGTTTCTGGGAACTTTGTTCGAATTTGGTGTTGAGATTTATCGTCGCCTTTTTTAAGATATTCTTCTTGAATAGGATCATGATCTTTTGAAATCACATATCGACCAAGGGAATTAGTTGGCAATGCTTCAAATGGTGCACCAAGTGAATCTCCAAGTGGTTCAGCAAATTCACGTCTCATAGCTTCAAAGGAAAAAAACTTTGTTTATTAATAAAAGTAAAGATTAGAGAGAGAGAGAAAAGGGTCCATTCAGAATACTTTAGAAAACTAAAAGACGCCACACAAAAAACCGATCAAGAAAAACAAAGAAGAAGAAAAACGAGAGTGCTCAGAAACAGCAAAAAATGGTGAAGTGCTATTTAAAAACTCTATCAGTGTCACCTACGAAATTAAATTTAAATTTTCAAACATCCATGTTTCAGGAAAATTTGTTCGAATTGGTTGTTGTGATTTTATTGGAGATTTGTCGTCTTTTATAAGATTTTCTTCTTGAAGTGGATCATTAAGAATCATGTATCGACCAAGTGAATCAGTTGGTAATGGCAGTCCATCTGGACCAACATAAATCCCAGCTTGAAAAAAAAGAAAAAAATTGTTAAAAAAGAAGATTTAATAGAGATAGGAATAAAATGGGGCCATTTTAGAAAGTAAAAGACGCCACAAATAGACTCAAACAATAATCACAAAAAAAATAACAAGAAAAATTTGAATGCTATTCTCAAACAAAAAAATGTGGATTTTGTTTCACAAAACCTATGACCTACGATATTAAAAGTAAATTTATATAAACCCATGTTTCAGGAAATTTAGTTCTAACATGTATGGAATTTATTGATTTTTTCATAACAATTTCTGAATCCGCTTGTTTGATTGTTTCTGTTGTTAGTAGCGGTTGACCATCAGAATAAATTGTAAATCCTTCGGCGGCATCTCGAGGAGGTGAAAAATAATGGACTTTAAAAAAATGAATATTAGAAAAAGAAAAAGCTTAAGATAAGGAAAAGGATTCGCAAAGAGATTAAAAAGACGCCACAGAGACTAAACTAAACACATAGCAAAACAAGAGAAAGAGAGGGGCGGACACATTTAATAAATGCCACAAAAAAGACAAAAATTACTTCAAATTTGCCAACACACAAAAATGTTTGTAAAGTTAAAAAAAGAGTGAATGATAAAGAAAAATTTTTAAGGAAAAAGAAATTTTAAAAAAAAGATTGTAACCTTTTAAGAAAAGAAGTATGAAAAATCAAAGTTTCTTGAAATTTTGTCAGAATTTGATTTATTTTTGATCTTTTTAGTCTTTCCTTATTTTCATTTTCGTTAACAATATATTGTACATCTAAATATCGACAGAGAATTTTGGTTGGAGCAGGACCAAATGCTTCATTTGAAAAGTATACATATGGAATTCCGTTCTCATCAGTTATAAGCGGCTCGTCGTTCCCAGGTAAATCCAACACTTAAAAAGCTATTATTGAAAGAAAAATAAAGAGAGAAAGGAAGAAAAATATGTTGCAAAGTTCTTCACTTTGACGTCACAAAAAAAAAGGACAAAAAATCACTCGAAGTGCGCAATCACATTTGAATAAATCAATGAGGTTTTAGGTGAAGAAAAAAAAGAAAAGTAAAAAATTTTTTAGAAGAACATAGAAAAAAAGAAAGAACAAATTTTAAACTTTTCGCTAAAATGATAGTAAAAATCCAAGTTTGTGGAAATTTTGTACGATTTTGATTAATTTTAGGCTTCTGTGGCTTTTTTTCAGCTTTGTCATTCAAAGAAAGTTCTGGATGAATAATGCGTGCAATAGTATCAGTTGGAGCGGGAGCATAAACTCCACTTGAAAATAAGACATATGGAGTTCCATACTGATCCGTTATTATCATATCTCCAATTTTAAAGGGTTCTTTTACAGGAAATCCTAAATCTTAAAAAAAAATTTTAAGAAAGACTGAAAAAAGATAGAAAGAAAAGAAATTTAAAAACTTTTCATTTTTGACGAAAGATAAGACAAAAGTGAAAGTGCAAAAAATTTCACATGTTAAAAACCACCTAATTTGGTTAGTAAAATTTTCAAAAAAAAAATATTTCAATAAAAACCTTTCAATTAAAATATTTTGAAAAATCCAAGTTTCTGGAAATTCTTTTCGAATTTGAATTTGTTGCTTTTTTTCATTTTGAAATTTTTTAGTGGCAACATTTTTAGATACTACTTGGGGTTCATCCTCCATAGGAATTGCAGTTCTTGGTACCATATCAAAAAGAATATTCGTCATCTTCATCTTTCCTTTGACCAATATTGCTAAATGGAAACAAGTGTGGTTTTTAAAAAAAAACAGAAGAAAATTTCTGAGGAAGGAAAAAAAGATTAAAACTTTTTCACTTTTTTGACGCCACAAAAAAAATGTTACTAAAACACGGCACTCAAAAACTCAAAATGGCTAATTCTGTTAATAAAATTTCCAAAAAAAAATGTTCAATAAAAACCTTTTAAGAAAAATGGTATGAAAAATCCAAGTTTCTGGAAATTCTTGTCGAACTCGTAGTTGTTGTTGTGATTGCTTTGATCCACTTTGAGGTTTTATAATTCCTGCTTCAGCCATTTGTGGCGCTCCATCTGAAGCAATCATAAATACTGGAGCATCCACATTTCTTAGTGCATACATTACTAAAGCGTGTGTTCAAATTTTAAAATACATTGCAAAAAAAAAGAATTCGGAAGAGAAAAGAGAGATAAAAATAAAATGGAAAAGTTAGAACGTTTTCACTAAACTTTTTGACGCCACAATTAAAAGACAAAAGTTCAAAGACAAAAAAGTTAGATAAATAATTCATTCAAGATTTTTTAATTTTGTCGATAAAAAATAATAAGAAAAAAGTGTTTTTAACCTTTTGAGAAAAAAATTATGAAAAATCCAAGTTTCTGGAAATTTAGTTCGAACTTGAATGCGTTGTTGTTGCTTTGATTCACTTGAACCTCTTGCTTCTTCAACAGGAGGTCCATCAGATAACATATTAACCACAGGGGCACCATCATCCATATATCTTTGATACATTGCTAAAGTTGCTAATTTAATAATAATAATAAAGCAACCTTATTTTAACGAGAAATAAATAAATAGAAGACATTAAAGAATGAAAAAAGGTTAAAGTATGGTCACATCTTTAACGCCACGAATCAACAAATACAAGAAAATCACTCCATTCAAAATCACTCAAAAATTCACAAAAGCAAATTTTTTTGTAAAAAAATAAATAAAAAAGTTAATAAGTTTTAACCTGTTAAGAATGGTATGAAAAATCCATGTTTCAGGGAATAATTGTCGAAGCTTAGGTTTAACAATATCATTTGCAATTCCACCCGGCACCATTGGAGCCTGAGGAGCAGGCGCTGGAGGAGCAAAATCAGCAACAGGTAGGGCAGCTTTATTCAACATCATCCCAGGAGCTCCAGCAAGTCCACGAAAGTGATGAAATCGGAAAGCTAAATCAATCCGAGGACATCAAACAAACTTGTGGAGAAAAAAAAATTGTGATTTGATGCAGAAAGAAAAAAAAGACCCAAATTCCAATAAATGCGTGCTACCGTAGAAGTTTTTTTTTGCTTGCTGCGTGAGAACTTGGAAAAAAGAAAACAACAACAGACAACATTGACACAGGCACACATACACCTTGCATTCTCTCACTCTGACATTTATGTTACTAAACCAATTTGAATATTTTTGTAATACTTTTTTGTTTCTGTGGTGTGTGACTCACTCAGTGTTGGGTGAACGAATAATTTCCCAAACCCATGTCTCTGGGAAATCTTTACGAATTTGTAAAGTTTTTGCTGATTGTAGAGATACATCTGCTGCGGATGCTGCTGCACCACCAAAACCTGCACCTGGAGGTGGAGCAGCGGCGGCGAATGCCATTTCCATCATAACTATAAAATAAAAAAGCGTGGGTTTTTTGTTTGTTAAAAAAAATAGCTTTTTGTGCAACTAAAAAATCAAGCAAACACAAAAACAAGAAAACAGGCACTCAGAGAAAGCAGACGACACATTCAAAAAAGCAAACAAACACAAAAATTGAAAAAATTAACATAAAAAAAGGTGCAAAACAAAAACAAACTTTGTAATAAAATCATTGTTTGTAGTCCAAATCCATGTTTCAGGAAATTTGGATCTCAATTTGTTGCCACCAGAATTTGTTGCGGATGCAGCAATAGCAGCATTAAATAAACCAATGGCACCATCCTTAGTGCCAGCATTTCCACTGCCTCCATATACACCAAAGCCACCCATGCCTAAAGGATTTACACGGCGTCGTTGAAGTTCTTTAAATAAAATTTAATAAAAAGCGTTAAAGTTTTGCAACAAACAACAAAAAAGCAACAAAAAAGCAAAAAACAATGCGAAAAAAATGATAGACGAAGGACAAAACAAAAAGATTAATTTGCTGGATAGAGAGAGGGTGCAAGGAAGGAAGAAAAGCAGAGGAAATGAAAAAGAAAAAAACTAACCGATTGGTTCAGGTTCAGAATAAAGGAATGCATCGGTAAGAACCACGAGGCCGGCATTCTGAAAATATTAATGGTTTGGTTGGATTGAAAAAAAAGTCAGGAAAATAAAAAAAAGTGAAAAAAAGTGAACGAACTTCAAAAATGCTTTCAGCATCTTTTCCACCAATTCCCCACCATGGATGCCAAATGGATCGCTTTTTTCTGAAGACTACTCCTTCCCATGGACGAAATCCACGAGAATTTCCAGTTTCATATTCTTCAACATCTTGCTCAATCTAAAATCGTCAAAATTTTCATAAATATTTTATTGGTCGAAAATGAAGGAAGTTAGTTTTACCATATCTCGAGTGATATCATTTCCAGATTTTAATAATAATACACTTTGATCCACAGCTAATAGACCAACCAATGAATCGGGATCAGCTTTAACATTGAATTTAACGGTGGTGCCAGGTTCAACTGAAGTTTTATCAAGGGAAAGGGTCACCTAAAAAATCAGAGAGATAAATAAACTTTTTAAAATTAAGCTTTTCTTTTTTAATTTTGTGATGGTTCGAAGCAATTTTACTTAAATTTTTTTTGGTCTCCAGAGTATTTTTTTAAAAATATTAATAAGTTTGTTGAGATATTTTAAAATAAAACTTTTGTATTTTTATTTAGTTATGCGTCACAAAAATTTTTTGTAGTTCTTTTTTTAATTTCATGATATGAGCCAAAATATTAAAAACTTACTTCATTTTTAAATAATCCATTAACTTTGAAATCTAATGCATCAACTAAGATCTCTTTATTGGATGCACGAATAGCATAAACGACTAATCTTGATTTAGGTGCCATTTCATTTGTTGCTGTAAAAGTTACGGTTGCTAAATCACCATTAACTTGAATTTCTTGACTTAAAACCACTGAACCACGTGAAATAACTTGATAAGTTAAAACGGATAAACTTTCAGTGGATTTAACTGAAAATGAAAGAATTTTTCCAACATCCACTGCTCCTTCATTATCCGCTAATAATTGGAGGTATGAATTTGAAGGAGATTTGCTTGCATCAACGTAAAGGGAAGTCCATGGAAAATCTCCGGCAAGGAAATTATCTTTTCCAGTTCGATCATAATGGGCTTCAACTCTAGCGGAAGTACAATTAAGTGGAGGTTGAAGGGTTAATATCGCGGTTCCATGAGCATCCAAATCAATTATTTTAACTTCTTTATCTTCATGTTGTCCAGGCGAACTTGGATCATATGGATAATTAAAGAATGTCGTAACTTGAACTCGACGAGGTACGGTTGCTTTTACAGGAGTGTCATCCATTTGTTTTAGTGCGACAACAACATTATAATTAAGACCGGGTTTGAAAGTATCACCTTGCTTTTCAACTTGAAGCTTTACATCATGTCGATAAGCCACAATTTGAGTGGTTCCATTTCGTTGAATATCAGTTAAATCTTCAGTTACTGTAGCTAAAATTCGAATCGTGCTTCCACCATAATCCATAATTAATTTATGCTTTTTTAATTCATCATTTGTAAATACCACTGTAGCTTCACCTAAATTATTTAATTGAATAGTTCGTTCAATTTGTGATTCAGTTTCCGCGGGTGCAGTGGAGCCATCTTCATTCACAGACATTGGTCGACTAAATGGATGCCAACGATGAAAAGGCAATTCTAAAGTTACTTTAGCTTTTCCTGATACACCTTTTCCATAAGTATATTTTGCATCAATAAGCACAGAAAGATCATCAGTAATCGTAATAAATGATGGAGTTTTAATATTTACATCAAATTTAGGTAAAACATATTTATCCACGGTGAAACCCTTTTCAAATTTAATTCCTGATTTTGTATTAACAATAATTTTCCAATCTCCAAGTGGAGGTTCAGTGGAAAGTTGTAAAAATCCGCTGAAGACACCTTTGGTTAAAGCTTGATCATTTAATTGAGTGATAATATTTTGATTTGGATCTTGAATTTGAATTGAAATTACATCATTATATGGTTTTAAACTTGGAGTTACAACAATTGCTCGATAATTCACTTTTGAGCCAGGTTTATAAATTGCTTTATCAGTTTGAACAAAAATTGATAAACTTTTTTGATTAAATGAAATCGATTTTTCATCTTCAAATAAAACTCTGCTATTAATGGTTTCACATCGAACATAAACTTTATATTCGCCTGGTACTAAACTTTCAGGTGAAAGATTTGGAATTTCAATAGTTTGTGGAATTCCAGCTTTAACATTGTTGACAACTCTCGCGCCAATGGTTTCATTTTGAGTTGTTCTAACTTCCACTCGAATTATGTGATCCGTTTCTTGACTTTTAAGAATGTTGACGGAAACCGAATAAGGAAGGCCAGGGCGAACTACGCTAGGAGCTACAACCATGTAAGTACCAGCGCTAAAAAAATGGACATTAAAAAAAATGGGGAAACATAAAAAAATTTTGTAAGGAAATCGAAAATTTTTAGTTTTCGTATTAAAAGCCAAAAGAAAAATTTTTATAATTAACTTACTAATGTTTTTCTGGAGCAGGAGTCATGGTTGGAATTAATACTGGCATTTGTTCGGTTACTATTGGAGGCGGAGGTGGAGGAGAATTATTATTATTATTATTTGTTTCATTTCCATCTAACGACGATAGCGATGGATCAGGTGCTATCGATGACCCTGATGGTCGCACTTCAGCTGATACAAACCCTGCTGGAGCAGCCGCGGTGGATGGTGGTTGTAATTCTGGAGCTACAGTAGTTTTTCCTTCATCTTTTTGAGCAGCAATAGAAAATGACCCGTATGAAATAAGTAGAAGAAATAATAAACATATCCTTGTTGATGAAGGAATTAATAATAATCGAGGACGACGCAAACGCGTCATTTTTATTTGAAAAATTCAAACAAATTATTATAATACTTTGTAGGTTTTGTTTTTCGTTTTTCTTTCGACTAAAAAAAAATGAGGTGAAAAAAAGGTATAAAGGTGTAATTTTAAAACGGCAAATATTGAGGAAAATTGAAACTCGTTTACGCAAAAAAATAATAATAAAAGAATGTGAGTAACAAACAAAAAGAAAAATTGAGGAAAAGAATAAAATAAAAAGGTCAAGATGAGAGCAAAGAAGAGAAAGAAAAAAGCAAAAGTAAACTAAAATTTTCATTTTTAGTATTACCAAGGATTAAAGACTGGAAGCTACTTGGACCTTAGAGTTACTTTATATAAATTATAAAAAGGTCAAAATTAAGGAGAAAAACGAAAGAAAAAGAATTTAAAAAATATCAGATGTTCATCAAGAAAAACTATAGTCAAGCAATATTCGAAGGGAAAATTATCCAACATGTGGCTCATGAATGACGAAAGCCACAAAAGCTTTATCAAATCAAAAAAAAAGGCATCTTGAAAAAAAAGAGAGAAAAAATGAGGTATTCAACATGGAATTAGGAAGTTATAACAAAATTTACAAAAAAACTTGAATCAAGAGTTTTATGAACTTAAAAAAATAGGCGGTGGTCGTGAATCTTTTAATATAAAAAATGAATAAATAAACTTAAAGAACCTCAAAATCAAAGTTTTTAAGTATGAAAAGTACGAATTCCATAAATTGGCCTTTTCGATTCAAAAAAAGAAATTCTTATGTGCCACTAAAAATAGGGAGTTTCGTTAACATCAAAAATGAAGAAGTGGCAACATATCTATTTATATACATACTTATTTTCTCAATCAACTTTTGAACTTTGACTTTAACTCTTTTTATTGCATTCCTTCATTTTCATCAAAAATGAGAAAAGATGGGCAAATGTCAGTCAAGTCAGTAATCAAAAGTTTCAAATTACTTCACAAAAAATGGTTTGAAAAAAAATATTGCTGTTTGGACTCAATTTAAAAATTCCTCAAATATTTTTGCAGCAAAAAAAAAGAAAAAACAAAGTCTCAAGTTTTCGTTCGAACTTCGAACCATGCAAAAAAGGCATATGTTCGAAGTTAATTTTTTTTGAAAGAATGTCCGCCGTGATTTCTGAAAAGGCTTTAAAAATTTATATATTTGATTTATGCAATTTTTTTCTTTTCTTTTGACTCTCCTGTGGCTATTATATTGGTTTAGGAAGGAAGCGGAATAATCCAAGCCAACTTATTTAAATTTGACCGAACTTTTTCAAAAATGAACAAATAAAAAAGTGACCATTCTTAAAATAAAATAATGAAACATGAGGAATTTTTTTCTGGTTTTAACTTGTGCTAGTGCTGCCATGCCAAATAATGTATGCAATTTGATCCTCAATTTTTTAGCTTCTAACAAAAAACTCATGAAAGCAAGGAAAAGTAGAGTCAAGCACTATGGCAAAAAAGAAGCATGGGATTAACAAATAAGTGTTTGAGAATTTACTCAAACAGCGGCTTTTATTTTGGTATCTCAAGAGAAAAAAATAGAGAAATTCAGAAAAAAAAACCAAGATCTGTATTTTAATTTTCTTTATTATTTTTTTTAGAAAAGGAGGGTTATCGTAATCGAAAAAAGTTTCATTATGAAAAAACAAAATGAGGCATTATATTCTTATTTTTATCTTTAGATAAAAGCCTATGATTGATAGCCAATTGAGCCATGAGAAACTCATGATTTTGCCAAAACAAAAAAATCTTATTCTAATTTTAAAAACCTAAATATTATTTTTTTCCTCAACCATCCTCAATCAATCAACCATCATATTCATTACGAAAAGAAAAAAGCTAAACAAAATCACGAGTTTTTAAAAAAAAAATTATTATCCTTGTCGTTGATGTTGTTGCTAATCTTTTTCTCCCTTCAAAAAAAAAAAGAAGCTTTATGTTAGTAAAAATAAAGAATAACAAAGAACAAAAAAAATGAAACACGTTTCAGGTAATCCTGTGTTTCGTATTTTTTATTTTTGAGTCTTTCGATCAATCGATCTTTCACAATTTTTTTATTTATTTCAAAGTTGTCTTTCTTTGATCTCTTTTTTTCGAAGAAAAAAAAAAGAAGCAAAAAGGCAATAAACCCCGTGGCGATAACAACGACGACCACAAAAAAAGGAGACGTTTATCCTCCTCTCATTTTTTTTCAACAAAAAATAAATAATAAAGAAAAATTAAAAAAGTCTGACATTGAAGAAGAAAAAAAGCAAAATACGCGCAATAAGGATGTTTTTTGATTTGTTTTAAAAGAAAAAAAATTCAAAAAAAAAATTTTTTTTTCTTTTACGATCATCGACGACAAGCGACAATCTGGGGGATTAAAGACACAGCAACAACAAAAAAGTGATACAAAAAAGCAATGATCAACAACGAAGGGTTCATAGAAGAAGAAAAAAAAAGATTGGCTAACCATCGGCAGCTCCTTTGCTAATAATAAACTGAAGATAATCACCAACAACTATTTACTTACAAGTTGTTAGAAACAAAGGCTTAAAAAAAAGCGATAAGTATTACAAAAGCTAATATTGTAGTAGCAATAATAATTTTAGTAATTCAAAATTTTTATTTTTGGAGCCTTACATCTCAAAATCTGATTTGAAAAAGATAAAACAAAGTTAACAAGTTTTAAAAAAATGGAATGATCATTAAAATTTAATCAACTTTAAAAATAAAGGAATTCACAATCTGAAGCCTTTTTTATGGAATAAGTTCTATTTTCGCGTCTTCATCAAAAAGAGACAATAAGATTTTATAAAAGTTCGAAAAAAAGCATGATAACAAAAATGATACAAAAAATTCTGGGTCTTTATAGAAATTTTTTAAACAGAAAAAAACACAATAAAATGAGTCATCTGTGTTTAAAAAAACGAACAGACGTTTTAAATTAAAAAAATCTAGACGTAGTTAATGCAAAAGTTTGACAAATGATGATGAAAAACAGAAGGGCGGCTTTTTTTTTTGTTGAATTTAACGAACACAAACACTTTTTGAATTCCAAAGAATTCAATTTGGTTTAATGGAAGTAAATAAGTTTTTATATAAATAAGTGTTTACATGTTTATGTAATAATGTTTTTGGAATGAAAAAGATGTTCAATGGTTTAATGATAATTTGACTTTTGGTTTTTGGATAAATTTAAGGAACGAAAAAAATTATTCTTAAAGTAAAAATTTTATATGGTTGCAAAAATAAAAACGAGCTCTTTGTTGATGTTTTTATAGGATGAAAAAAAGAAAGATAACTTTTTCACTGATGTTTACGTAATTTTTCTTTATCAATTTCCACAAAATTATTTTATTACTTAAAAATCAACAAAAATTATCAATGCTCCCGCCAAAAAAAGTTAGAAAAAATCATACCTAGCTTTTCTTTGATAAGAGAAATTTTCGCAATGATCGAAAAAAACATTGACGTAAAAGCGCCACTTTTCAGTTAAAAAAATCATAAAATAAAAAACAATCTTTCAATAGAAAAAAGAAGAAGATTTTTCAATCAAAATGAAAGGCAAAAAATGAGGCAGCGATTGATTGAACGGTCTCTATATTTTTTTTCTTCATTCATTTACGATAAACAACTGTCAAAAAAAAAATACATACATATTTATTTCTTTATTACGTAAGAGAGAGAGAGAAAATGAAAAAAATGAAAAAAATAAAAACTCATATACATATATTTTAAGCAGCGGCGGCATATTTATAGTTTTATTTATCTCCAACTTGATAGAATCCACGCAGTATGTATGCGTTGTTGTTGTTTTTCATTTATTGCCACCAGATTGAAAAATAAAAAATAAAAAATAGAGTAATTAAGCGATGATGACTCATTCTCGATTGGATAAAACATTTGTTACTCCTCTCTCCTTTTTTATTCTTTTTTTTCAATCCGATGGCGATAAACAAAAAAGAGGTTAGAATAAAAAATGTGACAAGATTATATTTGGGATGGATGAGTTTCTATTTTTAAAGTTAGGGTTTTTTTTAAAAGAACCAAAATGCAATGAAAAAAGGAGGAAAATGGAACATCTAAAAAAGTTCGAAAGGGTATTTAAAAAAAGACTGACAGACTATGAAAAGAGAACAAAATCCCATCTAGCTAAATTTTAATTTAAGCTCAAAAAGGTGAACAGCAATAATGGCTGCTGTGACGTTTCAAAAAAAGCAGGCGATAATTCTTTTTTAACTTTGCCGAAAAACGTGATTTATAAAATGAAAAATAAAAAAAGAGATTTAAAATGATTGAAATGAATCAAGCTCTTGTCATCCTCGATGGAGATGAGTCATTTTTGTTGTTGATGATGATGGCAAAGCTAAATGCGGATTTATAAAAAAAGAAGAAGAGAAGATTACAGCTGCAATGAAATGAATAAAATTGAGATTATAAAAATAATTTTTGTGTGATTTATTTTTATTTTTTTGTAATAAAAAAACATAGACAACTTTTACGCTCGAATAAATCTAACCGCGGAACTTTTATGTAATTCAAAAAAAAAGAAAATGAAAAGCTCGAAACAAAATTTTATTATTTCTCAAACAAAAAAGAAAGAAACATTGTCTAATTCAACCACGAATAACCACACGGCTTTCGAGTTGAGACTTCAAATCGTAAAAATGGAATTTTTAAGGCGAATTTATTTTCCAATTTACAAACCCAAAAAAGTTCTTTAAAAAATATTGACAATTGACTTTGAAGAAGAAACAGAAATAATACAAATTTGTCGTGGTCGCAGCAAAAAAAGGGAAGACAAAAAAATCAAAAGGTTATTATTATTTAGGAATGAAAAGATGGAAAGAAATAAAAGAAGACGTTTTTTTATTTTCTTTGAAACCAATGAAGAAAAAAAACTTACCAATTGGGTAATTTTTTTGAAGAAAAAAAAATGAAGGGCGACTTGATGGTAGTTTGAAAAATGAATGACACACGACTCAATAAACTTTTTAATATTTTGGTTTTTTCAAGGTCAAATTAAAGCAGTCGGAAATCGACTTCTCATTATTTTTTTTTCATAAAAAAAATTTGAAAAAAGACGAGAGAAAAGTGAGACGACGGAAAAAGGGTTAAAAAAGAATTATCACAAAATTTAATAAATGAAAATTAATTTTGCAAAAAAGTGGCAGGGTTAAAAGAAATATTTTGGTTTTTTGTAAACATTTTTATTTTTCTTAATAAGTATTTTGGACAAGAAAAAGTAAAATAAAAATAAGTGTCAAAACTAATCGGAAAAAAGCCAAGATAAAAATCATGTCAATCTTTTGCTTGCATAAAATAAATACCTAATCGCATCAAAAAAGCGACAAATGTGAAGTAATTGCGTGGGTTTTAAAACGAAACTTTTTTTTTCTGCCATTTGTGTTGTCACAATTTTTTGACAGACAAAGTTGCGCAATAACCAACATCGAACTGTCGATTGAATCAAGGAATAAAATAACTTTCAAGAAATGGCCAAAAACGTATTTTATTAAAACAAAATATATTAAAAGATTTTTAAGCTTTGACTTTTTTTATTTCTAAAATAAAATTACCAATGTTTTTAAGAATAAAAATTTAGAGGTCATAGAATTGAAACCAAATAAAAAAAAGAAGTAAAAAATAGGATTTTCAAAGATTTCCAAAACTCTCTCAAAAACCTTTTTATTCTTCAAAAAAAACTTTAAAGAAAAAAAGAAGTCAGAAAAATAAAAGATGAGTGTTGAATCGGAAACACTTCTTTCTTCCTATTATTTTTCTTATATTAAAATTATAAATAATTAAATAAAAAAGAAAAAGAAAAAAGTTCAAAGAAGAAAGAAAAAGACATCTTCTTCATTCATGGGTTTGTTACGGCGCCTAAAAGGGTCAATGAGTTAATTTGGTTGTAACTAAAGTAAATAAATAAATAACTCATTCAAGCGATAAGTGGATTGATTTTAAAGAAGAAAAAAATAAATCGAAGATGAAAAAATTTTTTTATAAAGTAAATTTTCGATTTTATTAAAGTTTGCAAAAAATAACCTAAAATGCAAAGTTAATAGTTTCAATATATTTTTTTTTCTTTCAACAAACGAACGAATGATTTAAAAAAAAATAGTATTATTCAAAACCAAATAATTCTCCAAAAGATCAAAGGAAAGAGAAAAAAAAGAGGAGAATATGGTGATGATGAAGAATGATACTACCCGTTTTTCATATATGGATATAATAAATAAATAAAAGAATGAGAGCGAAAGAATAAACGAAGAAACCTAACCTCAAAAAACCAGAATCATCTTTTCAACAACAACAAAAAAATATTTTTTATGGAGGATGAAAAAAAGGAAGAAAAAAAATGGAGTCATTCGAGCTGCTTTTGTCGTCGATAAAAATTTTTTTTATTCTTTGAAATGCTCAGTTTTTAGAAAATAATATTATATCGCTGTGTCATGTGGCTCATCACCCACATTCTCCTGCTGCAGAATCTCTCACTTGTGCTTCCGCTTCCATTCAAACTTCGCGCTCCTCTTGATTGTCCTGTAACGAAACAGCCAGCAAGATGGCAGCCTATTTGCATACTTGTATTTGCTTTACTTTTGTCTCACTTTTGTAGTTGTAGTTGTGTGTTACATGTTTGTCTGTGCTGGTTGTTGTTTGTCCTGAATAAAGATGTATGTGAATATGTTCTTGTCTTATTTGGAAAATCCCAGCTACAGAAGATGCAACCAACTCCCAAGGACTATCAACCGAAACCTCGACGACACCAATATCTTATCTGTCACCGCGTGACATGGAGGGCCCTACCCAACTGATCCTGAACTTGATGATGTTGCTGCAATCAATGGAATCAAAGGAACAGCTGAACTATTTGAAGATGATGGTGATACTGGTGAACTCTTGGTAATGGTCGGATGTCTTTGCTCATCTCAATCGTGGAATTATGGATTGAATCGAAATCAAAACAACCTCGTGGAATATGAAGTGCTTATGGAGAAGCCGACAACGAACGTGATGTACTACTGGAATGAAAGAAAATGAACTTGATAATGGTCTTGAAAGAATCTGAACTTGGTAAAGAACCTATGGAAAAACTCTGATTGAATTATGGATATGAAACTTTGGTGTTTATGAAAGGAAAACTCTATGGATTGTTAATGCTCTTGTGTTATGAATGCTTTTTTGTTATGTTAATGAAATGTTATCTCGTCGAAAAGTTGTACTGGTTACAAGATCCAGACCGTAAGTCCACAGATACCCATAGATAGGAAACGAAGTGGCCAAGGTGAAAACTTGCATTGGTTACAAGATCCAGACAGTAAGTCCACAGATACCCATAGATAGGAAACGAAGTGGCAAAGATAAAAACTTGCATTGGTTTTGCAACTCCAGAAATGATGTGATTGTTGGATGTACTCTTGCTTTATGGTATGATCTTATTGTTATGTTCCGCTGGCCTATATCGATGGTAACAGTACGCGAGTGGCTGGCCTGAAAGAATGGTAACAGTACGCGAATGGAGCGGCTGGCCTATATCGATGAACTATGGTAACAGCAACATGGATTCAACAATGGTATGATCGATGGCTCTTTTATGAAATGATCTTGATTTCGTTGTAATCGAATGCTTCAATGACAGCAGGTAAATCATCAACTTGCTTGTTCTCGTTGTCCCTGTGCTGATCGTATGACAGCTTATGTCGAAATTGAATGCTAGTGATATGGATGAAGATGGTTATGTTCTTATGTACTTATGGCGAAGGAATATATCTTGGATGCAGACTCGATTGAACCTTACAGCATTTATGCTTAATGTCTTGTACTGATGCCGATGCCGATATGGAGAAAGATGCTTGGTCCAAGAAATGTGTTATGAAAGGATATTCTATGATCCAGAAATGTGAATGGTTTCAACTTCGTGGTTTGGTCGTATGCTTGCTTGCAAAATGTGAGGACACATTTTAGATGGGGTGGCGGCGTGTCATGTGGCTCATCACCCACATTCTCCTGCTGCAGAATCTCTCACTTGTGCTTCCGCTTCCATTCAAACTTCGCGCTCCTCTTGATTGTCCTGTAACGAAACAGCCAGCAAGATGGCAGCCTATTTGCATACTTGTATTTGCTTTACTTTTGTCTCACTTTTGTAGTTGTAGTTGTGTGTTACATGTTTGTCTGTGCTGGTTGTTGTTTGTCCTGAATAAAGATGTATGTGAATATGTTCTTGTCTTATTTGGAAAATCCCAGCTACAGAAGATGCAACCAACTCCCAAGGACTATCAACCGAAACCTCGACGACACCAATATCTTATCTGTCACCGCGTGACAGCTGTAAAAAAAAAAGGAGGGAAAACGAAAAAGGATTGAATGAATCCAGAAATTTTTTGAGGAAAAAATGGAGCGAAAGTTGTTTTTTTCTTTTTAGAATGGACTATTTACTTGTTGGGATTTAAAGAAAAATTAAATAAAGAATGTTCATAAACACTTTCAAAATTACATCCGTTTAAAAAAAACCGATAAAAATATGCCATAATTTAAAATTCTATTCAATAATAAAAAATGTGTTTTGAAAACACTAGGAGCGGGAGATAAAATAAAAGAAGCCTCAAAAGTTTAAAACATTAATTTCGAGACAAGGATTACAATACAGATGTTTTTTTTTCACAAACAAAAGAATCTTTATTTTAAAATTTTGTTTCTGAATCGTTGTTGCTTTTTTAGCCTCCTAGTTGAGCCAAAAAAATCATTTGTGAGTGGTGAAAAAATTGGTTAAAATAATTTAGCTAAAAACGTGATTTCAATAACCACAAATTTCTCTTTTATTGTATTTTTGAAAAACTTTTAAATCCTTCATCTAAATTCTTTTAATGGCCTTCCACCACCACAAACTCAACCAACCATTGATTCATTCATTCATTCCCATTACCTCTTTTTCCTCCATCCCTTAATGACGGTAATATATGGATTTTAATTCCATTCCTGCATCATCCCATCCATATTTTTTTTTAAATGTAAAAAAATGAAATCAATTTAATGGCCCAAGTTTTTTTCTTTTCAATGAATGTAATAAAAAAAAAGAAGGTATAATAGAAGAAAGAAAGAAAAACAGGGTGGACGCGGGTCATTGATGAGGAAAAAAATATTGTTGTTGTGGTTATTTTTATATTTTTCTTTGAACAATCAAAAAAGAAGTCAGAAGTAAGAAAAGAAGAATAAGACAGGTTGAGTTTTGATTTTTTCAAGGACAAAAACAGAAGGAAGCATTTTTCAAAAAAAAAATAATGCAAGTTTTGGACGTTCCGGTTTTTTTTAACGTTGGCTGCTTTTATGGAAAAGCAATTAATGGAAAAAAGATGGAGATTTTAATGGATTTTGGCGGGAAGCAAGGAAACCATTAAGTCAGGTAAAAAATTTTTGAACAATCAACAAAAAAACAGTAAAAATTAAAGCATTTGATCAAGTAGCCAGCCGCCTTATTGGGAAAAAACGTAAAAAGTTTTTCTGAGTAAAATGGCTAACTTCCAAAATAAATACAACTTAAAACTTTTTTCTTTCTTTCATTCTTTTGAAATTTAATTTAAAGAAAGGTGTCACTTTTTTTGGAGATTTGGATTAAAGTTTCCATTTTTTTGGAAATATTTTAAGTAAAATAATAAAAACGACAAAAAAAGAAGCTTTAAATTTCACGCTAGCAACCTAACACCTTTGATCCACCAAAAATAATAATAGTTTTACAACTTTTTTTATGTAAAAGTGAATGAAAGTTGTGAATTAAAAAATTTAAATAAGCAATCTTCAATGAAAAAAAGATAAAAAAATTTAAAAAAAGATTGTAAAAAAAATTTGTTTCAAAATCGGATTCATAAATATACAAAAAAAATTCTGAGATTTTGATTGAAAAAAATCACCATTGAACTTCATCTTAAAAGACTCTGAAATCAGATCAATGTCGGCTAAAAAATGTATCAAAAAAATATGGGACAATAATTCTAAACATGCTAGCAAAATAATAAAGTCAAAAATAAGGATATTGTAGCCAATGAAGATTCAAAAACAACTTTTTTCGCAAAAAAAACATAAACAACAAAGTCATATCATCTTTACAAAACATTGACACATTTTTTTATGTTGTTAATGACCATCGCCACTTCATCTTCTTTACTTTTTATGAACAAAGCCAATCAAATAGTCTGTAAAAATCATCAAAAAGTAAAGCAAAAATCAATTAATTAATGACGGAAAAATCTCTCCGTCGATTCCGTCAAATTTTGTGCAAACTCTTTTGGTTGTTACTTTATTTTCGGCCTATAACAACAACGCTTTTTATTTATAAATCAACCAAATTATTTTGTAAACCAAAGCAAGCAAAACAATAAATAAAGAAACGAAAAGGAAGAAAGAAAAAAGAAGTAAAAATGTGTTGTAGTAGCTTTTGTTTAAAAAAAACTTTTTTACGTTGTCCATCTCTCCCTTCATCACCCGGAGAAAAGAGAAGCAATCGGATGATCGACAGTTTTACTTACTTCTTCCTTTCTTTCTTCTCCCTCAAACAAAACAAAATAAAACTTTATTTCCTTTATTTTTTCCCCAAAAAAATCTCCTCTCTCCTTTTTGGTTGAATTCAAAAAAGGAAAATAAACCTTTTTTTTTATTTCGATGAAGTTCAACAAATTTTCTTGGTCCATCACCCATCAGCTTGCGCGGCGGCGGCGGATGAAACGAGTTAAAACTTGCGTGAACTCAAGAGAAAAAAAGAGAGAAAAAAAGTAAGCAACAAACAAACAGCACGCAACCAAATAACCCAAACATTGGTCACTTTTTTATAACCCAGAAAAAAGGGAGATTATCTTAGGTCAAAAAACCTTCGCCGTTGGTTAATCCTTATGCATTTTTGCTCGATTGGTCGGTCAATGAATGTTTCGATTATTGTATGTTTTTTGAAAAGGTAAAGTTTATAAAAAGAGACAACAAAAAAATCAGCTAAAAAACATTATCAAGCAACTCCACTAACAACCTCTTCATTAACATGCAGTATTTCCACAACGAAAAGCTAGTTAAAAACAAATTTATTAAACAATACATACAACAAACAGAAACAATAATTTACAAACAATCATCAAAAACTCTGGAACATAGAACTCTAATCCATTGACTTTTTCTTCGAAGCACTTCATGAACATGGATCACTTTGGGACAATTACCATGAAAAGCTCTCGTAAGTACACGATCAATCTAAAAAAATAACATAAAGGTTAAACCATCATACAAAAAGTGAAAGTAACTTACAAGTTGAAGCTGACGTTTAGTAAAACCTTGACGCCCATAAGCAGATGACATAGCCTCAAAGATAGCAAGATCACCAATTAAATGAAAATAATCTGAGCTTGCATCTTCACACTCATGAGAACATAAGATATCAAACATATGCGGGAGAATTTCAAACATTTGAGTAACAAGTTGGCCAGTGATTGCTGCTTCTGTTGGTCTTTTCAATTCATATAAACATGTGATAACTTTCTTCCAAAAGAGATCATCAATAATCATGACATTGTTGTAGGTAAGTGGATGAGATAAGTAATTCGTCGATACTAAGATAGAGTTGAGATAAAATCTGAGTGACGCATCATAATTGTTTATCACTAAAAGAGAAACTCATTATAGATGATTCAATAAAGAAAGGTGCTTACCAAAAGTATAATCTCCAGTTGCACGTAAAACAAACTCATCAGTAGAGCATATTCTATTGGATATTCTTAAGCATGTATCCAAAACTTGATGAACGATATCATTTCGTGATCCCCATAGACTGAATAACCTAAAAACACTGATGTTAGTTAGAGAACAAAACGAAAGTAAACGTGCCTATTATCAGCTGGATCATGTCGATAACTATCAGGAAGAATAAAGCAACTGCGATGGAATGAGCTTGGAACAAGAAAGTGAACAACATTGTCGACTACCGAACGATTGAATATTTGAAGAGTGTAATTCAAAATTTGTTTGATAGCATTTGGTTCCTAAAAATGTAACAGATAAATACAAAGGAGCATTGGTGAAGTTTGAATCAAGTCCACGACAAAAAGAGTTACGGTAGAATCATCACACCACTTATTCTTCGAATGAAACGAAAAACTTACAGAAATATTTTGAATCATAATCAAGAAATCGTTGAAAGTAAACTGCAGCCTTCTTCCTCTAAAAAGTTTGGATGTAACAAAACAAATAAAGCAATAGCACAAAAACATACCCAACTCCTTCATGACTGAATAACTTCAAAAGAATAACATAATGTTCAAAGAATTGCTTCTTGGCATCCATAGATTTATCATCATTGAGGTGTTTCAAAAGTTCCACAAAAGATGTAAGAAAGTTGAACAGTATCGTTGATTGCTCCAAAAGTTCGGTCACACTCTTTCTGATGATTTCCTTCCTCCTAAAAAGATAAAGAGTAAATAAAGCATAACATAAATTTGGAACTTACAAAGTGGTGATAGTATTAACAATAACATCGAATTGACCAATATTGAATAAAGCTGGTAAATAATATCGACAAAACTTTAACATAACAAGAGGTTGATAGCTGAACAGGAGTCGATCGATCTTGTTGAACATTTGTGAGACGTTTTCTCTGTTGTGGAAGAAAATTGTTGTAAATGCAGGACGAAGTTTAACGATCAATGCTTCAATGATGAATAGTGGAGATATTTCTGCTTGACCAGCTGGATACTTTGAAGCTTTAACCAAGAACAAATTGACAAATTTCTCCCATACAATATTCATCTAAAAACAAATCGAATAAGAATATGATGATAACTGCATAAACGACTAACCGAAACATTTTCCAATTGCTTTGATTTACCAACTAAAGAATACAGCAAAAGATGAATGTCACGATCAAATCGGCTATTGATACAATCAGCAATTTCTGGAGGATAGTTGAACTAAAAAGTCAATGTAAAATCATTCTTCCAAATAACCAAAGAACATACCCTTTCTGGAAACCTTAGATTCATTAGTTTATGCTGCTCAAAAGCTTGATCGAATGCTTCAGCGTTGACAGTAGTATAATGAGTAAATAATGATGGACCAGATGATGTGAATCCTAAAAAAAAGTAAAGGTTAATCAGTAAAGCGGAGGAGCAAGATGATAATCAAAATAAATGCTGAACTTACTATTAAAGAATTCTTCATTAGGTGGTGGCATCTTTATTGAACCATGGTGAACTAATGGTGATTGAGTTTGTTTGATGCAAAACAGTGCAGCTTCATTTCGAAGTATTTCAACAGGAGTCTTTGAAGCTTTTAGTTGATCTTCCATAGCTTTCTTTGATAGTTCTTTTGCTTCATCAGTTATAATCATTTCACGATTAACACTTGAACCGTGAGTAATTGCTTCAACATTGGTCTCCAAAGTTCGAGAGTTTGAAAGCTTTACAAGTGATTGACGAATTCCTGGCTCTTGTGCCGGTTGAAGTCCTAAAGCCATTGCATAAAGGTGAAGTGCACCAGTATCGAAATAAACATATGGACGAAGTTCAGGAGACACTGCAGAAAAATCAGGGTTTGATTCAAGCACCTGAAAAGTAACAATATATCAAAGGAATAAAATTGTATCAATGCTTACAAGTTTGAGCAACTTTTCAGAAGTTCGAAATTGTCCAGCAGCATAATTTGCAAGAAAAAGATCATATCTTGTTTTGTTGATAATGAGTTCCATAGGACAAAACAATTCAGATTGTTGAAAATCAGGTTGAATATTATCCTCCCAAACATTGAGATTTTCCTAAATGTAACACCATAACTTCTTTAGCATCATAAAAAACAACCATACCTTCATATAATTTCTAGACAAAAAGCATTCAACAGTTGGAATACGAACTCGATCAATAGGCAGACTTTCAAGTTGCTGTAAAAATTTTGATGCAATAGGAGCTAATTGACAAGTTGTTGCTACACAGCGACCATGTTGTTCAGCTGTAATAAGAACTTGATCAGGTTGCAAGGCTCTAAAAGTATGATTATTAGAAGATGGTAAAGAAATTAAAAGAGTAATGACATACGGATTAGCAACAGTTTGTTTAACAGTATGAGTGGGAAAGCGAGACGTTCGATCGAGATGCAAAACCCATCTAGCAAATAACCATGCCGCGAATAAATTATCTTCTGTAAATTCTTTAGAAGGAAATGTTGCCACTTCGTTGAAGATGTCCATATCCAAGAATGCAGTTAAATTAGTTCTTTCAGGAAAAGCATAAACAATCAGTTGCTTCAATAATCCGCGAACTCTCATTGATGGAACACTAAAAATAGAGAAAGTTATAGCAGTTAACAACCATATATGAGACAATGTTGTTACAGCGAACATTTGAAAAAACAAACCCTTGAGCGATTCTATAAAGATCCCATTTCATATTAGCTAATCCAGCAAAGCAACATAGGTATAAATCCGATTTCTTTATTGTAATCAAAGTTCGTCCATCTGAAAAGACTATCATTATTCAAGTTATCCAAAAACTTCAAAAAAGCTTACCTTCAATTTCCATAGCTAATACCTCTTTTTCCATCGTTGAAATCCTTCTAGCATATTGTTTGATCAAACCACAGCAAAATTCATCTAAAGATTAGTTTGATTTAATTCAGAGTAATAAACATAAAATAAAACTTTACTTACCATCATTTTGTGCCAATTCTTTCTTGAGTTCATCTTTATCGACAAAATAATCAAAATTTTGTAAGTCGACTGACACGGGAAGCAATGGAAGCTTATCCACAAAATCACTCATTTTTCTTCTTTCGTTTTAAAGTTGAAAGTTGATTGAAAAAACATTCAAAGATTTTGAAGTCGCAAACAAAAAATGAAGAAAGCTTGGATTCAGCAACAACAAACAAAGAAATTTTTGTTCAACAGATTTCTTTGATTTTTTCTTTCGCAATCGCAGAGTTGTCATTTAAACTTATTTTGCCAATTTTAGCGGGTTGCACGAATTATTTCTAAATCCACTAACCTTGAAAACAACAATATCCAACATATCATTGTTCCAAGGTTTGGACTTTATATAAACAAAAAATAATTCATTCAGAAATAAAGAAACATTTATGAAAGAAAAAGCAACCATTTTACTCGACTAAAGCATAACGATTTTGGGCTCTAAAAAAAGATGGTATTGTAAATTGTTGAGAATTCAATTCATCTTTGAGAAGGCAAGCTTTTTTTATATGAATCTCCTTGGAAACTATTATAATAAAAAGTAATTATTCTGATCAAAGCTGTTGATTAATCGAAATCTTTCGATTCTCGATTTCGACTAAACGGATTGAAACTATATGATTACCGATTTCGTTGCAATTAATAAAAAAAAATGCAATTAGACGATAGAACGAATTTTCCGAAACACCACAATATTAAAAAAGTTTTTAACCCCAAAATGTAATCAAAAATTCTTTATGAAAGATTATAAACAAAAAAGTTTGTGTAAAAACATTTATTATCCAAAACATAAAATACAATAAATAAAATAATTACAAAGTTAGTCTAATTTACTTCAATGCTGTTTCTTATTCTTCTTTTTCTTCTTTGACTTTGACTTTGATTTTGACTTCGGTTTTTCGATCACAACTTCTTTGCTTTGCATCGGTGTTTCTTTAGCTTCTTTCTTTGAATTTGACTTTGATCTTTTCTCTTCGGAAGCGTTTGGTGATGAATTCGTTTTTACAAGTTTAGTATCGTGGAAACACTTCGGTTCAATTTGATATGCAGCTTCAATCGAGTTTGCAGGATATCCAAATGCATGTCGTTCTTTAACACTTGATTCTCGTCTCCAAAATGGAAGTTCACGGCTAAAAACAAAATGACAAGTTAATGAAGTTACAGTTAATCCCAAAACATACCGCATGATTGCAAGTGCGCGTCGACGAGATTCATCAGGTTGATTGAGTGAGAAAGCAACGACGAGAAGTAAAGCCATAGAATATTTTGGAAGATGTTCTTCATCACCAGGAATCAAATGACCATATTGGAGTGCAAAACATGTAAATCTGATGTATTCTGGCGTATCAGGATGTTGAAGGAACTTTCGAACATTTGATGATAAATGTGTGATATCTCCATTTTTATCAAGTTTCAGACCACGTATCTTCAATTCATCGATCGATTTCTTCCTGAAACAAATACGAATATTAGACAATGATGAGATAAAAGCAAACATACACAAGACCATTGATGGTAACAAATACATCACCAATGAAATTGTACAGGAACGAAACTTCCACGCTGAGAATGTTCTTCTTTGGATCAGGTTTGTAGCACCTACAAAATAAATCAAAATCAGAAATATGAAGAAAAAAAATGATGAAACTTTACTTTGACATTTTCTCGATCATTTCTTTTGCATTTTCACCAAGGAGACCGTTTCTTTTCATTGAATCATAATGTGGACCAAAGGATTGCTTCATGTTGAATGAACGTTGAGATTCCACGCTATCTCTATATCGACCACGAAACCTTGAACCAGAACTTCGAGATTTTGTTGATCCCATGTGGAGCGCCCATGCCCTTGATTGCTTCTTGATATTCTTTAAAGTTTGACGTTCAACGATGATAGGTTCTTTTGATACAATCACAGGAGCAGCAGGTGGAAATTGAGGAGGTTCTTCAGTAACTTCGGTAGCAATAGTTGATTGTTCCATCTTCGGTTTTGGTTCAGGCTGCTTCGGTTGTTCTAACTTTGGCATTGATTCTGGCTGCTTTGGTTGTTCAATCTTTGGTGGAGGAAGAGCTTCTTTTTTCTTTTTTGGAGTTTTTGCTTTAGGAACTTCGAGCTTCTTTGTTTCTTCAACTACAGCAGCTTCTTTCTCTTCTGGTTGAACTTGTATGTTTTCTTGTTGGTGTTGTTTAACTTCTTTACCAATATTTATACCAGTTAAAGGAAGGTTGTTTAGTTCTTGTCTCTTCTTTTTGAGCGATCTTTTCCTATAGCATATGACGAAGCTGAAAATGGTTCTTTTAGTTAATGGCGTAAAAATAAACAAGCTTACCCAACGATGCAAATGATAACGATGATAACGAAGAACGAAATAATTATCCAAATCCACCATGTACTTGATTCACCAGTTGCTTCTGTGGTAATTGTAACAGCTTTGGAAGTTGATGACGAAGTTGTTGTTGATGATGGAGGAACATACACTTTAGCATTCAGGATTGTGATAGGACATGATTGTGAAACTTGTTGAACTTCAATTGTGATTCGACTTTCTTTATCAACAACAGGATCACAGCTAGCAATAGGAATACCACAAAAGAATATACCAGGATCTTTCATTTGAATAGCAGAAGAGCATGTTTGATCGAGCTTGGTTTTAGCGTATTCACTGCCAGACATAAATTTGATGCTTTTATCATTAGCTTCAACTTGAAATGGACAAAAGTTTGATAGAGAATGGCAAAGATCAGTTGAAAATGATGGTTCTTTGGAATTATAACAAAACAAGACTCTAAAATATAAAGTTAATAATTTTTACAAAGTTAAAGAACTTACTTTCCTGTACATTTGTGTAAATCAACATCAATTTCCAAATGACCATTTGTAAGAACAAGTTGAGCACTTCCAGGAGACATTATTCTTACTCCACCATTTGTTTCTTCGAACACAAGATGATCATCAGACACAGGTTCATTGTTGATATTTCTTAAAGTTGAAACACTTCCAGAATTTACAGCAACGAAGAAGAAGAGAAACAGGAGCGAATAAACGAGCATTCTTTTTTTCTGTCGACGACTGCAAGCAACGGTTTCAAAAAGCGAAGAATGAAAGATTTTTGCGCATCAAAAATTGCTTATATGGGATTTTGATGGTTGCAAAGAATTTTGTTAATTTGCATAAACAAAAAAAAAGTATTTTTGATGATTGGAAAAAAAAAAGTTTAGAAAAATGTGTTACGTTCTTATTTTAATCTTTCAAAACAAAAAAATGAAAAACGACGGCGCCATTTTTGGGGATAGATATTTGGGGATATGATTTTTGAGGATAGATTTTTAAGGATCGTATTTTTGGGGATTGCATTTTTAGGGATAGAACTTTGAGGATTGGTTCTTTGGGGATCTGACTTTTGACGATTGCTTTTTTGGGGACAGAAGTTTGGGGATATGACATTTGGGGATAGACATTTGGGGACAGGTCTTTTGAGGATAAGACCTGAAAAAATTAAACATTTGCCGTTGACTTTCATGTTTGTAATAAAAATTACAAAAAATGAATTGAAAATGGCTGACAGACGACCAAAGAAACATGCATTTTCCCATTCAAAAAATTTCTAACATATTTTCAAAACAAAAAAATGCATGTTTCTTTGGTCGTCTGTCAGCCATTTTCAATTCATTTTTTGTAATTTTTATTACAAACATGAAAGTCAACGGCAAATGTTTAATTTTTTCAGGTCTTATCCTCAAAAGACCTGTCCCCAAATGTCTATCCCCAAATGTCATATCCCCAAACTTCTGTCCCCAAAAAAGCAATCGTCAAAAGTCAGATCCCCAAAGAACCAATCCTCAAAGTTCTATCCCTAAAAATGCAATCCCCAAAAATACGATCCTTAAAAATCTATCCTCAAAAATCATATCCCCAAATATCTATCCCCAAAAATGGCGCCGTCGAAAAACAGCTGAACCTTTATTTGGGGCGCTACTACGACAGTGCCCTATTTCATAAAAAAAGTTCATGAACTTTTTAGAAAAGAAAGTGAACTTTTCCATTCAAGACCGAGATTTGTCAAACGAAAAAAGTTCATGAACTTTTTCTGCGTGTAATTTTTTTTCCCATTAAAAAAAGTTCATGAACTTTTTTCGTTTGACAAATCTCGGTCTTGAATGGAAAAGTTCACTTTCTTTTCTAAAAAGTTCATGAACTTTTTTTATGAAATAGGGCACAGATACTTTATTCTGCAAAGAACTCATTGGATGTAAATTTACTCCGTTCATTGAACAATGTTGAAGTGAGAATATTTTTATTTGCCGCTGCTAAAAAGCAATGGCTTTCCAAAATTTATAATTTTTCCAAAGCCGCAATGAAGTGCAATGGTTTTTAATACGAACCTTTTAAGGATCGAATTAGATCAATTTTAAAATCCTTGGATTAGTTCAAATTCGGCGGGCTAATAGTAAAATGGATGAATCAAATGCATGTGGAAGAGAACCAAAGAAATTACTCTTTCCTGCAGTTTTTGTTATTTTTTTGTTGCTGAAACTAGGGTTGTCGATTTCCCGGGAATTTCCCGGGAAATGCCTCAGGGCATTTGGACATAATTCAAATTAATTTTGGTTTTTTTTAAAATTTGTAAAGAAAATATTAATTCACCATGCTTTTTCTATGTAATGCAAAAAAAAAAAACATAAAAATAAGTCATCAATAAAAAGTTATGCTGAAATTTCCCGCATTTCCCGGGAAATTTCCCGGGAAATTTTGCACGCAAGCGGGAAATTTCCCGGGAAATTCGACAACCCTAGCTGAAACCATTTCATTCATCCAAAATGTTTGATACATTTTCCCCTCTTTTTTTTGGATAAAAAGCACACTAATTATTAAAATTATAAAAATTTGTTTTTTGTTTCTAAATTTGTTTTAAATGGAGGAGATAAGTTAGAAATGCTATTAATTATTATATTTTTACTTTGAAGCAGATATATTTTTGCTTTTTGACTGTAATTTGATGAGATTCACGAGGCAAGCAAAATAAAATTTTAATATCCAACAAACTAAAAAATGAAATCATGAGAGATACAATGTTTTTTTTTGCTTTCTATTTTTTTTAAATTTCTTTCGCTGCTTTTCTAATTTTTCAAATGTTAAAAAAACTTATAATTGAATCGCTGTTTTTTGTTGTTGTTGTAATTATTACGAATACAGTATTCACATTAAAAGTGTAATAGTATGAGTGAGCAGCTATAGCATGGTTGAATTAATAATTTTTTGCTTTTTTGATTTTATGTTCATTATAGCGACAAATCGTTGCTCATTTTTCTCTCGTTAAAGCTGTCGTCATACGATAGTGGCGAATGCATTCATAAATTATTAAAATAAAAAAGATACTAAGTAAATTTTAATTAGTAACTTTGCAATAGTTTTGAAAACAGTTATGTAAAATAAACACGCATCATCTTACGTTCTAATAATTGGAATTAATATTTTAAATGTTATTTGTTTGTATGTGTTTGTGCATGTTTAACAATAAAACGCATCGATGACTAACATCCATCAAGAAATGGTACTGGTACTGATGGAAATGAAGTGCAAATTATGAGTTAATTTCTTTCTTTCTTTTTTTTTTTATTTTTATCTTTGAGTAATAAGAAGCATTTTTTTGTAGCTTAAAGTTAATGAGCTGCACTTTTTTGAGATGCTCTTGGCTTTTTTTTATTTTAACGCAAAAAAGTAAAAAATTAAATTGGCAAAATCAAAGAAACTCTTTTATGGAAAATCCTTTTAAATTTTATGTTTTTTTAAGTTTATTTCATGGGTGACAAAGTTTTGATTTTATTTACAAACAAAACTAACCAAAACTCGTTTGACTTGAAAATAATTTTTTAATTTTAGGTACAAATATTCCCAAAATGACTATCTTACTGAAAATCTTAAGATATACCGACATGTTGGCTCCCATTATTGCTTTAGTTGGAAATATGTTACTTTTTTATTTAATTATGACTGTAAATAAAATTGCTATGAAACGTATAACTTTTGTATTAATGCCAAATTGTATTTTGGATATGATATTATCGATTGTAACATTTACCATGGCACCGGTGAGTCGTGCAGCAGCAACTAAATTTTAGCCTTCCAATATTTTGTTATTGAAGTTTCAAAAGATTCAATTTTTAGCAAGTTTTTAACATAAAATTAAATGTTTATGTGGCAGTTGGAAGCCCTTTGAGTTCGTTGGGGTTTACAGCGGCAAGCATTTTAATGTGGATTTATGCTACCACTGTTATAACAAGTATGAATGCAGTTTGTATTCCATTTTATATTCGATATCAAGTTATTTGCAGGTAAATTTAAACCCTCTAAAAGTTATAAATAAAAAATGTTATATTTTAAGGAACACCACAGTCACAATGAAACATTTAATTTTGCCATATAGCATTTTGTTTTTGGCTGCTATTTTACTTTTTGGTGGATTTGCATGGTGTTTTCAACCAATCAGTGAAACAAATTTAAATATTCGTCAACCAACTTTCACTCAATTTTGGTTGGATGAATATCCAAATGGTCCCATTTTTGTTGCAGCAGAAATTATAAGTTTATAAAAAATGGGCATAATTGGAGCAAACAAACCATTTTATTTATTTTTTTTTTCTTTTACTACGCTTTATTTTTCCGTTTTAGGATTCCATGTCATTCATCATCCCATACACTTTCATAATTCTCACTGCATTAACGAGTTACATCCTGGTTTTATTTTTTGGAATGAAAATTATTCACAAATTACGAACACACGTTAATAATTACAACGGCTCAAAAATTCTTAGTCGACAGCTTCACAAAACTTTGATTATTCAAGTAACAGTTTTCTTACATTTTTATTCCCTTAAAAAATGATGTTTTTTAGGCGGTTGGCCCATTGCTTGTTGCAAATGTACCAATTTTAACTTTAATTGCGATGATATTTTTAAAAATTGAAAACCTCACAATTTCATTATTTTTTTCATTTTTTCTTGGTTGGATTCCCGTGGTAAATCCATTGGCTGCTATGTTGATCATATCTCCTTACAGAACAAAATTAAAAAACCTTTTTGGGTTTAAACAAGATTCAATTATAAATGTTGTTGTAACTGTTACTTCGAAAACGTAATTATAATATTTTTTTATTTTCAATGATTTTTAAAGCTACCTCAAAATTTAGTGTTTGCGTCCAATTTTAATTTACAGTTTTTAGCCAATATTTAATTTTTATTTAATTGTGTTGTAAGAAGCTTTTTTTTATAATTTTTTACTATTTGTTTATGAATGCCATTTTTGAGTCATAAATATATTTAAAAAATATTAACGTCATCAAAATATTTTTTTTCTTGTAAAAACAAACAAAATAAAAGCAGTCTTTCATTTAATTCTAAGAAAATAAAAAAATCACAGTTTGAAAGATTGATACAAAAATAACAAGTTTGATTGACTACTACCAACGCAATACTGATCAAACAAAAATTATAATATTACACTTTTTCTTAAAATTAAATATTTACAATAATTAAGGAAGTGTCACACATAAAAATCAAAATATATATACAAACGTTGCAGCTGCTATTACATAATCCATTTAATAATCATCTGAATAAACATGATCCCATGGATTTAGCTTGACACACTTGACACCGCCTTGTATCAAAAAATTGTATATAAGCAAAGGTAATTTTTATTTTACCAATTCAATTTAGTTTTGATTTACTTATAACATTTTTTAATATTTATTAATTCGCCTCAAAAAAAAAAAATGAAACTTGCATTTGTTTTATTTATGGCTGTTTTGATGCTCAACTCCATTGATGTCATTCAAGTTGCTGATGCTGCAGGAGTGAGATTTATTTATTTACAAACTTTTTTGATGTTTTGAAGAAAAAATTGATTTTATAGGGAATTGATTGGGGCAAAGTCGATGTTCCTTGTACTGTAAGCTGTTCTGGATATTGGTTATGCATGGTTAAAGGAAAGAATTGCAAAATGCCTAAAAATTGTATTTGTGAAGATTTTCCGCGAAAGGGTTAACTTTAATTTTTTATTTTGTCTATTTTCTGAAAATCAAATCTGGTTATTTGATAAATTTTTTATCTTTCTTGTGATTTATAAAAAAATAAAGTTCAGAAAATTGTAAAAAATGAGGCAATAGAAAAACCAAAAAAACGACAATTTTTTAAATTTTGTTTTATTACAAAGTTTGCACAGAAAAAAGATTGAAAAGTTTTATTATTTATTAAACCTATTAAAAAATTTCATACAAAAATAAAAAAGAAAAGAAAACAATTAAATCATTGAATCAATTTTTTTGCATCCAAATTCTTATATCATCATTCCATAGTTCCATTAATATTCCATCCGCATAAATAGCCATCATTTTCATCGTCGTTGTTGTTGAAGTTACAGCTTCTTGAGTGGCAGCAACAGAAGTATCAGCATCGGATGAGGAGTCGCAAGAATTAATGCAATTGAATTTGAACTAAAAAAAATCAACAAAAATTAAAACATTTAAAAAAAATGTGTAAAAAAACACGTACCTTTAAAACATTTTCAGCGTTACTATATGGAATAGGTTCAAAAGTAGGATCAAAACAATATTGAGATATTTGATTTTCAGATAATTCTTTGATTGATGTTGTTGGATTCCATTCAAAATCAATATAATCTTCAGTTTCAACAAGAATTTTAGGTTTATTTTCTTCAACTTTTGGGAAATTTTCATCAGCCATTATTAATTTTGCTTTGAAATAAAAAAAGCAAAGAGAAAGAAAGCAGAAACTTTTTTTGTGGGAAACTGCAGTTTTGAAAAATATGCTAATTTTTACGTTTGAAAAATAAATGCATTTTTATGTACAGTTTTTTAAAACAGATATTCTCATTTTGCTTTTTTTCATTCATAAAAAAAAACAGCAATAAACAATGCACTTTCGTTCTCTTTGCCGCAGATGGAATATTCTTATATCCGATTTTGCTTTTTTTAGTTTTATCAAAAATTGTGTAGCTGTTTAGTTTCTTTAAAATTTAAAAAATTATAAAAATGACAGTCAAAGTTTAAGAGACCATTTTTCAAATAAATTTAAAAAAGCTTTATTTGATACATGAAAAATATAAAGTAAATATACGAAGCAAGGGATAGGTTAAGGGCGGATGACGTCAACAAAAAGTTTGCTCAAAATAAAATTTAATCAAATGTAAACATTTTATTTTTTACGTTGTGATAAGCTAAAAAAATTTGAAAAATATTTTGGTAATAAAACTTTCTTGGTGAACTTTAAAATAAATAAATAAAAAACATGGAATCTAAAAATAACCAAATTCAAGTTGTTTAGCATCTGCAAAATTTAGCAATGACGCCAATTATTATGGAAAAAAAGATCAACAACAAAAATTTACCAAAAATAGAAAATAATATTATTTTTATGTTTTTTATTTATCTTTTATCAGCAGCGAAAAATGAAAAACATGTAAATAAAAAAACATAAAATATAATTTTCAAAGCTTTTCACTGATAAGACTTCCCGTAAAAAAGTAATATATAAACGTGCAAAGAAAGTTTCTAAAAATCAAGCATCTGCCTTGTTTTTTTATTATTACCGATTCAAACTTTAAAATTTACTATCTCCTTCAAAAAAATGAAATCATCTGTTGCTGTTATTTTGGTTGCTCTCATTTTAATTGGAACTCTCGATATTATTCCAAGCGTTCAAGCCAAAGTTGTCGATAAACGAGTAAGCCTCTTTTTAATTTTTCGAAAAAAACATTTTTAACCAAAACATTTTTTTTCTTTCAGGGAATTGATTGGGGTGATGTTGATCCATTTTGTACTGTAAGTTGTGGAGCATATTGGTTATGTGTAGTTAAAAGCAAAGATTGTAAACGACCCGAAAATTGCGTTTGTGAACAATTTGCTACTGATGGATAATCGAAAAAAAATTGCACTTTTGGCATCTCACACTTCTTTTTTTTAAATGTAAATTATTTTTTATATTTGTAAATACAAAACTCCAAATTTTTATTTAAATTAATTTTTTTAATGAAAATAAAAAACTTCTTTAATTATTTATTTTTGTGGAAAACATCCAAAAACAAAGAACAAAATAGTGAAGAGTTAATTAGATGGGAAAGAAAAAGAAAAATTTAAGTTTGCATGATTTTTGTTTTGTCGTTGTTTCTCAAATATGCTTGGGTTTCCTTGTTATTGGTGTTTTGGCTGTGTGGGTGGATATCCACCAAAATAAGCGAGTCCAATATGACCAAGGCCCTTCACAGTTTCCATGATTAACTGTCAGAAAAATAATTAAAAAATTTTAGTATTAGAATTAATCTTGTGTAGTCATAATTAAAATTCTTTGAGAATATTTTTTTGATATTTGCAGAAATTTCTAATTTGTTTGCCATTTTTTGGATTTCCAGAATTCGTTGCTATTTTTTATTTATTACATTGAACATTTGCTACAAGCAAGAAAAAAAAATTTGAAAACCTTGCCACATGTATTCCTTAAAAGTGTTTTGTATTTTCGCACGAACGCAATCACAACAACAAAAAAATGAATAAACTTTAGGTACCCGAGCATATTTTTAAAGGAAAAATAAACGACCGTTAATCTTTTTCTTTTAACAAAAAACAAAAAAGTATGGTTAAGTTGTAAGAAAGCATAATTTTTCTGAGAATTTCAATGTCGTACAATTTTTAAAAATTATTTTAATTAAAAAAATAAATAATATTTTTAAGGCATAAAAAAATAATTCTTTTAAATTAAATACAAAGAAAAAAATTATGTTTAATAAAAGTTTTAAAGAATATATTCAAATTTCTTTGAGTTTCAATGTAATTTTATCCATGGCTTCCACGGCCATTGCAATTTTATTTATTTTAAAATTTTCTTCTGCTTCAATGAAAATATATAAATTTTATTTATTAAATATTTTATTTTGGTCTCAACTTTTTGATTTACATATTGCATTAATATTTGTTCCAATGCCTGTATTTCCTTTGCCCATTGTTTGTTCGGCAGGAATTTTAACTAAATTATTTCCATGGGAAATTGGAGCAACTTTAAATTATCCTTTACTTGCTCAATTTCTTGGTGGTTGTGGAATTTCACTTTTATCTGCACTTTTTTATCGATATTTAATTCTAATAAAAAACAGGGAATTAATTTATAAAAAATCCACGATAATTTGCATAATTTTTGCACATTTAACTTTTTCTCTCCCTGCCTCCATTACACTGTATATTGGAATAATTGAAAGAGGCAATAATTTTGAGGATATTAAAGATCCAGAAATAATAAATTTTATTCAAAAAAATATTTGTTATGGTTTTATTTCGGGTTCAATAATATTTTATTTTGCTATTGTTACCGGTGCAATTTTGGTATTCGCAGCATTATTAACTATGGCATATTTATCAATTAAAATATTTTCAACATTGAAAAAGGAAAAATCTAAAATGTCCTTTAGAACTTTGAAATTACATCGGCAAATGACTGTTTCTTTGATTTTACAGGTAAGTAAAAAAAATTTCAAAGCTTTTTTTCGCGAATAAAAAAGTTATAAAAAAAATTTATCTGTAAGATATTAAAAAAATTTTTCATACTAAATAAAAAGCCGCAACTTATAAGATTTTTGACTTTATCACGAAAGAAAAGTTTAAAAAATATCGCTGCAAGCCCCTAAAAATTTGATAATCATAAATAAAACACATTTGGCTAATTCACAAAACTTTTTGCTAATATTTTTCTATTTTTTGTTAAAAGTTATTTTTTGCTTGAAAAATCCAAGAAAAAGCCAGCTTGAATTTTTCTAAATTTCACTTTCTTTTTTTAGATTCTTTTACCTTTCTTCGTTTTCGTGATTCCATTTGTAGTTATTGTAATTGTATATATTTTTGATTTTGAGTGGTTTTCAAGTTAGTTTACTTCCTTCAAATTTATTCTTTTAAATATAAATATTTTTTTAGTTTTTAATCAATATGTATTTCAAATGGGAACCACTCATACATTTTTTAATACAATTATGATGTTAATTTTTACTAAACCATATCGAATTGTAATAATCAAATATGCGAGACATATTAGTGGAAGATTGTATTGCACGAAATCAAAAATTAATTTAACACCATTGTCATTGGAAACAGGAACGACAACACATAATTATTAAACCTTTCCATTTTTCTCTGTTTGGTTTTAAAAAGATGAGTAAAAATTAATAAAATATTTGTTAACGCATTCGGATTTCTTGATTATCAAAAAAACAAACTTAAATTTTGAATGAAAGGAATTTTATTTGGTTTTTGAAATAGATTTTTCAAACAAAGAGTAAACTAAAGATTTTACATGGAAAAAAATTCTTAATTTGAAAAATAGCGAAATTTTAATAATTAAAAGAACCGTGGAAATGAAACAGACCTTTTCCAACTCCACCTCCTTTTCAAGATATTACAAGATTTCTGTGAATCATTAAACTAAAAATGTTAAAAAACCGAAAAACTAAAAATTAAAATTATTTTGCAACAACAAAAAATTGCTGACGTTCATGTTAAATAAGTTTTTTTTTCTAAATGGATTTAACATTTGAACGTTGACGCATCGATCGATCTTTTCCGTTTTAACCCGCTTAAAAATGTAATAATTATTCAGAAAACAAAAAAACAAAAAGATAATAAAAAGGGAAACTGTTTTCCAATTTTTGAACACTCCATTATTATTCAAAAGCAGTCTCCATAAAAATTTAAATTCAAAATGAAATTTTTTACTATTCTTATTTTAGTTATATTTTTAATGGAATCCATAAACGTTATTCCAATCGCTCAAGCTTGGGTAAGTTTTTATTATTTTATTGAACTCTTTAAAAAATATTTGTTTTTATTATAGGGAATAAATTGGAAGAAAGTCAATCCTCTGTGCACAGTAAGTTGCGCAGGATATTGGTTATGCATGGTGAAATCAAAAAATTGTAAACGTCCCAAACATTGTGTTTGTGAACAATTTGCTACCTAATAACTCCGCCTCCCTGGCACAATTTGGAAGATTGGTTTTTTTATCACAAATAATTTTGCAATTTTTTAATAAAACATTCAAAATCCTATTTTATTTTTATAAACCTATATCACTTTTTGTTTTGTTGTATTTTTTATTAAAGCTTTTAAAAGCGATGTTTAAGAGTTTTTCCAAAAAACTATAAATTGTTTTTTATTTAAACCATTTTTTCCACTTAACTTTATTTTTGATAAATATTTGTAATTCAATAAAATTTGTTTACAAATTTTCTTTAGATGACTTCAATCATCGAACATGGATATTTTTAACGCTTTGTAAAATAAATTTTTATTTTTCAAGGAAATTTTTTATGTAAAAAGATTTTAAAAAATTCATAAATTACAAAAAAAAATTATAGTTCCATTTTATTTTTTATAATCGAGTCTCTATCATTCTTATGGTTTATTTTTAAACCCAGCGGAAACTCCAAAATCTGGTGCGTTTTCGCTCCAAATTTCCTCAAAATAATCATTCACTGTATTTTCAATATTGTTTGCATAATTTTCCAAAATATTATCACTAAAAGCGATATAACATTCTGCATTGAATGCTAAATTACTCTAAAAAAAATATAAAATTTTTTTTCAATAAACAAAAAAGTCAAACTTACAGAAAGAAAAAGGCAAAAATTTTCTATATTAATAATGTGTTCAAAATATCCAAGATGAAGGAATCGAATTTTTTCTTTCCTTTCTTCTTCAGGCATGGCTGTGGATATAGTTGATTGAAGCAATAAATAATTGCTATCATAAATAATTCTAAAAAATGGGTGTGATTTAAAAAAATGAAAACTTTTAAAAAAGGATTCCTCCTCATTCAGTTTTTTTTATGAAACTTGTCATGTTTGTTGGAAGAATTTTTTACTCTTCAAACTTTTATGTTTGTCGAATAAAATTTTTTTACTAAAATTTTTTTCTGAGAATTTAGTTTAAAAAAAATTTCTTGAAGTTTTGTGTGTCACTTATACCATACCTTAAATCATAAGCATAAGGCAGCATTGAAATTAATCCCTCATAGGAAAAAATGCTTCCATCATTTTCTTTAATAATTCCATCAAAAAATGTAAACTTTTCAACTTTTGTTTTTCTCATGAAAGTTGAACCAATTAAAAATTCAAAATCATTTAAAGTTAAATTTTGATTAAAAATTTCAATAAATTTTGCTTCACATTTATAAAATTTTGGAATTATTATTGAGTGTAATAAATTTTCATTTTTGTGATTTAAATAAAGTCGATTTGAAATATAAAAATCTGAAACAATTCGTAAATCTTCTGCCGCGTTTAATTTTAATTTGAGGGATTGAAAACAAAATTCCTTTGGTTCTTTGAAGTTTGAAGAAATTTGTAAATTATGACAAATCGGAGTTGGTTTTTGAACAAAAAAATATTTGCAACTTTGGAAAAGTTTTAAACGAATTTTTGAAGTTGAATAATTTAGTAAATAATCCATAATAGTTTTTGGTAAAGAAAAATATTGCGGTTTGCAATTATTTTTATTGTAATGTGGAGGCATTTGTGGACGAACAGAAGTATTGGAGATTTTATCATCCAATAAATAATAAAATAAATTAGGCAAATCATGGAAGTTATTGCTGTTTTTCTTTGCATTTTTCATTTCAATTTCATAACTTTCTTTCATTTCATCATCATTTAAAAATAATCGAATATACCGAAATTGAATTTGAAGCATCACCTAAAAAATTAATCACCTTTTGAGAAGAAAAAAAACCTTCTAAATTTTTAATTTCATTTTTAAATTAAAAACAAACAAAAAAATCTAGGTTCGTTCGTGTTCCTTTTTTCATTAAAACCCCTTACTTTAATATTTTTATTTTTCATTGCATTTATATAAGCTTTCCATAAAGCCGTGTCATGATAACATAAAGAAAGTTTACATTCAATTGTTTGTATTGCAAATTTATCATCGCCCCATTTAAAAAGGGCATCAATCCATGAATTAAAATTATTTTTATGATTTTCAATTAAACATTGTGGAAGATATTCTTTAGCTTTTTGGTATTTATTTAAAATTTCTTTTGGAATTGGGCGATCTAAATCTTTTTTTGATTTTTAAAAATTTAAATAATTAGAAAATTACCAGAAAATTCTCGATATTTCTCATAAATTTCTTCTAATCGATCATGAGGAAACGTTAAAGCGAGTTCAGGATAAATAAAATTATGAATATTATTTTTACCATATATTTCTTCCATTATTTCATTATCATCAAATTTAATAATGTAAGAATATGGATATTCAAAAGCTTTTAAAAATGGCAATCTTTCTTCTTGCAAAGGATTTATTTCTAGATCGGAACAAATTCTATTATATATTTTATTGGAATAAAAATGAATAAAATATTTTTTGAATTGCTTTTGGAAAGAATCGTTTTGGATATTACCGATCCTGAAAAGAAAATTTATTCATTTAATTAAAATAAAATAATTGAAAAAAAAATAAATTTATAAACAAAAAAATTTTTGCACTAAAATCAATTTTCAACAAATTTTCCAACGACAACAAAGATTACAAATAAAAAGAACTTACATACAGGCCTCTTCCACGGGCCGGGTTTTGCCGGCCTGGCCGTCTTGATTTCGGCCCGGCCCGGCCTGCGGCCCTTTTGGTTTGGCCGGCCCGTCAATTTTTTTTTTTGCCTTGGTATTCCCTTTGATTTTTTTTCTTTTTTTAGAAAATGGTCGGCCTCGCCCCGGCCTGGCCCGTCCAAAAGTCGGCCCGGCCCGGCCCGCGGGCCGGGCTGGACGGGCCGAAGGAAGAGGCCTGCTTACATATCAATTTGATATACCCATATTTCAGGAACAACCGTAAATTTTTCTGAAAACGCATCAAAAATTTTAATCTTTTCAATATTGTTTGAAGCTTTTTGAATTTCTTCTTCAAGGGTTTTGACCGCTATTTTATATTTTTCATCGAGCTCATCCAAATGTTCAATAAAAAACATATTTTCGTACATATCGGTCAATTTAATTTTTTTCTGCAAAAAAATTAACAATAAATAAAAAATCTTTGGTATTCAAAGAAAAAAAGGAAACATAAAAAATAAATCAATAAAAAAGAAAGAAACTTTTTATTCTTTTCCGCTAAAAAATCTTCTCTAAACGTCTATTTATTTACTCAAACTTGAATAAATTGTTAAAGAGCTTTTCAAAAAAATAAACAACTTGAAATTTTAAGTGGTGGCGAAAATTTTATTTCTTCATCTCTTTCATATCTTTTTAAATGAATTTTTTTTCCCTCGCTAAGGTCTAAAGCAAAAGCAAAATTAATCTTTTAAATGATACTGTATGTTTGTCTAAAAAATGTTAATTAAAAAAAAATTTTTGAGTAACTTTTTTGCATGGAAAAAAATTACAACTACATATTTCTTTCTGGCTTTTTTTTTTGTCTATTATGAAGCACTAATGCATCAGAGATTAAAAAATGTTACGAACAATTGAAAATGTTTGTTAATGAAATGCCAAAGATGATGAAACAGTCAAAAAGAAAAATGTCTTTTTTTATGCCATCTCAAACTAAGTAAACTTGTAAATTGGGAGTTATTGATTGTCGAACACTAAACTAATAAAAAAAGCCCGCTCAAAATATAAAAATAAAATATGTCCCAATGCCACAAAAAAAATGTCTTTTTACTTGACATCGATGCACTCTCAAAAGACACAATTTGGAAGGAAAAACAAAAAATTAATACTAACATCTTTTTTACTTATTTTTTTATTAACCTATTTTATTAATTCTATTTTTATTAACTTATTTATGGTTACGGTAATCTCAAAATAATAGCGATCATCATGGCAGCCCGATATCATATTGGCGTAAATAATGATTATATTGGAATATATGATTCTCATGTAGATAAATTATATCCGCCTATTAAAATTCCACCCTTAATTTATTCAACCAAATCATCCAAACTTTTTCAACAACGAATAAATCATGGATTAGCTAAACCCGCGAGTCAACATAATATTTCAATTTATACTCGACAAGTGTTCCAGAAAATTTTTGTTGATTTAAAACTCAAACAAAAAAATATTGCGAGTATTGTATTTGTATTAAATGAATTTGATACTCATTTAAATCGATTATGGATTTCAAAACATTCTTTAAAGAATGAAATCAAAAATGTTTATATAATTGATTGGAAAACTGCGATGTGTATGGAAATGCTTAAAAAGGGTAAATGCAAGGTTGAAAATGGAAAAGCAGCGGCCGTGATTTTGCTGTTTTCAAAATTTTATCATTTTATTTGTTTGCAACCATCCGAAAATGGACATCGATGGGAAATAAAATTTAATGAAACATATGCAAATGATTTTTCTCCACCGGGTTTTGAGGAAATTAAAAAATTAGCAGGAAATTTTGATGTTGAAAAATTTGTGGTTTATCATTTCACTAATGAATTTGGAAGTTCTGATATTTTGGATATTTTTTCAAAATCGTTAAACCCTGCAACTGTGAAATTTGTTTTTCGTGAATTCAAAAATTCTGCATTGGATTGTTTGAATGGAGCTATTTTCAAAGCCAGAATATATGGAAGCGGTGATGAAATTGCAGCAAAATATAATGTTGCTGAATGTTTTAATTCTCAATTGCGGATTAATTGCGATAATCAAGTTTTTCATAAACTTGATGTTTTTGGAAAATCATTGCCAATAAATTTGGAAGGAAAATTTGAATGCAACAAACATATTTGCAAGCAACTTTCAGTAAGTCTATCAACGATTTATTTTTGTTTTTGGAATATATAATTTTTTTCCCTTCATTCCGGGTCTTAATTTTTTTCTCAATTTTCAGATTGAATTCAATAACCATGGCTTAGATTCAGATTGGAAAGTTCAACAAATATATCCATATCCTCCAAATCGAAGTGAAATATCTTACACACTTAAGATTGATATCAATAGTGTCACAACATTTTCCCTTGATTCTCCACATAAATTAGAAGAAAATGATACACATGATTATACTTTTGCTCGATTTGAACCAAAATTACTTCAATCCACCATGGAATTTTTCCCTGAAGTTGAACCTCCACATTATTCTCCATCAAAAGAAATTAAAGTTATTGGTGGACGAATAAGACAGCGAAAAACTCGTCAACAAAGACAATATCGACCAAAACGAGCTCGACGACGTCAACCTACAGCGGCCGCAGCTTCGGCAGTTTATGTTGAAGAAAATAATAAACCTAAAAAAGTTAAACCCAAAAAACAAGGCGGAGAAGCTTTGAATGAAAGAAAAGAATTGAAAGAAGTTGCAAGAAGAATGAGAAATTGGCAAAATAAAAAGTTTTTGTTTGAATAACCAACATTTTTTTTGGAAATATGAAATTTGTAAATAATTTTTTTGTAAGATTCGATGTATCCATAAGCTCGTTTTTTTTTTTCAGGAAAAAGATTGCCTTTATCGTTTTTTCAATTTTATTGTAATTTTTACTTTTTTTAATGTTTAAAGCTTTTAATCATGTCTGTAAATAAAAAAAGTGGAGAGAAAAAAGTTATTTTTTTAAGCTAAAAAAAGCAATAATAATTAATAAAATCTTTTTAAAAAATCGAATCTCTTTAGTCTGGATATTAAATCACTGGACGATAATGAGGAAGGTGTCGCTGAAAATATGATGGAATGTTTTTTTTAGTTTTTGAATGTGATTTGTTTTGTAAGTAAATATAAGAAACATAAAAACAGAGGAAAAAAGTTTCTTTGTTAATTTGACAAACTTTTTTAAATTAGACAAAAAAAGTTTAATATTTTCTTTGTAAGTAACGAGAGGATTTTTTTTTTACTACCTATTGTTTTCATGCATTGTATGGGTTTTTTCTTTCCAACATAAAAAAATAGAAAAACATCATAGTTTTCACGTGTTGGGTTTTATTTAAAAAATGAAAAAAAGTCTCGGTTACGGGGATTCGAACCCCGGTCGTCGGCGTGAGAGGCCGAAATCCTAAACCACTGGACGATAACCGAACGAAAATACAAAGATAAAAGCTTGAACGCCATTTATGGTTGAAGCATTTGAGAGACAACAAAAAAGGAGAAAAAGGAAAGTGTTATAAGTCACGGTCTTTAAAAAAGAAAATTAACACCAGCAACTTATGAGTGTCAACAAGCATAAAATTCTCTATAATAACTTTTATTTATAAGAATTAGTTTAAAATACATATTTTTGTTTTTTTCAGTTTATCACAACTTTTAACAAAACTTATTACATGTTTTTAATTCGAAAGTGAAAGACTGTTTTTCTATAATTTTTCTGAATGATAAAATATTAAATCAATTAAACTATTTAAAACCGTTCACTTTTTATTTTTTGATTTTGTTTAAAATTATGTCAAAGTTTTGTCTATGTATGGTGGTCGTCGTTGGTATCGAAGAAGACCGACCATTCATTAAGAAAAGAAAAATACATACATAATCAATGCTAACACCTGTTTGTTTTTCTTTTTTTTATCAGTCTTAGACGACATCGATTTTTTCAAACTTTCATTTATTTTTTGTAGGAAAAATAATGTTTTTAAATTTTTTCATTTCATAAAAAATATTATTATTGAAATAATGGATAAAATTGAATTTATTTTTAATGCAGATTTAAATCGATGGAAAGATGTTGTTCAATTAGTGAGTTTTTCATATTCCAAAAAATTAGATAAAAACCCTTAAATTTTTTCCTTTTTTTAAACCGGCGATCATGAACATTGGCTTTGTGCTGATGGAGATTTTGAACGATGGAGTGATGGATTTGGAAAAGATAATTTTAACATGATAATCGCCATCAATAAAGACACAAATAAAACTATTGGCTCCATAGCAACTTTATTTTTTCCTTCCATTGATGATTCTGAGCCTCTTGCGATGATTGGAATGTTCTTTGTTTTGCCCGAATTTCGTGGAATTGGTTTAGGCGCTAAATTATGGAATCTTGCGTTCCATGACCCACAATTTGATGGAATTAATTTTGGTTTACTTGGCGTTGATAGGATGCATAAAAAATATGCAAATAAATATGGTTTTAATAAATATATGAATTCAATATTTAAAGAATATATGGCAGAAATTAAAGATGTGGTTCCAAGTAAATTAAAAGCAGATGAGAAAATTAAAATAATTACTCCAGAAAAAATTGATCCTCAAAAATTGATTGAATTTGATACAAAAATGATTGGCGGAGGAAAAATTCGAAGAGATAAATTTATTTTAAATTTTTTTAAATCTAAAAATACTTTCTCCAAAATTGCAATGGATCTTGAAGGAAGAATAGTTGGAATTGGTGGAATTCGAATTGTTTATAATAAGCAAATAGCAATTGGTCCTCTTTATGCAAATTCTATAGAAATTGCTGAAACTTTATTAAAAAATATTTTAGAATCTATTCCAAATTTAATGAATGAATATACTAATATTTTTATGTTTCCAACTGCCATAAATGAAAATGCAAAAGATTTATTTAAAAAATTAACGAATGGAAAATTTAAAATTAATGAAGATTTTCATGGTCAATTCACTAAAAATACCATTCAAGTGAGTGCAAATTTTTTGAGATCGAACCTTGCAAATTTATAAGCTTTTTTTAATATTTTCAGCCTGATGCATCCAAACTTTATTCTGTGACAGAATATATTATGAGTTACTGTTAATTTTAATTCTAAAATGATTAATTAAATTTTTTGCGATTTATGATCCGAGTTTTTAAATAAAATTTTTCTCATTTTTGAAACTTTTTTTGCATATATTTTTATTTGTATGCTTCTCCCATTTTTTGATGATTGCCTTTTTTTATTTGTTTCATTGACCGGAACTGCCGGCTTTGTATTTCATTTATGTGTCGATACAACGAATGTCTTGTGGAAGAATAAAGTAAACAAACAAACATAAGAAAAACCCCTTTTAAGTCAAAGTAGTTTCAGATATTAGTTACAATTTTTAAAGGAAAATACATAAGTACATATCTTTAAGAACGGCAAACATATTTAGTTTCCCGTTCATTTTTTTCTTTGCTACTAAAAGTTAGGGTTTTGTGGTATTGTTTATCTTTGTTTCAATAATTATTCTTTTTCTTTTTCTTGACCATTTTCTGAAAACCAATATTGCCAATGTTTTATAACTTCTTTTAAAATTTGATACGGTAAATCTGAAAAAAAAAACTTGGATGCGAGACTTAGAATTAAAAAAAAACTTTTCGACTAAAATCATGAAAGGTGCTTTCTTGAGTTCTTTTTTGTTGTTTTCTTGTTCCATAAATGACCTTGTTTTTGAACGATGCAAAACTAATTATTTCGGAACGGAAACTGTTTTGAATGCGCAAACACCTGCCTCTCTTTTGTAAATCAAAGAAATTCATAGCGGGTGATCATGAAAAAATATGTATTTTTTAAATTGTTTTTTCGTGCTATTTTCTATTGTAAAAAAATTATTTTTTTAATAAAAAAACATTCTTTTTTTTTAATAAAAAAACATTCTTTTTGCACTAGAATTCCATGTTTCTCTGGAGTTTCAAATCTTGTTAATCTATAGATCAAAATATTTATTTCAAGTCCCATCACTTTTATTGTATTTTTCACGCATTTTCAAGTGCATATTTGAAAAACAGTTTTATAAGTGTCACTTCAAATTTTATTTGCTTATATTCTTGGAAACCAATATGTATGCAAACTCTTCAAATAAAAAAATAAAATAATTTAAAGTGGTGTGTTTTACGTTTTCTTCAATCACGCTTATTTATTTTTTGTTTCAAATGAAAAATAAACTTTAGTTAGAGGAAGGAGTGATTTGTTTTAATAGCTTTTCAAATTCACACACGTATTTGTAAGAAAATGAAATAAATCGAAAAAAATTAAAACTTAAATTTTGATCGTAAATATAAATTATCATAAAAAATAGAATTTTGTAAGGAAAATTTTAAACTTGCATCGTCCTAATTTTCAAAAATCTCGAATTCGATTTTCGAAACTGCGCTTTCCTCAGGAATTTAAACTACCGAAACAAATTGTTTTAATTCTAAAATAAAATAAGAAAACACTTTATATTTTATTTTCAAGGGAACATGGTCTCTCCCTCTTCTAGCCTTCGACCATCCATCCCAATTTTAATCACCTTCTTTTTTTTCTTTCTCTCCCATGCTAATACTATAAAATGACCACTTGACCATTATATATTATTATTATTTTTACTAGTACTATTTTTATTTATACTAGTCTCAATGGAAGAAATTTTTTTGTTCATTGTACTTATTTTTTTCTTGCCTTTTTTTCTTTCATTGAAGGAGCGAACTAACGCATGCCACTACACTTGATGATCGTCATTTTTCATCCTTGCTTATTCATTTTTTTTGTTCTCCCTCACTTTTTTATTTTTTTCTCCCGCATTTTTCTTTTTTTTAAACCAAGCAATCCAGCCATTCATCCACACATTCCTTTAAATATAAGAAGGGGAGAGATTGGTCTCGTTCGCATTCCACTACTTCACAATGCCGAATGATGATGATTTTCCTTTTCTCTCGCACCCTCTCTTATTTTTTTTTATGACGATGCTAAAAAAAGAATGAAAGGTGTAAAAAAATTTTTTTATTTGAAAGCGAGTAAAAAAAGCAGACTTTTTCTTGAGCATTTTTTTCTTTCTTCTTCAAGCACATGGCCAAACAATAATTATGTTTTTTTAATACCCCTTGAAGCAATATCTATGACCACACAAACGTAAAGCAATAATATCATACTTTTTTGAGTGCAAAAAGTTGAATGAAAGTTTTTTTTGGTAAAGGCAAACAATTATTATAAAAATCTATAACAAACAAAAAAAGATTAATGAAAACGCAGAATTTTAGATGGATGTGTTCTTAATTTTATGATCAAATGAGAAGAGGTTTCATAAACTACTTTTAAATAAAAAAAAAAACAGAACACAAATTTTCTTTGCAATAAGAATTATAATTATTTAACTTGCGTGAAATTAGATTTAAAATTGTAAAAGTATTAGTTGATATACCTAAAGGAAAAAAATATGATAGTTATTTTGAATTAATTTTTTTTATCATTTTTCTTTGTCTTGACCAGCACTCACTATCTCCCATGTTCCCCCTAATTTTTTTTCTCGGTAAACATGTCCCATTTAGAAACATGACTTCGGAAGATAATGAACGAACATATATTTACTTTCCCAAGCTTCTAAACCTTTTGAGTTTTTGTTTAGATTAGCGGAAGAACTTCAAAAACATCAATGGCACTTTATTTTTTTTCTTCTTCTCATTTATTGCCTTTTTATGTATGCTACTTTTCTTTTTTTCTTATCGCCCCTCAAAGCGGTTACTCACTTACTCATTTTCTTGCTTTTTCTCTCATAAAACCTCCTCATTTTGTCGCCTTTCCTCCTTCTTTTGGGTTTGGGCTGATTTAAACGCGAGACATTTGCCGATGACCAGCGACGACAACGATGGCGACAGCTACTTCAAAAAAAATATATATATTCCGTTCCTTTTTATTTTTATTCCTCGTTTTTGCTATTATTTTACTTGTCACAATATTCTTATCCACATTCTTTTATTTTCTTCAATATTTTTATTGTTTATTTTGGTCAAAACATTTTATTATAAAAAATTTGAAACAATTTAACTTTCTGGAAATTAAATTTAGAAATTGGGGAAGCTTTTGTAGATTCAAACTTTGCAGGTTTTTATGTTTTAGAATTTTGAAAAAAAGTTCCAAAATAAAATATGAATTTTTTGAATTTTTAATTAATCAATAAATTCATTTGGTTCTTTTTTCGAATTGTATTTTTGTCATTTTCGATTTTTAAATTTGCTTACCCTTATTTAATCAAAGATTAAACATTTAATTCCTCGATTTAAAAAAAAATGTGTGAAAATTCAAACCTTTTGTGTTTTGTTTAATAAGCTGCTGTTCATTCCTTTCATTCCTTCCTTCTTTTTCTTATGGAAATTATTATACTTTCAAAAAAAGAATATTTTCTTTACACAGCTGCTAGAAGATGAAAAAAGACCTATTTAGCTTTATTTCTTGATTCTTCACATTTTTTCCGTTTTCTTTAAGATTTATGTGGCATCATGAATAGTTTTTCCATAACAAAAAAATTGAATTGATATGCAAATTGCCGAAAATGGGTTTTCCTCTTCTTTCTTTCTTGAGTCATCAATTGAGTTTTGTCTTTTTTCTTTATTGGAAGCGTTTCTTTCATTGTTTTTGATTGTTTTAATAAAAATAAATATTTAACTTGATTCTTCAATAATTTAGTATTACAAAAAAACCATTTGTTTTGTGACTTCCATTTTCGGTAATCTAAACTTTAATTTTTACCCTTCATCATTCTTATTCACGCTTGCCTTAAAATTAAACTTTATGCTTTTGAGAAATATTTTTTTAGTTTTCCCCCGCTTTGTAATTAATTAAACCAAAGAAAGACAAAAAAATTCTTGTTCACACATGAATGAACGAGTTTAATGTCAAAGAAAATCGAAAGATCAGATATCCCACAAATTTTTTTCGGTTCCTTTTTTCCTAGCTTTTCACTTTTCAGTTTTTAATTAACTTTTTTCTTTTCATTCTTTCCTAAATTAATCACGTTTTGGCGGCTTTTCTTTCTCTTTTTTTTCTCAAACAAATAACAAATTTTCCGGTGTGTTTGTGTTGTTATTTTTAGACAAACTTTAAAGTATATTTATTTTTTGAAAGATTTTCTTTTAATGACTAAGAAAAGAACATTATTTGTTTTCTTTTGAAACTTTTTTTTTCTCGAGGAACTCACAAACTTGAAGTGTTGTTTTTTTTCAACGTGACCCCAGAACTCGGGTTAAAAAAACACAAAGATTGAAAACGTGAACTTGACTAAATTTTTTTTTTGATACAAACATTGAATTTCTTTTTATAAAAAAATTAAATCAACACAAAATTTTTTTAAAAATAAACAGTTTTTTTTGTTGACAACTAAAAATTTTAATCTCTTGCATTTTACAATACTCATTTTGATTATATCTTTTTTTACTATTCATTGGAGCCATAATTTTCTCCTTTTTTGCACTTGAATTTTACGATAGCTCTTTTAAAAACCGTAATAAAAAATAGTTTTTGCATGTTGTGACTGCTCCAAAATCGTTAGAAAGATGAAAAGGGTCCAACACTTTCCATTCATTTTTTTAAATAAAATAAAAAGTTTTAAAGCACTCTTGAGATTTCTTTAACCAAAGAAAGAAGATTATCCTTTTTTGAAAATATAATAGCACTCATTTTTGAAAATTTATTATATTGATCCCACCATCCTTATCTTTGTTTTTAAATCTATGCTTTTATACCATTATTGTCCTCAATTTTTAGACTTTCCGGCTTAAATTAAAGAAAATGCCTTTCAAATCGAATAACTGCTAAAAAAATTAAGTTTTTTGATTTTTAATCTTCCAAATTTCCTAAACTTGAAAAAATGTAAACTGAATCTTTTAACCCTTGATTGACAAACTTAAACTTTTTTGAAAGTAATTTTCAAGTTTGATTCTTAATTTTGTGTTAAATATATCAGCAAATGTGTCAAATTAAGAATTTTCAAGCTCTTGAAAAAGTGCACTTTCATTTTTTTTTTCAGTTTTCTTTTTTGATATCCCCATTTTTTGCAGTAGTTTTTAATTTCTCAAGTGTTGCATGCACATACTTGGATGCCGCCATGCTTCTTTTTTTCGGAAACTTATTCAAGCAACAAAAAACTAAAGGAAAGAAAAGAAGGTAGTAAAAAAATAGTAAAATGAGATCAAGTTTCAAACAACTCAAACAAAAAATTTTTTACTATTGTTTTTTCTTTTTTTTTGTATTAAAATGTGTTGCTGCTATTTTTAGGGAGAAAAAAAATTGTATACTATAAATAGACTGCTGCAACAGAAGCATAAAAAAGATATTCAAGTTTAACGAAAACTATGTAATAACTTCAAAAAAATATTATCCTAAAAAATAAGTTTTTTATGGATTCTGGTAGTGAAAAAAAAATAAATAAGGGGAATTTTCATTTTCGCACCAAGGCTCGATTTACTAAGTTGGCACTGCCACATAAGATCAACTTCCGTAAAATTTTTATTGTTTATTTCATTTTGGATTTTTTTTCATCTTAGTCAGCCATAATTTTAACATCCCAAAAGTTCAAATCATCTGCGATTGCGCAACTTAGCCAATGAAAAATGATCTGACGACGATGACTCGTGCTCATCTGTTCGATCCCACATCTTTGTCTCTCATTTTTTTTTTGCCACGGAAAAAACAATTTCTTTTTTGATCCACCATCCGCCAAAAAAACCTATTTCTCAATCATCCTAGATTTTTTTTAACCGGATGTATTCATCTTCCTTTTTTCTCTTTTCGTTCTCAAATAAAAACTACCTTAAATTGGATTTTGAGGTTTATAATATGTTTTTCTCTCTCAAGGTTAATGTGGTCAAATTAAAAAAAAATTAAAGTACTCTGGCCTACATATTTCTTTTCTCATTCATCCTCGTCCTATTTACTTTTTTTAGTTGCTTGACTTTGGTGCAAGGCCAGGAGAAAAAGACGCAAACCACCATCCTACCTCCAAAAAATGGTGGTTTCATATTTCGAATTTGTTTGTTCCCCTTGTTTTTTTGAAGATGACGTTGCGGATCTTTAAAAAATAAATAAACGAAAGTTAAGCCTATTTTAAAATACACATAAAAAATAACTTTGAAATCAAAAATTTTTTTTGATGATTCATGTTTTTTTCTTAAAGGAAAAAAGTATCGTTGTTTCGTTGTTTTTTATTTGGGTACAATAAAAAAAAATAGAGAAAAAGCCGCAAAGGTGAGTGATGATGATTTGTCGCCCTTCATTTTTTTCTTTGACTTTTTATGGTTCATTAATTTCTTTCTTACAACAAATTCTTGCATATTTCTTTAAATTTTTTTTCGAAATAAATATATTTCAAGAATTTTAAGAATGATTCAATCAAGAATGAAAGATTGAATTGCATTCATTTTTCTTTAAAACCTTTTTTAAAATAAATAAATAAATAAATACGACCGCAATGAAATGACAAGTTTGTGTGTGTGTGTGATACTTGACATTGTTTATTTATTTGATTTAAATTTTTTGTGAATTTATTTGAATTAGATTGAGAGCATTTTTTTTATTCGATCATATCTTTAGAGAACCAATAGTAGGTTGCTAAATAAAGTTTTAGATAGCCAGTAACTAATCATAGAGTCTTTAAAAAATTTGATCGACTAAAATATAACTTTTATTTTCTGCTTCTTTTTAAATTTTAAATTCGTCTGCTTGAAATAAAAAATATATTAGTTGCATTAATAACCATCTTTATGATAATCCTAAACAAAAACTGTTATAAATAAGAAACAAAATCTTTCTAAATTTTTTTTATCATTTTATCTTTGAAATCGCGAATACTTTACCCTTTTTTTAATGATCGCATTTAAATTTTTGATTTAAGCATTTATTTTCTCTTACAATTTTTTAAAGTTTTTATTCCTCTATTTTTCTTTTTAATTAATATTTTTCCCGTGTATCTCAAAGAAATAGCAACAAAAAAAATCAGGTCAATAAGCCAAGGTAATAAATCGGATCCCATGTTCTTGTCCTCCTTTTTTAAAACCATCGAAATAAATCTTATTCGATCACAAAAGCAGGTTGCTTTGTGTGTGTGTTATTCAATCTCACATTTATTTTGCTTCCTTCTAAATTACAAAAACCAGCTGCACCTTAGTAGTTTCATTTTTTCTTCTACTTTAATGATTGCGATGTCCCGTTTTTTTTCGTTCGATTTTTTTCTTCTTCCTTTCCATGGAAAAAAGCTTGAGCCGAAACTAACATAAGAAAAGCTTTGTTGTTTTTTCCCGATCGCATAAACTGAGTGACCGAAGGAAGCAAGCATGCAAAAAAAAAATGAAAGAAAGAGTTCAAACAAAGTTTTTTTTCATCATTTTCGTTGTGGTTGGTCGTTGCGTTGCGCAAATGGATATTCCTGCTGCTGCTTCTGGTGGTGGTCATTTTTATTTTGTTTATTTCATTTTTTTTTCTTCCTCAAAAAAGAAATATAGACCAGACGGAAGAAATATAAAAAGAAGATGAAAGAAAGAATAAAAACCAAGAAAAAATGCGACACTTCTCATTATTTTTATTTTTGGATGTGAGACCCCTGCCTTTTTTTTCCAGAAACTACATACTTACTTCTTATGTTAGTTTACTTGAAGCGTTAGAAAATTTATTATTTAATTTTGATAATAAGAAAAAAAATTTTTATTTGTTATTTACTTTTCTTTAGGCTTCCTAGACCTCGGAAATATTCAAATTTTATTAAAAATTTAAAAATAATTTCTTTTTGCTCAGAAAATTTCAAAAGATAAAGAGGCTCTCTTTCTTGGAGATTCAATAAACTGGAAAAATAAGTAAACAAAGGAAAAAGCTCATGGAAAAAAAGAAATAACCGAGAGAGGATAAGGTTATGTTATACAGAAAATGTAGTGACCATTTCTAAAGACTAAATTTGAGCTTTTATTTTTTGCTTTGGAATTTATTTTAAAAATCTTTGCAATGATCCTTTCAAAATTTAAATCCCTTAACATTTAGTTTCATGGAAATTCCTTTAGATTCTAAGTTGTGGTGGGAGTGTTTGTTTTCATAGTTTTTGCATTATTTATTCTTGAACTTTGATATAATTTTATTATAGCCTTTCATCTTCTTACGCCACCACTTTTATAAATTCATAGCTATTTTGCATCATCTAATTATCATATTCCTTCGTTGTTGGCTCATTTATATAAAGTTTAGAAAGATTTTGTTTATGAAATCCTAAAAAAATTATCTATCTCATCGTTGCTTACGTCTATTTATGTATTCATTAAATCAAAGTTTATGTAAATATTATTTTTATGAACAGAACTTTTTCTACGTCGAATACAAATTCTTTTTATTTTTTAAAGTCTTTTCCAGTGCCAACAAACTTATTTTCTATCTTTGGAACTTCACATTTTTCTTGTCTTCAAAAGGTGGCTTAAAGTTATTATGAATTTTTTATAATAAAAACTATTTTATTATGCAAAAAACGTTAGTTTTTTTTAAAGATTTCATTGTTTTTTCTTTTTTGTTTAAAAAAAAAAGAAAAATGCCCATTATTTTTACTAAAAACAAAATAAAAAATCTTTGTGACAAATGACAGCATTTTTGCCGACGACGACAAAAGGTCCCACTTTTTTATGAATGCATATTTCATTGTTTTACAACTCTCTTTTTTATGGTAGTCCTCAAATTTTTTTCAAGTCGGAACAAAAATTTTTGGATCGACTTTTTGTAAGTTTTTTATGAAAAAAAAAAGATTTCGCGAACTGAAAAATAGTTTTTTACTATATTGTCGCTAATTTTCTTTATTTTGTTATTCCATGAAAAAAATTATTTTTATTGCTTCCGTTGTTTTTCTTTTAATTCCAGCGAAATCAGGAAATCAAAATAATACAGCACACGAGAGCGATGAAGAGCGAACATGAAATGCAAATATTTTTTTTGCCTCTTGTTCTCGCCGCTTCTGTCGCTTTTGTTTTCATCGACTTCTCATCAGCTTATTTAATTTTTTGTTTTGAAGAACCCCATAAAAACATTAGATAAACGAAGATGAGCTTCTGCCTCAATGTTTTAATTTATTTAATCATTTTTTATTTAGATAGAACGACGATAGAATTAAAAGATTAACAATAACAAATAACACAAACAGAAACAGAAGCAGCGGCGGCAGCAATCATAAAATCTTTAATAAAAAAAGAATTATTTTCCTTTTTTTGATTTTTATATTTTTTTGCGACAAAATAGTTTAATCAAATAATGAATGACCATTAACATTTTTTTCTTCCAAAAACCAAGGACATTGATGGCGGTAGCGAACGGACGACTTAATTTAATGAATAAAGAAAAAAATTACAAAAAAGCGATGATGGTTTTTGCTGACAACAAACAGTAAAGAACATAAACTAATTTAAGCTTATTAGAAGAATTAGTGGCGCGCTACTTTGCAGCAAAAAAAGAGAAAAAGAAAAATGGAAGCGGGAAAAACAAGTTTACTAACAAAACAAAAAATAAAATAAACAACAACCTTGAAGAAAAAAAAATATTAAAAGAGTTTGTGTGTTTTGGTTTTGAATTTTTTTATTTAGTTTTTTTATTTTAATGATGATGTAGTTAAAATAGGAAATTTAAGTGCATTTTTTGTGGTTCAAGAAAATCTTAAAACCAACCTTCGCTGTAATAGTTGGCGTAACTGATTTATTTTTAAATAAAAATATGAACGCTAGGTAAAAATATGAATAACTTAAAAAAAGTGAGTAAAAAATCCTTTCATTCAATTCTTTCATTTGCGGCATCAAAAAAGTTTTGTATATTATTTTTGAATGATGATTTCTTTTTTTCTTTTTAATTCAAGTGTGGTCTATTTAGTATTTATCTTCTAAAAGCTATTTCAGTTTATCGCCTTTGAATTGATTATTTTGTAATATCCTATTAATAACCCTTTTCTTCTTTATCTAATCCATCCAGAAGCTCATGCATCGATATTAATATTATTTTCACTTTTTTTTCATACATACATTTTTTTCTATGTGTTGTTACTTTTCCTTATTTTTTTCTTCCTTTTTTAAGCAATTTTCTTTAAAAATTTTATTAACGAATAATGACGTCCTTCTTCTTCGCCATCTCTCTTCTCAACATCCTTCGTCGTTCACTCGTTCCCTACTTTTTTTACGCACACTTAACAAGGAGAGGAGGGAGAAAAAAATTGAATTGCGCGAAAATATCCTTAAAAAAATATTGAAAGTGTCGTAGTCTACTTTTATTAAATTTTTTTTCTTCGTTTTAAACTTTTTGAGAGAAAAGAAAAAAAAGTGAAAAGAAAAAAAATGCATATAATTAAAGCATTCCTTCTTTTCTCTCAACTTTTCCTCTCCTTCATCTTATAAGGAAGGAAAAGAGGTATGAAGAACAAAAAATATGAGGAAGGAAAAAAACTTTTTCTTTTTTTTCTTTATTGAAAACTTTGAAAGCGGAAAAAAAGATAATTATATTGTATAAGAAAAAAGTTACAAAAGTCGTAGTCTTTTTTTTGATTATATAAGAAAGCGTCATTATAATTGCACTTTTGAGAAAAAAGAGAAAATTTAGGTTTAAAATTATTAGGTGAAAATAAACTAGTTTTAATCCGTTTGAAAAGTTTTCTAAAATATTTATTATCTTAATATTTCTAGTGAGTATGACAAGAAATATGTTTATTTCATATGGAATCAGGAGTTTTTTATTTGACTCTAATTTTATTTTTTAATTTCGTATAGTCTTGAAATTTAAACATTTTTCTAAGATCTCAACGAAAGTGTTGACCTTCGTTATTTTTCTGATTCGGCCAGAAAAATGAATTAAAAAATCCCTCATTTTTCTGCTTCTCATTTTCAGTAGTGTTTCTCTATTTCTTAATTTGTGGTTTCTCTTAATGATTTACATTTGTTAAACCCCATTCATGGCTATTTTATTTATTATCTTTTATTGATCTTTTTTCGTCAATCTTTCCAACCAATTTTAGTTGCATGGCTTTTATGTTGTTGTTTTTTTTTTCTTATCTTTTTTATAAATAAAAAAACACAAGCACATACATACGACAAAAAAATACGGAAGGAAGGAAGTTGTCAATCAAAATAATAAAAAACAACATTTTTTTCTTCTTTTTTTTCTTGCTTGCTTTCTGTCATTTTTGATTATTTTTTCAAGCATCTAACAAAAAAACCAAAAAAAATAGTTTTTGTTATTTAACTTTTTTAAGTATGAAAAAGTTTTTTTGTTTTAAGAAAATTTATAATTTTACCCAAAAAAAATTCGTGTGATTTCCATGTTTTTTTTGTTTCTTCTCCAAACTCAAAACTCAAGTACGGAAAAGTTCTTGCAACTTGAAAAAAAAAATTTTGTCCCCTGCTTTTTTTCGCGCCTTTTTAAAGGAAGGTCCAAGAAGCGACGAGATGAAAGAAATAAAAAGAAGAAGACAAAAAAAAATTGAAAAATAATTTATTAGATTTTTTTGCCATTGAATGAAAAAGTAAAAGGAAGGAAGGATGAGAGAGGAAAGAGCTGCTTTAAAAATGTGAATGGCCCTCTTCTCTCCGTTTTTATCTTATGTGCTTGCTTTTTTTAGTATTTTTATTTTATTTTATTTTTCATGAATCTTTAACGAATTTTCATTCTTTAAAAAAATAAATCTGTTATCTGTTAGCAGCATTTCCGTTTGGTGATTTGATGGGAAACATGAGAGCTCCTTTTTTCGGATGATTTTATGAGAGAAGAAAATTCGATTTTTTTCGTTTATTTTTAACAAAAATTTTAAGAAAATTTATAACAATAAGCTGCTTTTTTAAAATATTTTGTACGAGAATTTTACCTATCTATGGCCTTTCTTTCTCTCTCATAGATAAATAAATGTCGTAAACATGTAGTAATTATTGTATTAAATTCATAAAGTTCACTGATAAAAAAATCCCAGTACTTTTTTTTTCTAATATGTTGATTCATTGAAATATTATTTTTTTATCGACAGCTTTTGAGATTTAACTTTTAATCGCTTTTTATAAGCCACAGTATTTGTAGGATGCAAGATTGCTTGTAGCTAAAACAAAAAAAAAAACGACTGCGCATTTTTCTCCATTTTTATTTTAATTTCTCAATTTTTTCATTTATAACAAAATTTGAATATTTTTTGGTTTAAAAAACCATAGCAATCCAGAAAAATTATAAAAACCTTTTTTCATTTTCCTTTAACTTTTTGAATTCATTTCTTTCAACAAAAATGAAGTATGGAATGGAATTCCGCTTGACCGCTCTGCTTTTTCTTGCTTTCCTTGCTTGCTTGATTATGACGACGAAGGCGAATGCAAAGTTATTTTTCTCATCCAGCACGCTTTTTTTCAACATTTTTCATCAATTATGCATTTTTTCTTTTTCTTTTTTCCTTTCATGTGCTTCAACGCCTTTTTTATATTTATTATATTGGTTGGCTTCACAGCTTTTCATCACCCTACCAAAATAAAAAAAAACTTTTATAAATTAGCAATGAACGCTTAATTCACTTTTATTTAATATTAATATTTCAAATTGCTTTGAAGCCTCAAAAAGTATTTATTTTTTATTATATTATTTATAAAGTAGAAAATTGAAAGCCAATGTGAATGAGTAACCATTTATTTTTATTATTATTAAATTCTTTAAAAAAGCATTATTGGCTTTTGATTAAAAATTAATTTTTTTTAAAGAATGTTTGTTATTTTTTTGGTTTATGATCATGGCTTTAGAAAGAGGCAATTCTGCTTAGGTTTTTTATTTTTGAAATCGAGTTTATATCAGAAGCTACATATAATCGGAAAGCTTTCACTTTTTAACCCAGGTTTTGAAACTTTTTTTTATAAAAAGTTTTGGTATTAAAAAAAAAGATTTTTATGGAAAGCTTTTTTCTGCCAAATTTTTATAAAGTTCGCTATAAATTGCCTTTCTCGAAATTTTTCATTTAGATGCCTTGTCTTTTTTAAAAGCTAAACCTTCATTTTCTCACAGCCTCTAATTATTTACTTATTTATAATTAAATAATCTTAGTCATCACCCATTCGTTTTCATTCCTTTTTTATTTATTATCCCTTAATTTGTCATTTGTCAATTCACACACACACATGCATGCATTCACGTTTTTCTCATCTCAAAAAAAATTATGTCATTTTATTAAACAACTTTCATTTTTTTTATAAAGAAAAAGAGAGTAATTGAAAATGATGGAACATGTCAAAGTTGTTTTTTCATATTTTCTTTTTAAAGCTTAGGAATATTAACAATGAAGAAAATATATGGAAAAAAAGAAGAAAGATATTTGTGTTTTTGTTTCTTTCATTTAAAAATAATGAATGAGTGGTATTTTTTGGGTTTAGTTTATTATTACAGCATAGTTTAATTAAGAAAAAAGGGTGTTGATAAATTTACTAATATTGAAAAGTAAATGACAAAAACATAATATGTATTAGATTGGCTTTTTTATACTTTTTTTAACAAACCCACGTTTGAAAAAAAATTTGTGACACAAATTAGTCGTAAAAAATCTACAAAATATTCGCAAAAAGATTCGCGTGTATAAGATTTTAATATAGTTATTGCCCTTTATTTTTTGGATAAATCCAAGTTCGATGGATCTCTTTTTCAGCTTCCACCAGCCTTTCACCCAACCCAAAAATAACCACAACCATTCAAAAAAATTTTAAAGTATCAATAAATTTTCTTCTTTCCATATATTTTTATTTATATATAAATATTTTTTCCCTTGAGAATTTTTGTCATATTTTTCATGTGTTTGCGCATCCTCAAAAAAAGGATTCTTTCTTTTAACGGCTTTTTTATTTTTTTCCTTTTTTTTGTTTTCCTCGACCATAATTTTTTACTTCAAACAAAAGCGTTTAATTTTTTGTTTTTACCAACAAAAAAAAAATAAGTAAAGCCTTTTATTTTTATTTTTTAGTTAAACAACCAAAAAAACTATAGTTTAAAGGTTTTCTCTCATTTTTATTTTTAGCAATTTAATTTTTTTTGGTAATCCTTTGGAGCTTAAAAAAAACATGCATGCATTTTATTCAAGAAATGTTTTTGCATTCTTGTTTGGACTTTATTTTCTTTCTTTTTTTTTCTTTTGCTTGGCTGTAAATAGAAGGTAATTAGCGTTCATGAATTAGTTAAAATAAAATGGATGTAAGCGGTTAATGACTAAAGTAAAAAAGGAAACTGAATGTTTAAAGCTTTTCGAGGATTAGAACTAACTTTTGAGACGGAAGTCATATGACAAGAATAATGGGGGAATGGTTTAGTTTAAAGAAAAAAATAAATTCGGCAATAAATGGCTTTTTTGTCTTTTTAGGTAGCCGTACATTTCTCTCTAAAACACGGTAGCTTTTTTAAATATATAATTTTTTGACGTCAAAAACATTGCTTGTTGATTTTTATTTGAGGAAGGATATTTTAGTTCGTTGGTTAATTTTTATTAAAAGTCTCAAAATCATACAATAAGTTAAGACGCTTTTTGTAAGAATCTGCGAAACTTTGGACTTTTAAGTACAATTTAGATCTTTAAGGATATATTTTGGAATTTCATTTTTTAAACTTACAAAAAAAATTTAGTTAGGTGTAAAAACAATTTTTATCATTATTTCGAGTTCAAAGTTTCTTTCTTCGTTTACTTCCTCACATATTTTAATTTCCATTATCTTCCTCCACTATATTCAAGACTTTGACAAAAAACTTTGATCATTTTTCCATGATTTAAATTTAATCATTTCTTGCCACTAATCTTCATTAAATCTCCGCCAAATCTCTGCGTCTTATAACACTTTCTTCCAACATTAATTTTCTTTTTTTTCAATATTTTTCCAACATTTTTTTCTTCTTCAATTTCTGTTGAAAATAAATCAACGACAGCTTTGGAAAAGAAGCTCAAAATTTTTTTAAAGCAACGTAAAAAATAAATTAATCTGGCACCCTGGCTGGCTAAAATTTTTAAAGCGTTAAGCGTGTTTTAATTTTGGAAGATTAAAAAAGCTTTAAAACGTGTTTTAATCCTTCAAAGATTTTGACGCATTAGCGAATGTAAAAAAACCAACCTTCTTAAATTTGATATAAAAAAAATATATTTATTTGAGTTAAAGAAGAAGAAGGGAAAAAAAGCGAAGAGCAAATTGATAAGATATGTTTAAATTGTTTTTAACACTTTTTACTTCAATCAAAAAACTCTAAAACGTGCAAAAAAACCTATTCATTTTTTTTGTTTCATAGCGGAAGAAAGTTTATTCATTCGTTTTTGAAAATGGAATTGGAAATACTTGAATGAATGAATGAATGAATGAATGACTTTGCTTTTGTTTTTTGTCCTTAGAAAACCAATTCAGGAATAAAATTTGGGAACATGGGGATATAGAAATAGTTTTAAATGATGCTCTTTATTTGGAGGAAGCCATTATAGTTTTAACACAAACGTAATGGCATTTTTTTTATGGGGTGCTATGGTTTTCTTTTTTTGCAAGTAACCATTAGTTTTGCAAATTGCAACTGACGATTATTATTTTTCTAAGAATTTGAGACATGGTTTCTTACTCATAGCGTAATAAAGAAATAATTAACTAAGGAACAAGCGTTTATTAAGAATTAGAAATAATAAAATTCTCAAAAGATGTTATTATTATTTGGAGATTCATCATAGCAAAAAATAATTTAAAAAGGAAGTTAATAGTGAAATGGAAAATAAATTGGTCGTTTTTTATCGATATGAGAAAATCTTTTATCATTAAACCCGGCATGGTAAATTTTAATTTAATTTTACTTTAAATTTGAGCTTAAATCTCTCAATTCCTAAAACATTAGAAATTTTAATTTCACCATACACTTTTGAGCAAATATACTCAAGAAATTCAAATTTCCTCCTTTCCTCGTACTTTGTAGTTTCACATTTTCTTTGAGTTCCATTTCTTTCATATTTAATTGCATTTGAGTTTAGAGGGAGAGAAGAAAAAAAATAGAGAGAGCGAAGAAGAAAACAGACTGACTGACGACTGAAGATAAAGAGCGAGACTTGGCGAAATTCCAAGTAAGAAAGAAAGAAAAATGAGAGAGTGTGCATCGGCGAAAAAAAAATCTTTCCTTCGTGTTATTTTTTTTCCTTCATCAATTTTTTTTCTTCTTCTTTGGCGTGTGCCATTACATGATTTACAACTTTTTTTCATCACAACTTTTTTACGATTTATCCTCCCGTGAATGTGTTAACTTTTTTTTATTACTTTTTAATTTGCTCGTGAGTTTTTTTACGCGAAACTTGACTTTTTTCTCAAACATTAATTTTAATTGATCTAATTTTTTCTTTGATTTTTTTAGGTTCTTTCTTCCAAAGAACTTTCCCCCGGCATTTTAATATATCCATCAAAAAATATCGCCGGTGAAAAGTGGCTATTTAAAATTTAATTAATCAGTTATTATTACTCGAATCGGATGAGTTCTGAAGAATGTTACTTAAAATTAAAGTATCGTCGAGGTTTAAATTGCAATGATGAAAAACAACAAAGAATATATAACAAAAATGATAAAAATGTAAAATCAGAAGATGAAGAAGCAGCATTGGATTGGAATGATGGGCCTTCCACTTCATCAACATCGTTCAGTGATAATTATTGTGGTGAGTAATATGATAGTCAAAAGTAACAATAAAAAATTCTCAAGATTTAAAGATTTTTTCGTTTTTTTCTTCATATATATCCTTTATTTAAGTCTTGGCTTCGTTAGTGATGTTTTAGTTAGACAATCATTCACCTATGTTTGGATTGAATTTAAAACTAAAACCGATAAAATAAAATTTTGTTGCGAATATTTTCAATTTAATTTTTGTAATAATGAGAGCCAAATTGATTTGTTTTATTCAAGTAATTCTTTCTTGACTTGCATTTTTATAGTTTGTACCACATAAAAGAATATATGCAAACATAATCTTTTAGAGGAAATAAAAAAACTTTCTTTTTTTGAGAACCCACAGAAAGTTCTTGCTTTTCTTTTTAATTCTGTTTGTTGATAGTCTTATCACACACAAAAATTTTAATCCCCTTCAATCTGTGAAAAATATATGAAACGGAAATGATTTGGAATTATTTTTTTGGTGCTTATTGTACCTTTAAAAGAAATGTGGTGATTAAGTTCTTTAAAATGTTCCATGATACTGTATTTTATTATTTATGTAGTTGTCCATTTTTTCTTCTTCCAAGATTTAAAAAAAGCATCGTCGTGCCAAATTAGGCCACTTAAAAAAATGAGGATTTTTATTGGTGGTAAAAATAGCATTAGCAACAAAACTAAAAAAAATTATAAAATGAATATTCCAAAATCTTTAAAAAATCTAGATTTTTTCCGCGATTGTTTGATGCTATAATTTTAACGATGCTTTCGTATTATTCTCTTCAAATCTCATGTTTAACAAACTCAAGCCACTAAAAACAAAATCATTTTTCCAAGAACTTTTTAAGAAAAGCAAAGCTTTTTTAACGTAGTCTGGTGTTTTTTTAGAAGCTCTTCAAACATAAAACAAAATTTCGTTAAAAGTTAAAAATACATATTACTTATTTTCACAACTTCCTTATTTATTCATATTTAGGCATAAATACACATAAGAATAGACAGATAAAAAAAACAAAGTAGTTATCATTGTTTGCTTGCTTTGACACTAAAAAGAAGAAGAAAAACTCAAAGTAAAAAAAAAGGGGACAGAAGGAGACTCATCCTTTAAAAAAAGCCCCAAAAGGGTTTTATTTGATTTTTTTCTCTCAAAAAGTATGTCTTCTTTTTTTTAAATTCTTTTCCCCATTTCTCTGCTAACAAATAACTCATAACTTTTTTGTTTTGTTTGTTCACAAAAAATTTTGACGACTTTTTTTTTTCAGGCTAAAAAGGCAAAAAAAAAATGAAAACGTTCCAAAAGAGAAAAATGGTTTTTGAAACTTTATTTAAAAAAAGCGTTTTTAAACTAACTTTTTTTCTTTATTTTTAAAATCGACAGACTTTCTCACCCTTAAACCATGACTAATCAAAAAAGAAAGGAATAAATACATCTTAAAATAATATCTTTATTTTTTTTAAGATCAATCGGAAGGAGACGTTGTTGTTGCTGAATCAGATATTACAGCCGAAAATAATAATGATGGCGATGAAGATACTAAAAGTCTTTCATCAAATTATTTGTGAGTTTTATTATTATTAAAACTAGAAACTATCAAAAAAACGTTTTTACTTTTTTAGTGAGCCCAATTGCAGAAGTACCATGGAGTTGCTGAATAACACAGAAATTAAAAATAATGTTTATAAATTTACAAAATCTCGATTAAAATCACAAGAAAATCATCCAAAAAATATTAATGAAATGTATCGGAGTTCGAGAAAGCAGCCCCCATCTTCGAGAAGACTGTTTTCAAGTTCAAACAATAATTATTCTTTGTTCTTTCAAATTATCTTTATTGTTACGTGTTTAATTGGATTAATTTATTCTTCATCAGATATTGATTATAGAGATATTGAAGGTATTAGTCTTTACCAAAAAAACTTTGAATTTTCAAAGAAACTCAAATATAGTTTTTTCAAATTGTCCTTTTTTTTGCTTTTAAATGCATCCAATTTTTTTGATTAATAAAAAAATTAAAAATTTTCCAATGTTTCAGATTATTCGTTAGAAACTGAACAAAGATCAAAACCAAGTTATCGAAAATATTATAAAAATGAATGGTCAGTTAAAATAGAAAGTGGTAAAAATGAGGATGCAAATATATTAGCTGAAAAATATGGGTTTATTAATAAAGGACGAGTACGCCGCATTTTTTAATCTTTTAGCTCCTATAAAATTATTTTCCATACTCTTTTTTTTAGATAATACAAGATGATAATTATTTTTTATTTATTAAACATAATATTCGTACAAAATCTCCACGAAAAGCTCGTCGATCATTGGATAAAGTTTTAGGAAATGATGGAAAGGTACGTAATCCAACAAAAAATAAATTAATCAAAGTTAATAAACATGGGATTTTTAGGTGCTAAAATTAGAGCAACAAATTGCAAAGAAAAGAGTGAAACGAGATTATCAAAGAATAATAAAAAGGCATGAAAGGACTAATAGTGGTTCGGGACCATCAGCTTCGAGATGGAACCACCATTATGGATTACTTGGAAATTCGTTAGATGAAGATTTTAATGAAATTCAAAGACCTCTAAAACCTTTTATTCCACCTAATGATCCTCTTTGGTCAGATATGTGGTATTTGGTAAACAAATTTTTTGACTTTAGAAAGCTTCTCTCTACAGGAATTAGATATCACCTCGAATTCCATAAAAATTTATTTATTTCCCTATTTTTTTTTCAGCATCGAAGTGAGCAATTTGAAGGAGAAATGGATCACAATGTAAAAGAAGCCTGGCAATTGGGTTACACAGGTAAAGGTGTGGTAGTTACCATTCTTGATGATGGCTTGGAACATACTCATCCCGATATAGCTCCCAATTATGATCCTAAAGCTTCATTCGATGTAAATGATCGAGATGATGATCCAACTCCACGATATGATTATTCAGATGAAAATCGTCATGGTACTCGTTGCGCTGGTGAAGTGGCATCAGTGATGAATAATTCAATGTGCGTTGTTGGAATTGCATATAATTCTAAAATTGGTGGAATTCGTATGCTTGATGGCGATGTAACCGATGCCGTGGAAGCTGCCTCATTAAGTCATAGCTATTTACATATTGATATTTATTCAGCAAGTTGGGGTCCAGATGATGATGGACGAACTGTGGATGGACCCGCTACCCTTACAAAGCACGCATTTGAAAGAGGAATTACTTATGGCCGAGGAGGAAAGGGTTCAATTTTTATTTGGGCTAGTGGCAATGGAGGCAAGGATGCAGATTCGTGTAATTGCGATGGATATACAAATTCCATTTATACTTTATCCATTTCTTCTGCAACGGAAAAAGGAAATATTCCATGGTATTCTGAAGCTTGTTCATCCACTTTAGCTACGGCTTATTCATCTGGAGCAACAGGAGAAAAAATGATTGTCACAACGGATTTGCATCATAGCTGCACTAAAACTCATACAGGCACATCTGCTTCAGCTCCATTAGCTGCAGGAATCGCAGCTTTAACATTGGAAGCCAATCCCGATCTAACTTGGCGAGATCTTCAACACATTGTGGTTCGAACTGCCAAACCATTAAACTTACGAGCTGGAGATTGGAAAATAAATGGCGTGGGTCGAAATGTATCTCATTCATTTGGTTATGGTCTCCTTGATGCTGGTGCAATGGTTAAATTAGCAACTAAATGGAATACCGTTCCACAAGCTAATAAATGTATAGTAACATATCCAAAATCATATAAAATTATACCACATGGTTCTCGATTGCATTTACAATTATTTACTGAAGGATGTTCGGGTAATATTGATCGACATGTTAATTGGTTGGAACATGTTCAAGCTATAGTCACATTAAAAGCTCCAAAAAGAGGTGATATTGAGATTTATTTAATTTCACCAAAAGGTTTGACTCTTGAAAAAAAAATTATTTAAATAGAAATTATGTTTGATTGAAATTTTTAGGAACGCGTTCAACTTTATTAGCTAAAAGGCAAAGAGATAATGCAAGGAGTGGTTTCACGGATTGGGCATTCATGTCCACACATAATTGGGGTGAACCTGCAGCGGGTACATGGATATTAGAAATAGATAATGATGGTTGGGATGGTAAGTAATTAATTAACACACAGAAAAATCTTTAAATTGTCCAAAAAAACATTTCTTTTACGACACCCAAAAAATTTTTCTTTAGAAATAAAAGTATTACTTTTTATTTATTTATTTTTTTGCAAATTTTAGATGCTGAATTAACCAAATGGGAATTAGTCCTTCATGGAACTTCCATGCATATTGGTGACACGGGATATTCAAAGGAATCATATATGCTTAGTGAACGATCAATTGATGCATTACACGAATCCAAAGCTTCTTCATTATCTTCATTGATATCATCCATTTTTGTTACAATTATAACTACAGCATTATTAGGTCTTTATTAATTTTCTTTATAAAAAAAGAAGATATATTTTGGTAACAAATTTTTTTAAGGCATTAAAATGCAATAATTTTTTTTTCTTAACAAAATTCATTCATTAAATTATAATTTGCTCACTTAATTTTTCATATTTAAAAACATTTTTTATGATTCGATAGTTTTCTTCTTTTTTTCCTATAATTTTTATTGTTTTTTATGTATTCTCTCACATCTCAATTTAATTTGTAATCAGATATTTTTTAATATATTAAAAAAGGTTATTTCTCCGTTTTCGAAGAACCCCAAATTTTAATCCAAAAAAATTACCGTAATTTTAAAAAAAAATTTAGCTTTATGGCTCTTGTTTAAAAAAAAATGATACAAATCCTTCATCCAGTTTTCCATTCGCACAAATTAAACAAAAAATTACACAACAATTTTTTATGGGTAATTAATTTCTTGCACAAAAAAAAGAATTTTTCTTCAAAATAAAACAAGACTAATTAATTTAATTATTATTTAAATTTGTAATATCGTCTTTTCACATTTTCTCTTTTTTGGTAAAGTTTTTAAAATATAAACAGTATTAATTTTTTTTTAATAATTATATATTTTTTTAAATGTTTGCATTCCTTAATTTTAGGTTGTTTTTTTATGGCGCCTAGTCACTTTTATTTGTATGTATGTATGTAAATGATTTTGTGCTGTCTTTTTTAATTTTTTTATTCGCTGAAAATAAACCAACGTTAGTTACATACATTTGTTTTTTAATTATGATTTCAACATTATTTTTTCTTTGCTCTATCAAAAAAAGAAGAAGAAAAACGTTGATGGTATTAATAAAGCAAGAAGAAACATGTGAAACATAAAAACATTAAAAGTGTAAATTCAAAACAAATTTTAAAAAAAATCAAATATATTTTTCTTCTGATTTGTGTTTTTTTTTCGTGAATTTTTTTCGATAAAATATTTGCTTCAAAACTTTTTTTTAAATTTTCAAATAAGAGCTATGCTTCTTTTACTATTTTTGTATTATCAATAAAAGTTTTATTTACAAAATATTTATTGGAAAATAACTTCATACTCTTGATTCACCTTTTTTTGTTTGACTTTTATTATTATATTTTCTAACGAAAAGAATTTTTGTTTTGTAAGCCATAATTTTTTTTCTTTCAAAAAATTTAAGCAATAATTAACTTTTATTCAAAAATTATGACTTTAAGTAAATAAAGAAAAGTGTAAAGACGCGGGTGCAAAAAAAGAATTCTTTAATGATTACCTTTAAAGAAGAAGAAAGAAAATCGGACATAAAAACCATGTAAAAAAATACAGCAAAATTATGTATTTTTAATTCTTCGAATGTAAACAACAAAAAAAGTTTTCTTTTTCTTTTGTAAATGGAAAAAGTGCAAACTAAAAAAAATAAGTGTTGAAATAATTTTTTTGGATTTGTCGAAAAATGCCTTATACAACTCCTCAATTAATTATTCAAGTTTGTTATGGAATTGTTTTATTTCCATTATATATTTTTGTTATGATTCAATTTTTAATGCCATCACTGAATAAACCTTTCAAATCATTCTTTTTTAAACTTTGCATTATTATTGGTTTTGTGGTTAGCATTTTTTTTAAATGTAATAAATAGAACTTTTGTGACAGGAAATCTCGCCAAGAAAATCAAAATTTTATGATTTTTTATTCTTGCAGATATTAATCGATAACCTCCAATTTTTTTCAGGACATTTTGCATTATATCAATGCATGGTTTTTTACCAAACTCACAGCTTGCCCATTAACATATCGATTTTATCTTGGAAAAGAAGATTTATATCTGTTTAAAATTTGTTCATTTCTTTCTCAATATTTAGTTCCTCTTCGATGTTATTTATTGGTTTTTAGTTCAGCTAATCGTCTCACAGCTTTAGCAATTCCACCCAAACATGAAAAGGTTAGAAAATTCTCGAATTTTAATCTCAAAACAAAAAATACGATTTCCCTTTTTTTGTTCCTAATAAAATCTTTATTAATGATTTTCAGATATGGAAAAAATTTGGTAAATTTGTTATTTTTTTAAGTTTTTTTATTCCATTTCCATTAATTGGAAGTAATTTATTTGGAACCACAAAAATTTATATTACTAATGAAGCGGTTTCAATTGATGTTAAAGCTGATTTTGTTCAATATAGTCGAACTCAAACTACTACCGCTCAATATGTTATTACAGCTCTTTCAACAACAATTTTAAATTTAGGAGCTTTGTATTATTTAATTAAACATAACTCTTCAAAAACGAATGATAATAATAGTGTGGCACAAAAAGCTGAAAAACGTTTACTTTTTGTTACACTTTGGGATTTGTTTTTCGATATTTTATTTACAATTGTAAAGGTAAGTTTTTTTATTATCTAAAACGCCGGCTCTTGAAGTAAATCGAAGAATTTTGGAATATATTTGCAAAAAAAAAACAGAGTCTAAAAGCGAAAACTCTGAGCCCCATGATGAAACTTTTCTTATTACATAAACTAATTCTCCCAAAAAATTATAAATAAATTTTTTTTAGTAAATTCAAATTTATCGAACCATTGTGGGATATACAACGACAGATGACACCCCATATCTTGCATCAATATGGATGTTAGATATAATCAATTTGAGCCGTCCAATAACATTAATATTAATGTGTACTTCAATGAAAAAAGCTTTCTTTAAATTTGCTCATATTTCATATAAAGATGAAAATACTGTAATCATTCAAAGTAATAATAATTCTGGCGGTGGTAGAAAATAAATAATTTTACTATGAAAGATTCTTATTTGGAGATACTTTTTTGACAGAAATAAAAAAAACAAGAAATAAATTTGGTAAACTTTTATAAATCATCAATAAAAATAGAATGAAAGAGGCAAAAAATATAAAAGGAAAGGAAAGCTTAAATAATAAAGTCAATAACAAGTTTTTTTTTGTTCAATGGTTTTGAACTTTTTTTGACATCATTTCTGGAGGCACATAACAAAAGAAAAAAAAAAAGCAAATCTTTTTTTGTTTTCAATCGAAAATATGAGAATATCTGACTGAATTCACTGCTTTTCAAAGGTTAAAATTATTCAAAGCAGCGCATAATCGATCGATATATTAATATTTTTATGGAAAAAATCTAAATCTTTAAATTATTTTTTTAAATAAGTTTACTGCTAAATAAATTAAACAATATCAAAGGCTAGGCATCATCTTCCAATGATTTCGATTTGACCCGTTTAATTTGAATATGTTTTTTCTTCTTTATTTTATTTTTTTCAAGTTCAAATTTGTTCATCGTCGCTAAAAAGTGAAAGATTAAGTTATTTTTCATTTGCGAATTTATTTATTTCCAAATTCACATTCTTCTACTACCACAACGAGTTTTAATTATGTGGATGTTGCGATTGCGGTTTTTCTTTTTATCTTTCTTGTTTTATTATGCAATCAAGCTTGTCATATTTATCTGTCTGCTGATAAAAAGAATGCAGTTGATTTATTTATTTTTAAATCAAATTGAATATCCTAAAAAGTTTGACCAAAAAGAAAAGCCGAAAAAAAGCAACTGAATTTTTAATTAATTTTAAAAGCGATCAAAATAATTTTATTTACTGTTTTATTTAAAAAGCCGAAGCTTTAATTATCTTTTTTCACTTTTTTTAAAACTTGGAATGTTATGTTTATAACTTTGCAAGAAAAGCCTCATCAAATCTACCAAACTCAAATGATAGCAATCTTTTTTTCTTTCTTTCAACTTTGCTTATTTTCAATGACCCTTTGTTTCGTCCACTTTTTTATTTTTCTTATTTTCATTTACTTTTTTACATAAAACACATCATTTTAAACTTTGCACATAAAATAAACATGTGCATGGAAAAATGAAATGAGAAAGAGAAGATGGCCATTTTAAAAGATTGATTGTTTTTAAATTAATGAGAAAACTAAAATAAACGGTCGCTGACAGTCAGTCAATTTTATTTTGTACAAAGTTACTAACTATCAAAGAAGGCCTCTTTACCTTATTTATTTTTGAGAGATGGTCTTTTAGAGCGATAATTCTCTCTCATTTCTTCCAACTAACTACCTTCTGTTTATAGTCGATATTTAAAAAAAATTATGGCAGGAATGAAAAAAAAAATTACGTGAATTTAAAAAAACTTCGATAAATAAAGAAAACTAAAGAAAACTCGATTTAAATTTGTGTGTATTAACAAAAAAATAAAATAATTTGTCACATTTTTTTTGACTCTCTATTTTCTCGTTGATCAAGAATGTTTATTTTTGTTTGTTGATTCGAAATTTTTTTCCTTGTTTTTTTTTGATTTGAGTCAAAAAAAGAAAAAGAAGTGTTCTAATAAGATGGGTTAAAAAAACCTTTTTGATTACTATCAAAAGTTGTTAATAAATGGTGATGTTATTCTTTAGAAAAGGGTTTAGAAAAAAACGAAATTAGAGGTGGAAATGGAACATATTAAAATTTTCATTTGATGTTGGCATTTTATTTTTTCTGTAGCAAATTTAAACCATTGCAAATGAAACTTTTGGAAAAAAAGTTGTTTATGTTTTTGGATTAGTTTTTTAAAACCAAAATGAGCCAAACACTGAATTACTCAAATAAAAAAATCTTCATATCAGTTTTAGCATTAAACAAATGAAACTTTTTCTTTTATTTTTAGTTAAAAAATCTATAAACATTTTACGTAAAAGTTTTAATTTTGGCTTTTTTAAGAAATCGAATTTTCTAGTCCTTCTGAAATGTTTTTTTTTTGACAAACATTTGGTTTTCTTTTCTAACTTTTTTTTCGGCTTGTTATTCATGGCGGCGGCGGTTATTCAATTTTGTAAACATTTTCATTGCTTTTGAAATTTGGAGTTTCGTACAAAAATTCCCTTTTTTTATTTAAAGTTTTTCTTTTCTCTTGTTTGATGTTGTTGTTTTCATGTTTTTTGAATTTTTCTTTTAGAAAAATGAAAATACACATTTTTATTTTTGTGCAGCATACCTTAAGGCGAACACCTATAATTATCTTTTATTTGCTTTGAATAATTTTATTTATACAAAACTGAAACGATTTTTTCTTCTTCTTTTTTTTCATTCAGAATCTATTGCCTTTTCTCAAAAAAACGCAGAATAAAAAGGAATTGAAAAGAAGTTGAAATAAAAAAAAGCAAGCTTCAAAAACAAATTTTTTTGGAGTTGACATTTTTTTCTTCTTCTTTTTCTGAACATCGATCGCGCGCGTTGTCCGTATTTATGTAACACACGCGTCCATTGCTTCTGTCGTCACTGATGGTTGCCGTTTGCCTTCACCTTTGTAACTGGTTTCTATTTTTCTCATTTTTTTCTTTCATCCAAAAATCAAAAAAAAAAGAAGTTAACAAGTAACCGATTTTGAAGAAAAAAAAATGAAAATCAAAGGCGAAAAAAAAAGAAGAGAAGAAGAATATTTTTTCCAATACACAAATTTGTCGTCGCCGCCGTTTTTGCTTTTCTCTATTCTCTCTCTACATTTTTTGGGCGTCCACAAACACTCTCCATCAACTTCTGTCTCTTTTGCCTTCCTTTTTTGGATGGATTTTCTCTAATTTTTTCAAAACAAAACGTCACTGATTTTATTAAACTTCTTTTCTTTCCTTTTTATCTTCTTTCATTGATCATCATCATTATGTTTTTCTTTCGTAATAATTTTTATATGGGGCGATATCAAACAACAAATTCTTGCGTTTTGAAGGATAAGGCCTCGAGAGAAAGAAATTTTGTTGGATGCCTTTTTATGAGAAAATTATTTTTGATACTTACTTCTTTCTTGTTTGGACGAAAAAATCTAGAAAGAATGAGTTTTAATAATTTGTATATGATTTTTGTTTTTTATTTTTTTATGTCAATTAAGACGAGTTCCCCGACAAAATTTTCGATTTTGGTAGAGAAAAATTTTTTTTACCTATTATTATTTTTTCTAAAACGATATTGGAGTTGAATTAAAATTTAGATGCTAATAGTTTTGTTGAAATTTTATTCAGGGTTTGGGTGACTAAAAATTTTTGTTTTCTGTGAAGCAAAATAAAAATAAATTTTGCTTAGAGGTTTGATGGGATTTGAATGAATAAAACTGGTTTTGCTGCTAGCATTCCTTTTTATTATTATTTAGCCGCCCATGAAAACGTCAACTTTTATTTAGCTTTGTTGACGACAATCAAATTGATTGGAATTTTGCTCCAATCAAAAATAATAAAGCATTATGGAAATTAGTTGTATTTACTTTAAAAAAAATAAAAATTTAGTGTTCTTTGAAATAATTTATGACTTTTAATTTTTCTTTTTGACACTTACACTTTCTAAAATTTTCGATTGTGTCTCTACAAGAAACGAAAAAAAACTTGAAATGACGTGAGCGCTGGTTGTTACTTTCTTTTTTAACATTTTCCGATATAGTTAATTTTTCGTTTTGTTGTTGCTGTCCTTTTACATATGTAACAATTGTCCCCTTCGAAAGAAGTTGTAAAAGTTATAAGAAAATAGACAGCGATTAATGGAAGAAAACCCGTTTATGACCGGAAAAAATAAAAAAAGTTTTTCTTCTTCAAAAAAAATTGTTGTTTAGTTCATAAATGAATGAACAATTTTTATTGTAGTAAATATAAAACATAAAATAAAACATTTTTTACGCTTTTTTTAAATAAAACTTAATAGTTTTTTTTTATCTTTTTGACCGACCTTTAATTTTATTGTTTGTCTCTTTTTTAAACAACAATAAGGAACTACAAAACTTAAAAATTGAGAACATTTAAAATTTAGAAATGTTTCTTTTTGGAATCTCTTTAAAATGATTTTAAATTAATAACTTTAAAAAAGAACTGAATTAAAACCTGAAAACCAATTCTTAAAATTTTTGTTGTAAACAAAAAAGTTCATCAATTCATCAACAATAGGACTTCGTTACTTAAAATGTAAGCAACAAAAAAATTTTCTTCAAACAAAAGTTTTATGATTATTTGTAACTTTTTTTCCGCCATTTTAATTTACTCTCTAATTTTCGATCTCTATGTCCAAATAACAACAAAAAATAGGAAAACTAAACACAACAAACTATCCACCTATCTTTAATTTTTCCAAGAAAAATTAAAAAATTGAAGTTTGTCAAAAAGACGACGACTTAAAAAATTTTAGGTAAAAGAGAAAGTTCATAGAAAAATAGTTTTCTGAATTTTCTGTTTTTTTGTTCGCCAAATAAAATCGTAATTAACTAACTATCTCTCTATATATTTTTTTTTGTAGGATAGATAAAAGCTGCTCGCTTGCTTTCTTATAAAAGAAAATTTAAAAAAAAGTTTCTTCTCAAAAAAATAATTGACCTTGATGCATTTATTTTTTCTATTTTGTTTCTTTTGAAAAGTTTTCTGTTTTCTTTCTTCACTTTTTTTTTGAGATCTGATCACTTTTTTCTTTTATTTTTACCGTCGATGGTTTTTTTAAATTTTTTATTCTTAAAAAAATGAATGAATTCAGTATTTTTTGTTTTCGGTAAACTCAATGAGAGTTTCTTTTGTAAACGACCACTTTTTTTTTGTAATGGACTGCAAAAAAATAATAATAAGAGAGACAGACACTCTTAATTCCTTAAAACCAACCTACTACTTTAATTGTCATGCATGACTCATGAAGTTGTAAAAAAAAAGGAGAGAAAAATAAGGAGTAAAAATACAGTTTATTTTTTTACTTTGGCGAATATAAATTTTGCCGATGGTTTTTTTTCTTAATTTCTTCATTTTCAAAAATGCAAAATTGTAGTTAACATTGTTGTCTTGTTTTTTTTTGCGGACGAAACACGGCTCTGTAAATTTTTTGTGATAATTTACTGTCTTCTTTTACTTTACTTTTTTACGTTTATTTTTTCTTTAATGAAAATTGTAATTTTAATTTTTTTTTGAAGACTCATGGTTTGTTAGACCTGGTTTTTATTTTTTTTACCAAAAATTCATTTTCAATAAAAAAAATAAATTTTATTCTATTTATTTTGGCGGTTTTTTTCTTAATAATTTATATTTACGGTAAAAAAAATGATAACAATCTCGAGAAATTTTTTGTTTTTCTCAATAAAAAAAATTTTTTTTGGGGTTGATTTGGTCATTTTCCTTCTTTTTTTCTATTTCTTCTTTTTTGTTTGTTTACTGATTTTTAATTTTATATTTTTTGGCTAAATTTATTTCAAAATTACTCGTTTTTCTTCTCATTCACATTTATGTATGTCCACCCCCGCCTTTCCACAATCAAACTTTTTGGTGTGAATGATTCTTGATCATCATATAAATTTCAAAAAAAAAACGTAAAAATAAATAACGCATAAAATTTATTATATTTGTAGTTGCTTTCGATGTCTTTCAAGAAAAGGGCCTTTGTTATTTCAAAAACAAAATGCATGGAAAATTTTGATTTTTCTAGAATAGTTGTTTTTTGATTTTTTATTTCCTTTAAAAAAAATATTATTGTAGAATTTGGAATCGAAAATTTATTTTTGATTATCAAGAAAATCATGCGGAAAAAATATCGTGCTGGGACCATAAATTTTTATTTATTTTTTTGTGTCGCCTACGTTTTTTTTAGATTTTATTTATTTATTTATTTTGAACCATGTTTTAAGCACTTTGAACCCTTTTGCTCTGCATGTATCCATCCATCCTTTTTTTTATGGTTTTGAACTGAACGCTTCTCCAAAAATGAGTAGTTAAGTACCTCAACAAAAAAATCTAGTTTTGATTCATTCTCAACCTTTGTCCCTTTACTTTTCCTAACTCTGCTTCTGATGCTTCAAACGATGCCTCATTTATTTGAATTTTATTTTTTTAGTTTGATGATTTTATGGTTGTTGTTAATGCGAAGGTGGTGGAAAAAAAACTCATTTTTTGTTTGATTACCCTTGAACGTACATAGATAGTTATGGCTATGGTTGGCTGCACTTTTAAATAAATGATTTTTTTGCAAGAACTTTTTCGATCTTAAATACACCAATTTCTAAGATTTTCTTTGGAGTTACTGAAGTTATTTTTAACATAAAAAATATTGTTTAAAGTAATTCGAAATATCAAAACAAAAATCTTGCATTCCTTAATTAAAAAAAATTCTGATGAACATCACATAGGTTTTTGTAATTCCTTAAATTTTATGGATGTTAAAAAAACATTTTTCCATTAACTTTATTTTTTAATAAACTCTCTTTCTTTCTCTTCGTCCAATGATAATTGTTTTTTTTGTTTTGTTATTTTTTTTCAACCATACACATTTTTTTATTTTCTCGTTTGTGACGTCACAAAAAAAAGTAGTATTCATTCTTTTTTTTTAGACGACTCCTTCATCTAAAAAAAAGAATATTAACAAACTTCGTTCAGATTGTTTTCCAACTTTTTCTAATCATTCATAAAAAAAAATTGAAAAGAAAAGTTACTAATCAAAATCAAAGTATTGGTTGGACATTTACTATTTTTTTGTTGGTTTTTTTTTTGATAGTTGCTTTCCATTTTCGTCCACTTCTGAAATCAATTGCGTATTTTTTTCTCATTTTTTCGGTATTCTCAATTTTTTTTTGCAAATGTGAGTTTTTTTATTGTTGATTTATTTGATGTCTGAACTTTGGAACATTATCATTTTATCCACTTCACTTCACATTCATACATACATTTTTTTTTCTTGAACATTTCAATTAGAAAATAAATAAATAACCGTGACAAAAAAAATAAAACTCGTTACTTATTTTATTTTATTTTTTTTGAAGTTTCAATTACTCTCTTACCTTGTTTATTGTAAATAAATTTTTTGTTTTTTCTAACTCTGTTTTTTTAAACTTTTTTTTGATGATGACGCGTTGTTCTACAAATAATCACAAAAAATGGATTCGTTTTGTTACCATTTTAATTGACTTCTAAGTATTCATGTTTGTGAAAAGTTTCCGTTAAGACTTCCATTTTTGGCGTTTTTATTTTCTTATTTTTACTTAAAAATTTTTTTAGACCTATTCCAAGTCAATTTTATCAAAGAATTATATTTTTGAAAGAAATTATAACCCTTTTTTAAATCATGGCACCGTCGCCTGCTATAGATTCGCCTCCAACAACCACTTCAGGAGCAACCCCGCCGCCAATAACATCTTCAAATGGAAATGATTCAACAACAACAACCTCCGCTGCAGCAACAGCCGCAGCTACAGCAGCGGCAGCAGCAGAAAGACGAGCAAATTTTGCATCAAAAAATTCTAATAGTGCTTTTGCAACCACTGTCATCACTCCAAGTCGTCCATCAATAACTCCAATGGAGCGACGACGATTGAGTTCTCGACCATTTAGTGAACGACGAAGAACATCCATTTTGGTTGGTCAACGTTCCCTTGATATTATGTCAGAATTACCAAACAATAGTAATGAAGCTCAAGCCCCTCGATTTGTATCATTCATTATTCGAATGTATCGTAGATGGGGATATTTTATCGCTGAACATGATTGGCAAGCCATTGTTATTTGTTTTATTATTAGTGCTTTGGCTATGGTTAAACTTTTTACTACACCGTAAGAAAATTAATTAGTTTTGAGAAAAATTTATTTTTGGTCTAAAATTTACTGGAGATAATCTTATAAAAATTTTTCTGAAATCCTAGCTTCAGAGTTTTTTGAGTATTTTGTTCATATTTGGCTAAACTTTTAAAAATATTTATTTTTTATTTTTTTCAGTCAAGAAAATGATATTACTGGTTATTCCCCTTATGGAGCTCGAGCTCGAGATGAATATAAACGATATCAAGAATTTTTTTCTCATGATGGCCTTGGTTTAGCTGTATATGTTTTTGCTTTAGCAAAGGATGGAGGAACCATGTTAAGAAATGATCATTTAAACGAAACCATTGATGTGAGATTTTTTTTATAATTTCTATGGTTTTAGAAGTGGTTGAAAAAATTTAAAATTTTAGATATTGGATTACACAATGTCAAATTTTACGCTATACAATAAAAAACGCAATGAATCCAAACCATTTAATGATTTTTGTATTAGTTTTTGCCAAATTAATGAACCCGTTCGTCAATTTTATGTAAGTAAAAATTTATCCGAGTTTGCTTTGAATATTTTCACATTGAGACTTAAAATAATATTTATTTTCGTTGGGTCTCTAAATTTTGACTTTTAAAAAGTATTTGAACTATAACAAAGATATTTGATAATTTTTTTTTATTGCAGAATGGCTTTCAAATTCAAAATGAATTAGCTGATAAAGGTCAACCACTCACAGGGAGAATGGAATTGAAATATCCTATTTCATCCATTTTTGGTCGACAGCTTTCATTACAAAATAATTTCTTTGGCATTGATGTAAACAATGAAACCTTGATTATGCCGGATGATATTCCAGAAAATACAACAATTTCACCTAAAAAATTGAGAGAACATGTAACAAATATGAAATATGTTAAAATGATTGTATTACAATTTCGTGCTGAACATGAAATAGGTTGGGAAGATGCTGATATAAAAGCATATGAAATGAAAATAGTTAATTATTTTAAAAAGTAAGAATTAATAAAAATATTTAAAAAAAAGAAGCTTTATTTGATTTTTAATGTGAAAATTAATGAATTGGAAAGTCTTAAAACTTTCATGCTAAAACCCGAAGAAATATTCTAATTTCCAAATTTATAAAAACTTATTTTAAATTTATTTATTTTTTTAGTAATTACAAAAGTAAAAACCTTGAAATTTATGTCCTTTCCACAACGTATGTTGAAGAAGAAATGGTTCGAGCTGGAATTTCTTTGGTGCCTTACCTTTCCGTTGGATTCTTGATTATGTGTGCTTGCGCTGTGATTAGCGTGGTTGTTCGTGCCATATATCTCCATCAACATAGTTTACCCAAAATTTTATTGGCCCTTTGCGCGTGTATTCTTCCATTCATGTCTTGTGGCACTGCTCTGGCTTTCATGTTTCTTTGTGGAATGCGTTTCGCCTCAATTTTATGTGTAATTCCATTTTTGGTTTTGGCTATTGGAGTTGATTCTTCATATTTAATGATTCATGAATGGCAAAGAGTTATTCAACAATGTCGAGAAAAACCCAATAGAAGAAATAGTCAAATTGGATATCGAATTGCTGAAGTTTTAAGTGAAGTTGGTCCAGCTATTATGATTTCAGCATTAACAAATATTTTGGCTGATGCTGTTGGAGCTTTTACTTCTTCCCCTGAAATTACTTTACTTTGTGTGGGTAATTTAGCTTCGATGGCTGTGGCATTTATATATCAAATGTCTTTTTATACTGGATTAATGTCGCTTATTGGAAGATATGAAATTAAAGTGGAACGTGCAGAAAGAAATAAAAGGGAATTAAGTTTAAGAGATAAAAAAGCTAATATTGCTAATCATAATCAACTTACAGTAAGCTTTAAAAATTAGAAAAATAAAGGACACAACAAATTGGCTATCATCTTTCAGAGACAAAGTTCTAAATTTCATGATGAAACTAAAGAAGCTTTCTCCAAATCATTATGGGCTTATGTTAGTTTTATTGCAAATAAATTCGTCGCAAGTTTTATTATTTTATTTTATTTTGGTTATATCCTTTTTTCCGTTTATGTAAGTTTTATTATAATTTTTGTAAAATTTGCAAACCTTTAAAATGAGGCTTAAAAATGGAACACAAAAAAGATAAAATAAATTTCTTTTTGTGATCAGAAAATTTTCTAATTTTTTCTTCTAAAAATTGTTTCGTTTTAATAAAAATGTTTCTTGCTTTAGGGAATTACTCGGCTCAATATTAATCTTTCCACTCAAAAACTTTTCACCGCTGATTCACCTTTACTCGCTCTTGATAAACTTCGTGTGGAATATCAAGTTCCCCATTTTACTATGGCCACAGTGTTTGTAAACAATCCAGGAAATTTCTCCAATCATGAAAGGCTTCGACGAATGAATCAATTTGTTAAAGACATGGAAGGTAAATAACTCAAAAATAAATCATTTTTATTTTAATTTTATTCAAATTTTTTTAGGCCTCCAAGGTGGATGGGGACCGGTTGGAACTAAATATTTTGTTCGAGACTTCTTACAATTTCAAAACAGTTTTGAAGATAGCGATTTTGAAGAGGAAGATATTGAGCCACCAGAGGAACCAATTGGAGATGATTCAAAAAATTTCGAACTAAATTCAACTTTACCAACTCCAAATGATTCGTTAATGAAAAAAATAAATGATTTGGTTCCACTTTATAATGATGAAGATTTACCTAGTTTTATTGCATGGCCTGAATATTCATTTTGGGGTGGCTTCATTCGTCTCACAAATGATACAAGATTAGAAAAATTCTTTTTCACCACAGCTTATCATGGAAAAGAATTATCTATTTGGACTGAAAGAGGAAAATTATTAAATAAATGGAGAGACACCGTGGATAAATATACTGGCGATTTTGATGCAAGCGTTTATCATGAAGATGGAGTTTTCTTGGGTAAGCAACCATCTTTTGTTTTAAAGCTGTGGATATTAATAAATAATAATAAAAAGAAGCTAAAATCACTGCAGAATATGCAATTAATTGATTTTTTTGTTGGATTAAAAAATAATAAAAATATTTTTTCCAAATTTTTTAAATAATACTTTTTTTCTTGAAATCTCAAAACCTTTAGAAACTTTTAAATTTTGTAAAGCAATAAAATTTTGATTGATTGATTTTTTCTTTTCATACCTTTATTTAAATTTTTTCTCTCATTTTTTTTAGATTTAATTGAAAATATGCCAACTGATACATGGCAATCTGTTATGGGTGCATTAGTATGCATGGGATTTGTATGTTATATTTTTTTAAATAGTTGGTTCGCTGTCACTATTGCCACAGTAGCTGTTTTATCCATTTGCACAGGGATTCTTGGACTTATTTCATGGTGGCACGTTGATTTGGATCCTATTTCTATGGCAGCTATGATTATTTGTGTTGGTTCTTCCTGTGATTTACCGGCCCACACAAGTTTCCATTATTATTTGGCAACCGTTCGAGAAGGACATCGATCGGATCCAAAAGTTAAATTAGCTAGTTGTTTATCAACCATCGCATTCCCAGCTATTCAAGCTGGAGTTTCAATGATTTTATGCGTTTGTTCATTGCTTTTTGTGCATATTTATATGTCTACGGTAAGTATTCGTTTTTATTTATCGAAGTGGAAATTTGATAAATTTTTTAATCTCGGTGAAAAAATTTTGCAACTGGCTTAAACTTGATTTTTGAACTAATAAAAAAAATTGAAAAATACTTACAAATTTTCGAGTAAATATCTTAAAAAATATAAAAACTTTTCGTTGGACTTAATCATGAATATTTATATTTTTGATCTCCATTGAAAAATTTTTAAAGTTTTTTTTTCTAATTTTTCAGACATAAAACTTTCACAAAGTTTAGCTCTAAGATTTATATTTTTTTTTCTTCAAAATAAAACCCTTTTGTTGCGGGACTTATTTTTAAACTCTGGTTTTTTTAGGTATTTGTTAAAACAATGGTTTTATGCGTAATTCTTTGTAATTTGCATGCCTTGGTTTTCATTCCCGCTTTTCTTGTCATGTTTGATTATGCTCGATTTGGATTTAATCTTGGAAAAGTTGTACCTAAAGAAGATGAAAATGTTGTGGAAGATGCGGATGAATTTGGCACTCATCCAGTTGTTGGGGAAATTGCAGCATTTAATAAATCTCCACTTGAAGCATCTCGAAGTTTACCAGTTCCTAAATATCCTGATCGTTCTAGAACTCCTTCGCCGATGAATGCTACAAATGCGATGGATAGACCCGAAATAAAAGCAACAAATGATACTCCAACAGAAAATTTGACAGAAATTCCACTTTCAAAAGTTTAGATAAAAATATTTTTAAAATACTTACATATTTTTTTGCATTTTATGTTTTTGTGTATTAATTTAGTGACAAGAATTTAAATTTTTTTTACATTTATGTTCTTTGATGCCTTTTGTGTGTTTGTTTAAAAAAATGATTTGTTGTGTGTAAAATTTTAAATATGGGTAAAAATAAAATAATAAGAGATAAAAAAAATTATTTAAATATCCTTTTTATTTGCTAAAATGATTCTCATAATCCATTTCAAAAAAGAAGAACAAAGTTTGGGTGTACAAAAAAATTTATTATCAAACATTTATTTTTTTAAATTTGAACGTATTTATCTAATGTCCATGTCTGTCTTAAATAATTAATCAAAGAAGAAACACAAAAAACAATGCTGCTGTAATGAAATGCAAGAAATTGAAAGAAATCGTGATTAATAAAAGTTTTTTTTTCCACAGGAAACTTGCGAGACATGATGATAAAATATTAAGAAACGTGAAATTCATTATAAAAATTGAGAAAACAAAAGAAAAAAAGGTGGTATTAAAAAAACTAAATTAAGTAATACTACTACGTCACATAGGAAAGAAAAATGAAATAGTCAAATCATTGAACGACAGGCGGCAATTGGAACGAACATCGGAAAATTCTGATGGTGGCGGTAGAGCCTGGTGTTAGTAAAGTTAGAAAAAGGAAAGGACACGGCCATGGCAACAAAAAAAATAAGAGAAAGAGGTACTATAGAAAGTGAGATCAAGGTATCAATAATTGATGTTGGTTGGGTTTTACAAGTGTTGCAATTTGTAAGTATCAAAGTAACATTGAACTTTCTTTTTTTTGAAATTTTTATGGTGGCAGTTTTGAGATATTTTGATTCCATTGATTTTGAAAAAGTGATTATGGCTGTTTGATTATCATAGTTTGACTATGGGATGAACAGTGGAAGCACCATGAATTGGAGATGCGGTAGAGCCGCGCTAAAATTTTTTTATTAATATTTTAGGATTATTTTTTGGTAAAAAATTTAATATTCTCTAACCATGATTTTTGAGATTTCATTTAGAGTCAATTTTCTTAATTTTTTCCCCTCTCAGCTGTTTTCAGATCAAATTAAAAAACTCGTATGTTTATCAAACTTATTTTTTAGTGTATAAGTTTTTTGAACTTTTGGTTATGAGAAATTATACTCTACGTTCACATCTAAAGTGTACCTGTTTTTTCCCATGCAAAAAACAAGAAACAAGAATAAATTCGATTGAGAAAATAAGTTTTTATTTATTTCATAAACCAGAGTACCTATGAACTTTGTTATTCAATCAACCCGAGACAAAAAAAAATGCAAGACGTCATTTTTTTTTATGAAACTTAAGTACAGTAAAAGTTTCATAAATTTTAAAGCAATGCCGCTTTTGACTTTTGTTTTTGGTAAATTTGGTTTTGTAACGAAGAAGAAATAAATAAATAAAATAAAAATTGATGTGTTTTGTATCAACAAAAAAAAAGTGTTCAAAAATCAAGGTAAAAGTTTTAACAAACAAACAAAATTATTTGTTTGCCTTCTTTTATTGTTCAGTTTTTATGCAATCTTATTTTTTCCATAAAAAAAAAATCAAATTTTCTTTCTGTAAATAGTTTTTTTTTGTTGTTTTTTGATACCAAACTGGTTTGCCGCCTCCAAACTATTTTTTTATTTTGGCTATTGAAAAATGAAATTACATTAAAATGGTGAGAGAGGTTTTTGATCGCTTTGGTTCTTATTGACCCATGAATTATTTTTTTAGAGAAAATTCATTTTTAGTTTTTAAATAAAATACAAAAGAAAAATCAAAAAAACTTACTTCCATAAGACATTCAGGAATATTATTATTTTCTTCATTGATGGGTTTTAAAGGATTAAATTTAAGATATAAACTCATACAAATTCCACCAACTGAGAGAAATCTGAAGAAAAAAAAATTGATGCAGGATTAAAGTTTGAAAAGAACTTGGTGAAGGAAAAAAATTAATGGTTTAGCTGTCAAAAAATTCACAAAACTTTTTTAAACTGGCAGAAAACTTGATTTTTTTTATTAAAAAAGAAATTTCTTTTTTTTTGTCAGATATCAAAACTTTTTTGGATTTCGTTGTTGAGGTAGTCTTTCACTTTAAAACTTTATAAAATAATTGTTTTAACTTTTTAAAACGCTGACGAATTTTTTTGGAAAAAAGGCAGATTTTTTTAATAATTAATTAATAAAAGTTTATTTAAGTCGTTGTTTGTAGCCACTATATACATTTTATTAAACACTTAGACCTTCTTAATTGTCTCCTATTTTTTTGACATTCCTCTATGACGTTGAGAATAAAAAAAAAAGTTAGTTCATTTCAATGCAATCACGTTCTTCGTTCTTTTTCGTTTCAAAGATAAAATAAATAAATATATCACAAAAAAACTCAAAGTTATATTTCCCCCCCACAAAAATCTTTTCAGATAATTTTTTTTCGTTGAAAAATTATATTTTTTGCTTTGCTTTACACAAAATAAATCCAAAGCCACAAATATATTTTTGAAGCCACAAAGAAAACTGGTTAAGAGATTATCGCATCTTCTTTTATTTTTTTTAGCCGCAACCAAAAAAAGCTTTCATTGCATTCTGGATTTTTTTTTCTTTGTTGGAAGATTGGAAAAATAATGAATGATTTTTTTACGTAAGATCCTCTTCTTTTTTTTGTTTTTGAAAAGAGAGAGGACTTGACTTATTTGAGTGACAACAAAAAATATTGATGCCGAAAAATTGATAAAGAAAAAAAAGCGAGTCAACCTTCGAATTAAAGAAAAAACTTATAAATTATTTTTTTGGGTAAACAAGAGTCTAGTAAATAAATAATTTTTTCAGACTCAAAAGAGAAGTAATAAATCTAAGTTTTTCAAATCAAAATTTATTTGTTGGAGTGTTAAATAATTTTAAAAAAGTTTCTTGAATGAAAAATAAAATAAATTTCTTAGCTCCAAAATAATCTCTTCGAACTCCATTTTTTTCAGTGCTATAAAGAATGTACAACTTTTAATTTTTATAAAGTTTTTTTGCGGTTAAAACTAAAATAAATAAAATAAAAACTTACATTCCCAAAAATAAAAAATAAATGGTTATAGATAAAATTGTTACAATATTAATGGGATCCAAAAAATCATACAACATTTTGTTAATTTAATTTTTTTTCTTCAAGTCAATGAATAAAAAATAATAATAATTAACCGCAAAAGGTTATCCTTTTTTCCAAAAATGAATTTAAAAAATACCGGATAATAAAATAAAACAATGGATGGAAAATTATAAAAACCGCTTCCTTCCTTTTATTATTTTTTTTACGATGAAGAAAAAGAAAAGATGGACGACTTTAAAAGGCGACGACGACGACAATGAAGAAGATTGAAGGCAAAAAAGAAAAGGAAGGCAGAGGCGTGAAGGTCCAGCAATCAAATCAAAAAAAAAGAAGAAGAATGAGAAACAATAAAGAAAAAAAAATGAAAGAAGTAAAAAAATCAGTTGTCCGCCTGCGTCGTCGTTATTTTTTCTTCCTTCTTTTTTTTTTCTGATGATCGAAGCACACGCATCTCTTCTTTTTTGTTACGAGTGGCAGTGGCAGTGACTTCTTTCTTTGATGTTGCTTGACTGATCTGGGATGTTGTAACCGATGGAGTGAAAAAACAAAAAAACAAATTTGGAGTTCGGGTAAAAAAACAAAAGATTGTTTTAAAAAATAATAGATCATTTCATTAATAACATGGTAAGAAAATAAAAAAGCGAAATTATTGGAACTAAAAAAATTTCAAGTGCTTTTTTTTACCTCCAAAAAATACATAGTTTTAAAACTATTTAAAAAAGAAATCGCATAAATGTAAATATACGATCATGTCGCAAAAAAAAATATTTGCTTTCGAAAGTTATAATATTCTAATTCATATTTACCTTGAACTTTACTGTTCCAACAATTTTATAAACAAAAAGCAAATAATAAAAATTTTTACAAATTAGTGTATTTGATTGAAAAAATGTATTGTATCAAACATTTTGGATGAATGAAATGGTTTCAGCAAAAAAAATATAACCAAAACTGCAGAAAAAAGTCATTTCTTTGGTTCTCTTCTACAGTCTTTTGATTCATCCATTTTACTAATTGTTTGTCGAATTTGATATAATTCTTGGTTCGTTATAATTGATCTAAAACGGTCCTATAAAAGGTTCGTATTTAAAATCCATTGCCCTTCATTGAGGCTTTGGAAAAATTATAAATTTTGGAAAGCCGTTGCTTTTTAGCAAGGGCAAATTATTATATCATTAATTCAGAAAGTTTAATGAACTGAGTAAATTTACTTCCAATGAATTCTGTGCAAAATAAAGCATCTTTCGTAGTAGCGCCCCAAATAAAGGTTCATCTGTTTTTCATTTTTTGTTTTTGAAGGAGAAAAATAAGAACGAAAACCCATTTTTCTAAATTTATTTTGCAATCATATCAATGACGCTTTTTTTCGTTTATGCAAATTTGAGCAAAGTTTTTACCACCACCAAAATCAGATATAAACAATTTTTGATGCTCAAATAATCTTTCATTCTTCGCTTTTTGAAACCGTTGCTTGCAGTCGTCGACAGAAAAAAAGAATGCTCGTTTCGTCGCTCCTGTTTTTCTTCTTCGTTGCTGTAAATTCTGGACGTGTTCCAACTTTAACAAATGTCAACAATGAACTTGTGTCTGATGATCATCCTGTGTTCGAAGAAACAAATGGTGGAGTAAGAATAATGTCTCCAGGAACTGCTCAACTTGTTCTTTCAAATGGAAAGTTAGATTTTGAAGTTGATTTAGTTGGCTGTCGTGGATAGTAAGTTTAATCTTTTGGCTTCAATAAATGATTACTTTTTTGCTTTAATTTTTAGCGTTCTTGTTTGTTACAGTTCTTCTGCAACAAAATCAATTGAAGATGCATCAAAACTTTGTCTACCTCTATCAAACTTTTGTGGATTTCTACTCAATGCTGATAACAATGGACTTCAACTTATAAATCGTCGCATTCTTAGAAATTTCATTCAACCATCATGTTCTTCTATTATTCATATAAAATATCCTAAAGCATTTTATTGTAATGATGATGATTACTGCTGTGAACCTGCTATTGATAAAGAAAATAGAATCATGATCGAAGTTCGTAATGTTTCGAAATCATGTCCTATCACAATCCTCAATGCTAGAGTGTATGTTCCTCCATCATCAACAACAACTTCGTCATCCAATTCGACTTCCAAAGCTGTTACAATTACCAAAGAAGCAACTGGTGAATCAAGTACATGGTGGATTTGGGCAATTGTTTCGTTCTTCGTTATCATCGTCATCATTTGCATCATAGTGTAATCTTGTTTATTTTTACGCCATTAACTAAAAGAACCATTTTCAGCTTCGTCATATGCTATAGAAAAAGATCGCTCAAAAAGAAAAGACGAGAACTCCAAAATCTTCCTTTAATTGGTATAACTATTGGTGATGAAGTTAAACAACAACAACAAGAAAACTTACAAGTTCAACCAGAAGAGAAAGAAGCTGTAAAAGTTGAAGAAACAAAGAAGCTCGATGTTCCTAAAGCAAAAACTCCAAAGAAGAAAAAAGAAGATCCTCCTCAACCAAAACAAGAACAACCAAAGCAGCCTGAATCAAAGTCAAAGTTAGAACAACCGAAGCAGCCTGAAGCAAAGCTGAATAAGGAACAACCTACTGTTGCCACTGAAGTTACTGATGAACCTCTTCAAACTCCTGCTGCTCCTGTTATCGAATCAAAAGAACCTCTCGTCGTTGAACATCTAACTTTAAAGAATATGAAGAAGCAATCAAGGGCATGGGCGCTCCAAATGGGATCAGTAAAATCTCGAAGTTCTGGTTCAAGGTTTCGTGGTCGATACAGGGATAGCGTGGAATCTCAACGTTCATTCAACATGAAGCAATCCTTTGGTTCACATTATGATTCAATGAAAAGAAACGGTCTCCTTGGTGCAAACGCAAAAGAAATGATCGAGAAAATGTCAAAGTAATGTTTCTTTATTTTTGTTTACATTTCTCATTTTGATTCATTTTATAGGTGCTACAAACCTGATCCAAAGAAGAACATTCTCAGCGTCGAAGTTTCACTTCTGTACAATTTCATTGGTGATGTGTTTGTTACCATCAATGGTCTTGTGTATGTTTATATCAATACTAACTTTATGTAGTTGTTTATGTTTCAGGAAAAAATCGATCGATGAATTGAAGATTCGTGGACTGAAACTTGATAAAAATGGAGATATCACACATATAACATCAAATGTCAGAAAATTCCTTCAACATCCTGATACGCCAGAATACATCAGATTCACATGTTTCGCACTCGAGTATGGTCATTTGATTCCTGGTGATGAAGAACATCTTCGAAAATATTCTATGGCTTTGCTTCTGGTCGTTGCTTTCTCACTCAATCAACCTGATGAATCTCGTCGACGCGCACTTGCAATCATGCGGTATGTTTTTGGGATTAACAATAGCTATAAATAATTTTCTCTTTTTTAGCCGTGAACTTCCTTTTTGGAGACGTGAATCAAGTGTAAAAGAAAGACATGCTTTTGGTTATCCTGCAAACTCGATTGAAGCTGCATATCAAATTGAACCGAAGTGTTTCGACGATACTAAACTTGTTCAAACGAATTCATCGCCAAATGCATCCGAAGAGAAAAGATCAAAGTCAAATTCAAAGAAAGAAGCAAAAGAAACACCAATGCAAAGCAAAGAAGTTGTGATCGAAAAGCCGAAGTCAAAATCAAAGTCAAAGAAAAAAAAGAAGAATAAGAAACAGCATTGAAAGGAAATTAGAGCAACTTTGTAATTATTTTATTTATTGTATTTATTGTTTTGAATAATAAATGTTTTTACACAAACTTTTTTGTCAGTGTGAAGAAAGTTCATATTAATTATTCTCCCCACAAAAAAACAAACAAAATCCAATTCCATTATTAAAATCTTAATCAACCATGAGATAACAAGCAAAATGTCATTTACGTTGTGATAAGCTGCTTCCAACCTTTATAACATAAAATCATTTGTAAGTTCACCTGAGAAACGTAATAATAGCTACCTTTCAATTCTTTTGTTTGTTTTATTTTGTCTTTGCACAAAAGCCTTTCATTTGATTGGTTATTCGCTGTCAAAACCTTTTTTACAACTAACCTAATCATGGTTACAACCTTTTTCTAAAATGCCTTATTTCCTGCTGCTGGACATAAAATGCGGCTGCTTTTAACGTTGTATGTGACCAAAAAAATCAAGAAGATGAAAACAACGTTTAAAAAATCTTTATTAAACAAAATATATATACAAACAAATTATTAATTTACAATAATGTTAAAAGCAAGTTTCATTCAATTTTGTTTTTGTTGATTGACTTCCCAATCATACGGGTATTCTTGAAGATTATTGATTTGAAGCGAAGTTTTGAAGTATTCTACGACTTGATTATAGTTTGGCGTCGTATAATAACATAACGAATCAACATAATTGAGAATATCCACATATTCTTTTGGACAGCCACCCATAAGTTCTTTGATAGCTTCACCACGACACTTTTCTTTGAAACGTCCAATTTCTTCACGATTTTCCAAACATTTCCATGGTAATGCACCTCGAGTTAATTCAATCTGAAAATGAGAAGATAAAGATAGTTAAAGCAAGGTGAAACAATTTTCCACATGAAAAAGAAGTTGGACTTCCACTTTAGGTAAACTGAAGCCATTAAGAAGTAAAAAAAAATCCATACCTGCATGTACATAAAACTTTCAAGATCATCTTTTCGACATTGATCACGACTAATATGACAGCTTAATGGTGCATAACGAACAGTACCACGAAACCCAGCAGCCCATCGAGGGTTTCGAGTTTTACCCTGAATATCAACATATTTTCGAGCCATACCAAAATCAAGCATAATTACACGACGCGGATCAGTTTTACCAATAGCAAAATTTCCAGGTTTTATATCCCTAAACACAAAAAATGAAAACGATTATCAAGTTTTAAACCAATCTTACCGATGCAAATAACCAATAGTGTGAAGTTCTTCAATCGCTTCAACACATTTTATTCCCACAGAAATTGCACAACCCATAGAAAATTTCTGTTTAGCTTTATCGGGAGAAGCTCGTCGAAGATTCTGAAAATGATGAACAATCAGAATATGAAGAAAGTTTCAACCATTAACAACACTTCCATGACCATCCAAAACAGATACAAACTTACATCAAATGAAGTACCAACAAGAGTCATCACCACAAAATTATATCCATTTATTCGCCCACGATCGATGATGTCACAGAAATGCTTGGCATTTGCTTTTTTGAGTTCAGTTAAAACATAAACTTCCATTTTTAACACTTTCACTGTTTCTGTTGCTTTCTCAGCTTTCAATGCATATTCTAAAAATCGAAACATTAGGTAGCCAAAGTAACACCAAAGAAAGCATTGCAAATGTTAGTTAACCATAATTCGTCATTATAAACATTACAAAGATCCTTCTTGTTCAAAATTTGTCATTCGAAAGCATTCATTAACTAACCTGAAGTTCCATTTTGTCCAGTTGAATCTTTAACGAGATAAACAGCACCAAAACCGCCTAAAAATAACCAATTAGTTAAACAGATGATCAACAAAGGTAAATCAACAACAACTAAATTACCTTCACCAATCTTCTTTACAATATCCCATGGACCAACTTTATCACCTTTGTATAATTGAACGATATCCAATGCAGCAGGAACATTTCCCGCATCATCAGCGGCTTTAGTTGGGGCTTCTTTAGGTTCAGCTGATAAATTTTTGGGAACACCATCGGCTGAAAATAAGAAAATGAAGTTAAAAGAAATATGAAGAACAAGAAGAAGAAAACACATACCCATTTTTGTTGTTGCTGATGCTTTGTGATGTGATGATGCCTATGTTTTGTAATGGCGAAATGGAAAATGACAGTCGTATTTCTAACGAACATAAAAAATAAATACATGCAAATTCCATAAATATTCATTTTTGCATATTCAATCAAGGATGTTTTTGTTCTAAATTTTCTTGAAAGTTAGAAAGAAAGCTTTCCTCTCACACAAACTTTTCCAAGAGGTGCTGTAACATCGAAATCTGTTTAAGAGACAGTTTTAATTTGAAAGACTATCAAAAAATGAAGATGATGGAGAAAAGGAAGAAGGAGAGGATGAAGAAACAAAATCGAAGTTTGTGTAAATGTTTATTGAATGACTATGTGAAAGCGGATGAGATGGTTGAAGTTAATTTAGAACCATCAGCAGAATGGAGCATCTTACTTTAACTAAACATCCTTTAAATCTTTCTTCTGAAAAATCAAATCCAACTTTCTCCTTACTCTAATCTTTACGAAACTACTAATTTTATCCCTAATACTTCCTCCAAAATACACAACGATGAGATCAAATAATTTATTTTATACGTTTAAACAAAGAAAAAACAAAACAAATAATACATACAAAATACAATAAAACAAATATTATTTTGGTACTTCAAGTTTTGAAGCAACCATATCCAAAATTTCCGAAGTTTTCTTTTTCCAATTTTTGACATCCTTTGAAACTGATTGCCATACTTCACCATGACGAGGTTCCTCTGCAATGCATCGTTTCTTTACAGCATCACGTTCTTCAGGTGTTCCATGGATAATTTCAAATTTGTAATAATACGCCCATGCATCACCATAATCTTTGTCAAGTTTCACAGTTCGATCAAACCATACACGAGCTTTCTTGATCTTTCTCATTGCCCATAACATTTTCGTTGCAGCAAGTAACACATGAACATTATCATCACTTTTCTTTAGAGCATCAGCGGATTTGGTTGCACGAGCATGAGGAGGCTCCATGAAGATTGTTTCAGCCCATAATACACCAGATTTTTCGCACTGTTGAAGTCCTCTTGTAAGATAATTTTGAGCCAATTCTTTGTTTCCTACTTGAAGTTCAAGACGAAAAGATTCTAACCATAACAATTCGAGAGCTGGATTTTGACGATTCTTAATCTTCGCTGAGTCCAAATGAGAGCGAGCTTTTACCAGTTGATCTTGAGATACTTCGAAACGAATCAATTGAAGCCACATATGAATCGAATTTGGGCATTTGGTTACCTAAAAATGAAAGTAATTATATGACTAACTAATGCACAACAACTTACCCCTTCTGTAAAAGCTTTTCGAGCATCAGCAATATTTCTTTGTTGAACATTAATTTGACCAATGATCATATAAAATTTGTCGAAGTTGCTGTATTTTCCCATTCCTTCACGAATCAAGACTTTTGCAGCTTCAAATTCACCAAGACACCATTCCAATTTTGCTGATTTCATCCAAACTCTTGCTGACGGGGCTTTTGATCGAGCCTTTTCTAACAATCGTCGAGCTCTATCATGTTCACCATTTTCTGATTCAAGTTTCACAGCAGCTAACCAAATCTTCTCGGAGTCAGGATTGAATTCGAACGCGTTGGTAAGAATCTTTCGTGCTTCATTCACATCATCATTGAGCCAACGAGATTTTGCATACATCAGCCAGAGATCTTGAGCATTTGGACATTCATCGGTTGCTTTCTTTAAGAGATCTTCATAAGATTCCACCGTTCCATGATTCTTTTCAAACTCAATTGCGGCATGCCAAATACCTTTCTTTTTTCGAAATACGTTCAAAGCAAAAGCATATACAGCACGAGCACATTCATAAGCATGTTGACTAGTGAACCATTGCGCATCTTCCATCCATGTATGCTTTCGATCCTCTTCTTCAACACCGTTGGACATCACATTCTTACTAAAAAAGGTACAGTTATTATTGGTGTGATACAAAGATAAACTTACATAATTGCTTGTGCAGTCAGTTTGCAACTACTTTTCTCAGCATCGATAGCATCTTCCATCCATTGCTTACGATTGATTTCAACTTTGTTTGCAGTCAATGAGCTAATAGCACGAGAGATCATCACTTCAACTTTGCTAGCTTCACCACGAGTTTCTTCCAAACGAGCAGCACTGATCCAGATTTGTCTATCAGTTGGAATATATTCACGAGCTTTGTTCAATACTTTTCTTGCATTTTCATAAGTTTCAAGCTTTGCCAAAGCTAACCATAGTTCAGTGCTTGTACTGCAACATTCCACAGCTCTTGTTAAAAGTTGACGAGCATCTTCAGGTTCTTCTAAATCGATTGCAGCTTTCCATAATTTGACTGAATGTGGAATATGTTCCAAAGCTTTTCGTAATACTTTTCTTTTTGATTTGATATCATTTTCAAGATCAGCAGCTTTCAACCATATTCGAACAGAATCTCTTCGATGTGTAACAGCTGTTGAAATAATACGTTTTGCTTCTTCAGGTGGATGAAGTTTGACAGCTTCCAACCATAATCCTTCATCTCTTGGATTCAGTTGACATCCTTCGAGGATCAAGTTTCTTGCAGCTTGATGTTTTCCAACAGCCATTTCAAGAGCAGCAGAACCAATCCATGCTGGAGGATGTTTGGGATTGGTATCACGAATAGATTTGTAAAGTTGACGAGCTCTTTTCACATCATTGATATCACCACCATATTGAGGAAGCATTGATTGCATTTCTGTCAAATAACCTTTTGGATCAACAACTGTTTGCCCAGAAACAGAATCAGAAGCCTGAAAAACAAGTGATTAGTAAAAGTTCAAATAATGTTTCAAAAAAGAAAAAGAGAAAACGATCGTCAGCTTGAAAACTTGGTAATCAACCGCATGCAGACTTTACCAGTTTGGTTAACTATGAACATTGAAGCTATTTTAGTTAGGAAAATGGATACAAAAAAGTATGTTCGATATAAGCCAAAGCTTTAAATTTAAATTTTACATTTAAAGCCACCCGGCATCATCGTTGTTTTATCCTAACAACTTCAATCATTTCATATAACTTTAGCGATTTTAGTTATGTGAAAGCCTTTCAGATTCATAGAAACCGAAACGTCGCGCGTAATACGTTTTAAATTCACATCATTCGATCATGTTTTGAGTCTCATACTTGCAATAAAGAAAGCAGACATACTTGATTAAGACGAATATCCATAAGTTTGTTTCGAGCTTGTCCAATCTTCTGCAAATCAATATCAGTTGAAGTTCCAGTTTTAGTACCAGTTTGCCATCCTGGTGTTGCTAATCCACTTGAAAATGCTGATGCCATTGGAGTTGCGAATCCACCAAGAGATGATGCCATTCCATTTGAAGAATCCAGAGTATGCACCATCGCTGCCATGCTTCTTGCTCCAGCAATAATTGAATCGGGGACAGGAGTAAATCTAAAAGAAAGTATTGATAAAATAAAGTTTGGAAAATAATGACACATACTTTTCTGCACGAGGATTACGTTTAGCTTTGTTTCGAGCATCACCAACTTCTGGAATAGCTGCCCATTCATCTTCTGTTACAGTAGCTAACGATCGTTTCAAATCAGAAAATTGCTGTTGAATCTTCGGTTGTTCTTTTCTCAGCTTTTCAATACTTGATTTGTATTTTTCTTCTCTAAAAAATGCTACAAGTAAAACCAAGAAATGAAGAGAAGAAAAACTAACCTTTGAACCCGTCGTCTTTCATCCATTCTCATATCAACAGCATGATAAACTTCATCAGCTTCTTCATCATCTTTATCATAAGGATCTTTTGAAAATAAACGTTCTCCATAACCTTCAAATGCATCATAATTTGAATCATTGTAATCTTCTGTTTCTGGTTGACGATCATCATTATCATCATCGGTTCGTGCTTTCTTCGCTGGTACTGCAGCAGCTACAGCTTCCATAGCTTCTCCCATAGGTAGAACATCGTTATCTCGAGCTGGACCAATATCGGATCGTGTTGTAAATCCAGTAGCACCTCGACCAACACCAGCAACATATCCAGCAGGAGCTGGCATTCCAAGAAATTGCTTCTTGGTTTTATTAACCAAAGAGCCAGGTATTGTCGTCGTCATATTTGATGATGGTTGATTATTACTCGAGCTGAAAAATGATACAATGATTTTAGAGGTAAAAAAATATTTTCGATGAAAAAAGAAGCGAAGAGCACGAATTCAGTCAAATTCAAGGAAGACAGAAAAAAATTGAAAGAACTAAAAAAAAGTTTCGCAAATGATGGATTTTTAGCAAAATGTGAAGAGCATCATTTTTTATGGGAAAGCTTCGTTCAGCGTGTTTGCTGAACCAAAGTCTTTGATTACCAAAAACAAAAGCAATTCACGATGTTACCATAATATTTCTAATTATAAATTGTTGAACATCAGACATCATTAAATCTATTAAAATTTACTTTTACACATTTAATTAAGGGTTAAACCAATGTTTTTTTTTGCAAAAGGTTGTTATTTTTAATTGTTTAAACCCAACTTTTTTTGTTGCTATTTTACTTAGAAAACTGTTCTAAGAAATATGTAATTATTAACCTCAATTTTTACCATTTATCTCGATCATGAGGGATAATCATTGCCTTGAAATTCTTAAAGTTAGTTGCTGCTGGCTGCTACGAATCAAAATAAAAAGTGCAAATGAAAGATAAATAAATAAGCTTTATGTTAAAAATAATAATTAGGATCTAACTTTAATTATGAGACGACAATTTGCTAAAAAACTTTAAATGCATTGGAAAATTATTAGCTTTGGTTGGACTCTTTTAGAGTCAATTTGCTTCTTGATACCTATAATTTTGTTGTAATTTTTTCATCTTATTCTTTTTCTTGGAAAAAACTAGCTTTTTCTTTTCATCATCACTTTTTTTATTTTTACTTGCTGCTGCTTACAATTTCATTAGTTTACTCTTTAAATTTCCGGAAAATGAGTGTATCAATTCCAAAAGCAAATCGAACAATATTAGGTTTATCAGAAGTTGAAAGAGAAATAGGATTTATAAATTGTTGTATAAGTTTTGGATTTGCAATGTCAGCAAATATTTTGCTTGCTTATACCGTAACTAAACGATCCACAACTTTATTAAAATCTTATCGAAAGGTTTTTATTGTTCATATTACGATTGATGTGGCATTATCATTGATGTTTTTCTTAACCATGTGCCAGCCCATTGGAACTAAATCGTAAGATTTTTTTCTTTTTATGTTTGAAAAATTTACTTTGGAGAAATTTGCCTAATTTTTTAAAGTTTTTTCTTTAACTAAAAAGTTTTGAGAATAACTAGCTTTAGCGATTGTTTGAGAAACCAAAACAAAAACTAATCCAATTTTTCAACCTCGAATAATTTTTTTTAGCCCTGATAATGGAAGATTAATACTTTTTTACATTGTTGATGGAATCATTTCACATCCACCACAACCATGGACGAGTATTTTAGCTTCAATATTATCTTTTCTCATAAATATTAATATTACCACTGCGGCAGTTAGCTTTATTTATCGATATTTTTTAATTTGTCATGATTATGAATTATCATGGCTTCTATTTACTGCATTGATAATTCTTGCTGGAACACTTCCATTTGTTTATGCAACTTTAATGCTTGAAAATGAAATGGAATCTCGTTATCTTGAAGCTCCATTATCAGCACTTTTTAATAATACTGATTGGATCGAATCTGATGGTACATTACCTGTGTTTGGAGTGATGATAACTGAAGCTATTTCATTTTCACAATTAATTACTCCTTTAACTATTCTTTTAACTTATGGAATAGTTATTTATGCTGCGATTCGAATGACTTTAAAGGTGCGATCAATTAAACACTTTAAAAAACCTGGTCAAAATCAACAACATCAACTTCAAATAGTTATTCTCTTTCAAGCCATTATTCCATTTTTTACAAGTGGTTTATCAATTTTAGCTATTCAAATTGGACGAATATCAAATTTGCCTCAACCATGGTGGTATTTTTATGCAAATATCCTCAATTCTTGGTCTCCGGTAGTTAATCCAGCTGTGGCATTATTTGTTATTGCACCATATAGAAAATTTATTTTTCGTTCATTTTATAGAGTAACTAAACTTACACCAACTAAAAATGATTTACCATATATTGGAAATACAGTAAAAGATCGAATTAAAATGACTGCAATTATGAGTAACTAATTAATTGAATGATTGTGAAGAAAAAATGTTTTTTCAATAAATAAAGTTTTATAGTTAATTTTTGGATTTTTTTGTTCTAAAGTTATTCATCGTTTTTACTGATTCTTGCTTTAAGCTTGATATTGCTAAATAAAATTTCTTTTTTTCTTGTTCCTTGAAAAATCAAGTATGTTGGTTTGTTTGAAAAAAAAACAACAAAAGTATTCAATGTTTTTTATGAATCACTTAAAAGGATTCTGAACCGTTTTTTTTCTTGTTGCTACGATCACTAAAAAATTGCGATGTTGTAAAATAGCTATGAAAATAAAATTTCCTATTACAAGAAGTGCATTTTACAAAACACGATTTACCTTATCAATTTAAAGTAAGAAAAAAAAAGTGTGACTGTTATTATTCTTTAAAATGCAACAAATTTAATTGCAAAAATGTTTTTCTCATAAATAATTATTTTATTGCCTTAAAAGTTTTTCAAGCGCTTCAAATTTTTTATGATTTAAACAAAAATTGACAGCTAACTAACTAACTAAAATCAAAAAAATAAAAAAAATATGTTTTGCTTCAACAACTTTTTTTTCTTATTCTCTTTTTTGGCGATATTTTTTATACAATGTTAGGTGGCGATAAAACCTTGTTTTTTTTAAACCCTTTCTTTTCTTATGTGAGTGACCGGAATCCGAAAAAAGGAGTTTTTTTTTTTTTTGCACCCTCACAAAGACGCATGCATATTCATGCAAGAAAAAAGACCGGATTTTAAGATTTTTACAAGCTTTTAATTAACTGCATTTTTTCTTTTAAAAAAGATTTTATCTCTGCCACTTTTTTTTGGAGTCAAAAACGGGTATAAAAGCTTTGGAATGAATGTTAAAAAATTCAGTGGAGTTGTTGTTGATAACTAAAAATGTCGACATCAACTGGAAGTCGAGCCTTAGTTGGATTAGCTATTGCTTCAAGCGCAGCTGTAATATGTGCTTCATTAGTTATGGTTGGATTTATTTTCCAAGATATTAATAATTTGTACACTGAAGTTATCGGAGAAATGGATGAATTCAAGGTATGAGCTTTAAGCAATAAAAGTAAATTTAGGGCTTTATTGATAAATTTTTTATAGGACATTGCAAATGATGCATGGCAAGGCATGATGGCTTTCCAACGACCAGCATCCAATGGAAAATCTGATGTTTTTGCATCCGTTTTTCGTGTCAAACGTCAATATGATGCTGGAGTAGCTGGTAGTGGTTCAAGCGCAGGTGGATGTCAATGTGGCCCACAACCTAATAATTGCCCTGCTGGTCCACCTGGCCCTGCTGGAAACCCTGGTACTCCTGGTGAAGATGGACTTCCTGGACAAGATGGTCACCCCGGATCTGATGGAGCTGCAGCTGCTCCTGGATATGGTCAAGAACAAGCTTGCATTTCATGCCCTGCAGGTCCTTCTGGTCCACCTGGACCTGATGGTAAGTCGCAAAGCAAAAAAAGAATTCTTTAAAATAAATTTGTATGTTTAGGACCCGCTGGTCCTCCCGGTCTTGATGGTCAACCTGGACCAATGGGTCATCCTGGTGCACCTGGACAACCAGGCCCTGCTGGACCTGCTGGTGATGCTGGTACTCCTGGTGCCCCTGGAAATCCTGGACCTGCTGGACAACCCGGTTCTAATGGACAACGATCCACTCCTATTCCAGGACCCAAAGGTCCACCTGGCCCTGCCGGACCTGCTGGTCAACCTGGAAACGCTGGACCTGCTCCACCAGCTGGTAAGAAATTTATACTTCCTTTCCATCTTAAAAAATATACATAAAAATTATTTTTCTAGGTCCTCCCGGTCCACCTGGTCCACCCGGCCCATCTGGAAATCCCGGTGCTCCTGGATCTGATGGACAACCTGGACAAGCTGGAGGCCCTGGAGTTCCTGGCTCCGATGCCGCTTATTGTCCATGCCCACCACGAACAGCGGAAGTTAACTCATATGATTCTGGTGCAGCTGCTGCATCAAGCAATAACAATGCTGCAAGTTATAATGGCGCCGCTGCTCCAGCATCTGCTCCTCCTCCAAGTAGCGGTGGATATCGTAAACGATTCCTTGCAAGCCGCAAAGCCTAAGAAAAAATAAATAAAATAATAAAATGTTTATTTTTATTTTCCTTCATTCCCAATTTTTCCTTTATCTGTCTGTATATGAAATGTATCGCAATTGAAAGAGAGATAATTATCAATAAAAAATAGATTAGTTTAAAAAGAAATTTAGTTTTAACACAAATAATTAATAAACAACAAAATATATATATTGGGAGATCAAGTATTAGTCAAAAACAATGCTACACCAGCGATAGTCCATGAATTTTTTTCATTTGAATTACATGGAATTTTTAATGAACAAATATATTCTTGTCTTTGAGTATCTCCAAAGAGTGGAACACTCACAGCTTCATCCTTTCCATATGGCTCGGATTTATTCTGAAATTTTTACATATTTTAAATTTTATGATTTTCTTTAATTTCGAAATCATTTTTTTCTCACCATTTCCACGAATGAAATATAAACATTTGGAGCATGAGAAAATGGTGCAGAATTTGCTGCAACTGATCTCAAAGTTCCATCAAAAATTGCTCCTTGAATTTGTAAAGGTGAAATTTGTAAAGTCATTTCGCTTGAAAAATCACCCGATTTCCATGAATTAACAAATTTTAAATTATCCATGCTTTGTTTTTTATTTCTTGCAACCAATTGACGAAAAGCATTGAGAAGAACGGATGGTCGAAAAAGATTGAAAAGATTTACTGGTCCATTTAAAATTGAATTCAAATTTGGACTTTCTGCAAAATTTTGTGTGGCTTTTGCTTTATAAACTAATGTTTCTAGATAGGCGATGGGATCGGCTGGACCCGGCCATAATTGATCCCATAATAGTGGAGTCTAGAAAATAATTTTTTACTATTGAATTTTTAGGCGAAAAAAAATTACTTGATGTATCATAAGAGCTTGTGCAGTTTCGATAGTTTTTGCATCAGGGAGTAACACGCCTTTAATAACTTTGCTAATTATTGTCAATGAAGAATGAATGGATTTCATCTGAAAAAAATAATGAATGTATTTTTTCTCATAAACTCTGTTAAACTTTTTATTTTTTAGCTTAAATATTTTCCATTTCGAGAGTCACATTTTAGAACTTTATTTTAGATTTTGCACTTTTTTGCTTTTATTAACAAAAAAAACTTACTAAGCTTACAGCATGAACATATTCCAATGATAAAACCTCTGCAATTGGATCATCGGATGGAACAGCATTGGGCAAATCCATGGAATGTAAAGTGGAACCTTGATTTAATCGTTTCCATAAACCCAAAATTGGATTTAATACTGAATTCCACGCCTCTTTTGAAAATCCTTTACTCGTTCCTACATCCACTAACAAATTTCTTATTTGGGCTATAGTTTTAGAACTTTGTGAAATTTCCCATGAAAATAAAATATTTTCTGGAAGGCCAAAAAATTTTGGTTGATCATTCGCAGGAATACTTTGATGAATATGGGCCAAAGCTTCATTAAAAGAATTTGGAGTTGGAAGGGAAATATTTGGAGCTAATTCATTTCCATTAGAACCATTAATAATTTTAGAATTAAAATATTTGGATAAATAAGCTTGAAGAACACCAATATCCAAAATATTTTCTATTCTTCCTCCATAAATTGCATTTTCAATTAACCCCCGAATTGATTCCCAATCGGGTGAACTAGACGATTTAGTAAGCTGGATTTCGATCATAGTTTTAGCAGTTCGAATATCAGAATTACTAAATTCATAAAATTTCAGCCATCCTTCAGGAATGAAAGAACGACGTTCTTGTAAAATTGCGTGCAACCATGAAAGCACGAAAAATGATTGCTGAATTAATGGGCCAACAACATTTTGATTGACTTCAGTGGAGGAGGAAGAAGCTTCTTTCCATTGAGTATAAGTTCGTTCTAAATTATTTTTAATTCCGGGAGGAGCTTCATATGTCATTTTAAGGGATTCTTGAAGAAATACCACAGGAAATTGATTATCTGATTCCGTGGTCAACCAAAGTCGAAAACTATCATTTGGTTTGTTTGTTGTTGAAAGAATTTTTTGTATTTCAGGTATAAATGAAACAACCAAATGCAAATTACTCAAAATTAACCATTCACCATTTTCAATACATTTTTTAAGTAAATTTATAGCATTTTGTTGTTGGCCTTGTCCCATCGCAATAATATAAAATTTATCTTTTCCTATTATTTTGGAGGATAATTCAGTTAATTCTTGAGTTGGATCCGCTCCAACTCCCGTTAAAATCATTAATGGTTCTTTCGATGAACTTTCTTTAGCAAAAATTTCATGAAAATCTAATGGTGGTGGATTTAGCGAAGAAAGTGATAAAGCTTTTTGAGCAAAATTTATCATCGCTGAATAAAGTCTATCAGGTCTCAAAGCTTGAATAACGATAACTTTTTGAAATGCCGTTAATTTTGAATCAATTTGTGATGGAAAAGTTTTTTCACATTCCGCTGATTTATTAAATTCAATCCATGTTCCTTGATCTTGCAATGAGAGAGTATGGAAAAGAGTTGGAAGATGGATTTGGAGTTTAGAAACTGCAGGCTTTCGAGATTCTGGAAGCCATGTAATTGATTTTACAGAATAATCATCTCCACTTGCTCCAGTAACTAATGAACCTGTAAATAATTCCCATTCCTAAAAAATAAATAACTAATTCTGTCGAGAGGTGATTGTTCGATTTAAAATAAAAAATGCTTACATTTTTTTCAAAAGCTATAGGTTGAGTGCCTTTAATAAAATTTAGAGCAAACATAAGCCGATCTTCTTTAAACAAAGCTCTTGAAACAAATTCAAAAACATTTTTTTGGAGTGATCGATAAATGGAATCAAGTCGAGCATTCACATTTGCGTCACTCTGAAAAATCTATTATTTAAAAAATTATTAGATTTATCTTCGAAAGAAAGTTTTGTTTTTGATGTTTAAAAAAAATCAGCTTCGAGATCCCATTAATTTTAATAAATCATACCTTATTTTCAGCAAAAGCTTTTTGAAATAATTTAAATATAGTATTGACATTAAAATTATACATGTGATTATGTTTATGTAAATCACAAATAACAAAATATAATTGTGCACTTCGTTGAGAAAATGGCAAATATACTGATCGCTGTTCTTCCAATTGTTTATGAAGTATTTCAGATTCTGCGAGGGATGAAGAAATTTTTTCTGCATTTTCTTTACTTTTATTTAGCGAATCAAGAAGTTGAGTATTTTCAAGAAGTGAACCTTCAGAATTAACGAGCTCCTGAAAATTTAAATTTTCGTTTATCTTCCAAAAAATTCCTTGAAAAACTTACATTAAGCAAAATTTGTTCCAATTCATCCAATTGCAATTTCATGGTTTCTGCTTGCGAATTTAATTCACTTGATTTAATTTCCAATTCAGGTTTTTCAATTCCAATTGCCATTGAAAGAAGTTGTGAGGCCAAACCAGATTTAGTGGTGGAAAAATTAACTTCCGTTACACTATCTTTCACAAAACTTTGAAGTTTAATTTGTTCATTTTTTGAACATAAAAATAATTTAAAATTTTCATTTAAATCTATTGATTTATCTCCCAATTGCACAACTTGTCGAGGGCCTTGTGAAGAGAAATCTTTTCTCAACAAAGCTGAAATGGCCGGGTCAATTTCTAAAATATCATCGATGATAATAATTTTTCCAAATCGAACACCCAATTCTATTTGAGTTATTAAATCATTTTGACTTCCATTAAGTAATTCAATGGAAGAATTTTTTCCATTTATTTCTTTTAAATAATTTAACATAAATATTGAAATTTTCCCTGTTGGATCTATGATGAAAGGAGTTTGAATGGAATTAAAAATCATGGTTGTATTTTCTATTGAAATTTGGGAGGCAGGCAATCCTTTATTTTTCCAATTTAATTGATCGGTTTCGGTTGTAAGGAATTTCACCACATCAAAATCAGATGGAAGATGAGCTTCTTTAATCCATTGTGAAATTATTCGTTCCCTTTCATCTTCGGTGGAGAGACCGAGAAAAGTTACAAAAGCAGCGGAAAGAAGACAGCAACGTTCCATCTAGAAAAAATAATTTTATAACTCATATTTTTTTAAAAACCTTTTTGCTTTTCGGCATTCCTCGCCAGAAACTTACTTGATCGAGTTCTTGTTGAAGAGTTTGCATTTGTTCTTGCCATCGAACAAATTCACCACCCAATCGATCCACTAATGTTCCTGCAACTGCAATTGTAGCTTGTTCTTTATCCAAATCAATTTTAATTTGTGTGGCTTCTTTCATTAAAACTTCAAAATTTGATTTTAAACTATCAACTTTTTTATCGATCGTTTTTAGACCCATTGAAAGTTGATCCATATGTTTTTCAGCTTTTTCCAAGTTTCTATAAATTTTCGGTAAATTTGAAGAAAAAAAATTATTAAAAAAAATTGTTACTTGACTAAAACATTTTTTTCATTTTCTAATGGAGCAATTTTTTCTATGATTGATGAATATTGAAGATTGGCTTGAACCCAAGCGGCTAAAGGAGCAGCAGCGGCTGAAGCTCTTTTAGCATTCTAAAAACGATTTATTTTTAGACATCGATAAAAACTTTTCGAAAACACATTCTTTGAAATTTTCTCTAATACAATTTTAAGGTATGGTATTTTAATTTTTCGTTTGAGACACAAACATTAAAATATTCGTTTTTACTTTTTTAAAAATAAATTTCATAAAGGAAATTGTTCTATAAAAAAAATTTTAAAATGGAATCTTACTTTTGGATCAAATGAAGCTCCTTTTTGTTTCAATAAAGCACTAACTTTCTTTCCAACTTCTGGGGTAATTCTTCGAGCATCAAAATTAATTATTTCATCTTTTACACCACTTTTAGCTAAAAATTTTCTCATTGCTTCCCATGATGTATCTAATATTCCCATAAAAAGTAATACAGCTTGAAGGATATCTCGAATAGCTTCAGGTGGAGCTCGTAAAGATCTTATTTCAGATAAAGCTTCAGATTTAATTGAACCTACGGCTTCTCGAGCTTCTTGAATTAATGGTTCAACTTCTTTAAGTTGTTCATCAATCAATTTTTTTTGTTCTTCAATTTTAATATTTTCTTTTTCTCTCTCAAGTTTAAGTTGTTCCATATCTGTTTTTTGATCGGTTGCACCCGTCATGGATTGAGTGATTTCAGCTAAAGCTTTATCAGCGTCTGCTTGTTTTTCAGCTAATAATTTTGATTTCTTTGCAGCTTTTTTCTGCATTTTTGACACCGCATCTCGAGTTTCTGTGAGTTTATCCACGCCTGCTTTTAATCGATTCAATCGTGAACGAACAGTTTCACGTTTTTTAATATAAATTCCAACAAAATTATTTATAAATGCTTTAAATTTTGATGAGGTTTTCATTTCATCCGGTGAAATATCATACAAACTTATTACCGCTTCAATCAAATCACTTTTGGATTCAATATTTTGTTTGGTTAAAGTCATTTCAGTTATTTGACCCAAAGTATCTCTCTGCCATATGTCTTTCCAAACTAATGAACAATGTTTATAAAGAGATGGGTTTGCACTTAAAATGGTTGAAAAATCTGGTTTTCCTATATCCATTATCAAAGCCAAATGCAAATTTTGTTTCACTTCTAAATTTTTTTTTTCAAAGATTTAAAATTTTGTTACACAAGACATAAACTTTTGACTGAAACTTACTATAAGCAAAATAATCTTGTAATCCTCCATCAAAATTATCTTGCAAAGCTGAATTTCGTAATGAAGCAGAAAATTGATCAAATTCTTGTGGCAAAAATAAACCAGGTACATGACCCGCAGAGAGAATGGAATTTAAATATTGAATAAATGTTTCATGAAGGAGTTGAAAATCTTCGATGATCAGAACTACTTGTTCGCCATCCACTGCTGCCCATTGCATAACCTAAAATTATGAAGAAAAAAATTTGAGTAAAAAAATGTTAGTATTTAAATTAAAAAAATAGTAAATTCTTATTATTTTTTAAACAAAGATAAATTTAAGCCTGTCACCGCTAAAATAAATATCTTTTTTTGTTAATTTTAAAATTTTTTTGGGAAAAAGTAATTAATAAATTTATTACTTGTTTTAAATCATTGGAAAAATTCTTAATTCCATATGAACTTGAAACTTTTGGATAAAATATTCTTATTTGATGCATGTGTGCCACAAGCGAAACTGCTGCTCTTCTTCCCATTCCTCCTTTTCCTGCAAGAAGCACAGAGCCTCCAGGATTGGTAAGGAGTCGATCCAAAATTAAACATAATTCAACAAGCTCATTATGAAGCGATTGGCCGAAATTAGAGACTTCAAATTCTAAAAAATATTTTTGTTTCAAAGAAAAAATTTTTGTGGTAAAAAAACAAACCAAATCGATTAATGGATTTTTCTAATTGTTGAATATAATCTCCTTTATTTATAGGCGACAAAGGTTTTCCAACGGAATTAGTTGGATTAAAAGGTCCCAAATTTGTTGCATAAATTCGATCTAAAAAAATTGCATATTTTTCTTTTTGAATTTGGCAGCCAAAAAATTACCTCCAGTTTTAGAACTAAAAACTTCAGATAAAATTTGATCAAATCTCATTTTATGATCAGAATTAATTAATTTATCTTTAAATATTCGACATGCTTCATACACCACTGCATTGTTTAATTCATCATTGGCATTGTTTTCTGAAACAAAAAAAAATGTGTTTATTTTTTGCTTAGCGTAAATTTTTTTCTTTTTCATTTTTTTGATACCTCAAATATTTTCTTTATATCAGTTCACCTAAGAATTTTTTTTATTAAATTTTCTAATATCAAAAAAAAGTTTTAAACCTACATGGAAATTAAACTTTTTAAAAATCCACTTTTTTACTTTATTTTTTGTTGTGTGTCCAATGAAAAAAACAAAAAAAAATAACGACAAAGTATTAATTTCCAAGATAACGATCTTTTTTCATTTTATTCAAGCGTCAATAAAAAGAAAATCGATTCGAGTGCAAATAAATTTTTTTTATTAAAACTTTTTGTTTTGCTGTATTTTTGAATATTTAAATTTGATTTTTCTTTGTTAATTTGTGTTAAATTTTTTCAATCAGTTTCTAATGTAATTTTTTAATTGAAAGGCTTCATTTTAAAAATTATAATTTAATTGACTAAATCTCGAATGTTTTGCAACCCATTACTCATTTCTATGATTAATGATTAAAAAAAAAGTTCGATTTTGGACACTTCAAAGTGATAATTTTTAAATCAAAAACAATGTTAAAATTACAATGTCAAAATAAGAGAAATTTAAGAAATGATTCTTTTTTAGCGCCATTTTAAACCACAAAAAAAATGTAATAATGTAAAACTCACTTGAAAAGGAATATCTCATAAGTGAAACCACCCATGTCGTTAAATCCAATGGGGAAAAAGCATAATGAACTTGGTCGCTAGCTCGAAAAATTTGTTTTATTTGTTCAAATACTCGAACCATGGAAGCCGCGAGACCTTCAATTCTAGCTTGACTTCCAATAGTTTCTTCCAAAATGGGTGTTAAATAACACGAATAAATTGAAGCTAATTCATCTTCGGATGGAGTTTCAACTACGATGGATTTAAGTAAAGATAAAAATCTCGATGGAAGAGTAAATCTTTCAGCTCCCGCTGCACTTGAAACGCTAATAATAACTTGAATGGATTCCAACCCAATCCAATCCAAATTTTTATCATAATATCCTTGATTGGAAAGTAATTGTTGAAGAAATGCAATTAACATGCTAGTTCCATATTTATCAGGTTTAGATAAATTTGGTGATTTTAAAAATAATATTAAATTATCTTTATCTTTGGGTTTGAGAACTCTGCCAGAAGCGCTGCTAACTTGTACACAATTTTGAGTAAGGATTTGTTCAATATGTTCGGCGCTAAAAAAACATATTTATTGTAAAATAAAAAAAAACGTGTAAGAGTTTCATAAAAAACCAAAACTAATTATTTTATTACTATACCTTGTTTGAGCGCTGCAATGCATAGTCACTACCAATGAATTATGATCTGATTCAAAGCAACTTTTCAATAATTGTTCTTTTCCACATCCATCTGAGCCAATCACAATAAAAGGTTGTCGATTTTCAGGTTGTAACCAATTTGATATCTAAAACTTTCATAATTGTGAGACATTTCTGTGATTGTCTCTGCTCTAGTCTCACCACGTTAACTTGTCGTATTATATCTGTAATGTATTGTTATTGTAATGTATATGCGAAGCTCGGTCAGAGTTAGCAAGTGTCTAATAAACTGCTATATTAACCGCCGCTGTACACTAGAAGGCTGTGCAGCACAAATTGGTAACGAAGGATTCTCATCTGCACGCCTCCGAAGAAGAGAAATCAACTGCTGTTTTTCCTGATTTTTTGTTTAAAAATCAGCTGCTCGTGCTTTTTCCTGATTTTTGGTTAAAAATCTGCTGGTCTGCTTTTTCCTGATTTTTGGTTAAAAATCTGCTGCAAATAGCTTGGTAAGCTACAACATCGCTCTCTTGGTAAACTCTTGCTAATGGCTGGAAATGCTGAGAAACCTCCTGCTGCAAGTGGTGAAACTCCAACAACAACTATTTCTGGTAGAAGTCTTCCATCTTTGCCTCACTTCAGATGTGATCTTGCTCGTCCAAATGGTGCTTCGATGTGGTTTCAACGTTTGGAGCTGATTTTTGAACTACACCCTGGTCTCACACAACGTCAAAAGATGGCCCTTGTTCTAACGTCGATGAATGATGAATGCTACGAAAAGGTGGCCGCTGCTCTCCAGCTTACTCCAGCTGCTGATGTCAACGGAATCAAAGATGTTATGGTCAAGCTGTTTGATAGAACTGAATCCGTGTTTGCAAAGAGATATGGTCGCTTCCAAATGGAATGGAATGGTCCAGAACAAGAATCAATTATGGAGTTCTGCGCTCGTATCAAACAGAACACAATGGACTTCGAATTTGGTAAATTCAAAGAGAACGAGCTCAATACGATGACTTTGCTGATGTCAATGAAAGCTGAAGCTCTTGAACCTCTGCGTATCAAAATCTTGGAGCTCCTGACGGCTGACCCGAATACATCGTTTGCTGATTGTGAAAAGCTCATTTCAACAACTTTGCAAACTCAACGTGAACAGAAGCTGCCTGAACGAACCGCGATCAACTATGCTCATGCTCAACAAGAACGCCTTGGTGATGGAGCTGCAGAACGAACTTCCCATGGAGGAGGAAGAGGTGGCAATGCAAGAAATGGTCATGGTAAAGAAGGAACTGGACATCAGAAAAATCGACGCAATTCATGCAACTCGAATGGATCAAGAAGCTCTGGAAACTCAAATGGATCGTCATCTGGCTACTGTACGAAATGTGGAAAGCCCAAGTCAAGTAGGAAGTTCAAGATGTGCAATAAATGTTTCAAAGCTCAAACAAGGTGTCACAACTGTGGAAAGTATGGTCACTTAGCGGTTGAATGCAAATCTGGTAAACCGAATGGCAAAGAAAGCAAATATTCTGCTCGTGTTAACCATGTAAGTGAACATTTTATTGGCTCTGTTTATCCTGCTGATTATGGAATGGCTTCATATGGTGTTGGTGCTGTCGTCGATGGTACTTCTGATCCTGCAAATGCACATGGGGAAGGAAAGAAGGAGAAGATCCTGGAAGAATGGAGAAATGGATTCAAAGCTGGTCAAAAGGAAAAGAAAGCTCGTGTATCTCCATCGAAGAAGGAAAAGAAGATAGTGGCATCTCCATGGAAGAAGGAAAAGAAGACAGTGGTATCTCCTGCAAAGTCTTCAAGTGAAGCTAAGAAGGACCTGACATGGTCTGATGTTGTTCAAGGCAAACATGCCGCTGATGTTCCACCTATGGATGAGTGGATGACAACAACAGAAGCTCTGGGAATGCTCGGTGATGTCAGTGAAACACTGGATGATATGATCATGGATATGGCTCAAGTGGAAGTTGATCAAATGCTCGAACTGGTCCAGAAGCTCTTATCAAAGGTCAATGAACGTCAACGCAAGGCTGTTAAGAATAAATGTAACTAATGGTAGCTTTGTATGTCCTTTATAAGTGGTGGAGAATGTGAGACATTTCTGTGATTGTCTCTGCTCTAGTCTCACCACGTTAACTTGTCGTATTATATCTGTAATGTATTGTTATTGTAATGTATATGCGAAGCTCGGTCAGAGTTAGCAAGTGTCTAATAAACTGCTATATTAACCGCCGCTGTACACTAGAAGGCTGTGCAGCACAATAATTTTAAATTAATTTAATTTTATTTAATTTTTTGACTTACAGTATCTTTTGCATTTTGAGCTCGAGCTGTTAAAATAAAAGGTCGACGATTATTATGTTGCATTTCATCCAATTTTATGCTAATTCCAAAATCATCCGTAAAACTTATTAATGAATCCGTTCGACGATCACAATAAATATTTAATGGATTTTTTTTATCTGGCATTGAAATTCCAGGAAAAATAATTTGTTCAACTAAATTTGTTCTTTGTTCCTCGCTACAATATGGAGTTAAACCCCTTAATACTCCAATCATGAATTCATTTTGTGATCGACACATGAAAATTTGACTTAAAATATTTTCTAATATTCCAACTTTACTGGATGGAATTTCTTTATTTGGATGTTCTAAAACCCATTTAAGAGCGGGTTTAAGCTTTTCTTCAATCCAATCAGATAAATTTGGATTATTTTCAGTTGACGATAAATTTGTTTTTAAATATTTTTTAATTATTTCATTTATATCTAAATCTTCTTGACTTATAAATATCATTCCCATTCGTGAAATGGTGGCGGGTGAAGCAAATTGAAGGTCATCAGTTTCAAAAATAAAATTTACATTATTTCCAAATTGAATTCTTTCTCCATTTGGCATCGTTAATAATTTATTATCATCCAATACACTATTTAAAGCTTCAATCCATTCTGGATCAATATCTCCATCACATATAATCCATGCAGCTTTAGAATTATCCTTTACAACTTGCCTCGAAGCGATTGTTAATGCTCCATCCGTCCATTCTCGAGTATCCAAATCCATGCTTCCAAGCAATCGATTGCGATTCATGGATTTTGGATTTATGGTAAATGTGTCCACTGGTTGTCCCGTGGCTCCTAGATAAAGTTTTAATTCTTAAGAATAATTTCGAAATGATTAATGGGAATCTCTAAGGTTTTTAAAAAACCAGTTTTTTAGAAATAAAAAAAATGTTTTCGATGTGAGATTGTTCGGAATTTTTTTTTATTTTGTTGTTGTTTTTTTAATTGTTATCTAAAAAAGCCTGACAAACAATTTTCGCCGAAGTGACAAAGAACATTTTTTTAAATCAAAAACATCTAAGCCAAAACAAAAATCATTTTTTCTCATAGCAGCGACAAAGTTTATGGAAAAATGATTGATTTTTTTTAGTTGAATTGATTTTCTCTTCGTTTTTTATGAATTTTTATTTGAATATTCAAAACGCATTTTTTATTTAATTTTTGCGTTTATTATTTTGAAGACGAGGTGAAGCCTCGTTATAAAATTAAGATGAATGAAAATATAAAAAACGAACGCGTTTGTCTCACCAGCATTATTAAATCAAAAATAATTAAAGTTTTTTTTAAGTTATTTAATTTAAAAAGAAAATTGAATATAACGTTGATTTAAAAGAACCAAAAAAATTAAAGATTAATAAATTTTTAGATAAATCAAATATTGTTAAAAGTTAGAATTTATAATAATTGAACAAATCATATTTTAGTAGAAAACCTTTTTTTAATTCTATTAACTCAGAGATTCAGACAATTTATTTTGGAGATTGTTTTGGACAATAAGTGTCTCAAATCAAAAGGTAGCTAGTGCTTTAACGAAAATTAATTAGCCACATTTTATGGCTCTAAGCAACAAGAAAAAAACAATTTTCAGCTTTCCCCAATTTTTTTTTGTAAAAAACTTACCTAAAGCCTTTTTTAAAATTCTCCATAAGGTTGATTTCCCGGAACCTGGTGGACCTACAATAACCACTCCCGTTCGTTGACGCAATTGTTCATAAAGTTCAAAAATTTTATTTATTTGTGTATTCGTCGTTTCCATGGACATTTCTGCGGCAGCTTTTTTAAGTTCTTCTTCCATTTGAGTAAATTGAATTAAAGATTTATCAACATCAGGGAAAATATCATCCAATAAAACTCGAAAACGTTTGGAATCAGCAAAAGTTAATTTTGATAAAGTATTTAACATTAAAGTTTGAACAACAATTTTAGATTCGGGAATCTCGCCTCGATTATTTGAAATTGCATCTCCGCAACCTCGAAGCACCGTTTTTAATGCACGTAAACCCCAATCATAATGTTGTTGAGTGGAAAGCATTTCACGACTAAGGTTGAAAGAAGCCACTAATTTTCTTGAAAGTATTTTAGCTTCTTTAAACCCTTCAGAATAAAGTAAAGTTTCAGCGATGAGTTCATTATCGGGAACTGACATAACAACAGGTCGAAAAAGTTGTTTAAGGTTATCAGGTAATTTTTGTCTTCCACCATATCCTTTCCCCGCTGGGTTTAAAGTAACAAAAATAGCTGAATTAAAATCCACTGGAACTGTTTTTCCATCCAAATGGCATGTAGCTGAATGAGATCGAATTGAAGCTTGAATGGTTTGAACTTGAGTTGAAACTGCAGATAAAACACTCTAAAATCAAAAAAATTATTCCATAAATTTTTAAAGATTGGATAAAGCTTACTTTATCAAGCCGATTAAATTCATCAAAACATCCCCATGCTCCACATTGAATTAAACCAACAAAAATTCGACCAATTGAATGAACATCAATTCCTTCATCGCAGTTAAAAACAAGAACTTGACGACCCATTAAATTTGCAAGCGCCTAAATTATGATCGAACTTTATTAAAATCTTTGGCTTTTTTAATTTCAACACCAAAAAAATTTAATTTAAAAAAAGAATTGAAAAACTTTAAATCAAATTACACTAAAATTTTGAATATTTTCTTTTTTTTTTGTTAAAAATTTAATTTTCCCTCAAATTTCTATCATTAAATTTTCTTAATTTCTTTACTTTATAAAAATTTTGGTATGTATTTTAACAAAAAAATTAGAATTATTGTTTTCACAAAATTTCTATTTAATTTATTATTTTAAAATTTTTTTCGTTACCTTTACTGATTCAGTTTTTCCTGTTCCTGCTGGACCATATGGATTTCCACCTAATCCCATTGATAGCGCTAAAAAAAAAACATATCAAATTTTTATTAATTTCTCCTCCATTTTTTAAACCTTCACAAACCTTGAGTTAAAGTTAAATAACATTTATCCGTTAAAGGAGTATGAACCAATTTCGGGGCATTTCCTTGATATTCGAATGTATATGCGAAGGTTGCATTTGCTTGTCGAATAATAACTGTGCCATTTTCATAATAAAATCGTAATTGCTTTTGCCAAAGCCAACAATTTTTATTATCAGATTTTTTATTATTTTCCCCACCCATATTTAATTCATCCAAAACTCCTATGTGATGAATTAAATCCAAAATTAGCGATTTAAGTTTTAGCTTTAAAACTTTGTCATCGACTTTAGTGGAAGTAAATTGTTCCAATTGTTGTAAAAGTTGTTGTTTATAATTTTCTAAAGGTCCATTTGCATTAAGAATATCTTCAACATCCTTGCAAAATCGAATTTCTTCTGAAAGGCAAAGAATTTGTGAGGGATATTTTCCAGGATCGAGTTGTTCTTCCTTCAAACAATCAGCCACCAATTTTTTTAATGTAGCTCTCATTTCATTTGATAGTTCAGCTAACCATATTTCAACTTGAGGCACAATTCGAATGGGTTTAGAGAGTTTTACATGTTCACCCTCAGATGAAACCATAATTTGAATTGTTTCATTTCGAGAATCAAATAGCACTTTATCAATTCCCTGAAAATTAAGAAACAAAAATATTTTTGTTTCGAGAAATGAGAAAAATAAATTAGTATGTTTGTATTTCCGTGTTTTAAATCCAAAAAAATCCGACTCTCTGACTTACTTGAAATAATTTTTTTAAATGCATTTGAATTACAGTTGGATTAGTGGATTGTCCCAAAATTTCCAATAAATCATCATCACCAAGAAAATAAAATCTGGGGAAAGCCGTTCGCTTTTGCTCTAAAAATTCATTCAAAGCTCGTTGGCAACGATTTAGTTGATCGATGGTTTGTTCCAAAGTTCGACCCAAACTTGCTCGATTACAAAGTGCCACCAAGCGAGAGTCTTTTGCTATTTCTAAAGAATATAAATTTTATGGTTAATTTATTTAAAGAAAGTTTACCTTGCAAAATAACCCGAAATTCAACGTCGACTCGATTGAATCGCGAAGCTTCAGATGGTAGACTGCCTCGACCAAAAATGGGCTCTAAATAAACCCATTTTCTTTGAATTTCATTCATCGATTGTAAATATACATCCAAATCAGTTATTCTAAAAAATAAAAATGGAAAATTCAAAAAAAAGACAGTTTTTTTTTCTTTGAAACTTTCAAAATGAATATATTTATTTTTTGTCATTTTATTACTTGCCTTTTTTCCCAAATAGAAGTTTGATCTTTAAATTGGGTGTAATATGGTGAATTTTTTAATGATTGCAACAAAGCTTGATTATCTTTGACCTAAAATAATATAATTTTTTAAGATATCAAACTAAACGTTTGTTTTGTCATTTTTGCAATTTTTCCAAACCTGATTGATGGCTTCTTTCCATTCTTTAATAATTTTAATTGTTTGTCCATTGGAATGTTTATAATCAGTTAAATTAAATTCAGCTTGAGCTGCCCAAACTTCCAATTCTTGAATGGCTTCTCTAATGGTGACTTCGCCTTGGGCTCGACTATTCAAATTTTTAAGTTGATCCACATTATCAATAACATTTTGTTGAACATTCAATAAATCACCAAAAGTTAATTTTTCCAATGTCGTGCCTTTAGGAATTTTTAACATTCGAAATAATTCCAACCAATGATCTCCGCTAAGCATTTCGCCTCGACAATATTTTAAACATGCCCCAAATTCTTTCATTAATTCTATATCTTTTGAAAGTCTCACAGTTACAGCTGTGGCAGGAATGGTTTTAAGGTGTTCAGTCCAATGTTGTAAAAATTCATCAAATAAATATGTTTTTGAACGGAATAAAATCCATTCTTCTGAACTCAAAGCTGATAAATCAGTATTAAATTTTTCATATAATAAGTAATTATTTTCATAATCACTTAAATCTTTTTCCATTTCTTCAAAGGCATGGAATTCAGGAATTTCAAGGCCGAATTGTTCGCTGTCCGAACTGAAACAAAAATTTATTGTAGCTCGATTGAATGCTTTTAGACCTCAAAACACTCTATGAAAATTAAAAAACATACATTATTTTATTTTTAATTTCAATAAGTTCATCAAATTGTTGTCGTTTTTCTTTTATAAAATCCAATGCCTTTACAAGAGCATCTCGATTTTCATTTAGAACTTCAGTTTTGGGTTTAAATTGATTCCATCGAGCGAGAAGTCTTTCAGAATCATCATTTAAAGCTTTAATCCTTTCGCCAACATTGGTTTTCATTACTTCGAGCTGCAAAAAAGTAAAATATGTATTTTAAAAAAAATTTGTGTTGCAAATCTATGTTTCGCATCGAAAAATTTATTTATAGATTTGCCTCAAAATAAATTATTTTTTGTTTATCATTTTTTTCATTACCTGTTCTTTGATAACCTCTTCATGGCTTTCCAACATCAAGGAAAACTTTTCATATTGACTTTTAAGACTATTTAAATTTTCAACTCCTCCACCTCCAACTGATCTCAATAAAGCATTTTTATCTTCTAAATTTGCCATGGCTTCAGACCATTGTCGACTTGAAGCAGCAAGCTTTAAATGATTTTGATTTGCTTCAGCTACTTCATCAAGGGTTTGTGGACGAGTTCCAAGCAAATCCACACCAGCGTTTATATCTTGTGCTGTTTTCAATTCATCAGATAATTTACCAATTTTCCATAAATTTTCTATAACAAATTTTATACAAATATTTTCAAATAAACAATTTTCTATTGCGTAAAGAAGTTGCTTCATTCGATTTTGAGGATATGGTTCATCGGAATTCCATAAAGCATCGATGCAATCTTCTGACGCTTCCACGAATTCAATTAATCTCGCAATTCCACAATTTGGAAGTAATGGAATTTTTTCGGTTAAAGGTTCAAAAGCTTCAGAATAATTTCCTTTATCCTTGTTTGCTGAAGCTCGAAGCTTCCAAAGTTTTATTTCATCTTCAAGGGATAAAACTCCTGAAAAAATTTGGGTTTACGCGTGCTTTATTTTTTTCATTTTTTTTGACATTTTCTAAAATATTTTTTGCTTCCTAATAAAATGAGATTTGTCAAAATAGGAAAACATTTTTTTTATTTAAAAGTTTCGATTTGAGTTTACCAAAGTTATTTTTTGTGGCATATCAATTATTTACCTGAAAAATAATTTAAAGGCTATCAAAGCTCTTGTAAAAACATATCTGCTCAAAATTATGCCGAGTAAGTGCTTTTTTAGTTCGGTAAAAAAACTAACCGTCTCCACCTCCTTCACTTCCATCTTTGCCACCATCCACAGTCATGAGTAAACTTTCTTCAAGTTCATTTACAATCTCTCGAAGTTGATTATTATTTTTTGGGGCTTTTTCATTGCTATTGTTATTTTGGAATAATTTTGAAAATACCTAAAACTCCATTTCAATTTCATATATTTTTTTCCACTTCACACAATTTTTGTTTCTCACCTGTTGAATGCTTCCAAGAAACGTTTCATTTGCATTTTCTTGAATAGTCAAAACACTAACAATATTTTTATGATTTTCTGATGTCAAAGCAATGGGCCGAGTTTTAAAAAACACCACTCTTGAAAGCGCAGGTTTGTCATATTTTATTTCATTTGAAACATCTATTCGACCTTTCTAAAATTCAGCATAAAATTATTTTTTATAAAAATTCGCAAAAAAAAAAGATTTGAAAACAAATATTAACGCTTTCGATCTTGAAAGAAATTTTTTTTGAACTCACCAAATCACTTCGTGAAATAACAAATAAAGTAACAGGGGTATCACAAAAATTATATAAAGCTTGAATATTTGGAAGCTTTTCTTCCACCAAATGCAATGAAAGAATATGTCCAGCCACTCGAAGAATATACGATCGACGAGAATCCGTATTTTCTTTATCCTTATCTTTTTCCTTTTCTTTTTCTTTTGACATCTTTCTTTATTTTTTATTTAAATTTTCTTAAAGCTTTTATTCGCAATAAAATGTCAACGAAGAAAATGAACAGGTTTAAACAAATATTTGAAAGTGAACGTTGACAAGGAGCAAATGTAAGCCAAAGCTATGGCAAAGGCCTGTTTTCCTGTTGCTAGGGCAACAATGAAACCTCAAACATTTAAAAAAATAAATGTGTGTCGTTTTTGTGTTTCCAACCTTTTTTTTCTTGAAATGTTTAATGTAATCATTTTATTTTTTTATTTTGTGTGATTAATAAATTAAAAAAATAAACCTGCAAGTTTTATTTTTATATTATTTTTTCTTGTTTCATAGAATAAAAATATTTTTAAGCAAAAAAGTTGCCAAATTGTTTTTTCTTTTTATGATTTTTAGCTCAAAGATTTCTGTTCTAGCGTTAGAAAATAAAGTGTCGTTCATAATTGCATTTTGTTGGAGAGTTTTGAGGACAAAATGAAATTTCATTTTCTTTCTTTACAACCAGTTTTTTTTGTTTTTTTTAAGTTGGTGTTTTTCGGTTTGAAAAAAATGCTTCTTAGTTTTTTGTTGACATTAGTTTTAATAAAAACATTGTCACTGAAGATACAACGAAGAAGTTTTTATTTTTTATTTCTTTATTAATAAAAATATTGAAACAAAAATCATCGGATAAGTAAAAGCAGCAAGCAACTTGGAGAAACTTAAAAACAACAAATAAAAAGAAAAGATTTTTCATTGACGCATTGATTTTTTTTTCACTTCGCAATAGACAGGAGAAGCTTTATTTTATTATTATTTTAATTTTCTAATATGTTTTTTTTACTAAAGAAAAAAAATTAGTTTATTTTTTAGGCAAATTTCTTCAGTAATAAAAAAAACGGATGGAAGCTTGAACCTTTACACCCATAGACGAACAACGACCTCGAAAAAGTTCAGGGTTTTAATCAATCAAGTAAATTATATTTTCTTTCATCCGAAAAAAATGAGGCTATAATATTATTGAAGAAGAAAAAATGATAGAGTAAAAAATTGAGAAAATCAAATCGTTGGTATCTTTCCTCAAAAATAAAATTGATAGCATCGGCCTCGGCGGAGAGGAAACAAAAAAAATAAAAATACGTGGAGCTTCCACCGTGGAAGCCCGTCCTCCAAAAAAAGGTGACCTCTAAAAAAATTATCTTCTTTTTTTTGGAGTTACTTTTGAATAAAAAAAAATTTATTATTATTTTATTTTTCATTTTTATCAAATTTATAAAAATTGAGGAGTTAAAAGAATATTGTTCTCGAGGTAATGCAAAAAATGAGGCAGTGTTAGTATTTTTTTTAAAACTTAAATTTTCATTTTTTAATAAATTAATAATTTTAATATAATCGTTTTTAGTTGTTGAAAGTGGACTTGGAACCATGTCTTCTTCTTCTTCAACTCCAATAATTATGAATTTGGAAAGTTTTGATTTGAATGATAAAACTGGAATTTATAAAGCTAAATATCATTTAAATATCGATCAAAGCGTGGATCGAGATATTTCCATTGAAATTTTATTTCTAAAAATTGATGAAGCTTTCGAAGCTGTTCGAGAAATTCATCCAAATGCAACCAAAATGGAACTTCAACTTTCAAGTGATGCAGAAATTATGGAAGATTTCCCTAAATTTTCCACTGATGAATGGGATGATTTAGCTTTTGACAAATTTTATGATTTCATTCATGAAATTTTTAAAGGTGATAATGCTCAAATGGTTGATATGGATTTTATGGATCTAGAAATTACTACCATCGTAAATTAAACATCTAAAAAGGTAAAGTTAGAAAATAATTTCAAAATTTTAGGTTTAATTAAGTCAATTCCAAACTTAATTTTTTGTTCCTCCAAACATATCATCACGAAAAAAGCGGTGGTTGGTTATGAAATGGCAAACTTTTTTACTCTGGCTCATAATCATAATAATTTTTTTATAAATGTGGCAATTTAAATTAAATATCTCTCTTTTTTTAAATTGATGAATACATAAATGAAAAAATAATAAATCTGGTTAACTTTTTTTTTCATTCAACTACAAATTATTCAAAATCTGTTACAATAATAACATTTAAAAAATTTAACATTATTTTTACAATTTTTTTGGAGTTTTCTAAATTTTTTTAAAACATCCTCCAATGAATAGTGTTGTTGTGTCATTACAATTAAAAAATGGACGTTCGACAACATCAAAAGAATCTTTCGTTCTTCTTTCTCTTCTTTTTTTGTTAGCAATGACTGGTGCAACTTCCTCACAAATATGAAAAAAAGAGGTTCGATATGACCTTCATCATTCTTTTGTTGAGTCAAAAAATTACTCCGGATCGATTTTTTTCCTTCCTCATTCTTTGCATCTAAAAATGAACAATAAAAAAACAAGCAGGAAACCAATAACAAAAAAGGATCATAAATGAAAAAATTAAGGCCGATAAAAATTTTGTCCTTTTGGCGCCATCCTTCTGCAGCAAAAAAAATTTGCTTCCCTTCATTTATTTGTTTTTTTATATCTAATCCAGAAATTTTTTATTTTTCCGCGTATCCAAAAATATTATATGTATTTGTTAAATTTTAAGAAAGAGTTTCTAGAGAAAATGGCGACATCTTCATTTATTACCATGAATCAAGAAAGTTCAAATTTCAATAAAACATTTGGACTTTATAAAGCTAAATTCCATTTTGAAATCACACAAGATGTTAATCCTGCAATTGTAACTGAAGAACTTTTCCGAAAGCTCAAAGAAGTCTTTGAAGAAGTTCGAAAAAGTCAACCAAATGCATCCAAAATTGGTGTAAATCTTTCAAGCCCCGATCCTGGAATGACGAATGCCCTTGAATTTCCTTTCACTGATTTCAATGATCAAAGCTTTGGTAAATTTGTTGAATATGTTAGTCAAGCATGTGGAGGACATTTTGCTGCATTAATCATTTTTGATATTTTAAATATTGAAATCACTACCTATGTAAATTTTTTATGGAGGAAACATTTTTGTGTGCATTAAAAATAGTTTAAAAGTTTTTTTTAGACCAAACCTCAAGCATAATATTTTGTTCAATCTGAAATCATTTTGAAGTAAAACGATGAAAGACTTTTTTTACCTATATTTTTATTTTTTCATCCAATCTTTGCTTTACTTCCTTTTTTAAATAATAAAGCTAAAACAGAAAATTTAACATGGATAAAGAAAAGAAAAATAAGCGAAACAGCGTTCAAAATGTTTTTTTCTCACGTTTATTTTGTCTTTAAAAAAACACACACAAAAAGGTGTTTTTGTTGTTTTGTGAGATACATTTATTTATTTTTAAAAGAAAAGATTTTGTTTTGAAACTTTTTTTCATTTCTTTTCTTGGAAAAAAACCCCACAAAGCCTTGATACAATTTTTTTCTTTTCATTTTGCTTTGCTCGCTTTTGTTTCTTTATTTTTAATTTTTATGGTTGAAGAAAGCTGGTTTAATTTATTTAAAAAACGTTGTAACAATTTAATTTTTGTGTGGGTTTCTTTCCATTTTTTGCTGCATTTGAAAAATGGGATGACCAATAATTTTTCGACTTTCTTTTTTGATTAGCGTCTGTTGGGTCAACCATTCTTTTGTTGCGCCATTCGAATCTTGCGATTGCGCCATTGGATCATAGTGACAAAACATAACAAAAACCCATAACACTTTCTTAAACCATTCCATCTTTTATCGGTCGTAATTTGAATTACACTTTTTGAAACAAATAGTTTATTTTGGCAGTGGCATTTTTATTATTTTTTGTTATTTTGAAAGACAAAATTTCTTAATTATTGACCCATTCTTCTCGGAAATTTTTTTTAATAAACATCTCCCAAGCTTATTAATGTTTGCTTTTGACCCAATTTTCTTCACTTTTTTCTGAAAAAAGACTATCATTAGTTTGCTATTTTTTAACGGGGTTATTGATTGACTTTTATTTAGTGTGGTGAAAGGAAAAAATTTATAATTTTAGTTTTTTTTTATTTCAAAATGACTCAAAAAGAATTCGTTAAGATGGTGATTGGAGAACCAACATTTTCTCAAATTACTGGTATCTTTAAAATTCGATTTCGGTATCACATCGATGGCTCAAATTTCCCCTCACAAAAAACTACCAAAGAATTAAAACAAAAAATGGATTTTGCATTTGAATATGTTCGTGATCTTCAACCCAATGCAAAACAAATCAAAGTTCATTTATCCAGTCCGGATCCAGAAATGACCAATGATTTACCATTTGATTTTATGGATTTTGCTGAAGATGCATTTGAAATTTTTTATGTTTTTTTATGCATCGCTCATGAAGGCCATCCAGAACTTTTAACCTCCATGGATATTTTAGATATGGATATCACTACAAAAGTAAGCTAGCTAATTAAAAAAATAATTAAATCACAACAATTTTTTTCTAAATAAAATTATTAAATTTTAATGTTTATTTTTTTAGCAATGAAAAGTATCCTTTGCAAATACACCAAAATTTTGTTGTCATCGCTACAAACCAATTATTTTTGATTTGTGTTAAAATTTTCTCTTTTTTAAATATTGCCGCTTGACTTTACTTTATTGACTTTTGACTGTTTGACAATAATAAAATTATAAAATTTCTCTGCTAAAAATATTTGTTTTATTAAATTTACTTATTTAATATCTTTTCCGTTATTGAAAATGAATCTGGTTTTTTTGTCATTAGACTGAAGGAATATTATAACCATCTATTTCCACATCCTCTGTGGTGAAATGAGGTTTTGGAAAATGGAATTACTTCCACACAAAAAATATATATATAAAAGCTGAATGAAAAAATTGATAAAAAGAGCTATCAAAATGCGTCGATTATGAATAAAAGCAGAATGAATTTGTTTCATAAAAAAAGTTTGCAATGAAAAAAGAGTAGTTAGCATGCGTTAAAATTGCCCACTGAAGTTTATGCAACCTTTGCTTTTTTGCGTTGAGTGCCTTCAAGGCGAACTTTTGCATAACTTGAGTGAACTTCGATTAAAGGTAAAAAATAATTAATTTACTTATTCTTCCTTGAAAAAAACAAAACAAAAACAAAAGGTGTTTAGTTACTCCCCTGGTTTGAATTTTATTGATCACTGCATTACGTTGGCCAAAACAAGGTTGATTTTTTCATTTATTCATAAAAAAGTTATGCAGAAAATGCCTTTTTTTCTTATTATGAATTAAAGAAAAAAACAGGTATCCATCTATTTTTTTGTTCTTTTTTTATCATCCTTCAATGCTATTTTAATTTTGTTTTATGTTTGTAAGATTGAAATGGCTTCGTCAACAACTTCTCAAGTTAGAATGGAAATAGGTGAATCATCATTTTGTCCAATTACTCGAACCTTCTTAATTCGTTATATTTCTAATTTTGACAGAATTGAAATACCTTCAAAAAAAGCCACGGAAGAATTAAAACATAATATGAAAATGGCATTTGATCATGTTCGTCAACTCCAACCCAATGCTAAGAGAATCAATATATTACTTTCAAGCCCCGATCCAGAGCTGACTGAAGTTCTTTCTTCTGGCACCATTAATTTTGACGACGACAACGACGACAATATTTTTGATAAATGTTATAATTTCCTTTACATGTCTCATGGAGGAGAAATTAAACTTTTACCTATCATAAAAATTTTGTTTATGGATGTCACTGTTATGGTAAATTTTTTATTGTTGGTTGATTTATTTCTTTTTTCTTTTACCATTAACTTTTTTTATAAATGTTTGTTTTTTAGCTAAATGAAAGCTATCTATAAACATGCTGTTACTAAATCCAAGTTCATTTATTTTTGGTTTTGTGAGTGTTCCTTTTACCTTAGTTATTTATTTTGAAATATTTGTATCTGTAGTGGCTGGATATTGTCGGGTTTTTTTACTATGTTTTTGAGTGAAAGTGCGTCTTTAGAACGACGCTTCTCTTAATATAATTTTAAGAAAGTTTATGTTTAAATATTTTTTAGATTGATTTCTTTGTGATTGATTTCAATGTGAAATAAACTTTAAAAAATGTTTTATTATTTATAAAATATTATTCAAACATCTATCTAAAAATAAAAGAGTAAATAAAAAAACAAAACGCCTTTTCATTTTTGATTTTTCAAACTCTTTCAATAGCTCTAACGTTAAAAGCAATGGGAGATTTAACAACGCCAATTTCATATTCTAATTTTGGAAGTTCACCATCATCTTTTTCAGGAAGGAATTCAAAACCTTGTAAAAAGGTAGCAATAAATAAAAATAATTCCATTTTTGCTAAACTTTTTCCCAAACATGCACGTTTCCCAATTGAAAATGGAGTTACTCGATCATCTTTTTGAAATTTGCCTTCATCATCCAAAAATCTTGTTGGATCAAATTTTGCGGGTTCTGAAAAATACAAAAATTTTGTAAACAGTTTGAAAACATGATGTTGTTGTTTTATGAAAGTTATTTTTTTTTTCTCTCTAAATGAATTCCCAACTATTTTTTACCATTCTCCCAAATGCGACCTTTTATAAAATCAACGAAAACAAGATATGATTTTTTTAAATGCCCTTACTTTAACTTCTTTTGTTACAATAATTATTTTTATTAAATTAAGAATATCCTCTTTACCTGGAAAAACATTTTCATCCATGTGAACACTTTGAAATTGTGGAATAATTACAGTATTTTTAGCGATTTTGTAACCATCTATTTCCACATCGTCCATGGTTGAATGGGGTAAATTTATGGTTAAAATTACAGAAATTCTTTGAAGTTCATGAATGCACGCTGATAAATATGGAAGGCTTAATTGATCTGCCATCGTTATAATTCGATCTTTTCCAATAATTTTATCTATTTCTTCGTGACATTTTCTTTGGATTTCTGGATTTCGAACCATATAAAGAATAAAAGTTCGAATTGAAGTACTCGTGGTTTCCATGCCCGCTCCAAATAAATCATATATTGCACCAAGCAATTGCAAATCCGACCATTCACCAGTTTGTTTCATTTCGGGATTTTGTTTGCGCTGTTCAATTAAAAATGCGTCTATGTAATCTCGAGGCTCCTCTTCAAAGTTAATCGTTTTTCGATGCTCTTCGATATGGCCTCTCAAGAAATCTTTAACTTTGTTATTTAAATCCAAAACTCTTTTATATGTTCCACCAAAAATTGGATCAAGAATTTTAAATGGAGGCCAAAGTTCAATTAAAAATGAAAAAGGATGATTAAAAGCTGCAGCAATTTCAAGCATTTCATTTCTCATATTAAATATAAAATCATTATCAAAATCTTCTGTTTGACCAAAACATAATTGAAATATTACATTTCCAACTGCGATCTGTAAAAAAAAGCATAAAAAAAATTAATTTTGTTAAAAACCGTGTGAATTTGTAAGAATTTTTTTGACATTTTTTATGCTAATTTTTTTATATAAACAAACAAACTCACTGTAAGCCATTTAGTTAAATTTATTGGTTCTTCTTTAAGTTCTTTAAGCCGTTCACAAACGGCATGAGCTTGATCGATAACAGTTTGCTCTAAAATTGGACGACCAAAACCAAAATCTCTTAATACATGGAGGGCAAATCGGCGCTGTCCTCTCCAAAATGAATTATCAGATAAAATTAAACCATAATTTCCGCCAAGTAGATCTTTCATTAAATTAAAATTTGGTCTTCCAGCAAATTTATCGCCTTGTTTCACTAAAGTTTCTTTCAACATCTGTAAAGAAAAATGAAATCGATTAAAACCAATTTTTTGAAGCATAAATTTTTTTTGCGAAGATTTTTATCCAAGAAAAAAGTTTTACTTACTTGTGCATCGGAAATAATAATATTGGGCATGGGTAACCATAAAGTCATTACATTCCCATATTGTTTTTTTAATGAAAGTAATTGAGTGTCAAACTTATTTGGATCCAAAATTGGAATATTTCCTATTAATGGCCATGGAAAAGGCCCGGGCGGTAAATTTCTTCGCCTCCAATAAAGTTGATGAAATAAAAAAGCAATGAAAAATGTGAATAAAATTAACCAAAACATTTTCAAAAATTCTGAAATTCGGTTAATTAAAAATAAATAAATAAAAATTAACTCAAGTTGAATAATTTAAAGCACGAAAAAAAATTGTTGTTTCTTGCATCCCAAAATTAAAACGAAGGGAAAAAAATTATTTGTGAAACTACGTGAAGAATGTCTTTTCTCTTTTTATTTATTGTTTGGTGGTTTAGGTGGTGATGGAAGTACACAGCGCACTGCACCACTAAGATAAACTAAACTTTAATGTCGTGAAAGAGGCCAGACCACAAAAAATGAAAAGCAGTGGGTTGGAGTCTTTTTATACAAAAAAAAGTTTGTATGTTGTTGGGAGGAGAGAGAAAGTCTTTTTTTTATTGTTGATAAAAATTTCGAAAGTAATTTTTTTAGACATTTGAACTTTTTTCTTTCTTTTCTTTTTTTAATTTGCGAAAAAAATATATAAAAAGTTTGAGGTCTTTTATAATTGTTTGTTTGTGAAAAAAATGAGAGACGCGCCTTATTCAATTATTACTATGTTCGTAAACAGTGCTTCTTTCCCACGTGGCTTTAAAAAAAATCAAAGTATCAATTTTTAAAAGAAAGGCTTTATTTGGAACATTCATAAATTTCATTTTTGAATCAAAAATAGTCTCTATTTTAATGTTTTATTTTCAAATGGAATAAAAATTATTTAACACATACATGTTTGTCGCACGGATTTTGTTTAACTCTTGTAGTCCAAAAAAACTAAATATATGGTTAAAGAAAAAGCAAAGTACCAACAAAAAACAATGATGCAATTTTTATGTTACTTTGAGTGATTTTTGAATTAGCACAAAAATTTAAAATAAAAAATGAATTGCGAAATATTTTTCTTTCTCAATAAGTTTTGCAATTTTTAGACAATTTTAGAATTTTTTTTAATGACTGGATTTTTATCATTTCTGCCAAGCTTCATTTAATTTTGTGTTTGTTTTGACAAAAAATAATAATTTTAAGTGTGTAAAAAAAGATGGAAAAAACATTTTATATAAAATATATTTTATTGATCCATATATGTAATTTGATAATACTGATTATTAGATTCCATAATTTTTTGTTCAATGACATCATCAGATAAATCAGGGGATAAAGCTGAATCTGCAGAGGAGGACTGATCATCATCGGATTCAAAAGCATCTTGTAAATTATTTAAGCTATTAACAATGTCTAAAAAAATAAAAAGTTATTTAAATTTTTTGGAGGGAAGGTTTACCTCTAAAAAAGTCTTCATCGCTGTGATAAGCCGAATCAGTATTGGAATCAAAAGGCAAAGTTAAAAATGGGCGAAATACAGTATCACAAAGATCCACGAGAATTAAAGAAATTCGGGTGGCTCGAAGAAATCTTGAAACATCCTCCACTGAATTTGGAAATAATATTGGAGTGAAAAGTAACAAAAGATCTGAAAGCTCTCAGATAAAAGATTCAAAGATAAAAAAAAGTGATCAAACCTGTATAAGAATCAATAATGGTTCCAGAACTTTGCTTCGCCAAATTACGCAATGATTTACAAACGAGATACGTAAATTGTCGAAGAAATATTGGTAGGGCTTCAACTAAGCTAAAATTAAAAAAAGAAAATTATATAAATAAAATTTTCGGACCTTTTTAACCACCTTTTTGGCTTCTTTTTTTTGATATCAAAAAGTTGCATTAAGAAAATTATTTCTCGAAGAGAAATTTTAAAATTCTTATAATTTTATGCTTCATTTTTTCTTTATAGTCAGTAAAAAAAGTTTAAATTCATGACAAAGATTTACTTACCCATTTGCATAAATCATTGCTATTTCTTGTGGGCTTTTTAATGATACACACAAAAATTCTTCATTGCAATCAGCAAATATTCCTCCAGGAAATTCCGTTAACACTTCCTAAAAGGGAATTATTTTTAAAATGGGTTTCTAAAACATAAAATAAAACTTTGGTGAACATACTTTTAAAACAGAAACAATAGCATTTGGATCAGCATTTTTAATTTCACGACTAATAAATTTGGATTTTTGTAATTTAGAAATAAATTTTTGAACTTCTAAAAAAAGCATTTAATGATAGCAAAACAAAAGCAAAACCCGCTCCATGAAAAACAAAAAATCTTACCCGGAGTTTTAGCATATCTTAAACCAATTCGACGTTTATTTTCATCTTTAACTTTCCAATCACAAAGTGAAGCCAAAAAATACTGTAATATAAAAGATTTATATTCAAATAATTCAAAATTTATTGAATCTTCTTTAAGACTTTCTACTTCTGATTCAGAGTTAATAATTAGAAATTCATTTTCAGAAGAGGTCTCAGCGAAATTAGAACTGATATTCGTATTTTCAATGGCATAATTTGGTGGAATTGAAGTACTTTGAGAAGCTTCATTCAACAAAGAGAGATAATCAAATTTTAAAGCTACCATAGCTATTAAGAGGAAAGATAAATAGCAAACGAGAGAGTAAAAAATAAGGTAGAAAAAATAGTTGTCAATGACGATAAAAGAATTAAAAAATTTTTATTTCCATATAAAATTTTAGGAAAAAAAAGGAGCTAGGAAGCGATAACGCGGAAGGTAACCAAAATTAAATAAAAAAATAAAGTTAAATTTTGGAAGTTTAAAAAAAGTTGGAAAAAGAATTAATCAATCAATTATTATAATTTTTTCCGTTTTTCCTTCTTCTTTTTTTTCTCGTTCGACTAGGAAGAAGGATAATATCAGAAGTCAATAATCGAACTTGTTTTTTCGAAACTGATCGAAAATCAATTTATTTGAATATGTATAACGATTAACACAGAAGTGAAAAATAAAAAACAAGATGAACGCAATGCAATCTCTCTGTTTTTAGCAATTCACAGAAAACGAAAAAAATAAAGAGGATTAAACGCAACTTTTTATTATTTATGGCCATCAACTAAAACTTAAACATTACATAGTTTTTTTGAGTTTTTTTTGGTTGCTCAAAAACTGCAGCGTTCTAGAATTATTATATATTTTGTTTTATAAAAATGAAAAAGCAAAAAAAAAAAAATAGATTTTTTTTATTGTTTTATGTCATCACTGAAACATAAATGTCGAACATCGAACAGTAAAAAAAAGCTTTATGAATCAGGTAGGAGGTGTCCAACGTTTTATGGCTGAATGGACATTGAAGAGTGAAGGAAAAAAAGACAGGAGAGAATAGCGGTGGAGGACAAAAATTACGTAACAAAAAAAGAAAAGGACGAGAATTTGGCGAAGAAAACTTTAGGTGTTCGAAAAGTTTGATTTTTTTTAAAATAAAAGTGTTGTTTTAAAACAAAACACAAGAAACTTATTTTAAAATGAAAACTTAAAAAATCTTTTAACTCTGAATCAGTAAAGTTTAAAAAAGAATATTCAATAAGTTTGTTATCCAACAAACCTGTAGAGCTGGACCAACCATAATTTCAGAATATAATTTTGGACTCATATCTTTCAGGGATTTTAATTTATTAGTTAAAAAATGTCGTTGCTTTGTTCGATTTCCCGCATTTTTAAATTTTCTTTGGGGCTTTTGGCTATCACTGGATGAATCACTTTCATCAAGTCCATCGTCGTCACTATTGGCATCAAGAACCTCATCATCCTCTTCTTCGTCGATTTTGGAAGAACAAGAATTTTTCATATTTGACGACGCTGATTTCAGAAACAAAGTTGCCGAAGATGTCTGAAAATAAAATCCACTTTATAAAAAGCAAGGGTAAAAAAATATTTTTGTTTTTAGGTGTGTTTTGAGTACCAAAAAAAAGAATGTAAAAAGTTATTCTTAAACCCAAAAAAATGAATGAATAAAAAAAATGGTTGTGGAATTTTATATTTTTTTGGAAGAAGAAAAAATAACGGAAGGAATTTTTTGTCTTCATGAATCAAACAAAAAGAGGCAAAAAGGAACGTTAAAATAACGGAATCATCGATGCTTTCTTCTTTTTTTTGCTGCTCTTTTCCTTGAATGTGAAAAGGCAAAATAAAAGAAAATGGTTGTGCAAACAAAATATAAAAAAAGTAATAACAACGAAAATAAAAATAAAAATATACAAAAGTTAATTTTTATTTTTGACTTTTTTTGTGTGTGAAAATAATAAAAAAATAAATAGAAGAAAGATAGGGTTATTTGAGGAATTATAAATAGCTCTTTAAAATATAAAGAAAAAATTAAATAAGGATGGCTTTGACATGAAAATAATCTTTCTTTGTGATACAAAAGTTTAAAAAAAGTTATAACTGAGTATTTTTAGAGAAATGTAAAACCCTTTTTATTTTAAATTTAAAAATTAATAAGTTTGCCAAAAAAAATAACATACTTGAAATTTAGGCTTCATAGCTTCTTTTAAATATAAGGAAATAGCAGCCACTTTCAAATCTTCCCAAATAAACTATTCCGGAACAAAACACAAAATAAATCCTTCCTATCAAAATAGGTCTATAAAAAGAAGTGCCTGAAACTAAACCATCAAAAAATCAAATAAAACAGAAAACGCAAAAATTCTTGTTATTTTCACGTTTTTTAGTATTCATTTTTTGTTCCTCAAAAATGCAATGTCAAAAACGAAAGAAAGAAAAAGCAATAAAAAATATTTTTTAAATGGAAACAATTAGGATTTTTTTGCGCAGTGGAAAAATTGGAATTTTAAAACCTTTTTCACTCCTCGTCGTCGTTGTTTTTCCTCAAATTTGTTTAACAACAAAAACAACGAGGCTTTAAATGATTGGAACAACCAAAACATTTTTACAGCAAAGAAAAAAACGGTAGTTAAAACCCTCGAAAAAACGGAATTTAAAATACATAAAAGTTGACAAATTTGACAACAATTGCGGCGAATGTGAAACAAAATAAAACCAATGGAAACCAAAAAAGGAATCGCGAACGAACAAAAAAAAAGTTGAGTTTAAGTTTAAGCTTTTTGCTAATGAGTTAAAATAGGATTAAAATTGAATGGGTGCACATATTAGGTCAAGCAAAAAAATAAACAAAGACAATAACACATTAACAGAAAATAGAAACTTTTTCTTTCTCAAAGAACTTTATTTTAAGTGCCATGAACTCATAGAATGTGGATCTTGCAAAATTAAAAAATTTCATTGAAACTAAAAGTAAAAAATATTAAAATTACGAAAAAATTCTGTAAATCAACCAAGGGGCACTGACATCGATAAAAGTTTTATAAAAACGGCACTTTTAGAAGCACTTATCTTTCATACTTGCATAGTCTCATTATCCAAAGAAAAAAGCACTTCTTCCAAAACTTAATTAGCTTGTTAAATTTTAAACAACCGAAAAAATTTTTGAAGTTATGGCCGTCGTCGATAAATTTTTTATCTTGAAAGTTTAACTCAAAGAAAGATATTTTTTGGGTATTTTTTTGCGAATCAAAATAATAAAAAAAGTGATTTTAATTCAAAAGAGTTTACAATTCTAAGAGTAAAGAAGAGTATTTTGGGGACAATCAAAAGCATCCACTTTTTTTCTTCTTTAAAACCCTTTTCTTAACTTTTTTTAAATGTAATTGATTGTCCAAAAAAAACATTTCCTAATGTAATTGAGTGGTGTGTAAATTGAAAGAAAAAAAATCTTAAACGCAAACAACCCAATCCTTTTTTCTTTCATTTTTTATTAATAAAAGGAGTTCTTTTCTTTACCTCATTTTTTTTTATTAAATTAAAAGGTAGTTGTAAATATAAAAGTAGTAATGGGTCAGGGACAATAAGAAAAGAAGAAAGAAAGAGAAAAAAGCGAGAAAAAAAAATATATAAAAATTGATTTGATCCGACTTGATACATTAAAAATTACTAAAAAAATAAAAACCCTTCCTTCCCGCATATTTGGTTGGTAGGTATTATTGGGTGGTGGTCAATCAAGATTTTTATCATTTCATTTTCGGACTACGCTATCATCCTTCCTTTCATACTTTTCTGCCGCTTGATTTGAGCCGCCGCCGCCACATCAAAAAAAAAAATAAAGAGATAAAGAAGATTGACTTTTATAAAATTTATTATATGTAGTAGCAGCTGGAAAGAGAACTGAAGAAGAAGATAAAGGTGTCATGGATATGTGAGAAGAAAAAAAAGATCTAAATAAAGAAAAGAAGAAACCATCTGGAAATAAAGAAGAAAAAAAAAAGTTTCATTGGAATTTTTTGTTTTTTTAACGGAAGTTTTTTTTTTGAAAAAGTTTCACTTTTCAAAAAAAAAAAGTTTAAAATTTATTTAAAAAAGAATTAGGTTAGAAAATGTTTGATAAACATATGGTTCATAAAGTGAATGATTAATCGACATCCTGATAAATGAAGATATTATTGGATACCAATTGTCAAAACAGTCCAGCATCGAATGAGATTGAAATTCAAAAGCTATCATCTAACGAAAGTTGTCCAACAACAAAAAGCTACAATACCTGCAATTTTAATAAAACAAACTAATTTTGATAATTAACTATTACAGAAAACTGACAAAAAAATATTATAAAAAAGCTAATTATAATAATTTTACACTTTTAAAAAAATTAATTTTTGAATAAAAAATAATATTCCCTATTTTTTACTCTTCATCCTTGTTCAAAAAATGAAACAAATATTTTCTTTATTTTTCATTCAACCTCGAGTGCTATCAAAAAAAATTCATCGAAGTTTTCTATTTATACCCAATTTTTTGTTGCAATTCAGACTGCCTTGAACTATCAGCCTCAAAGAAAAGCCTCCGTTTTTACATTTTATTGCTTTGAACAATTACGGGTTTAAAAAAAGAAGAAAATATGTAAAACATCAATGTCCTCGTAATTCACTGCCAACAGCAAAAAAATAATAAACAAAAACCCGTTACATAACATTTATTTTTCTTTGCTTGCGTACATATGTATCGTTTTCTCATCATCATTACAAAAATACGTAAGTATGTATTTCCTCCTTTTTTTGCCTTTTGCGCAACATCACCCAAATAAACCCTTTTACAATAAACCATTCACATTTTTTTTCAAAGCTGCGAAAAAAACGATTACCGTTCATTTCCATTTTTCACTTTTTGTTTTGGAAACAACAAAAATTCTCACCCAAAAGCAACCCACGTGAAAAAAAAAATAATGAGAGAATTTAAAGAACCCAAATAAAAAAAACCTTTTTCGTTCACTTTTTTTTGTCAAAAAAGGATCGGTTACGCCATCAATTTTCTATCGCCTCTTCAACTTTGCCGATTTGATGGAGAAAAAAAAGAAAAAACGATGTAAACCAAAAAAAAGAAAATACATAGTGGAGGGAAATTGCTGAAAACGCTTTTTTTTATTTTCTTTACTGATTGTGGAGAAAAAAAAACAATAACTAGTTTTAACTCCTCTTCTTCGCCGTCTTAGTGGAAATGTACCTCCTGCTTTGGAGTCTTACAAAAAAAATGCCGTCATGCCTCATTAAGAATTTCATGACGGTTTTTAGTTAAAATTAAAAGCAGAGAAAGCAAAATTTAGCAAATAAATAAATTTTTTAATGCAAAAAAAAAGAAGAAAACATGTGTTTGAGAATTTTTGTTTATTCAAGCATTTCAGAAAATTTAATTTAATTTGATTTTGTTTTACAAACAGCAGTGACCCTTAACCTTTCTCTTAGTTTTTCATAAAGCACAAAAAATGGGTTTCGTTCTTACAACAAAAAAATATTCCTACTAAAATCAAATGCAAAATAAATGTGCAAAAAAGGTTTCTATTATCACCACGGTAAAGCTTTTAATATCAAGAATAAAAAATTGTGCAACCTTTCAGCTTATAAAATTTTGTTTTAGAAACTAGCCTTTTACAGTACCTTCAAATTCGTTAAAAAAATTCTTAATATTATGGAGCTAAAAACCAATGTAAGTGCATAAACAAAAAATAATAAAATCATTTTAAAAAACGCAAAGAAAGTTGTGAGGTTAGTATTCAATCTTGAAAATATTTATCAAAAAAATTAGTAAGCTTAGTTTATAAAAATAAAAATAAACTACAAATAACCAAATTTTTTATATATATATAAAAAGAATCCTCAAAAAGTTGAATTATGTAAAAAAAACATGCCAAAACACGAAACGAGCGCAGTTAGTTTCTAAGATATTTCTCCACACTTCTTTCTGTCTTTCAAATTACCAGAGAAGATAGATAACAACAAAAATCTAGTCACTCGCTTCTTTTCATTCTCCTTCCTTCAACAGCATAAAATTATTTTGTTTTAAAAATTGGGAAAAAAAAGGCAGACACCTTAAAATAAAAAAAATAATTGCATAACGGAATTTTTTATTTATTAAAAAATCAAGCAGCAAAAGCGGCGACGATAAAGAAGGAGAAGTGAAAAAAATGATCGAAGTCGTTTTTTTCTTCTTCAATTTTTTTTATTTATCCGAAAAACGAAAAACGATTGAATTTTATTTATTTTTTGCAATCATATTTTTTTATTATTATTATTTGATATGTGTGAAACTAGAACACTTGAAATGAGGCATTTTAAACTCATTTAACGATGATGACGCTATTGATATTCCTCCCTCTTCGATATATTAATATTTTTACTTGTTTTATTATTTGCTTGAAAATAAGTAGGTAAAAGATTAATAACATTTTTTATTCCATCTTATGTGACACGCTTTTTAGGAAAGTAAAATGCGCAAAAAAGATAGGTAAGTAAGTACATATTATAAAATTTGACCAAACAAAGATAAAAAGTTTGAAGTTTGCGTAAAAAGAAAATTTGTTTTATGATTAGTGAAATAAGTAAGTGGAATGAATGCACAGAATAAGCTAGGGATGTTTGATAAACGTTGTTGAGTAATACAAAAAAATAGTTAAAATCAGGAAAGTACACTTCCATAAGTAAAGGAAATCAAATAAAGAGTTTTTAGTTATCATACAAAATTATAACTACATACAGTATGTTGTTGTCAAGAAGCTGCAGTAATAAACAAAATCATGAAAAATGAATGTCAATAATTTTAATTTTAATCCATAAAAATAATTTACTTCGCCCAAAATAAAGCATTTTTATGGACTTTTTCTTGGCAAATTGTCGTGAAATTTGGGCGGCAAAACAATCAATTGTTTTGCAACGCCTCTTTTTTGTTTTCCTTCGAAAAAATCAAGCAACACCTTTGAAAGGTGTTTTTAGAGTTTTAGGGTATTTTTCACAAAGTATCAAATCAATCAAAAGAAAGTGCCATGAATATCAAACCAAATTTCAATTTCATCATCTTCATATTCAATCAACTCTGAATTCGATCGAATATTACCTCTCTCAAATCAAATTGAATCAACTTGTTCTTCGTTCATCAAAATATGGCTAGAATTTTTCTTTCAACTGTTTGCTTGATTATTCTTCTTGCTTCGTCGCCACCTTTATCTGCTGCCGAAGAAACAGAAGCTTCATTGTTTGATGATGTTACAAAAATAATGTTGGCTCAACTTTCTGGTTTCTTGTCTTCTTCAAAGAAAGAAGAAGTCAGTGTTAATGATGGAATCGCTTCAATGGATAATACTTCATCAACGACATCTTCTCCTGCTTTAACTGAAAATGTAAGTTTCTTTGATTTTATAACTTTCTTTATTGTTAGTTTATAGGTTCGTCAATGTACTTGTAATGAAGCTGATGAATGCATTGCTGGAGCTTATCAAACCTTAACAACTTGTCGACTTTCCTGTAAATCTCACTTGGATTATTTTGGAATCGAAACCAATGAATATGTTAGTTGCTTCCCAAAGAACCCAACTGCTGCGATTTCGCTCAACTATTGTCTCAAAGATAGCGCTTCTGGTTATTGCGCATCTGATGCTTCTCGTCTTTCATTCATCTCAAAACCAAACTATTCGTCAACGACAGCTGCTTCTGGTATCGATTTCAAGAAACTTGCTTCTTTGGCTGCTTTAGAACATTTGAAATCATTCCATTATTGTGCTGATGTATGCTTGAAACAGAATATGCTTGCTTGTTTTGAAAAGAAATCCTGTGGTATCAAACTTCCTGAAACTCATGATCTTGCTGATATTGCTAGTTTCTGTCCAGCATTCCAATCAAGTGCTTATTCAAATACGATGGAAGCTCTTCAATGTTTCGCTATTCAACAATTTACTTCTCAATTTTGGACTCATTTTAATTAGTTTTTTCATTTGTTATCTTTTTGTTTTGTTTTTATTGTTTGTTTTTGTTATCTTGCCATAAACTTTTTATTGAATTCTGTTTTGTTTGGGTATTTCTCCTTACTTTTGTTGATTTTAAAGCAACTCTTTTTTATGTTAAAAAGTAACAAATGATTGTGGAATTTTCTTTTTTGTACCATCTTTTCCCCTTTCATTCCATTAATCAAAACAAAATATCCTAGATTTTTCTGGGAATTAGAAGAAAGATAGCATCTTAATTATAAAGACATTCTCGGGCTTTAAATTTTGTTACAACTTTTATTATTGATGTTTCCAATTGATAGTTTGACTTCATTTTAATGATAGTATCCTTTATATTTTCAAAAATATTATTTATAATTACGATTCATCCAAAGACAAGGTGTTGTGTTTCTTTTTATTCAAACTTTGCTTATCTATTGTTAATTCCTTTTATCACTTTTACTAAAGCCTTTATTTCACTTGTTTAAGGAAGTTAGCTACATAAAGTTTTTTATGTTTTATACAACCAAACCATTATCAAATGATTTAAAAATTTTTATAAAACAACAAGAGAACGACTGCGTTTAGGACAGGGGCAATAATTTGCGTCTAAAATTTATGCAGGTTAATTTTATTGACTTTGTAAAGTTTTGTAAAATCTTACCTTCACCAGGAGCTCCACCACTTCCAGAACCGCCTGAATGTCCCGGTGCACCAGGAGGACCATCTTTTCCTGGTTCACCTGGTGGGCCAGGTAATCCATTTTTACCGGGCCCTCCATTCATACCGAATGGTCCATGCCAACCCTTTGGTCCACGTTCACCATTTTGACCTGGAGGTCCAGCTGGTCCTTTTTCACCTCGAACACCTGGAGCTCCTGGAGCTCCAGGTTCACCAGGATTTCCATTTTTACCAGGTTCTCCGTGCTCTCCGTGTGGTCCAGGTGTGCCTGCATGACCAGGATGGCCTTCACTTCCATCGCGTCCAGGTAAGCCTTCTTCTCCAGCTGGGCCAGGTTCACCATGGATACCTTAAAAAAGAAGCTATTATTAGCATTTGTTTTTCTTAGATCCAAAAACTCACCAGGTGGGCCTTTTTCCCCTGGTGGACATAACCTGCATTCTCCACCAAAAGCTTTAGGTTCAGCACCAGGACCAGGTTGACCAGGTTCTCCATGAGCTCCGGGTGAACCTGGTAAACCTGGAGTGCCATCTTTGCCTGGAGGACCTTGAGGTCCAACTGGACAATGATTTTCGTTTAGGCATTGACATTCAGGATTTTGACGTTTGTTACGAATAATTAAAGGATTTGGAGTTACTCCAACACCCGAAGGATCGCGTGCGGACATTAAATCTTTCCAAAGGCTTTGTTCCAAAACTTTAAATTCATCCATATCATATTCAAGCTCATTACTAATATTTCCAATTCGTCCAATCAAATATGGTATATACAAAAATGCAGCACAAATAGCAATTAAACTTGTAACAATTGAAAATTTTGCAAGCGATCGAATCGCTGCATCCGACATGATTTTTTGGTGGAGGATAAATGAATGGAAGAAGATAAAGTTAAAAATTTGCTTTTATATATCATACTTCTTGATATCTCGCAAAAATCATCAACATCAAATGCAGTTAATTTTTTTTGTTACTCGTTCAAAAAAAAAAGAAAAAAAGAAGAACAACGTCAACATGCTTTATCTCGTTTTTATTATTTTTATGGGAGTTTATCATCATCGTTCGTTCCACCAGAGTGACCGGTTGATTTTACATGTTTATGGGAATATGTTTATCCAAGTATCGACAATGCTCATTCGCTTGATTCATTTAATAGCATAAAAGAAATTATCAAATTAAATTTCAATGTATATCGTAATTTAATTTACAAGTTAAAAGACAAAACTAACAATGCACATTCTAAAAAAGTTTTCAAAAAAAAATTCTTTAATTTCAAACCTTTGAAATCTTTCTCAATACCTTAACGTCTTTTTTATTGTTCAATTAATTAAAGCGTGCCACACATAGTCAAATAAATCTTTGCCTGATAAAAAAAACTCAATCATCAACTAGGAGAACCGATCAATAGTTAGGCTGTGGGCTTTGAACATAAATCGCTTCGCGATTAACGTCTGGGTCTAGCTTTTCAAAAAAAGCCTTCTTTTTAGAGTTGAGCGAAAAAAAGTTTATAACTTTATAAAACTTTTTTTTAAACTTAGTTTTTCTTTTTCTGGATGAAAAGTTTTATAAAAATTTCGTAAATTTCCCTGGCATATTTGGGAAAACTAATCATGCCTAAATGCAAATTTTTCCTCTGTGATTGTTTATTACCTTAACATAAGTTTTAACAAAGAAATTTTTTATTCATAGATGAAAACACAATGTAAAATCAATTTAAAAGAAATTAACAACAAAAAAGAAAAAAGCCACAAAATCAACAACAAACAATGGAAAAACAACAAAAAATAAAGCATTACAATGAAAGAATAAAAAAGAAAAAACAATACAATGATGAATATTAATCGTTCTTATTCTTCATGAACTTTTTGAAGTCGTTACTAAATTTCTTCCATAAACCATAATCCTTCAACTCTAGGTGATTCCCTCTTGGCTCGAACATTTGAAAGACATCAGACCAAAGTAAATGTGGAACTTTAACAGCTTCATTTACATCAGAACTTCGAGTTCTCTTTGTTCTTGGTTCTGGATATGGAGCCATGCGTCCAGGAAATCCACCTCTACCATGATATCCGCCACGATGCATTTCACGATTCTTATCTGTTTTATCTTCTTTACGTTTTGAGCTTTCTTCTTTAGATACCTTTTGACGACGAATTTCAGGTGATTTTGACTTATGTCTTTCATTTTGAGAAGATTCTTGTTGATGTGAAAGTTGTTCTTGAAGTTTATCATGAGATTGAGTATGGTTTTGAAGTTGAGCTTGAATAGGAGCATGAATTCCTGATGGAGCAAAGAAGGGTTGGTTCTGTCGAGTATCATTAATTTGAGATGAAGATTGAGTATGGTGTTGAAGTTGAGCTTGAAAAGGACGATGAATTCCTGGAGGAGCAAAGAAGATTTGGTTTTGTCGATTATCATTAAGTTGAGATGAATCTTGAGTTGGTGGATAAGCAGCATAAAATCCTAAAGGAAGTTGACCATATGATGAAGTTGATGGATAAGTAAAAAAAGTTGTTTGTTGAGGTGGTTGAAAACCCATTTGAGATTGTTGATATGCAGCTTGACGTTGCTTTTCCTGTTCAGTACGTTGATCCATTTTAGATGCAATACTTCAGGTATCAATGATAAAACTAAAAAATAAAAGTACAATTATTGAGAACTATAGCAAAAAAACGATAAAATAAAAAAAAGAGCAACGCGGCAAAAAAGTTGAAAAAAATAAACAAAGCAATATCTAAACTTTGCGACAAAAAAAAAAAGATTTTTCCAGAAGGTTCTACTGTATTTTCTTTTGGTTTCGTGCAATCGTGTTAAAAGCTTTACTTTTGACAAAAAGATTACGGTAAACCTTCTGGAAAATCATTTTTCTATTTCCCAAAAATGAGACGTGAAAAATTAGTTGAATAATCTCAAAAAAACATTAAAAAAAATAATTTGCATTTTATTTTTCCTTCAATTGCATAAAAAAATATAAAAAAATCGATTTTTGACAAATTTCATAGAAATTTGCATATTCTATATATCGCTAATATTTTTAAAAAACATTAAAAATAATCGAAAACATAATCCTTTAGATAATCTCATCAAAATAGGCGAAAAACAGCATCGGGGATTCGAACAAACCATCTCCTTTCTCATTGTCAAAAGCCCCACTACGCCAAAGAGAAAAATTTTGAGTTAAAATTTGAAAATTTGCATATATCTCGAGATCCATATTGACTTCATATTCCTCCGAAAGTTTTTCTGAAATCTACGGGTGATTTTACCCCATCCTAGCTAGATAGAAAAATCAAACAATCGGCCGGATCGCTCAATCTGCTAACTACTCCCTTGTTTTTTTCATATTATAACTAGGAGAACCGTGTTAAATTGGTGGAGAACCGGCTATATTGGTAGAGATAAAAAAAATTAGAGAACCGTATTAAAAAGCTTTGCCAAATTTGATAATAACCTTGGACGACTAAGAGCTGATGCTAGCCCTTCGGGTTTGAGGTCCTTAAAGAACCATTGCTCTTGAAAGTTATTAATTTTTTAATTCACCAAAATTGGATTAATGAGAACCGTTAAAAAATCCACCCAAATTGGTATTAGAACCGTTAAAAAATCCACCCAAATTGGTATTAGAGAACCGTTAAAAAATCCACCCAAAATGGGTATTAGAGAACCGTCAAAAAATCCACCCGAAATAGGTATTGGAGAACCGTCAAAAAATCCACCCAAATTGGATTAATGAGAACAGTCAAAAAATCCACCCAAATTGGTATTAGAGAACCGTCAAAAAATCCACCCAAATTGGATTAATGAGAACCGTCAAAAAAATCCACCCGATATCTGTACAAAATAATTAATCCATAAATTCAAAGTTAAATTACCTAAGTCTCTAAAAAATTCTAAAATATATGGAAATTTCTTGAAAAATTTGCATATTTGTTATGTCCAATAATTTTAAAAAATTATTTAAATATTATTAGCCTCTATAAATATAATTAAAACTTATGAAGTTTCATCAAAAAAACCGCCAAAAACTCGAACTTTTCACTTCCATAGCCTCGCTTAAAGTTCCAACCCATTGCGCCAAAGCAACAAAAGAGAAAAAGTGATTGAAAAAATTTGGAGAAAATTTACATATTCAAACCCAAATGAACTCATTTCCGTCAAGTTGTATTATGTTGAATTTATAAAAATCAAATACTACATGAAATTTGCTACAGGAATATTTTCCGGACTTTTGAGTTTGATAAATACACCTAATTGACGATTTGAGCAAACTAAGTTTGAAATGATAAAAAAAACGTGAAAAAATGGCTAAGTCCCGGTTTTACAAACCTTTACGAAAACTTTTTGAATTAGCATATCTTTACTTATGATAAAAAGACTAATTTTCCCGTAATCTCCATATGAAACTACCCCAGAATCTATAAATAGAAAAATCAAACAATCGGCCGGGTTTTTCAAACTGCTAACTACCCATACCTTTTTTACATATATATAACTAGGAGAACCGTTTAGGTTACAGAACTAAAAAAATAGAGAACCGTGTTAAAAAGTAGAACCGTTTTAAAGGGCTTCACCAAATTTGATAATCACCTTGGACGACTAAGAGCTGATGCTAGCCCTTCGGGTTTGAGGTCCTTAAAGAACCATTGCGCTTGAAAAGCCTTTGATTTCCTAATTCACCAAAATTGGATTAATGAGAACCGTTAAAAAATCCACCCAAATTGGTATTAGAGAACCGTCAAAAAATCCACCCAAATTGGTATTAGAGAACCGTCAAAAAATCCACCCAAAATGGGTATTGGAGAACCGTCAAAAAATCCACCCAAAATGGTATTAGAACCGTTAAAAAATCCACCCAAATTGGTATTAGAGAACCGTTAAAAAATCCACCCAAAATGGGTATTAGAGAACCGTCAAAAAATCCACCCGAAATAGGTATTGGAGAACCGTCAAAAAATCCACCCAAATTGGATTAATGAGAACAGTCAAAAAATCCACCCAAATTGGTATTAGAGAACCGTCAAAAAATCCACCCAAATTGGATTAATGAGAACCGTCAAAAAAATCCACCCGATATCTGTACAAAATAATTAATCCATAAATTCAAAGTTAAATTACCTAAGTCTCTAAAAAATTCTAAAATATATGGAAATTTCTTGAAAAATTTGCATATTTGTTATGTCCAATAATTTTAAAAAATTATTTAAATATTATTAGCCTCTATAAATATAATTAAAACTTATGAAGTTTCATCAAAAAAACCGCCAAAAACTCGAACTTTTCACTTCCATAGCCTCGCTTAAAGTTCCAACCCATTGCGCCAAAGCAACAAAAGAGAAAAAGTGATTGAAAAAATTTGGAGAAAATTTACATATTCAAACCCAAATGAACTCATTTCCGTCAAGTTGTATTATGTTGAATTTATAAAAATCAAATACTACATGAAATTTGCTACAGGAATATTTTCCGGACTTTTGAGTTTGATAAATACACCTAATTGACGATTTGAGCAAACTAAGTTTGAAATGATAAAAAAAACGTGAAAAAATGGCTAAGTCCCGGTTTTACAAACCTTTACGAAAACTTTTTGAATTAGCATATCTTTACTTATGATAAAAAGACTAATTTTCCCGTAATCTCCATATGAAACTACCCCAGAATCTATAAATAGAAAAATCAAACAATCGGCCGGGTTTTTCAAACTGCTAACTACCCATACCTTTTTTACATATATATAACTAGGAGAACCGTTTAGGTTACAGAACTAAAAAAATAGAGAACCGTGTTAAAAAGTAGAACCGTTTTAAAGGGCTTCACCAAATTTGATAATCACCTTGGACGACTAAGAGCTGATGCTAGCCCTTCGGGTTTGAGGTCCTTAAAGAACCATTGCGCTTGAAAAGCCTTTGATTTCCTAATTCACCAAAATTGGATTAATGAGAACCGTTAAAAAATCCACCCAAATTGGTATTAGAGAACCGTCAAAAAATCCACCCAAATTGGTATTAGAGAACCGTCAAAAAATCCACCCAAAATGGGTATTGGAGAACCGTCAAAAAATCCACCCAAAATGGTATTAGAACCGTTAAAAAATCCACCCAAATTGGTATTAGAGAACCGTTAAAAAATCCACCCAAAATGGGTATTAGAGAACCGTCAAAAAATCCACCCGAAATAGGTATTGGAGAACCGTCAAAAAATCCACCCAAATTGGATTAATGAGAACAGTCAAAAAATCCACCCAAATTGGTATTAGAGAACCGTCAAAAAATCCACCCAAATTGGATTAATGAGAACCGTCAAAAAAATCCACCCGATATCTGTACAAAATAATTAATCCATAAATTCAAAGTTAAATTACCTAAGTCTCTAAAAAATTCTAAAATATATGGAAATTTCTTGAAAAATTTGCATATTTGTTATGTCCAATAATTTTAAAAAATTATTTAAATATTATTAGCCTCTATAAATATAATTAAAACTTATGAAGTTTCATCAAAAAAACCGCCAAAAACTCGAACTTTTCACTTCCATAGCCTCGCTTAAAGTTCCAACCCATTGCGCCAAAGCAACAAAAGAGAAAAAGTGATTGAAAAAATTTGGAGAAAATTTACATATTCAAACCCAAATGAACTCATTTCCGTCAAGTTGTATTATGTTGAATTTATAAAAATCAAATACTACATGAAATTTGCTACAGGAATATTTTCCGGACTTTTGAGTTTGATAAATACACCTAATTGACGATTTGAGCAAACTAAGTTTGAAATGATAAAAAAAACGTGAAAAAATGGCTAAGTCCCGGTTTTACAAACCTTTACGAAAACTTTTTGAATTAGCATATCTTTACTTATGATAAAAAGACTAATTTTCCCGTAATCTCCATATGAAACTACCCCAGAATCTATAAATAGAAAAATCAAACAATCGGCCGGGTTTTTCAAACTGCTAACTACCCATACCTTTTTTACATATATATAAAATCAAAAAATGTTATCATTATTCAGCTTTTTTTAGAAGTTGCTTGCATTGTTGCTGCTTTTGCTTGTCCAAAAAAAATCCAACACCCACAAAAGCATGCAAGCAAACTGCCATAAAAAGTGTGTTCATAGCTAAATTTCAAACTTTTCTTTTCCTTCAAAAAAAATTTCTAACTTTGAGAAAAAACTTTTTATTTTACTTTTTTGAAGCTCGAATTAACATATTTTGACATTGATGTGTTTCATTTTAATAATTGAGGCTTCTCCTACTGACATTTACCTTGTAGCCGTCAACAAAGATTTTCTTCTTTTGTTACTTTCCCGTGATAAACGTGAATATTTATTAATTTTTTCGCGTTGAATATTTTGCTTATCTTTCATTGTTTTAAACCTTTAATTATTTCATTTTTCAGAGGATGTTTCGACGATTTGGTTCCATTGCTCTTCCTGCCGTAGCTGCTGCATCCGGGTATTATTATCGTGATGATCTCAAAGTTTTTGCTGCTACTGTAGTTGAAAAAGTTCCGATTAGTATCACATCTTCTTCTAATTCATCATCGTCACCATCTTCTCAAGCTTCTTATACTGATTCTGACTATCCTATCAAAAAATGGGATCATAATTGGGATTTGTAAGGTTATCATTTTGTTACATTTATCATTCAACTTTTGTTTTTCAGTCGTGATCCTCTGTGTCTCGTTGATCCATTGAAATATGAAAAAGCTGATGAAGAAACACGAAAACAAATGCTTGAAAAGGTTCGTCCAACAGCAACTCGTCACATATTTTTGATTCGACATGGACAATATGTTTTGGATAAGAAAGAAGCATCTGAACGTCTGCTGACTGAACTTGGTAGAGAACAAGCTGCACTTTTAGGTAAACTTTGTTTTGTTCATGAAAGTAAAAACCTTTATGTTTTAGGAAAACGTTTGAGTGAAACTGGAATCAAATTTGATCAACTTGTTATGTCAACGATGCCAAGAGCAATGGAAACTGCAAATCTGGTCCTCGAAAAATTACCTGGAATTCAAAATAAAAAGGATTCGCTGCTTGAAGAAGGTGCACCATATCCACCCGAACCTGTTGCATATCATTGGAGACCAAACAAAAAGGTTTGTTGTTTTCCTTTTATTCCTTTACTAATAGTTGTTTATTTTCAGAAGTTTTTCACAGAAGGTGCTCGTATTGAAGCTGCATTTCGTAAATACATCCATCGAGCATCTGTTCATCAAAAAGAAGATTCAAATGAATTAATCGTTTGTCATGCTAATGTCATTAGGTAAACCTTTTATTGCTTGAAGATTATGATGTTTAACTTACTCACATTTTTTTAGGTACTTTATCTGTCGTGCTCTTCAGTTTCCACCAGAAGGATGGCTTCGAATGTCATTGGCCAACTCATCCATCACTTGGTTGGTTATTCGTCCAAATGGTGCTGTATCAATTCGAAGTATAGGAGACATTGGTCATTGTCATCCTCATAAAATCACTTTTACTTAGGCTTTTGTATTGATTACTTTGTATTATCTTATTGCATTTATTTATGTTTGAATAAATATTTATGAAGTGGTGTTTGAATGTGGCGAGAAAATGTGTAAACATACATTAAGAGCGTTTGATAGAGTGGTGAAGAAGATAATAATCTGTATCTTAGTTTTCGATGTTCTTACTTCCATTTTTATCTTGAATGATCCCAACAAAATCAATCGTTTCATTTCTGCTGAACTTCCAGATGAAATTCAAAACAAGGAATTATTACATGCTTTAGTGGTGAAGCATACGTTTCATGTGCCAGGTTGTGAATATGACCCGAATGCAATGCGTATTCATGATGGTAAACATAAGAGGCAATTGCTAAGAGCATTTGGAGAAGAGACAAGTTTGTATGAAAATAATTATCTTATCGACAACTTAATGATGGAAAACCTGCAACCATTCATTATGAAGATCAGCTTTTTACAGATGACAATCGATCGGTTGTTCTTCCATACAACCCATATCTGCTTAAATTTTTTCATTTTGTAATATTAACTTTGAAGTTGTTTGTATTTTGCGCACATTGAACCATCTCTTCAAATACCTTTTTTAAAGTCCTGATAAGATTAATATTGAAATGCGAGATGGAGAAGAAGTTAACTATGGTGAAATTGAATGTTTTCTTGATGTACGTTATTTATGGTGTGATGAAGCATGTTAGAGACTTTAAAAGTTTGACATTCATTTTTCGATCAAGTGAAAGCGTTGAACGTTTGTAGGTTCATCTTCCTGAATAACAAATAATTATGTTAGCTGAAGATTAAGTTTTGGAACACAAGCTTTTTTCCTATGATTCTCCTTGGAAAATATTATAACATAAAGCAGTTCTTCTGATCAAAGCTCTTGATTAATCGAAAACATTCGATTCTCGATTGCGATTAGCGGATGGAAATTTTATGATTATCGATTTCGTTCCGATTAATGGAAAAACCAAAACTATGCCATTAGACCGGGAACGAAATTTCTGACAAGCAATAATAAAAAAAATTAAGAACACCAAAATGTAATCAAAAAATCTTTGAGAAATCATAGACAAAAGTTTGTGTGAAAAAACATTTATTATTCAAAACATAAAATACAATAAATAAAATAATTACAAAGTTAGTCTAATTTCTTTCAATGCTGTTTCTTATTCTTCTTTTTCTTCTTTGACTTTGACTTTGATTTTGACTTCGGCTTTTCGATCACAACTTCTTTGCTTTGCATCGGTGTTTCTTTTGCTTCTTTCTTTGAATTTGACTTTGATCTTTTCTCTTCGGAAGCATTGGGTGATGAATTCGTTTTAACAAGTTTAGTATCGTCGAAACATTTCGGTTCAATTTGATATGCAGCTTCAATCGAGTTTGCAGGATATCCAAATGCATGTCTTTCTTTAACACTTGATTCTCGTCTCCAAAATGGAAGTTCACGGCTGAAAACAAAATAACAAGTTAATGAAGTTAAAGTTAATCCAAAAACATACCGCATGATTGCAAGTGCGCGTCGACGAGATTCATCAGGTTGATTGAGTGAGAAAGCAACGACGAGAAGCAAAGCCATAGAATATTTTGGAAGATGCTCTTCATCACCAGGAATCAAATGACCATATTCGAGCGCGAAACATGTAAACTTCATATATTCTGGAGTATCAGGATGTTGAAGAAACTTTCGAACATTTGATGTTATATGCGTGACATCTCCATTTTTATCAAGTTTAAGACCATGTATCTTCAATTCATCGATCGATTTCTTCCTAAAAATTAACCAATATTAGACAATGTTGAGATAAAAGTAAACATACACAAGCCCATTGATGGTAACAAACACATCACCAATGAAATTGTACAGGAGCGAAACTTCCACGCTAAGAATGTTCTTCTTTGGATCAGGTTTATAGCATCTAAAATTTGAAACAAATGATAAATATAAACCAAAATGATGAAACTTTACTTTGCCATTTTCTCGATCATTTCTTTTGCGTTTGCACCAAGGAGACCGTTTCTTTTCATTGAATCATAATGTGGACCAAAGGATTGCTTCATGTTGAATGAACGTTGAGATTCCACGCTATCCCTGTATCGACCACGAAACCTTGAACCAGAACTTCTTGATTTTGCTGATCCCATTTGGAGCGCCCATGCCCTTGATTGCTTCTTGATATTCTTTAAAGTTAGATGTTCAACGACGATAGGTTCTTTTGATTCAATCACAGGAATAGCAGGAGGAAGTTGCGGAGGTTCTTCAGTCACTTCAGTAGCAATAGTTGGTTGTTCTTTCTTTGGAAGTGATTTTGGCTGCTTCGGTTGTTCTAACTTTGACTTTGATTCAGGCTGCTTTGGTTGTTCAATCTTTGGTGGAGGAAGAGCTTCTTTTTTCTTTTTTGGAGTTTTTTCTTTTGGAACATCGAGCTTCTTTGTTTCTTCAACTACAGCAGCTTCTTTCTCTTCTGGTTGAACTTGTATGTTTTCTTGTTGGTGTTGTTTAACTTCTTTACCAATATTTATACCAGTTAAAGGAAGGTTGTTTAGTTCTTCTCTCTTCTTTTTGAGCGATCTTTTCCTATAGAATATGACGAAGCTGAAAATGGTTGTTTTAGTTAATGCAATAAAATTATAAACAAGCTTACACTACGATGCAAATGATAACGATGATAACGAAGAACGAAATAATTATCCAAATCCACCATGTACTTGATTCACCAGTTGCTTCTGTGGTAATTGTAACAGCTTTGGAAGTTGATGATGAAGTCGTTGTTGATGATGGAGGAACATACACTTTAGCATTCAGGATTGTGATAGGACATGATTCCGAAACTTGACGAACTTCAATTGTGATTCTATTTTCTTTATCAACAGCAGGTTCACAACATATATCATCTTTACCACAATAAAAAGCTTCAGGATATTTCATATGAATAGTAGAAGAACATGGTGGTTGAATGAAATTTCTAAGAATACGACGATTTATAAGTTGAAGTCCCTTGTCATCAGCATTGAGTAGAAATCCACAAAAGTTTGATAGAGGCTGACAAAGTTTTGATGCATCTTCAATTGATTTTGTTGCAGAAGAACTATAACAAACAAGAACGCTAAAAATTAAAGCAATCATTTATTGGAACTAAAAGATTAAACTTACTATCCACGACAGCCAACTAAATCAACATCAAAATCCAACTTTCCATTTGTAAGAACAAGTTGAGCACTTCCAGGAGACATTATTCTTACTCCACCATTTATTGTTTCTTCGAACACAGGATGATCATCAGACACGAGTTCATTGTTGACATTCTTTAAAGTTGAAACACTTCCAGAATTTACAGCAACGAAGAAGAAGAAAAACAGGAGCGAAGAAACGAGCATTTTCATTCGACGACTGCAAGCAACGGTTTCAAAAAGCGAAGAATGAAAGATTTTTGTGTTTTCAAAAATGGCTTATATCAAATTTTGATGGCTGCAAAGAGTTGGCTAAAATTTGCATTAACGAAAAAAAGTATTTTTAATCTGATTGCAAAATAAAAAGTTTAGGAAAATGGGTTTTCGTTCTTATTTTTCTCCTTCAAAAACAAAAAAAAAAAAGATAAACTTTTATTTGGGGCGCTACTACGAAAGATGCTTTATTTTGCAAAGAATACAATGGAAGCGAATTTACTCCGTTCATTGAACTTTTGGAATTAAAAATATTATTATTTGCCGTTGCTAAAAAGCAATGGCTTTCCAAAATTTATAATTTTTCCAAGGCCGCAGTAAAGAGCAATGGATTTTAATACGAACCTTTTATAGGACCGTTTTAGATCAATTTTAAGAAATCAAGATTTAGTTTAAATTCGCCAAGTAAAAGGTAAAATGGATGAATCAAAAATTTATGACAGAGAAATAAAGAAATAACTATTTTGCAATTGAAAAAACTTTCTTTAAAAATCCAATCAACTTTTCACGCATTTCTTTTTCTTATTTTTTTACAAGAAAAACACTCATTAAAACTTTTTGATTAGAATAATACTATTTGATAATACTGAAATCGATTCGTTTTTAACATGAAAGCAGCATCATTCAAAAATGAAAAACCTTTTCTACTAAAAATAGGATTTTGATATTAAAAAGATAAAATGCTTCTTCCGAATTTCTGCGATTCTTTTCAATCATTTATCTCATTTTTTTGTTGTTGTTTCGTGTTTGCTTTACTGTAATTTTAATATTTCTTTTCTTTCTTTTTTGTAGGAATAATTAAAGAATCTTTTCTAAATAATAAAAGTTTTTGTTGATAGAATACGTGATTTACCAAAAGTAAAAAGTTTAATTTAATAAAGTTTATTTTCAAAAAAATACAAAAAAAAGAAAGAATAAAAACAACGATAATAAAAAAAGGCTTTTATTTTCCCGTCTCGGTGATTACAAATATTTTTTGTTTGTTTTAATAAAATAATAACAAATAATTACTACTGATGATTCTCTAAGGGTTTTTATTTTAAATATGGCAATATTAATTAAATCATTTAAAATTAAATTTATGAATTTTTTTTAATGGAAGTTTTGATGGAGAAAAAATAATAATGAGGCATCAATAATCAAACATCCTTCATCAAACAGGAGATTTTAATTTTTCAATTATAGCTGTCGGAGGTTTATCTTTTGGTTTACCTTCATGTAAAATTAATTCTTGCATTAATTCATCCACATTTGTTAATTGGAATAAACTAAAATTTGAAACTTTTATTGGTCAGAAAAAAAATGAAGAAGAAAAACTTACTGACAAAGTTGAACATCTTCAACAAGTTGTTGAGCAATGGAATGAACGGCAGGTAATAAAAGCAATAATTGGCCGAATCGACATTCATCCAAATCATCTGGTTTATTATTTTTTAATGCTTTAAGAGCTAATAATCTTGCATGCTTTAAAATTGATGTCGAAGTGGGATCCGTTGGTCCTAAAACAACTTTTCAAAAAAATTTAGACTTGGATGACATTAAAAAAAAATTTTCTTTGGAACAAAAATTATTTTTAGCTTATTTATTCAAATTTTTCTGATGGGTTAAATTTATAAAAAATAAAGCAACTTACGAATACTATAAGGATTAAAAAATATTGCAGCTTTAAGTGCAACATAATCATTCGTATCATAACCCAATTCCCGCATAGGTTGAACTAATTCATTTATAATTCGTGAAACAACTAAATTAATATCTCCAATTAATGTCGCTTGATCAGCTGATAATATTTTCTCATTAGCTAAAAATACTCCTCCATCAGTATTTAGTGAACGATATGCAACACCCAAAACTATCAAAGGAGCTGCATTAGCTTTAAGCAATGAAGCTTGATCGTTTATAGCAATTTCTTGAAATTGTGTTAAACTTTTTGCCCATTCAACTAATATGCAAAGTTGTTGATGAATTGAAGTTCCAACATCATTGAGGGTTGCAAAATGTGGATGTTGTTCATAATTTATTTTTCCTTTATCATACACAACCTAGAAAAAATAGGTTTGATGAATACAAAAAAAATTCGTTAACCAAAGTTTTTTTTTTGTGGAAAATATAGTAAAAAATTAATAAGGGAATGACAGAAATTTTTTTATCTCTAAAGCTGCAGCATGGATTTTTTGGTGGTAAAAATGCCAAACTTTTATCCATAAAGATTTCATGAATTTATAACTTTTTTGTTTTCGAAAAAATAGTAAACATAATGGCCTAATTAAAAACAATTAAAAATGTGAAGAAAAAGATTTTTTAAAAATTTTCTTAATATTTTAGATTTTTTTTGGCAATAGAAAGTTTCATTTTTTTCGTTGAAAGAAGCCAAGTTTTGAGAGTTAATAATAGCGATGAAATTAAAAAAAAGAAAGATATTACCTGTTCTGTGCTTTTAATAACAGATTCCCTTAATTGTAAACATAATTTTTCGCTGAATATTAAACTATTTAAAAATTGTGTTGAAGTTTCTTCATCATTTTCTAATTTCCTTCTTTTTCCTATTACATCGCGTTCATTTTGAATTGCTGAAGAAAAAAAATATTAATTTTAAATGATATAATTTACTTCTTCCTTTTTTGGGAATCTTGTTACAGTAATTTTTTGAAAATTAATTGCTAGTGGTGTTTAGTTGCTTTTGGTTAAAAAATAGTTTTTCAATGAAAGCCAAAATTAAACCAAAAAAAATTTTAATGATAAAAAAAGAATGTTTTTTTTTCTGTGTTTATTATAACCAACAACAACAAAAAAATTCTTATCGAATAAACTATACTGGTTTTGAGTAAAAAATAAAAAAAAGCAACAACACCGTTGAACAAAAAAAAGGGTTGTAAACAAGTATTTTTTTCACGTGAAAATCAGCGATTTTTGATTCATTTTTTTGAAAATTTTGCAAAGCGATAAACACACTTTTTTTCTCAAAAATAATTTTACTGTATTTCAGTTTTTGTATTTTTTGTGTGTTTTGAACTACATAAGAAAGAGAAGAGGAGACTCACCACTTGCTCGCATTCCAGCTGAAATACATCTCCTTAATCGACATGCTCGACATGCATTTCGATGAGTTTTATCAACATTACAATTTTGTTGAAATCGACATTTATATTGATGTTCCTTTCGAATGCTGCGACGAAAAAATCCTTTACATCCATCGCAACTTATTGCACCTATAATTTTAAAAGAATTGCATTAATTAATTTGTTTGATTTATGTTTTTTCAATTCAAATGAACTTTTATTTTTAGTGGCTTTAAAAAATTTATGTTGTTTTGTAAGGGAATTTAGTGAATACGAAAAAAATAAGAAAAATTTTTAGCAAAGAAAAAAAAACAAATTTTTAGAATTTTTAAAAACTTTATTTTGAATTTGATGATCAAAAATTGATTAAAATTAATTTACTTTTGCAAAACGCAAAAGAAAATGCTTTTAGTAAACAAAAATAAAATCAATCAGCTGATTGTTTCTTTTATTTATTTTTTGCGCAGAACCAAAACAGAAAAAAATAGAAAAATAAATTTTAAATAAGAGCAACACAGAGGAGAAAAAAATAAGCTGTTGCATCACAAAAACCAAAAATTATTTTGACGGAAGTTTGCGCGTATTTCATGTTTCGAAAATCAAAAAAGTTAGTTCGCTTACCATAATGATTCCCTGTAGCTCGATCACTACAAATATGGCAAAGAGTCATTTGTTCAGTGGAATCACTTCCACTTGAGGCTGCAACAGAATGAACAGGACTATTGGCATTTAATAAAGCCATATTTTTAGGGTTTAATGGAATAGGCGCAGGTAAACCATCAACAAATAATCCTCGACGAGTTTGTGTTGAAGCCATTAATAATAAAACATAGGTTCCTTTTTTGTGGCGAAAAACAACGGAAACAATTTCTTGGTGGGTGTCAAAGAAATTTTTAAGGCTAAAATTGTAAAAATAAATGATTTTTAGTCGAACGTTGCAGAAGAAAAAAATGATAAACCAACGCAAAAAAAAAGAAAAGATTATTATTATTGAAAATCAAATAAGAAAGAGAGAAAGAAAAACAACACCCAAAAAAGTACTTTGGAAAAAAATGAATAAAGTTTTTTAGGTATAACCAAAACAAGTTGAAAAAAAAGAGTCTTTAATGGAGAGAAGGGATGCAAATGATTGTCATTGATAGAATAAAATGGAAAAAAGATTTAAATTTGAAAAAAAAATGTCAGAAATAATTAATTGGTAAATGCATGTTTATTGGTGATAATGAGAAGGTTCAAGGAAAAGAGCGAAAATCGATCAATTTTAACTTTTGTAATAAACCCTTTGTAGGTGACTTTATTCATGAAAACACAAAGTTTTGACAAGAAAGGTTTTTAACTCGAGGGGCAATCATGGAACATAGGTTTTTCAATAACAATTTATGTTTATTTTTTATGAAACTGATTTCACTAATAATAGTTTAAGAAAATATCTTTGCATTTTTGAAGGTTAGAAATTGTCATAAAAAGTTAGGTGGAAAAAATTTTAACCCAAAAGATAAGACAAAAATAATTAAAAGCAAAATAAGTTGAAACAATTTTTTGTTACTTTAAACTAATCAAAATGTTTTATCGCTTGAAACAAAAAATTCAATCGATACATAAAAATGAAAAAAAAGATATTCAAGCTTTACAACCAACAATCCAGCTCGGTTCAGTGCAGTCATCAAAGTGAGAAATAACAGCAGCTACTTGGCCACTAGTTAGAAATAAATTTTATTTTTCTAAAACACACGTGTTAGTAGTGGCAGGGGCAGCAACAGTGAAAGCCCAAAAAGCTGCTTTTGCTAATCATTCATCATTACTTTTCGGTTTTTTGCTTTCCTTTCCAATAACATTAAAGTACAAAGACTAACCAAACTTTGTTTTCGATTGCATCAAAATTATATTATCAGTAACAAAAAAGTTTTTTTGAAAAAGGTAGACAAAAATATGAAAGAAACGTAAGCAAATTGAATTTATGTATAAAAAAGGATTATGATATAATTTGTAAGGTAAGAAAATCAGACGTTTAATTTTATTAAATGTATCTGACAGATGTTTTAAAACTAAAACTAAACCTTTAAATATTCATTTTGAAAAATAAAGTTTAAAATTTATTAGAGAAAGACTAAAGAAAACCAAAAAATTTTCCTTCGAGACTATGATTAATGTCTTGAAAGACGATAACTTATGAATTTTGTAAAACACATTTTAAACCCAAAAATAAAAGGATCAATTTTAGAAATCTAAGAAGATAAATGAAAACCCTTTAACTTTCCTGCTACAAAATTTAATTAAAAATAAGTTTCATTTCTTTTGCAGAGTAAAAGGAAAAACAAACAAAAATAAATATACGTCGTTATTTTTTTTGAAAGCTACCAAAAATAATTTAGAAAAAACGAATACTTCACAAAATTGATCGACCACTAATACTACAAGAAGAAAAAAAAATTAATGATAAAAATACAAAAAAAATGTTCTTCCATCATATTTAACATCGCATGATCATCAAATGTTTTCAATCAATACATCAACATTCAATTATTGGAGTTCCTTCCTTTCATCAGTCGTCTGCTCAGCCCAGCCCGCGGGAGGCAAAGAAGGAAAAGAGATGGGCGAGAAAAAAAATGCGAGAGTTTATGACTTTTTTTTATTTTGTTTTGTAACGGCGTTTAATGAAAGATCATAAAAAAGAAAAAAAGAAATTATGATACATTATCAAAAAAAGGTAAAAGTTAAAAATGATTGTAAAAATGAAAGAGTTCTATAGAAAAAAAAATAGAATGTTAAAAAGTGGATAAAATAAAGTAAAAAAAATGAATGGTCCAATCGAAAAAAATCTTTTCTTTTTCATTTTACGTTTGATAAGAAAAAAAGTGGAGATGGAAGCATCGACAACATCATCATTTCTCTTTGCGCAAAAAAAAGAAAAATAAAAAATAAAACACGTGATTCCTTTCCACCCATTTTCTTCCAAAGCGTATTGCTTGCCTGCTGATGTGATGCCTCTCGGGTTCCATGATGTTTCAATTTTTTTTCTTTTTCTTTATCGACGTTTTTCACTTTTCACATTTGATCGCCGTCGATTTAGTTTAAATTTAAAAGGAATAAAAAAAATAACAGAGAAAGCTTTTTGAAAATGAAAATAAAAATAGTAGGCGAGAGTGAAATTCCGAAAATCAAAAGCAAAAAAAAAAAGGAAAAAAAACGTGTGTTTGAACATTTTTTTTTGGTTTTTAGAAAGTGGTAGTTAACCCTAATAACAATGTTTGAAAGCAAAAGTTAAAAGAAATGGTAATAATAAGAACAAATTAAGTTTTTCACGCAGGCCATTAAAATAAAAATAATAAAAAGGGAATTATTATTGAGACTCCTTAAAGGCTTTAGAAACATTTAAAAAAATTTAGGAAAGATAAAGCGACAAATCAAATTGCAAAAACGTAAGCGGTTCTCTGAAATAAAGGTTTACATTTTTTTGTATCAAATGGTGGATAAAAAAAATATTTTAAAATCGATGAAACAAAAAAAGCAAAAAGAAACAATAATATCGAAAGAAGAAAAAATACAATCCATTGAAAAATGGATTACTATCGCAAATCAAAGCCAAACTTTTGCATTTTATCAAAAAAATTGAATTCGAACATTTCCGAATATTCATCAAGTAAAGAGAGAGACAAACTTCCTTTCAAAAAGCCTTTTCTTCATTTAATCATCGACCTTCCAAATGAAGTTTCAAAAAGGTGGTTGTACAAAAAAAAGAACGTGAATGAAAAAAAAGGAAAATAGTTTTCTTGAACCTTGTTTCATTTTTTTTATCCTCCACTGACACAGAGAAATAAGCAAAGGCATCCAAAAAACTACCAACCAAACTGATGTGTAAGTTGAGAAAAACCCAAAAACATTTTTGAGTAACAACACTAAATTTTTGTATTGTCAAAAACCATGAAAACTATGAAAGTTTTTTGTTAGTAGAAAAAAGAAAGAAACAAACTAAAGTATAGTTTCTAAAGTCCAGTGTATCTTTTTTTTGTCACCAGTTACTTACGTTGCTCTTAAATTTTGGAGGTGGTAAAGGAGCGAAAAAGATCTCCTTAATGGTAACAGAAAAAAACATTGCTTTTAAAGAAAAAGAAAAGAGTTTCATTTAATTCGTGTAAAAATGTGAATGTTCTTTGATCCAAAGTGTCAAACGTATTAATTTATTCATTTATTTTGAAAATTAGATTTTTTTGTTTTAATGCAAAATAAGATACTAAAACACCTTTAGCTATTACAGTAGCTGACGCCTTGAAGTTAATGTAACGAAAAAGATGGCAAAAATATTGAAATAAAAAATATAAAAAAGAAACTTTACTTTTGTTATTTTTGTCCCTTTATTGCTTTTTTTTCAAAACCCGAACATGAATCTCCAAAAAAATTTCATAGTATAACGTTTTAGTCAAATTCAAACTAAAGTTTTAAAAAAAATCCATTAAAATTCCTTTGAAAGGAAATCATCCTAACTTACTTGTTCGTTTTTTTTACTTTGACTAATCAATGAATTTTTAGCCAATTTTTATTAACTGGAAATGAAATAAAAAAAAACCCGTGGAGTTCGAGATGTTGAAGCTCATCATGTTTACCGACACCATTTAGCTCCCTTACTTTTGTCTGCCGAAATATGTAGCAGCTTCATTTTTCTTCTTCCATGAATCCAAGGTGATAGAGAAAGTCAAGTGGCGTTCTATGATCGAAAATCCTTTCGAAGCTTTCAGAAGCTTCCAGCGTAAAATCGTTTTTCATAGCCTTCATTTTCACTTTTTGTTATTTCTCAAGTTCGTAAATTTTCTGCTCGTTTATTTATTGTTGTTGTTGAGGCGATGAAGCTTGTTAGAAAATAAAGTACAGCTATAAAAGCCATTTTTTGAGAAAATCGAACTTGGCTGGAACTTTCATTTTTCCAGGAATTGAAGGTAATTGACTCCCAAGGGGTTTTCGAGGTCGTAGAACACGAATCTGGCCTCTGTTTGAGTAGTTTCATAGCTATATCTCGAGATATAGGCCTTTCAAGCTAAAATCTCAACTTTTTTTAAGATGCTTTTTTTAAAAACTGGCTGGACAGAAAAATAGTAAAAAATCCACTGATTATTTTTGTAATTGACGCCAAAAATACAAGTATAGCAAAAAAGGGGTCAAATGACCTTTTTAATTGCAATTTCGATGATTTTAAATTAAAAACTCAAAAAGTGTCGCCGCGGGTGACCTTTTTTATTCCAGATTCAGATTCCCCATGAAATTCTACCCTAAAACAATGTAAATGCAGAAAAAAAAAGCGGGCCCATCAAAATACCATGACTCCATGAATGACGTACACCAAAATGAGGTATATCAACAAGTAATTAATAAATACATGTGAAAAATACAAACTCTTTACTAAAAACGTAGAAAAAATTATTTAATGATTTTACAAATCGATAAAACTTCATGATGTTATGCTTTTCGATTTTTCCCACATTTTTAAAGTTTAATACTAATAAATAATGGTCAAAAAATCCAAAATTCTCAAAATGAGGTATTTATTTTTAAAACTCATCATTTCTAGACCTAATTTGGGTCGTAGAAACCGAATTTGACAATAAAAAAAATATATCATAAGCTGGTTATTGAGTTATGAATTTTTGAAATATGCAAATTTTTCACTATGCTATAACTCAATTTTGAGATAGTCAACCTTAGAAACTGTTATCAAATTCGTTTTCTACGACCCAAATTAGGTCTAGAAATGATGAGTTTTAAAAATAAATACCTCATTTTGAGAATTTTGGATTTTTTGACCATTATTTATTAGTATTAAACTTTAAAAATGTGGGAAAAATCGAAAAGCATAGCATCATGAAGTTTTATCGATTTGCAAAATCATTAAATAATTTTTTCTACGTTTTTAGTAAAGAGTTTGTATTTTTCACATGTATTTATTAATTACTTGTTGATATACCTCATTTTGGTGTACGTCATTCATGGAGTCATGGTATTTTGGTGGGCCCGCTTTTTTTTTCTGCATTTACATTGTTTTAGGGTAGAATTTCATGGGGAATCTGAATCTGGAATAAAAAAGGTCACCCGCGGCGACACTTTTTGAGTTTTTAATTTAAAATCATCGAAATTGCAATTAAAAAGGTCATTTGACCCCTTTTTTGCTATACTTGTATTTTTGGCGTCAATTACAAAAATAATCAGTGGATTTTTTACTATTTTTCTGTCCAGCCAGTTTTTAAAAAAAGCATCTTAAAAAAAGTTGAGATTTTAGCTTGAAAGGCCTATATCTCGAGATATAGCTATGAAACTACTCAAACAGAGGCCAGATTCGTGTTCTACGACCTCGAAAACCCCTTGGGAGTCAATTACCTTCAATTCCTGAAAAAATGAAAGTTCCAAAATTTCTAAAAAAGTGCGATTTTCTCAAAAAATGGCTTATAAATAAGCATGCAATAAAGATTATGGGTTAGAAAGTTGAAAAACAAACTTTTATGGAAAATCCTTTTAGGGTTAGTTAAACTTACATTGGAGATTGTGGTCCATCCATCGGGCGAAGTAAATTGTGCAAATAAACAAGTTTAAGAGTTCCTGAATTTAATTAAAATTTCAATGGTGCAATCTTTAACATAAGTAAAAAAAGCAATAATAAAAGAGAAAAGAAAAATAATATTAAAAATGAAATTCTTTTTTGTTTGTATTTACATCACTGCCACCGTTGTTAATATTCTTCTTCCTCTTCCTTTTTGCTTTTTTGGGTTAAATGAACTTTGCAATTCAGCCACTGATTGAGTTTACAAATTATGTGTACTAGTAAATAACAAATCTCGTTAAAAAAAGCAATCTTTTCTTAATCACCTTGTTGCTTTTTATAAATGCCGAAAGTTTATAAATTTTGTTTTATCCGTTACCATCGCGTTGTTATTTCGTTTTTTCCTTCTTGCTGTTATTGCTTTTTATTATTTATTTCGATCTTTAACTCTATGTTATTTCAGAACATATTTCTTCTCCATGATAACTTCCATCATCGTGAACAAAAACTTCAAAATTTGCATACCTGTTTCTTCAAAATGCTTGCAACTCACTCAATTGTTCATTCCATCTTCACTGACAACAACGACAACGACGATGCGCAATGATGTGTTTCCTGTAGTCGTAATAATTTTATTACTGACACCATTTCTTCCAACAATATGGAGTTCAAAAAGTATACGACGACATAAACGAATTATTGGTGGTGAAATATCAACAAATCAAAAATGGACTTATGTTGCAATTTTGGAATCTCGTGATAAAAATGATCAATGGTATGAATGTTCTGCTACGATAATCTCATCTCGCCATATTTTAACTGCTGCCCATTGTGTAACAAGTTTGAAAAAAATGAAAAAAACAGAAATTTCTATTGCGTATGTTTGCTTCCTTTTTTGTTGTTGATACGTGATGGTCCAAAAGTTAATGCTTTTTTATGCTTCAAACTAATCGTTGATGTTTTTAGAGTCAAAAAAGAAGGATATCATTTAAGAATCAACAGATTGGGTATAAACGATGTCAATACTTTTCCTACGATTGAAGTTCATAAAGTGTATGCTCATCTTCACTACAATCATCATGGAAATGATATAGCAATTTTGGAAGCTAATGAAACACTATTTGCTGATATAAAACATGTCAAACTTGCAAGCAATTTTAAAGATGTGTCATCACAAAGAGTTATGGTAATGGGATTTGGTGATTATGATGATAATGGAAATAGTAAGTTTTGTCTTTGTTTTGATTGTTAAACTTGTCTAATAGTTGGTGGTTTTTGTTTTAAAAAGTTATCACTTGATAAAAGCCTCTTCTTTCCACTTTAACTTTCACTCATTGTCCTTTCTGTTTCAGCTGCTACTTTAAAATCTTCAAATCAACTACGAGAAATTGAAACATTTACTCATACGTATGAACAATGCAAAAAACGTTGGAATTTTGTTGAACGGGATATTCATGTTTGTGTTGGTAAATGGAATGATGGTATAGCTTCAGGTGATTCAGGTGGACCTATGCTTGCTCAAGCCATTAATGGAGAATATTATCAAATCGGTGTGGCATCATGGGGTGGAATAAGTGATACTAATAGTGAAAACAATCCATGTAAGTTTCTTTCTTTAGTGTATCTGTTTTGTTTTTGCTTTACATGTACATACATATTATCCGTTTTTAGCTATCTTTATGAATATCAGCAAATACTGTACATGGATTGAGAAGGTTACAAAACAAATGGTTAAATGTCACAAAGTCAAATTTATGGATTTACCTTTCATTGACAAATCTCAAAATCATATCGAAAATCAAACATCCCTATCATCAACTCTTCCAAACTCATCATCTTCATCACAAAATATATGGATGGCAATGCTAATGATCTCAACAATTTATGCTATACTCCGATGCTAAAAATATAACTAATAAACTGATTCTTTACGTTTGACTCATTGTATGTAAATAAAACTAACAGATTTTTGCATTTTGTTTTTGTTTCTATGTATTTTGTTAACCATTGTTTTTGTTGTGAATAAAGAAAAACCACACCAAAAGTTACTTAGATGATGATTACAAAGGCATGCTTATGGATTTGGAGTTGATAAAGGTTAAAAATTATTTGGATCTTTCATTTTCGCTTCATTTTTGTATGATAGAATTGTTAGCAATGCAAGGATTTACTGTAGGCGGCCATATAAGTATTACAGATTTTTTTGATCTTCAAACGCAGTTTACTATGGTCGTTGCTTAGAGATGGAAGATCAATTAATTCTTTTAACAATTCTAAATTTTTCTTATCACTATGAGTTTTGATATTTTTTGCAAATTGGTTTAACGTTGCACAAGTTTCAATCATTCAAAATTTCATATGTGTGAGAGTTTCTTTAATCATCTGAAAGATTTTAAGTATGTCCATAATAATATTGTCGCTAATTTTTCTCAACATCATAGTCTTTGGTTTTACGAATTTCTTGATACTTTTTTTTATTGCAACGAAGCAAAAAATGAGCCATTTTATCTTGTTGCGTTTGAAAGGGAAAACATTTTTTTTTTTTTGAAAAGTACATATGATGATTTTTTTTCAAACCTTTAAACTACAGCAAAAAGTTTCAGGATCATCCAAGGTTTTGGCTAAACATAAATTCAATTCAAGTTAAGAGTTTCGTGTTTTTATTTTCAGATGACGATCAAATGCTGACATTATTAAGGACATTTTAGTTATAGGTATTTGTAAAATTAAATAAATTTATTAATTAACACTAAAGCCCATAACATAGCAGTAAATAAAAATTTAAAATTTTTGTATTAAAAAAAGAAGTTTTTTGTATAACAAAGAAAAATGGATAAATACAATGGTAATAGATTTTTTGTTTTCAAAAAAAGAAAAAAAGGGAAATGAAACAACATATAATAATTTTTTTTGTTTTGTGAGGCATATATTTTTTTTTAAATAATGAAAATGATACGCTTAATTAATTTATAATAAAAAAAACAGTGGTGTGTCTTTGTTTTAAAAAAGTTAATATTTTTAATTTACAAGTTTTTTTTCCAAAAAAAAAAATAGAATGTGAGCGATTTAGATGAGAGATAAATAAAACATAGGCAGAGAGTTGCTACAGTATGGAATAGTCTCGCCAACAACAACAATAAAAAAAATTGAAGAAAAAAATTAACTACAATACTGTCATCACACTATCTCCTGATTGACCTTGACCAGATGAAGATGAAGTGGGAAGAAGATTTCCAGTTAAAAGTTGATGCATGCTTGATGAACCAGAAAAATTATTGCTTCTTCTTGGATCCACTGAACTTGATGGCATGGATATTGTTGGAGGTTGCGGTTGTTGTTGAGATGAGCCACCACCACCTGTAATCACTGGTGCAAATGATGAAGTGGTTAAACGCTCTTTCAAAGATGATGGAGCTGTAGTTTGATCGCTAATATCATCAAGAATAAATTCGGATAACAATGAGTCAACTTCATTTAGACCAAAGAATCGAGTCAAAGAAATATTTTCTATGAGTAATTGGGTCAAAGCTTTCAAAGCTGGAGCAAGGAGAAGAATGTTGCCTAAAAAAAGGGAAGAATTTTATTTTGTTTAAATTTTTCTAATTTTTTCTAACAAAGTAATTTAAATAAAAATAAAAGTTTATTAATTTTTGTTTTAGAGTGTAAAATTTTTAAATATTTTTTTCTTTCATAAAACAAAAATATTAAATAATTTATTTTTCATAGCGAAATAATAATTTTTTTATTGGTTTTGATTTTATAGCTTAAATTTTACTTACCATAACGAGTAGGAGCATCCTCAGGATTTTGAGCCAAAATAAATGAATATAATGCTTTTAAAACTTTATTTCTTGCATCTCTAATTAATGATTGAGAAGTGGTTGAAAGACCTTTAGCTTCAGGATGTAAAAATGCTAAAGCTTTTAAACAAACAAATTCTTGTTCTCTCATTTGTAATTGTCTCATGGGCCATACAATTTCATCCAAAACTCTCGGCGTAATATTCGATGTTTTAAATGCAGCAAATCCATTTAATTCATTTGTTTGATCTTGAGACATCGAAGTATTATTAAATAAACAAACTTTCGTAGTATCGGGTGAACGAAAAGCTGGCATTAAAATTAAATGTTGTGGAGCATAATTTTTTAATAAAATAATTTTATCTTCCATTGTTAAATCTGGAAATGGTGGAAGGGATTTCGCCCATTCAACCATTAATAATAAAGTAGTTCGAGAAATTTCATTTAAATCATCGGTGGTGCATTGCATGCCGCCTGTTTGTTTAGGTTGAGAAAATGCTGAACCACTACTTCCATCCCCACCACCGCTGTTGAGGCCGCCATTATTTTGTCCTAGAGGAGTTATAATTCCTCCTCCACCACTTTCATGATGATGACCCATAACATTTCCATTTGAAGTTATAACCGAATTTCGATAACGATTAGACATTTCTAAATTTACTCTTGCTTCCATTTCCATTAAATTATCAATTACATCTGAACCTATTTCAGGTGGAGTTATTCGTTCATTTCCACCAAGGTTTCCAGAATTACCGCCGCCGCCGCCACCCATTTGCATGATTGGTGATGAACGAGATTTTTTACTTGGTGAACCAATGGAATCTCTCTCAAATTGAATGGCTAAAACAATATTTAACTTTAATTTTTTATGTTTGCAAAACATTTCAATTAAAAATAAAGTTTTTTTTAGAAAAAATAAATATTAATCTGTTTTTGAAAAAAAAGCAAGCAAGCAAACACAAAAAAAATAAGTTAAAAATAAAGAGCATTGTTTTATCTTTTTTCTTAAAAAGTTAAGTTGATAATTACTATAATTGCGAAAGAGAAAAGTTCTTAAAGTTTTTAAGAAAATAAAAAAGTTGCAGAAAAAATATATAAATAATTTAAGATAATTTTGAAACTAAAAATAAATCATCTCTTTTTGTGTTGGCTCTTTTTTATTTTTTTGGGATAAAAGCAAAAATTAAACCTAATATTAATTCTCTGATTTTTTTAATGGAAAATTATTTTATGGAATTCAATTTCCATTAACAAAAAAAGGTTGGAAATCAAAAATTTCTTCACATTTCACAAGCCCAATTTAACTTTTTTTATTAAAACAACAACCGAATTTTAGGTTTTCTTTCTTTTATAAAGAAGCTTGGATGAATCAATGTAAAACTGATATCACTTTATGGCATGGATTTAATTTTTTTTCTAGCGACAAAAAATAAAAAATATTTCAGATTTTTTAAGCCTTTGGATTTTTTTTTTAAAGTTACCAACAAAAAAATAAGGAAATAGTAAGTAAGTAAGAAGTAAACAAAAAAAGAAGTAAAAGATTTCCCTACGAAAAAATCCTAATTTGTATTCAAAAGTTTAATCACTTTTTTGTTTTGTTTTTAAAATCTCAGTGGTTTTAGTTTTAACTCCTCCAAAGCCCCAAAAGTCACTAATTTTATTTGCTGGGGTGAATGAAGATAGTAACTCAACGAACAAACAAAATAATCTTCATAAAATTGTTTTGAAAAAAAAGAAATAAAGGTTTTTAACTTTAATATAAAATAAAATTAAGAAGAAGAAAAAAGAAAAAGTGCTTGAGTCTTTTTTTTGAAAAAGATGGATAAAATTTATCAAGCTAAAATTTTTATTTTTACAAAATACAAAACAATGTAATTAGATATTTTTGGTGGAGAGATAATTAATTTAGCAAAAAATAAAAGTAAAATTATAAAAAAGTTTGTAGTTTAAAAAAAATAATTATTTAAATATGAAAATTATTTGAGGAAAAAGTATAAAAGCCTAGTTTTTTCTGTGTTTTCATTGTTTGAAAGACGTGGAACGACAGCAGCCGCCTCCCCCATTTAAAAAGAAAAATATGTACGTAAAAAGGATTTTATTTTTAGTTCTTTTTTTTGTTACTTGAAACGTTCGAAATTATCAATGACATTTTTTTGGAATTTCTTACGTATTAGAAAGATTATTTTTAGTGGCATGGGATTATACGAAGAATGAATGGAAATGATGTTAATTATATTTATAGCTAAACAACATACTCGAAAAAGTTTAAATTAGCTTTTTATCGTTGGTAGAAAATTATTCAAAAAAAAATTTATGTGCAAACTAAAATTTTTAGATTTATGCGAAAGTTTTTAAATTAAAAATCAGAAAACATACAACACCGTCGGCAACTATCTTAATTTTTTGCAATTTATTTGTAATAACAGAAAAGTTTTGATTGACGTGAAAGAAATTGCATAAAAATGTTATTCAATTTTTCAATTATTTTTTCTTTGCGAATTTGGCAAAGACAAAAAAAGGAATTTACGTCAAAAAAAAGTTAATAACCAAAACAAAAAATAAAAATAATAATTCTTTTTTAAATTAATAAACACATTTTTTGTTGATGTCGTAAGAAAAAAGAGTTGGTTGCACGCTAGAAACATTAGAGCTACGAGAAAAAAAAGGTTAAGAAGTTATAACTTTTAAATGGTAAAGAACGCTGTAAATAAAAAAAAAGAGTAGCCTTTTTTTAGTTTTATTTTTCTGACAATTTGATGAGTAAGTTAGTTGTAAAAAAAGCAATAAAAATAATTTTATCTTTTTAACTAAAAAAAATTTTCTCATGCGAAAAATAGAAGCCGAAACTAAAAACATACAATTTTGTTTTTTAGAGATAGTTAAAGCAGTAAAAAGATTTCAAAGAAAATTATTATCAAAAAAAACAAAGAGAGCAAAAGTTTAACAACAACCTTGTCTAGGTTTGACGCTCAAATGTAAAGAAAAACTTAAAAAATATTAAGGCAGACGCTTTATTCAAGATAGGCTATCAAATTTATTAATGTTAGCATTTTTAATGGAATTTTTACCGAGAAGACCCTTATTCTTTTATGTAAATTTAAGGTAAAGATAAATAAATATCAAAAAATGCGCCAAATTTATTTTGTTGCTATTTACACAGAAAATCAATAAATGCAAGAACCATAAAAATAAAAAATTGTCGTGTTGAAACTTTTGGAAATAGAAAGTTTGAAAAAATAAAGATATTCGCCATTTTTAGTCAGTCTTCAATATTTATGTCCGGCAAAAAGAAAAAGAACGCACATATCTTTTAATGTCAACCAAGCAAGCAACAAAGCAGCAATTTTTTTCCATAAAAATATTTGGCCTTTCAAAAGTTTTTTTTCTTTTCATAATCTCATCTCTTTTTTCTTTTGCCGTCACTTTAAAAACCGTGCTCCAAAAAAATGGATTTCTATCTTTCTAGCTTGTATGTTTTGTTAAAAAATACAAATTCCAAATATCTTCCTTACCTTCTCGCTTCATTCCAGCAGCTAAACATTTTTGAAATCGGCAATATCGACACGCGCATCGAAAATTTTTATCAATTACACATTGTTTATTAAATCGACAGGTGAAGCGTTGATTTCGAAGAATGGTTCGTCGAAAAAATCCTTTACAACCATTACTGAAAAAAAAATTTATTAGATAAAAATAATTAAAAAAGCCTTGAAAAGACGTGTGTAAAAATGAAAAATGGAAAATGGATTACAATGAAATTGGAATTTGGTCCATTAATGAAAAGATCCTTATTTAGTGGATCAAAAATTAGATATAAAAAAAATGGAAGCTTTATAACTTCTTTTTTCCTCTAAAAAGCTGGCATTTCGAAAACATTTTGGATGGCATCAAAAAAGAAGAGAACTATTTAATTGAAAGTATCGGAGAGTTTTTTCTCTTCCAATAAACTTTCTTCTATGGCATATTGGCATTCATTTAGATTTTATGAAAATGCCATAAGTAGGAAAATATAAAAATTGTCATTACCTTAGGAGTATATTATTTTCCATCGAGAAAAAAAAGGAAAGAAATTTTTTTTCACTTGCATCCTACGCGTTTTAAGATCGAATTTAATCCAAACGCATTAAACCAAAATGGAAAAAAATAAAAAAAATAAGGAGATTATTTACAGTTTAAAAAAGCTTACTATGCAGTTTAGAAAGCGGGGAAGTATTTGAAAATTGTAACAATGACAAATTAAATTTCCATTTTATTTTGTAAAAAATTAAAATTAATAAAGTTTCAAAGAATGGTAAAATTTAAGCAAACTTGGGAATTTAAAAAATTGGATGTAAAACCGCTAATTTTTTTTTGATAAATTTTGATAGTCAAAAAAATAATAAACATTAAGAAAGAAAGCAATTTCACGGAGAATCAAAATAGGGAAATAAATTTAAACTTACCATGATACTGTGCCATAATGAGTACCAGTAGATTTATCGCCACATACGCAGCATGGTTCTGCCAAAGGATCAACTAAAAAGAAATGATGATAACCCATGATTTTTGCTTTTCGAATATATGCAATAAGGAGGAAATCAAAAATATTATTTATATGTATGTACGTTTTTATATGTCAGAAATTTTTTAATCTTCTAAAGGATTTTCTTTTTTTTATATATATATTAATAAAAATCTTAAGATAGCTAGCTGGTTTAGAAAACTCTAAAAATAAACAAAAATATTTTTAGCAAAAAACACGTAAATTTTATTTTATTAGCTTAAAAAATATGTCGCAATTACAAAAAGAAGAAAATCTGGAGCAAAAAAAACATGTGCTATTTATTGGTGGTAAAAAATTAGTCATGGAATTAAAAAAACAAAGATCTTTTACCAAAAGTGCAGAAATTATTATAATGAATAGGGGAAAAAATATATATAAAGGAAATGAAATGACTCAGGAAAACATATAAAAATTTAAAGTGCATTTTTTTATTTAAACTAAAAATCTTCAAAAATCAAAAGTTCAGAAGTTCGGAGAGATAGAAAAAAACGCATCTATGGTTGAAAAATTTCTTTAGATGATGGCACAAAAAAGGAAGATAAATCAACGCCAAAAAATTTGCGAACTTAAATAAATAGAGAATACATAAAATGGAATAAACGTGGTACCAAAAATTAGACGGAAAAGGACTTTTAAATGTGTTGTTAATTCTTTACCAACATAGGAAATAATTTTTTAGATAAGAAAAAAAAATAAATTCAGGGTTTATCTGATGATACTTCAGACAAAAAAAATTCTCATTCAAATTTTTTTTTATTCTAAGATTGGAAAGATTTATTCCTACAAAAAAATGGAAGAAGGAAATTAAAAAAAAAATTTTTCTTTTAACTCAAGAACCACAGATGGGCACAGGGTGTGTTTGGGTGTGTTTTGACACACCCAAGGGTAATGGGGTAACGTTGAGGTTTTAGGAAATTTAAAAAAAAAGAACAGGGAGGACCCTTTTGTTTTTTGTTTAAAAATTATGGGGTAACGTTCAAAAAATGTCCAAAAAAATGTAGCAAGGGAGGACCCTATGAAAATTTCTTAAGAATTTAGGGGTATCGTTTTCAAAAATTTTGTAGCACACCATCATGCCCACGTATGTCAAGAACTAGAAATTTTTATCCCGAGAAAGAAAGCAAGAATATCTCTTTACCGTTATTTAAAACCATTAAATCGAAAAAGGGCGGTATGGATAAAAATCTTTTTAGTTTTCGCAGAATACAATTTTTTTTTTGAAAGATTAGAAAAAGTAAAAGTAAAAAAGTATGTATTTAATTAAACCAAATGTAAAAAATAAGCATTGGATATGTTTTCTTTTTTGTGCGTGGAGGGATATAAAAAAAAGGGGAAGAGCATAAAAGAAAAAAATGATTTTAAAACAAAATGATGCAATTCGATTTGATTCTGTAATGGAAGCTAGCTCGAATAAATAAATGGTTTAATTTTTTTTAAATAAGAAAAGGTTAAAGTATAATATTTTGAATCTTCTATCAATGGATTAGTAAGGCCAGAAGTAAAAAATACTCCCACTTTTTTCTATCAAACAAAAAAAATAAATTAAACTAAAAGTTATGGATACCAAAAAAAAAGAGCGAAAGACTAATTTTGAAAATTAAAGAAATTATAAATTTTTGCCCTTGGTTTAATTAGTTTTTATCCAGATAATTTTTTTTAAAACAGAAGTCTTACTTCCCACTCAATTATGAAACTATCGAAAGAATAAATATTAGTTTATACCCATAAAAAATGGCGACATTTTCTATGCTCCCATAAAATAAATATTTCTTTAAAAAAGTTTGGAATAGCTTCCTTTTTTTGTTTCATGAATTTCTTGAAATACAAAACTTTCATTAGTTAAAAGTTTGCTTCCTTATTCTTTATTCTAGTTTTTTATTAATTTCCACAAAAAACAAAGTGGAAAAATTTATGTTTTTTTACTGAGCTTCATTTTGATTTTTTGTTCTTTTTGTTTTTTCGCCAGTTATCCACAGCTTTTTAAAGCTAATAAAAAAATCCTTTCTTTAAAAAATCATTTTAAGTTGATTGTTTTTAAAAAAAGCTTACCTAAATCCATTATTTTTTCTTTATCTTTTTCTGCTTTTCCAGTGCAATAAATTTAACCTTCTTTTTTAGCTTCTTTCAAAAAAAAATCCTTCTTCACACAATTTTCTTATTTGAGGTAATTAATTATTAATAACGAAATCCGTCATAAAAATATTAATAATAATAATATTAACCCGTCGCTTACAACAATTTTTTTTAAACAAATCAGAAGCAATAGAAAAATAAATTTTAAATTATTTTAACTATGTGTCCAATTTTTTTTCGCGGTGACACGATTTTTATGGAGCAAAAATATTTTTGCTCTGTCTTGATTCGTGGCGTTGCTATGTAAAAAAGGCCAAAGTTTTTTCTTGTTACTTTTTTCTTTTGGTGGTCGTCGTCGTCAAGTTAAGTTATATTCCAAACTTTAATAACCACGTCAAAAAAAATATGAAGCAGGCGATTGAGCTGTTGTTGTTGCACTGTAAAAAAACGATATATGATAATTAAGAATCTTTGTCACAACAAAACGAAATAAGTTATTTTTGTAGGTTATGAAATTAATATTTAAAAAAGCAGGCGATAAAATTTAAAGAAAATAAATACATAAATAAACCAAAATAGAAACCATTTGAGGCAGCGGCAAAAAAATCATGGAGGAGCATAGAATTAGAAAAATCCGAAGAAGAAACTTTTATCTTCCTTTTTTTGCCCTTCTCTTCGTTAAAAGCTTTTATTTATTTATTTTTTTAAAGAAGTTTAAAAAATAAAATGGATTCCATAAACAGAAAATACATATGATAGCCACGTGGGAAGAAAAAAAAAGAGTTAATCTTCTCAAAAAAAAGAAGATTTGTTTATTTTGTATATTTAAGAGGTTTGTTTACAGATATAAAAAAATTTTAAAAATATGGATATGGTCTTGTGAGAATGGTTTTAAACTACTTTTAATATTTGAATAAATTATAAGAAAATATTTTGGATTTTTTTAAGATTAAAACTGGTGTATGATGAGAATTTTATTTTCAAAATCCATTAGAAAAGTTTTTTAAAGGAAAAATAAAATCACACAGAGAGATTTGTTTCATTTTTTTTTCTAGCTAAAAGAGGTTAGCTCATTGAACATTAACTAAATAAAAAAAAGCAGGTGGAAATAAAAATAAAAAGAATTATGGAAACAACGAGACGAAAAAAAGTTTTTTTTGCATAATAAAAAATTATAAAAGAAAAGTTTAGAAACAAAAAATAAAACGTCGCTCGTAATTATGTTTAAAAGGTAATATGTATATTAATGCGCAACTTTGTAGTTTGTGCTTAATTCGAAAGAAAAAATGTTGAGAAAGCCCCTTGACGTTAATTACTTTTTGTTTTAAAATAAAAGCCGCTTATAACAAACATTTTAAAAAAAATGTTCAAAAAGTATAGTTTAACGTCAAATTAAATGTATCTGATTAAATTAAAACATTCTGAAACTAGTGGGCAAAAAGCAATATGTCGTGAAAAACAGCGAAGAAGTCCAATCAAATTTTAGTTAATTAATTAAATATTTTACATGTTTTATAAAGCGTAAACATCATTGATTAAAATATGAATGTTTTCAAAACTAAAAATATGGTTTGATTTTTATGGGGGAGGTATAAAACTAAATTGAAAAACAACTCTAAATTAATTTTGTGTGGTATATTGTTATATTGAATGCTTTAATGTTTTAGCAGCTGCAAATGCAAAAAAAAGTTAATTAAGCTGTTGGGGTTTTTAAAAAAAATTAAAGTGTGATTTATTCGTTAATAACTTTTGTTTGCAAAGCGTAAAAAGCAAATTTTATTAATTTAAAAAAGCAGAATCCAAGTTCATAAAGATTAACTTTTTTGTTTAAAGTTATTTTAAAATTCAACCAAAAATTATGCCTTCATAAAACGAAAATCTTAAAAAATGATTTGCTTGGTTTGAGCCTGACATTTGTTGAGGGAATTTTTAATCCATTAAACAACCCTACGGAAATCCTTAAACAAAAAATCAACCATCTAAATATGAAAACAGCTATTAGTTCATCGCTCATTTTTTGTTTGTTTGTAATAAATACAACAAAATCAATAAATAATAACAGGAAGAAGAGAGAAACAAAAAAAAACTACTAACAAAACGGTGCAGCAACAATAGATTAAAATCACGAGAGAGAAAAAACAGAGAAATATGAAAGTGAGCAAAAGAGAGCAAAGTACTTTATAAAAAAATAATTTTCTTTTTTCACTAATCACAAAGCAGAAAGTATGTAAAACCAAGAATCAACCAGCAAAAGAAATAAGAAAAAAAACCGATTAAGTTGATAAGAAGTTAAAGGAAAAATGGTTGGTTGTGAAAAAAAGTGAAAGAAAAAAGAAAAAGAAAAAAAGACATGTGATATGACAAAACTGAGCAAAATAAAAAAAAGGAACCCGAACGTTAACGTCGAAATAAAAATGGAATGGAAAAGAAAGGCTTTGAAATTTTGGACACAAATTTTTTTTTTGCAAAACTCGAGAAAAAAATGGAATAAAAAAGGCCTCAATAATATATTTTTGGACACACAAAAAAAAACGAAAAAAATGTTGCAATTTCACAAACGTTAACTTTTTAGAACTTTGTAAATTTCAAAACCATAGACTTTAATAGCTTTATTATCCCCAACTATTTTTAGTAGTATGGGCTTTTTATATTTTCATTAATGCCAAGGAATAATGATAAAAAATTGCAGAAAAAAAGGTCAAAAAAATTATTTAAAAAAGCGTGAACGAAGAGAAAAAAAGAAAAAAAGTGAGAAGGAAAAAATATGTGTCTCCACATATAACAAAGACACACATACATCAATGTTCTGTTCGCTCACTAACAAAGAGAGAAAAAGTTTTTTTTTTGCTTTTAAAAGAAGAAAACCGATGCAAAAACACGCTGCTGTTGCTTACTTGGCCAATATACAAACATACAGCCACGTTTTATTCTTTTTTGTGGAAAGACTAAAAAAATAAATGCAACGCACATTAAAGATAGTGAAAAAAGTCCGACTTCAACATCCTCGCGACGAAGACGACGGCATGGCTTCCGTATATATGTTCTGTAAAGGCAACTAAAGTTTTTTTTTCTTCCTTTCTCTCATTTTCCATTTTCGCAACAGCGGCAAAATGCGTCTCTGCTAAACTCTCTTTACTGATGATGACTACTATGTACACAGACATACACAAACAGAAAGACAGACGGGCGCACATAGAGAAACCCTCTCACGGAAAAAAAGCAGCAGCAACGTATAAATAAGTAAGTAAATTGGAAAAAAGGGGAGGCATCAAAGTTCACTTTTTGTTGTTGCGTATATGATTAACCAAAGCAACAACACAATATATTTTTTGGAAAGAAAGAAAAGAAAGAAAGATGGAAAAAAAGGTTGTTGGTTGTCATCGTCGCTCTTGCATATTTTTTTTATATTTTAGACCACTCTCGGCTTTTTTATTTTTACCCAAGAGTTTGTAGATGACAGAAAGAAAAGAAAAAAATAAAGTGGTGGAAGAAGGAAAAAAAGACAAGAAAATTATGTTTTTCTCATTCACGTGTTTTTAACGAGGGTTAGAAAAGAAATTTGCATTTTTTTGGATCTAAGCAACCCTTAACTACTCTTCTAGGATGAGTGAGAGAAAAAAAAATGGTACATTTAATTAAGAAAAGAATTTAAAAAAGTAATTTTGGGGTCTAAATATTTAATTCTTTTCTGCAAAATGGAAAAACATTAAAAATTCTGAAATTTTTTCCATTTTAGAAATTAAAAAAAATATAATATTACTAAAAATGATTCATCCAACGAAGTAAATTTTAGTTTAGCTGAGTAAAGCTTCTTTTTGATTGATAGTAGTAATCTTCAATTTTTGTGTTTCCTTTTTGTTGTTCACAGCTTATCAAAACTTTGAAGAAAAACGAAAAGCCGCCGTTAGAAAGAACCCAAAGTAAAACTAGCAAAAGACTTATGATTAAAAAATAGTTACCGGTTTTTAGATGGTCAAAAAAACTTTCTTTAAAACGAAAAAATAACGGTAGATTTTAAAAAAGTGATCAGGAAAATTAAACAAAAAATACATTTAAGTTTTGCTCTTTTTTTTACTTAATTTAATCATTGATATTTATTTGAGCTATTCAGAGATAACATTTAAAGGAGAAAATGCTTTCCATGAACTATAAACAAAAAAAGAAGAACGAAATATTAGAAAAATTTCAATCAAAGATATGTAAAAAGTTATGGTAGCGCATTTTTAACTTTTCAACCATCACTTTAATAAACCGATTTTATGACTTTTTCTTAGTTATTATGAAACTCATTAAAAAAAGCTAATGAAAGTTCTTTATGGTTTACAAGAAAAAAAACCTCATAAAAATGGATGAATGAATGAGCTTTCATCTTAGCTTACAATAATAACATATAATTAATTAATAAAGGAAAAAACTTTGTCAGAAAAAAAGAGAGAATTTCTTCATAACTTTGTTAGTTTTCCAAGAAAAACTTTTTTTTGAAAAATAGAAATTAAGTTTTTACTCTTTTGCTCCCAATATTATATAAAATGATAATAAAAAGAAAATTATATGCCAGCAAACCCACCTGTAAAATGACATAATTTTGTTTTAAGAAATAAAAAAAATTAAAGAACGTTCACAAAAAAGTAATGAAAATATTAATTTTAATGAAACATTTATTTGTTTTATGGGAAAATAAACTAAACATACAAATATTAAATGCTGCGTGCCAATATTGAATATAGCGGGAAAGTGGTAAACAATTTTTAATAAACTTTTTCTTTCATTTTTTTTTAAACTCAATTTACCCAAAGAAATAAATATATTTTCTTTTAAAAAAACGAGCTACGTAATTAAATGGGAAAAATAAAAGTTGAAAGATTACAAATGAAAATTAATTTAAAAGTGCAAACTCGAAAATTTATAAAAAAATTAATATAACTTTTGTTTTGGAAAAAAATTGGTGATTTATTATTTCTAGAAAAAAGTCCTTCGGTAAAATTAGTTAATTGATGCGACATCGCAATTATTATTTTCGAAACTATCGAAACAGTATTTTGTCTTTTAAAAAATTTTAATAAATTTTTGTCCAGCCTTTTAAAAATAAAAACGTTCAACAAATTTATGAATTTAAAAAAAGCAGCAATTATTGCACCTTCACTTTTCAATACACTTGGCAGAGATCTAAAAAAATGAAAAAAATAAAATCCAAGAAAAAAATATGACTTTATTTTACCCCAAATGAAGACGATACATTTCTACCGACCATCTGAAAAAAAAGGAGGATAAATTTTTTTAAAGTGCTTTTGGGTTCTTTACAACAACAAAAAAAATAAGTACACAAACAAAATTGAATTTTTTTATCCAACCATAAAAGCATTTTACTTACATACTCAAAAATGGAATAAATAATCTCTGGATTAAATGCTTCTTCTTTTTCTTCTTATCTCCTCCCTCAACAATACAAAAACATAAATAAATAAATCTTCTAACAACAATCAAAAAATCTTGCAAAAAATAAAAAAAAATTGCACTTTTGATCATCGGTTTGTTTTAAGCTTTTAAGTGTGAGCCATCGACGACGAGAAAAAAGAAGAAAAGTCATTTAATAAATTAAAAAGCAAAAATAATTAAGTAATCGAACTTTGATTTTGTAAACAAAAAAAACTAGGGCACTTTAACATTTGCAACCATATTTGTATGTTGTGGCTTTACGGAGGAGTGAGTAGCTGCTAAAAGGCTTTTGCATGGATGCTTCTAGCATTGAAAAAAAATCTTTGTGAAAAAATTAAAAAAAAAACATACAGTAAAAAAAGGAGATTTTTTGTATCTCCAATTTTTGTTTTAACGAATAAGGTATCGTTGACCATAATTTTTTTTCTTTCACTGTTGTGTGTTCAAGATAAAAAAAAAAGATCAACAACTTCCAATCGGTAAACTTTGAAAGAAAAATCATATCATAATAAAAATAATGATGAGGAATGCTGTCAGCAAATCATCTAAAGCCATTGAATTCCTTTCAAACCAAAGCCATGCACCAACTAATTAATTACCCTTTAATACAACTCCATTTTGTTTACAAAAACATGAAATGAAAATTGTTAGTTAGTTTAACTTAAAAAAATGCTTCAAGTCACCAACGTTTTTATGACTCAAAGTAACATCATAATACTCTTCATTTTTTCTAGTCCTTGAAAAACATCTTCACTAAATAAAGACATAGTGAAAATAAAAATGTTTCGTTTATGCTTTGCATCCATTATTTTGATTGCATAAAAAGTTATTTAGTTAATAATTCCCCTTCAAATTGAATCCAACCTTACAAATAAACAAAATGTTTTTGTTCTTTCCACTTTTTTGTAATTTAATCATCTTGAAAAAATTATTTTAAACTTGATATAAGAATTGCCATCAGCAGATATTCCAGTAGTTTTTAGTCATGAAACAATCTAAAGCTTATTCATCTCGAACAAAACCAATCTTTAGTTACTTATAATTCAAAAGACTCCAATTAAATCCCCATTTTCATTGACAACCATACTCCTTCAATTAGTTAAAAGATAACGATAAGTTAGTTACATATGTAATTTTATATCGAGTTTATTGTGAGAGAAAAAATTGTTACAAACAATGTTAAAAGAAACAAACATTTTACTCATCGGCGACGATGTTTATGTTGTTGTTGGTGATGGCAATTCGATTGATAACAATAAACCAACCAAGTAAAACAACGCTTTTATTGTTACAAAAAAGTAGTTAGCTCTAAAGAAGGAAGCTTTTGCTTTAAAGAAAGATTTTTAGAAGCCCTAGAAGAAAAAAAGTAGTTTGATGGCCTAATTAAAAGGATAATTTGGAAAGCATAATTTTTACATATTTTTTATGCTCCAACAAAATAACATGCGTGTAAAATCAAACTTTCACACACAAAAAATTCTCTTACACAGAAGTTTTGCAAAAATTTGAATGATTTTTCAGCCTAAAAATTGTTTGCTTCATTTTTTGTTGAAAACGAATCAGTCAGTCATTTGTTCGATCATTCGTCAGTGAAAGAAGGTCGACGACGTTCTCTTCCGCTCCTGTGTCAAAAATTCGGCGAATCAAATCAAAAGAAAAAAAGAAGAACTCTTCAAAATCCAACTTCATCATCATCATCATGTCGTTTGTTAAGTATGTTTGCTTTCTTCTTTATTGCTTTCATTTGCAAACCTTTTTTCTTTATTCACTTTTGTATTGTTGGATGTTTGAAGTTCACATTAAATCCTTTCATTTTTTAGAAGAAAGAACAAATCAGCACGGAAAGCAAAAAAGGTGGATCTTTCTCAAGAAAAAGCCAAAGAAGTTGGAACAAAAGAAGAAGTTCCTACTTTGAAGAATCGAAAGAAGCGAAGAACTACGGATGAAGAAACAACCAAAACTCAAGACAACACCACCAAAACTGCTGAACATGGTCAAGAAACAATATTTACACGTTTGGTAGATGAAACCTCTAAAGTATTGATCCAATATGACTGGTATCATGGCTTGATCCCACGTGATGAAGTGGCTGATCTCTTGAGTTCTGAAGGTGATTTCCTGGTAAGAAAAACTGATATCAAGGGAAAATCTCGATATGTTGTCTCCGTCATGAACAAAGGAAGGGTTCGTCATATTCTGCTAAACTACAAAGATCAAAAATGGTGGCTGAAAGATATGAAGAGAACCACTCTGAATGCACTCATCGATGAGCACATTGAAACCAAGATCCCAATTCAGGGTGATGGTGCTGTTTTGGTTAAAGCTGTTGTAAGACCTGAATATTATATTCTTCATGAAGTTAGTTTACTTTTCCATTTTTGATTCATATAAGGTTTTACCATATTGTTTTGCTTGTTTAATGCTTCGTTAACCTAATGCTATTCATTTTTAGCACATAGAAGTTGGCAAAAAGCTCGGTGGTGGTGCATTTGGTGATGTTCATATGGGTAAAGTCTTTGACAAAGATCAACATGCAACCGATGTCGCTGTGAAAAAACTCAAAGGTGCAGCATTGAACAAGAAACAACGAGCAGAATTTATGAAAGAAGCAAAACTCATGCGACGTTTCGATGTATGTTTTTCAACTTTATGCTATCGTTCATCTTCTTTATTATCACGTTTTAGCATCCAAACATTGTTCGACTTATTGGTGTCGCTGTGCAAGAAGAACCTATCATGGTAATATTACTCATTTGTATGCCTCTCTTTAATCGTTCTTTATTGCAGATTATTCTCGAACTTGCAGCTAATGGATGCTTAAAGAACAAACTACAAGACAATCCAACATTACCTAAAGAAAAATTAATCGACTATGTCACTGGTGGATGTCGTGGAATGTATTATCTAGCTGCAAGGAAGGTATGTTTTATCCATAATTTTATCCAAATAATTGCTTATTCCTTTTTTAGATTATCCACAGAGGTATGATTTGAACTTTTGCATCATTTTTCGATGACGGTGAAATAACTTCAAGTTTTGTTGCTATGATTGTTTTCCTTCTCATTCATTGTAAGTTATCACTACATACTGTATTGTTGTTTTTCAGATATCGCTGCACGAAACTGCTTACTTGGACCAAATGATGAAGTCAAAATTAGCGATTTTGGTTTAAGCGTCTCTGATCAAAATGTTCTCAAATTGGATAAGCTCAAGAATATGCCTGTTAAATGGTTGGCGCCTGAAGTTTTGAGCAAAGGAGAATTTTCAACGGTATGTTTTCTTTTTATCCTTTTATCGCTTTCTAATCATCACCTTTATAGAAATCTGACGTATGGTCTTTTGGTATCATGATTTGGGAAATTTTCACTTACTGTAAAACTGATCCATTTCCTGGAATGAGCAATGCTGAAGCTAAAGTAAAAGTAAGTTTGCTGCTTTGAATTATCCTTTTTAATTGCTCTTTCTTTTCAGATTTTATCAAAAGAATTACCAATGGCTGCTCCTGAAGGAACTCCAGATGTTATCAAATCTGTAATGGTATTATGCTTTACCCAAGAGACGGAAATTCGACCTGATTTCGAAGGCTTATTCAAAATTCTTTCACCTGGTGAGAAATCTCCACCGCCTCCATTCTTAGTTGAAACTTATTTTACTCTTCCTTGATTCTCATGTGGATGTTAGCTCAATATTTCATCTTTGTATGTATTATTCTTTCCTTTGTAATTTGTATTCACTGAATAAATGATTGTAAAAAAATTTGTTTCTGTGTATTTTTTGTTTGTTTGTTTATAATTACCAAAATCAGATTTAGTGATTATGTTTTTATCAAGCTTTGGCAAACTAGAATCAGTTCTTCGAAGATTAGATGAATGGCTTTGCTCATGTTATTGTATAAAATGGTTAATAATCAAGGTCATCATTTTGTGGTAGTAGCATAGCGTTTGTTGGCATTGCTTTATTAAACCATTCAATCAGACAAGCTTTTAAAGCAAGCAGAGAATCAAATCAATTTCCTTTTATTAATTACAAGGACTTGGATGCCTATCGAGGAAATTTATTTTTGTGGATTCTCCCAGTTCTTTTTTACCCATTTTGGTTTTTGTTTAGTTACAAATGTAAAGCAATTTTTTATAAGCAACATGAAACGTATTTCCCCTCATCGTTGTTTCCTCTTTGGCATACACTTAATGAAGATTCATGTTGTAAGTTAATGACAACAAAATCAAACAACTAACAAATTAATGAAATTTATTAAGTCTCAAGCATTTTGCTTCCTTCGAGAATCCAGTTTATTTAGTGGTTGTGCAACAGGATCATGCAATATGTAAGCTTTTTAGAAGTTACCAAAACTTTTATTTAATCCTTTTTTTCTCTTAGCTTTTGCTGCAATTGTGATGGGGAATGCAGAGTTTGTTGTAAGTTTCCATTCAAACATCACTACAAAAATTTATAATGAGTTATTAAAATTGTTGTTATATTTTTTAAGCATCATTTTCTAAACGGCAACAAACCCATTCAGAAAATCAGTTTAATGAAATGGATAAAGATGGTGATGGTGCTATTACTAAATTGGAATCCCTTGATTATCTTTACCAACATGGTCCTAATACAACAACTACCCTTGAACAAGATTCCAAATGGTTTACTGATATGGATAAAAACAGGGATGGATTGATTGATTGATAAGAAAGAATTTGATAAAACATCTTTAAATTTTTGTGAAAGATTTATAACAACAATAAAGTAGCAACCCTTTTTTGCAAATCAGAAAAGTTTCAATAAAAAAGGTTATTCAAATTTGAAAGACATTTTTCTCTCGACACGCAAAGGTGAGAAAAATGAATGGGCTCGTTTATTGTGCTTCGCTTTCCTCTTCATTTTCATTCATTGCTTCAAGCATTTTTGTTGAACAACGTTCATCTTCTCTTCTTTCATCGGTATTACTTTTCCTTCTTCATTACCTTTGAACATCTTCCAATCATGGCTGCTACTCAACAACCTGAAGCAACAATATCAATGTCGCCTAGACGCTTTGAACAGAATATTCGTGTCTCATCTCTTCACGTATATTCACCTCAATCAAGAATAGCTGAGAACTTGTTTGAAGATGAAGGATCGGTCGCTTACAACAACAAAACTCCTGATAGAATTGCTCGTGCTATGGATGCACTTCATACTCCTGAAAAGCAACGCGGACATCATGAAAATTGGGATAAGATCACATGGGCACCAAAAGTAAACATCTTTTTAACTTTCTCATCTTTTCATTCTAAATCATTTTTCAGAAACCATTCTATCGTCGTCCATTCGAACGTCCAGCTCAACGATCAATTCGTATCGAAGATATTATGGATGCTACTCAAGAAGCTGAAGCAACAATTTCTATGTCACCAAGACGCTTTGAACATAATATTCATGTCTCATCTCTTCAGGAATATTCACCTCAATTAAGAACAGCTGAGAACTTGTTTGAAGATGAAGAATCGGTCGTTTACAACAACAACACTCCTGATAGAATTGTTCGTGCTATGGATGCACTTCATACTCCTGAAAAGCGACGTGAACATCAAGAAAATTGGGATAAGATCACATGGGCACCAAAAGTAAACATCTTTTTAACTTTCTTATCTTTTTTTCATTTTAATCATTTGTTTTTCAGAAACCATACTATCGTCGTCCATTCGAACGTCCTGATCATCCTCCAAAGCCTCTTCGGCTATAACTATGTTCCTGGTGCTTCTGACTGAATATGGTTCATCTTGTGTTCACTCTTTCAATCTATTGTTTCAAGTTATGTTTATGTACTTTTGTCTCTTTAGGCTACTTTAGATTGTTAGCTCTTTTTTTTAATATTATTTTTGTTTAATTGACTGTAACTTTATTTGTTTAAGAAGTAATAAATAATTGACTTTTTTGTTGTTGTACATATGCCTTTGCAAGCATTGGAAGAGGTTTTGAAAGAACAGTCTCCATAATCTTATCGTAATTATGATGGAGGTGGTGCAGAAACTATGTACTAGTTACTCACAAAAGTCGCGATCACTTTTATTGCTTAAAAACATTTTGAGATATGCATTAGAACAATCATGACAAGCAAACATTCATTTCAGCATCTTTCCTGAGTTGTTGCGGTGATTAGTATTAGTAAGAGTGAAAAGCAAATCCAACCGATTTTCTGAACGTTATAAAAGACTCAAACAATTTTGAAAGAATCATTAAAAGCCATTCAGCAATCTCTAATAGTCAAATGAAATCAAGCTGTTAGCCATCCACGAGTTTTCAGCTATGTTTTATTCAGCATTTTTATGTTGTTTTAGTGTTAAAGGTTTTCATCATAAATATTTACCACAAGGCGAAAATCGGAATAAGTAAACAAAATTCAAGGAAGGTAGGACTCTAAGATAGTCTCAAACTCTAAATTTTCATATTACAAATTATGGCAAACATTAACTTTCCCTTCTCTCTTAGTTAGTTAGAAATTTCATTAACTTAGTTTTTTAAGTAACAAGGTATCTATCATAACGACAAAAAAGAAAACAAGAAATACTACAACAAAAAATGATGAAACTTTATTACAAACACACACAAAAAGTACACAAAACAAGCATAAGAAAATACAAAGAGACTAAATGATATCCAGAATAAGCAAAATCTCTTGATGGTTGAATCCATACATTTTTCTTTTCCATATTATTTGTCATACATATTCATCTGGTTTGCCTTCAGGTGCTTTAATGGAAAGAATTCTACCACTTCGAGCTTTGCGTTCAACTTCTTCTTTGTAATCACGATAATGTTGATAAAAATCTTCCCATACCATGGGAAATGAAACCATATAATAATGAAGAAAATCAGTTTGAGATGGAAGGCCATAATTGTAAATATATCGCATGAGTGAATAAACATATAACTCCAGAAGAGTTAAATGCAACATAAGATGACAATAATCCAATTCAAATTGTTTTTGTGACTTCAGAACACGATGATAATCTGGTTGATCTTGAGATGAGATACAAATTTCTAAAAAAGGAACCAATTAATAACGGTCATATAAAGCAAAAAGTAAGAAAATTCACTCCAATCATCATGTAAGGCAATAGTTTTCTTAAAGGCTAGACGCTTTTTTAGAGACTCAATTGAGTAACTTGCATTCTTGATAACTTCATATTCGAGGCAATTTTCTTCTGCTTCTTTTGCAAATTCAACATGATTTCGAAATTGATCATTTGTAATAATGATGGCACCATATTCTCTTGCCATTTTAAGCATATGTAAATCATCTTGTTCGACGTCATCTTCTTCAGGATAATGAACAAGGCCAATGTTTTCAAGAACCTTAAAAAGCAAAAGGATTAACTATCACATAAATAAAGTTAAGTTTAAAACGTACTCGAAGAATATATGAATTTGAGCATCGATCATCAGGTGGCATATTTCTTAAAACAACGCGAACATTCCAATCATGCTTAACAAAGTTCAGAACCAATGGTACCAAAATCAATGGATTCATTCTTCTAAAAAATAAGGCTTACAGTAAGTTAGTTAGTTAGTCAATCAATCAAAAGAATAAACGTACTCATCAACGATCAAAGGATTGTTACTATCAGGAAGTATGTTTCGACCAGCATGCATCATATTGAAACCATCAATCAGAATTAAACGACGAGAGCAACCTTTTGGAATAAATTCTGGCAAGTACACAGGAGAAGCTTCTTCACCTTCTTCTTTTTCAACTTCTTTTTCATCTTCTTTTTTATCTTCTGGTTCAAGTTTTTGACTGACATTTTCATCATCATCTTCGATTTCTTCTTCTTCTTCGTTGTACAGAATTACAAAGGATTCCAGATCATTCCTACTTGCCATAATTGTTAAGGTTAACCTGAAAATGAAGAAAAATTTAAGATAAAGTTACATAAAACGCAATAAAATTGAATACCGATGAATGAAGCTAACGTAAAATGTTTCGACGATGAAGAAAGAAAAAAAGAAGAGAAACTAAAAATGTTGGAAGAGGAGAATGAAAAAAATTTACGGCAAAAAATACGATTTTTCGTTGCTTGATTCAGCGGGAATTTGAAGCTTTCAATCATGCTTCAAAATAAAGAAAGTTTGTGGAAGGGAAAGCTGCTGCTGCTTCGATATTCTTTACTTCTTTTGATTTTCCTATCTTCCAAAAACTTTTGAAGTTTCATGTGTGTAACTTTAAAGGTTATGCTAACATCAAAATAAGGATTAGTTTTGAAGCTGCTAATAGAGTTTGTCTTCATTGTCAAGGAATGACATGAACCAAGTATGATTCACAAATGTATCGTCCTACAGTAGTGTGAAACGCTTTGAAACTTAAAACCAAGCAAAGAAAAGAAATCTATCTAATCAAATCGCTTTATGCAAACAAAATGAAGTAATTTCAAAACAAACATCTCTCTTTAAACTGTATTTATTCAAAAACAAAAATTTTTATATTTCAAAACAAACAAACAAAAAAACGAAACATTTAAACTGAAAGGTAAAACAATAAAAACAAATTTCATTTTCTTGTGTTGAATTAAGACCATGTAGATTCAAGACATTTCACAAGTTCTTTAGAATCAAGTCGATCTTTTTGGTCAGTTTCAAGGCAGCCCTGTAAAAGTGAAGACATTACTAGTGAAAAAAAGGAAAGAGAAAAAGCTTACAAGCATGATAATTCTGTAAACATCGTTTCCAAGAACATCTGCAATTTCAAGAGAAGAGCTTCGATAAGGAAACTGCTTGGCAAGGTAACTAGAACCAATAGTTTTAACAACACGTTCACCAAGATCAGGATTGTAACCAATCGTATTACCAATTTCTATCAAGATTGCTACATGTCTTTTGTCTTCAGAGAAGAGACATTTTGAAGTCGCCACATAATTCATGATGCATCCATAGCTCCAAACATCAACTTTAGCATCATATGGTTCACCGATAAGCACTTCAGGAGCTGTATATTGATACGTTCCAACCTAAAATTTAACAATAAGATCGTAATTTTGAAGAAAACTAAACATACTCTGTCATTTGCTTTGCATAAAGAAGTTTCAATAGAAAGGCCAAAATCACAAATTTTGATTTGATCGCATTTTACTAAGACATTTCTAGGAGTAAGATCACGATGAATGAAACCAGCTTCATGAATTGCAGCCATACCAGATGCAAGTTGATGAGCAATATTCAAAAATACATTTCTGTCGTAAACAGGACTATTACGACCAATCCAAAAATATAATGGTTCTTTCGCTAGCTCCATAATGATCACCAAATCATTGTCCATTTCAAAATGACGTAAATAACGAACAACATTATCATGACGAACAGTTTGAAGCAGCTTTAGTTCCAATCTAGCATATCTATTCATTGGTTGTTTCTTCGCAGCAAACGTTTTAGACTTCGTAACAGAACCAAAGCTACCTAAAAAAATTTTGATGAATTAAAAAGAGATTAAAAATGAATGCTTACCTTCGCCAACAAAGATTTTAAAGTTGGAATTGAAATAACGAATTAAATATTCATTATCCGACATCTTTGAAAAGTTATTCAAGCAACAGCAACGTTGAGCAAAGTATTACTGATAAACGAATTTCGATGAATCAATCGAAGAAGATGAAATTGAAACAAAAATGAAAATGAAGAATGGAGAATGAAAAATTTTGCTTACTTATGGCATTCGTTCACACAACAACATTCACAAAAGCGTGTTCCATCGAAATTTCTCGAATGAATGTTTTTTTTTTCAATTAATTCCAACTAATTTGTTGCTTGATTCAATGTTTTATGATTGTGGCTTATTTTTCCAATAAAATCTTTTTAGCTGCTTCCTTTTAAATACTGCTTTTTGTAGGCTATAAGGCCTACCTCCTTTATGATAAACTAAAAGGTCATCATTTTGGTTGTTAGGTTCATGGTTGAGGAATATCATTGCTTTATGGCGGTTGCAGTTGTTTTTGATGCATAACAATAAAATTGCTTATTTTTGACACTACTTTAATAAACGTTAGCATAATATTATTCCATAAAAGGATATTATTGTTAAACGTTTTTTTTTGCAAACAAAGAGTCATAGTTTCGGTTATCTTTGTTTATTATTTTTTTTGTGTCCATCTTTATAGTCATAGATAGTGAGTTTTGTTTGATAATGGTTTTATGGGATGGATTGGTGATATTATTTATGTTTTGCTATTTCTTTACAAAAAGTTCAAAAACGGATTTTTATGTATCAGGCATGGAAGTTGCAGTATAATCAAAAGCAAATAAACAACTATTTTTTGAGCTTTAATTCAAAGGTTTCTTATTTGTTAGGACTTTATTATAATCATGCAACGTGAATTACAATCAAACAAACAAACAAACAAACAAACAAACAACAAAAATATGAACACTAACTTGGTCATTGCAATTATTGTACCTATTTTACATTGTCCTTTTTTGTAAATTGTTTAAGGATTGAGAACAAAAGATTAAACCATCCAACAATTTTTTTTTATAACCCACGAAGCAAATTAAACTATGGCTTGATAGTTTCTCTTAAACCAATAACGGTGGCAATAAAAAAAATAAATCAAACAAAGCATTGATTCATGTTTACCAATTCACAAAACCTCAAAACTCAAAAGCAACTTTGCCATTCCGTTTTCTTTATTATTATTTTTTGTCAAAATTATGAAACTATAAGTGTTTTGTCCACTTTTTTATCGGCTAAAATTTCTGTTTCTTCTAAACATAACATTTATCTCTCTTTAGATCCTTACTTTTTGGTTGTTTATTTTGCTTCATTTTTTTGGCCGCATTTAATTTTTGTTTCGATTGAATCTTCGAACGATGTGGTTGAAAGCAAATTCTAATTCAAGAAAAATATTAATATTTCCATAAAACTTTTTTTATTATTATTTTCTGATGATTGCGAATCGATATTTTATTGATCTCATTCTTGTTGATTTTGCCAGATTTTGTTTTTTCCTTTAGCTCATAGCATTTTGTTTGTTTGTTTGTTAGGTATTCTCAGAGGCTCACCACTATCACCCTTGAATTTTATCTTCTTTTTTATTGGCAAAACAAAAATAAATTTTATTTTTACTTCCATTCTTACTCTCATTTGCCATCTTTATCATTTTTCTGTACCATCAGATTTTTTTCTTATTTATAATTATGAGACCTCGACGATTAATTCCGATTATAAAAATAATTTTTAGAAAATAATATAGAATTTTTTTTGTTTCTTTTATTTTTTTTTGTGGAGATGGACAATCTTTTATTTTTTTTTTGCTGACGAAAAACTTTTCACAATTATGAAAACTAAATAATTCTTAACGCGAATAGGTACATTGTTTGGTGAGGTTCAATTATAAAAAATATATATCTGAATTTCTTTCTTTAGTTTTTTGCAATTTTTTTAGTTAGCAAGCTTATTAAATCTTTTAATTTTTAAAAATCCAAATTTGATTGTATTCGTAGCATTTTTAGGTTATCATGCCTCTCTTTTCGCTTTACCCAAAAAATCAAAGTTTCATTTGGAAAGTTTTTGACAAAAATTTCATATGAAATCTTCTTTCATAAGATCCTTTCAAAATTACTCTTTCACCTTTCTAAGATACATACATATAAAACCTTTTCCCTTTTTTGGCTTTGTTTTTTATTTTTCTTAACAGTTAATTCATTAGACGAACTTCACAATTTTAATTCAATCTTCTTGAAGCAAAATATTGCACAAGGATAACCAATATTTTTGCTATTGTGCAATCTTGGGTAACTCTTTTTCCCTGTTCGTATATAATTATCGCTTTTTTAATATTTGACTCTTAAACTTTTATTTAATCATGTCATCTTGCAGTTACGAATATTTTGATCCCCTCGCAATGGCTCTTAGATGTCAATTTGAAGCAAGTAATGAAGTTGGAGTATTTTGTAAACTTACAAACACATATTGTCTTGTTGGTTTAGGTTCATCGGACAACTTTTACAAGTAATTTTATTTTATCCTTTTTCCTCCAAAATTCTATGATGAGTTTCTTTTTTAGTATTGTTGAAGGTGAACTTGCTGATGTTATACCCGTTATTCATTGCTCCATTGCTGGCACCCGCATTGTTGGACGCGTCACCGTTGGTAATCGCCATGGTCTTCTCGTTCCCAATGCTACAACCGATCAAGAGCTCCAACATTTAAGAGAAAAGCTACCCACTGAAGTTGCAGTTCGTCGTGTGGATGAACGACTTTCAGCCCTTGGAAATGTTATTGCAACCAATGATTATGTTGCTTTAGTTCATGCAGATATTAGTAAAGAAACCGAACAGGCTTTGAAAGAAGTTTTAAAGGTTGAAGTTTTTCGTGTTTCACTTGGAACACATGCTTTGGTAATACATCTTTCTTTGATTTTATTAAATCAAACTTTTTTTAGGTCGGTTCATATGCTGCCCTTTCATCCCAAGGTTGCCTTGTAGCTGCTAAAACCCCAGTTGAAACTCAAAAAGAAATTGCATCCCTTTTACAAGTCCCTGTAGTTGCTGGAACAATTAATAGAGGTTCAGAATTGATTGGTGCTGGACTTGCTACAAATGATTGGATTGCTTTTACTGGGCTTGATACAACCTCATCTGAACTTTCAGTCGTTGAATCCATCTTTAAATTAGGAAATCGTGTCCCCACAGAAATTTCCAGTGATTTACGTGATTCTCTTATTGAAAGTATGCTCTAGTAAAAGGATATCTCTCATTGTTTTGTTTGTTGTTGCAAAATTTATATTATTTCGTTGAATTTTGTTTGGTTGTTTTTGCTTTTTATTTTTATGGAATTTTTTTATCAACTAATAAATTTATATGAAAAAGCTTACACAAAAATGTTTAGTGAATTTTTATTATCACAAAAAAACTTTTATCACCTCCATCCAATGTAACAAATAACAATGAACTTTACTGCATAAATAAAAGAGAGTTACTCATATGTGTCAGATGCTCAGAAAAGAAAAATAAAGATTTCCTAACTTTCTAAAAGTAAAGTTTATCCAAACTTTTGTGCTTCAGCTTTTGCTAAACACCTCAACGATGATGATTAAGTTTGTTATTATTTTATGAAAAAATTATAAAAGAATTTATGTCACTTCAAAATCGAGTTATTTTTGCTTTGTTTCTTAATTAGAATAAAGATGATCAAGCTTCATGGAATTTCTTTTTTTAATGGAGAATGAGTGAGTTATAACTTTGTTTAGGGAAGGTAAATAATTTAAGCATTTTATTATTTCAAAATCAACAACAAATAAAACAAAGATAGGATATAACAATTTTTAAAGTATTTTTTAACTTTATTTATTTCTTTTCAAGTTGCGCTGTTTTTCTGCACTCACAACAATTAATTCTTCTAAAATTCCTTTACGCTTTCGAACCATATCCATATATTGTCGGGCTTGACTAATGGAATCTCCTTTCACACCAAATTCTTCGATTTCATCTTCAGTTGTTGGTTCCCAAAAAGGGTCATCTTCAATAAGTTGCCAATGAGAAAATTCCATTTGGGCTGAAGCCATTCCGCTGGTTTTTTTCCTTAATTGTTCACAAAATGAAAATGATTCCACAATGGGCATATATGATTCAATTTCAAACAAACCATTCATTTGATTCATATCTTCATTCAACACCTTAAAAGTCCAATGATTAATAAAAACTATGAAAAATAAAGTAAAAAATAAAATTACTTTTGCTCTTCTTTGTGCTAATACACTATGAACTTTTCCTAAAGATTGTGAGCTTGTTTGAACTTTACATTTATACATTGCAGCAACAAGTCGACGAGGGTGTTTATCCAATGCTGCTTTGCATGTGGCTTTCATAGCAGAAATTAGTTGTCCATGGAGTGAAGGATCATTATTTTCTGCTAAACTTTTGCTTTCTATTATTTCTCCATCAACGGGTTCAATTTTCCATTCTTCAACCAAAATACAAACACCTTGAAGTGGTTCTTGACATAATGGCCCAGCTGACATTGCAAGATCAAAACCAGCAACTATAGCTCTATCTAATGGCCAATGGGATTTACTCGTATCTTCTAAAATTATTTTTCTTTATATACATCCTCAAAGTGTGCAATCAATAACTTACTTGCATCCCAAATTGATGAACGATCATATTCCTCAACGCCATTAACTAAAAAATTATGCTTCGCTTTAAAAGGTCCAAAACTCCAAATCCTATCAATCATGTTTCGGATTTGATCTTCCTTTTTCTTTCCCCACACCGTTCCTTTCATTTTTGGTAGAGTTTCTTTACAAACTTCAAAAAGTCCATCATGAAAAGCTTTGAGAGTTTTTTCATCCGCTGTTCTTTCATGGATGGATCTCATTTCTTTATCATGTTTCTGGAAAAATTTTATAACATCATCGTGAAGGGGAATAGCTCGAAGTTTAATTTTCAGGCCAAATTGACGCATAAAACATTCCTAAAATTTTTTGTTGTTAAGAATTTAGCTTTTCTTTCAATAAAATTTAGCTTACTGTAGCATGAAGAGTTGTTAGTTTTGCAAATGAGCAAGAAGGATCAGGGATGATTGTTTCTAAGAAAGGTACAATTGGTTCAGATACTGATATATTCACTAATCCCATATTATTCAAATCCTAAATTTTTTGTTGTTGATAAAAAACAATGTTAGAAAACGGAAGTTAAAACCTGAATGCATTTTTGTAAATGAACTTCGCCTGCAGTAACTAAAGCAAGTTCACCATTTTCTTGTTCAATTACTCGTACAGCCGAATCAAGAATGGCTAATTGCTTGAGTCCTTCTTTCAAATCACTCCAATCTTCTGCAGTTCCCAAAGATTGAATGGAAACTCGAACCAATGGTTCTAAAGAAGCAGCAGAAAAGTTTAATGGTATTAAAACTTTCTGAGAGCATAAAGTTGTTCCAGCAAGCCAATTCGTAAGTTCAATAGCACAAATAGAACCAGCTGGAGCAGCAATTAATGGCACAAGTTCTCGTCCAAGTAAAGCATAAATTTTATCTACTTCAATTGGTTCTGCTTCATCAATTCCGGCAGCATAAAGCTTTACTCCTTCTAAAAAAAATAAGGAAAGTTAAAATAAATAAATAAAAAATTGAGTAAACCCACTCTTGATGGTTCCACTCATAACCCGAACCATAGCTACTTTATGTTCCTCAAATTTCAATAATTTAGCTACAAAAACTAATGCGATATCGGAATCTTTATCACATGCTCGAACAGGGTCAAATAAAACATGTTCTTTTGAAGCTATTATCATTGAAGCTCGCTTTTCATCTTCAAAAGCAATTTTGGCTGATTTGCCTTTTAATGTTGCTTTCAATACAGCTTTTGTTAAGGACATCCAATTCCTCATAAATTCATCGAAAGCTTCATCCAATCTTTTTGATGTCAATGAGGGAATTCCAAGTTTACCAGCGAGAATTTTAAGTTTATTCAAATCTTTATCAAGCAATCCAGCCTTTAGCACTTCCCAAACAGGTTGAAGCACTAATTGTTCGAAAAGGGATTTCTTTCCTTTTGCTTCAGCATCAGGCTTAATTTTGCCTCCAGCCATATAAGAATCAGAATATAAAGCTTCTACGAGTTCTTTTTTATTATTTTCCATTCCAAGTTTTGGTGCCCAAATATTTGCAAAATCATCTAACGAAAATGCAAATCCATGCACAGCTGAAGCAAACAAAACATTTCCTTTTATTGGATCAAAATGTAATCGAGCTTCAGTAGCCACCATTTTTTCCATATCTTCTTGTTCATTTTCAAAAAAAGTTCCGGTAATAATTTGAGATAAACATGAATTTACATGTTCAATAAGCCTTTGAATATGCTTATATGCTTCTGATTCGGTCATTTTCAATTCAAACACAAGACGATCAAGTTTGTTGAGAACCAAAACAATATCAAGTTGGGATGAAAATGATTGACGAAGGAGTGATTCAGTTTGGGAACAAACTCCTTCCACAACATCAACTACAAGAATTGCAATATCTGCGAGGTTTACAGCTGAATTAACTTCTGAACCAAAATCCACATGACCGGGAGAATCAATTAGATTAATTAAGAATGGTTCGTGATAAAGTGATACAGCGGAGGATTTCATTGTAATACCTCGAGTTTGTTCATCTTCTCGACTATCCATATATCTCAATTTTCCAGCAAATCGGGCTAAAAATGTATGAAAATAAATACTGGAAGAAATTTAGAACAAAATAATGGGATAAAAGCCTTATAAATTAACACGTTTCTAGAATCCATTGAATTAAACGCTTTGAATAACGTGAGTAAGACTTCATTCATTTAGTAAAGATAACTCACCAGAAATAATGCCATTTGAAGAAATTAAGCTATCCGCTAGCGTTGTTTTACCATGATCTACGTGGGCAACAATACATACATTTCTTATATTATTAGAGTCAATCTAAAAAATCAAATCCATTTATTTCGAAATACTTATGAAGAAAGAAATTTTTTCTCGTTACCTCTGCAAAAGCTTTACTAAGTTTATGATCGGTATCTGATTGCATTTTGGAGCTATTATCATTGCTAAAAAAAGTACTAATAGCCTTCATTAAATAGTAAAATTTTTTTGTAGCAAAAAAGGAAATCTCGGAATCGTGAACGAAGCAAAAATATTTTAGTAAAAATTTTTTTCTTTCAATGGTTTTTCCCCAATGTCTCCCATAAATAAAAGTAAGTCATGCTTAGCCAAAAAATGGAGGGAATTATAAAAATAGTTTCTTTTTTTGCTTTTTCTATTGATTTTGTCGATTTTCATCTTCCTTCCTAATTCTTGAATGAAGGTCATTCATTCATCATAAATTCGGAAAAGAAAAAAAAGATAGATAACGAAGTAAATAAACTCTTTCTTTCTCTGACTTTTTTGCATTGATCTCATTTTTTGATACTTATTCGAGTGACTCCAATCAAAATAATTTATTATTCAGCTTAAATTATTAAAAAAAGAAATATATATATAAAAATAATAAATTATGATTAATTCTTTATTTATTGTTAACACTTCTTGGTAAGCAAGAACCTATTTTAAATTTAAATTAAATGAGCGGTGTACTAAATAACTAACGTAAACTTTTTTGCAGTGATATTTTGCTTGAAAAGCATTATAAATCAGTAATACATCGATCAATATGTGATTATTTTTTTGAAATTCAAAAAAAGGTTGATAATCCTGAAGATGTTTTACCCGTGATTCAATCACCTCATCATTATTTAATTAATATTTATCATAATGGTTTGTATTTGATTGCTGTTACGATTACTGAAAGTAAGTAAAACCAGAAACTCGCAATATCGAAAAAAAATAAAATAAAGGGAAGCCAGTATCGCTTGCTTTTTCTACAAAGTTTTGTTTCCATTGAATACCAAATTTTTTTAGCTCCACCATTAATGGTTATTGAAATCCTTCATCGAATTGTTCAAACATTTATTGAATATTTTGGTGAATGTTCTGATGGAACAATAAAAGAAAATCTTGTTATCGTTTTTGAAGTTAGTCCCTTTTCTTCAACATTTTTTAAAGCCTGACCCATTCTAACTTCATTTTTTGCAGATTCTCGATGAAGTCCTTGATAATGGTTTCCCTTTAACTATGGAACTTAATGTTTTACAAGATTTAATAAAGCCACCAAATTTTTTGCGATCCATTCGAAATCAAGTCACCGGAGAAACAAATCATTCAGAAGTTTTACCCACTGGACAACTTTCTAATGTTCCATGGCGTCGAGCTGGAGTAAAATATACTAATAATGATGTATATTTTGATGTGATTGAAGAAATTGATGCAATTATTGATAAACAAGGTGCAACGGTATCCGCTGAAATTCAAGGATATGTAAGTAGGCTGGCTTACAGAACCTCAAACATTTTTAGCGTTAAAAAATTATTTTAAAAGAAAAATTTATTAGTTTTGGGTTTTCAGATAAACTGTTGTTGTAAGCTTTCGGGAATGCCTGATTTAACGATGAATCTTATGAATCCTCGAATTTTGGATGATGTTTCATTTCATCCATGTGTGCGATTTAGAAAATGGGAGGTACTTAACTATCCCTTCTTTTTTTGCCCCCATTAAATTTATATATTCCAGAATGAACGAGTTTTATCTTTTGTTCCACCAGATGGAAATTTTCGCTTACTTTCATATCATATTGGATCTCAGAGGTATATATTTATTTTGAATTTTTGAGTTCTCGGAGTTTAATTACTTCGTTTTTAGCATGGTTGCAATTCCCATTTATGTGCGACATAATATTGTTATGAAAAATGGTAGCAGTGGCCGAATGGAACTTACCGTCGGACCCAAACAATCCATGGGAAAAATGGTAAGAAGCTTCCCGTTACTTTTTTTTTAAATTTTTCATGAAAATTTTCGGCTCTCAAAGAAAACACAAAAAATGCAACATTCAGATATCATTTTTTTTGCGTTTGCGCGCTTTTTTAGTTCCATGTTTTTTTCGATTTTTCCAAATCTTGTTTATTGCATTTTTGAACCTTTGTTTGTTGCTTCTTGAAAATCCAAGAAAAAACTCTCAAATTGCAGCTTTTTTTGGAACCCTTTTTTGAACACTTTTTTCTCTGCATAATTTTTTTTGTTGCAAAAAACATAAAACAAATATTTACACGGAACTAAAAAAACATAAATTTTTTTGATACATGAATTTTGCAATTTGCAAACTTTTTTTTTCGTCTTTATTTTCTTCCCATTGGATTTATTTATTTTATATTTCTAAACTACAAACAATAACTTTTTTTTCCTTTCTTTTCGCCTTCAATTTTTAGCTTCCTTTTTTTAGCTTGAAGAAGTGATTGTTGAAATGAATATGCCAAAACCCGTGCAAAATTGTAATTTAATTGCATCACAAGGAAAATATTCATTTGAACCCACAACAAAATTACTTCAATGGAATATTGGTAAAATAGAATTGGGTAAACCTCCAACCATTAAGGGAACTATGTCCATTACTGGCAATGCTGATTTGGAATCTCCACCAATTAATGTTAAATTTCGAATTAATCAACTTGCTGTTTCTGGGCTTAAAGTCAATCGATTGGATGTTTCTGAATCCCTTCGTTGCTTTAAAGGTGTTAAATATGTTACAAAAGCAGGAAAATTTCAAGTTCGAACATGAAACTCAAAAAAATAATGAAAAAGAAATTTTGAAAGGTTTTGAGAATTTTTTGTATTTTTTATTTAAAATTTGAGATTTTTTTGCTACTTTTTACGTTTCAAATTTTTTGTGTGGATATTTTTCTGATTATCTTCCATCTCTTTTTATTATTTATTTCGTTTTTATTTCTAAATAAATTATGTTATGATACTGCTGCTGTTAATTATAAATTTAAAAAAACGAATATTTAAAATTTAATTAATTTATTATTAACCGCGGGTTTTATTTTTCATAGCATTATTATATTAAAACAACAACATAAGATTAAAAAATTAAATGTAAAAAGATACATGAATACAAAAATTATATATAAAGAATATTAACTAATAATAATTCCCCGTAAAAAATAAACAAGTCGCTCCGTAATATACGTAAATAATAAATGTAAGATAAAGATCGATAAATGAATTTAAAAACAAAAAACACAATAAACCGAGGTTGCTTTTGTTGAGAATTATTAATTTAAGAAAAAAAAATGATTTATAAAAAGGTAGCTTTTAGAAAACATAAAGTAAAACAAAGCTTTTTTTGAAACGAGGACGCTTTAAAAAGTTTTACCAAATTATTTTTTAAAAAAGCAGACGATTAATGGAAATTAAAATTAACACGGTTTTACTAAAAAAAATTATACACATAAATAAATGAAAAAATTACAAGTATTCTGGGAGAGGTAATATTTTTAGTGATAAAAAAGAAAACAAATAACAATTATGCATAAAATAATAACAAACAAAAAAATTTTTTCTTCTAAAAACCGCGTTTAGATTAAAAAAAAAGCAAAATGAAACCTGCAGTGTGTAAAAAAAATTAATAACAAAATAACATAAACTTTTTTTTGTATGACAAATTTTTTTAATAAATGATTGATTGATTAAATAAAATTTAATTTTTTTTTCTTGAGAATTCAAATATATGGATATATTCTTTTATTTTTTATAAAAAAAAGAGATGAGTATCGTCGGAGAAGATAAAGAAGAAAAAGTGGTTTTAAAAAGAAAAATTTACAAGCGACAGTTTTTTTGATGGTTTAATTAATTTTGGGGAAAAAATAAAGGATAAAAAATTACTTATGCTTGGTTTGGATAAAATTATTGCCACAAAAAAATGGCTAAAAATTCAATTCCAATTTAAAGTTTAATCGCGGATTAAATAAATTTGATTTTCAACAAAGTTCCCAAAATTCCAAGCAAGCATAAAGAAAATTTAAATACGTAAAATAAGTTTTTTCACAGAAAAATAAAGAAAAAAATTGGTGGAAATAAGCTGAATAATAATAAAAGTAATAATATTTTTTTGTTGTAATGGATGGCGCTAAGAAATTTTTTAGATTAATTTTTTTTGATATTGATGCGTTTTAAATAAAAAATTTTAAAAAAGAGAGGCTTATTTACAATCAAACTTAAAGAAGAAAAGAGACATAACCGAGATGATAGATTTTTTGTTGTTGATTTTTATGCTGATGGATCAGCTGGAGCTTCATCACTTAATAATTCTTGCCTGGCTTCATCCCTGTTCGTTGATGTTGTTGGATGAAGTGAAATTGATGCACTTCGTTGCTGATTATTATTTGTGGTGGCATTGCCTCCTCCTCCTGGATGTGGAGTTCTTGAATTTGTTGCAGCTGTCGTCGTCGTTGAGACACTTAATGGTTGAGTAACAGATGAATTATTGATAATTCGTTTTTGCTCAGGTTGGGGATTTCTGGGAGGATTATGTTGTTGAGAGCCTGCAGCTATTGTTTTTACACCTGTTGCTGATGGCGGAGCAGCCTTATTACCAGGAGCAGTCATGGTTGTTGCTGCTACTGCAGATTTGGGTTTTGGAGTTGTTGTTTCATCAATAATTATTTTTCTTTGTTCCATTGTTGGTGGAGGCTTTTTTCCTTCTACCATCATCGCTGCCGCCGCTTTTGATGTAGTTGGTGGAGTTCCATTAGGTCCTTCTCCACCATTATTTGTTGTAGGACCACCATTTCCTGTGGTGGCATTTATGGTAGCTTGATCAACAGCTAATTGTAAAAACTTTTGATGAACTTCCATATCATTTATTAATTGACCAAAAACTTCTTTATATTTTGGATTCATTAAATAAAATGGTGAAACCAATGACCAACATGTGGTGACAAGAGCCACCACTCGAGCTTCAATCAATCGAACATCCACACTTGGTGCAGCCATGGATTGTAAGAGATCATCAAAACGAGGCACCACTCGAGCTGTAGCTTGACAAATTACATCATTAAGTTGGGGTGAAATGGAATTCAATGGGATTTTAGCTAATTTGTCCGTTAAAGTGTGGCAAAGTTTGAGGACTGCTACACAATGTTCAAGAATTCCCGACACATCATAAACCCATTGATTTGAATTTAATGCATTAGCTGAAAAAATAAAATAAATTAAAGTTAATGAAATTATTTATAAAAAAAGGCCGGGATTAAATCAAATTTTTTAAATTTAATAAATTAATTTATTTTATGGCGATTGTCTTAATCTTTCTTATGGAATGACAGTAAGCGAATGAAATTGTCTGCGTGATAATTATAAATATGCATGCCAAAGAGCCAACTACAAGGGAATTTTGGACTTTATTTTTTAAGCACAAATTTTTACAAATTTAAAAAATAAAAAAATCATAAATGTTTAGTTATAAATTAGCAACAAAAAATTTGCTTCTTTTAGCAATTTATTTTGTAAAATTTTGGCAAAAAAGTCTGTAAATTTCTTTATTCTCAAATTCTAAACATCATTGCCTTATTTTTATTCAATCACCATCTTACGGTAAAAATTATATCTTATTTTATTCGTTTCTTTGTACAAATCTTCAAAAGCTATAGTTTACTGTAAAAAAAGCTAACTACATTTTTTTCCTATTCAAAAACAAAAACCTTTTTGCAAAAAGGCTTAAAAAACAAAACAAAAATTAAAAATAAGTCACCATTTTTGGTCTTCTAATAAAGTAAAAAAAGTATTATCAGTCATCATTTACAGTATTCATAAAAAAAATTTTTTTTCGAAGAGTAAACAAACAAAAAATAATAATAAAGAAAGTATAAATGTGTGCCCTTTTTCTTTTTTCTTTCTTTCTTTCATTTTTTTTTTGTTATTGCCGTTCCGGTAAAAAAAAAAGAGCAGAAAAAAGGAATCTTTCCTTTATTTTTCTTTTATTTTTTTTGCTTTGTTTAAAAGGTTAAGAAAAAATAGAAAAGTTAGTTGCAAAGAAGAAAAAACCACGAAGCATTAATGAAAAAATAAATGTTGCGGGTTGCTGCTGCACTATTCCCAAAAGTATTCCTTGCTTTTTATTTTTTTTAGCACAGAAAAAAACACCGACAGTATTCTTACTTTTTTTTATATTAAAAGTTGCGCATTGCCCCCACAAAAAATATGTAGCAACTAAGGAGATAAAAACGACTGCTTTTTTGTAGCTCTGCGGTGTCGCCGATGAAAAATGAAAATGTTAAAACAAAGTCTAGTCTGCTGAACTTTTAAAGAGATTGTTTGAAACAGAATTTAATGCAAAGAAAATGAGCGGGAAAATACAAAGTGGAAAATTGCAAAATCAACATGGATTTTAATTTTAACAAATTAAAATTATCATTTTTATCTTGTTGCAATAAATTTTTGCTTTACTTTACTTTCTTAACCTATTGAGACTAAAGAAGCTAATAAAGTGTAAAAAATAAAGTTTGTAACAAATAATTTTAAACGTTTACCGACCAAAATGGAAAGATTTTTCGATAGCTTTTTTGGAAGAGTCTTTTCTCAAAAAAAAATTGGGAAGTTGTAAGTTTTTTGGCAAAAAATTAATCAAAGTAAAGTCCATCGAGCCGAAAACGAAAAAAGAGGTTAATTCAAAAGCAACCGATCAAAGTTTTTTGGATAAAAAAAAAACACTGCGCAAGAATAAAAAGTTGTTGTTTTTTTATGACTTTTTTATAGGCTTTCAAAAATTACTAGTTAAAAACTATCGAGGACAATCATAAAATTATTTTTCTGTTTTAATTACCTCCAAAATCTATCAAACAAATGAGTTTTAAACACAAAACAAACTTACAAATATGTGGAGAAAGTTGAATAATATCATCCACATTATCATGACGTAACTTTGAAAATCTTAGCGATTGATCCACAAGTAACCGATTATATTCATATTTCCTTCGACACATAATAATTAAAATTATTAATGATACAATAAATACTGCTCCTAATACTATAATAGCCAAATAAACAACAAAATCCATTTTTCGGCCAAAATTTATTTTGATTTAATATTTATTAATAATATTTCTTGCCAATGTTTTATTGAATATCGCATTTCATAAAACCATCAAAATCTTTATAAAAATTTGAGGTTTTTAAAGGATTTTGTTGGTACTGTTTGAAAATATAAATTATTAGCAGCCAATAAAAAAAATAGTAATTAAAGCACACGAAACAAAATAAAGTTGATTTTTTTTTCTTCAGCTGCGTTTGAGTTGCTTCCTGTGTTCCTCCCAGAAAATATTTGGAAGAAAAAGAAAAAGTGGCTGAGAGTGAAGTTGAACAAAAAACAGAAGAGAAAAAAAAATCGAATGTCTTCTTCTTTTTCTTCTTCTGTTTGTTGTTGCGTTGTCGTCGTCAATGTTTGGTCGGACGACGGTCGTCTTCGATTGAGATAGGATAGTTGTGTTCCTCTTTTTTTTTCTGCGTAGGGTTATTGCTTTTTTATTTTGCTTTGGGTTTTTTTTGCCACAGCTGTCGTCGTTCAACTACCAAAAAAAAAAATGCCCACTCCCTATAAAAAAAAGATGATAGAGTAAAAAAGTAAAAAAACAGAATAGCAACAAAAAAAAAACGAGTTTTTAAACCTAAAAGTTTTTTTTATGTTCGCGTTGCTTGAGTTTCAATACACGCAAAAAGGCGTATGTATTCACAAAAAAAAATCGTAGAGGGAAAATATATTTCGAAATGCAAAAAAAAAAGAACATACTCGCGCAAGAATCATCATCAACAAAGGTCAAATAATATGTACATACATATGAGGAAATAAATAATACATGATTCAAAAAAATTACAAAAATCAGGAAAGAAAGAAAAAGTTATGAATGATTCGAAAAAAAAAGCAAATTATGTGTTCATAAAATACAACCAACATTATCGGGTGCTTTTTTGCTAACGAATATCCTTTGTCAATTATTTGTAAGTGTTTTACAAAAGAATATTTTTGGCATCAAAAAATCATGAAAAATTATGTTTTTAAACCATAAATAATTCTTTTGGTTGAGCTTCATTTAAACCCCGCTTTAGCTGCCCCCATGAATAATATCCATTTTTCTGGTATTTTCTATTTTATCTTTCTCATCCCCTCCTGAAACCCCACAAAAACATAAACCCAAATAAGCCTCATCGCTTTTTTACATGCGCATTTTACGGTAAACAAAACAAAAAACTAAACTAAAATACTTTTTACATTTTGATTATTATCAATTTTTTTTTATTTTATCTTCAGCAAAAATAAAAAATGGAAGGAAAAAATAATTTTTTGTCAGAGAGCATTCATTTCATGACCTCAAGTATGTAGGTATATGTGTGTATGTTTGAAGAAAAAAATCTCTCAGGGATGGAAGAAATGAAAAAAAAAGCATGGTCAAGAAAAAGGCCAATAACGTCAATGGGGAAAAAAATTAGAAGAAAGAAAAAACTAAGAGAAAGAGGGGTGGAAAAAAAGTAAAAAAAAAAAAGCAAAGCAAGGAAGAGAAAGGAAGGGTAAAGGTTAATTTTTGATGACAAAAAAAAAACAGAAGAAACAAACAATGGGAAAATAAAATAAAAATAAAATTAAAACCAAAGCAAAGCAGCTAATGAAGAAGAAGAAAAAAAAAAGTGAGAGAGGACCTCCAACAGCAAACAGCAGAAAGGAACAGTAGCAGCATACATAAACACGCACATACACACACTACTCACGGAAAAGCAAACGCAAGCAAAAAAAAGCATTAAAAAAATCGCTTCTTTATTTATTTTTTGAACGGCAGGGAAGAATTAAAAATAGCGTGTAAAAAAAGTGAGGTAATCATCATCGTTATTTTTTTTTTTTTGAGAAGTGAAGAAGGGTTTTTGAACTGTTAAAATAAAAAAGACATGGAAAGAAGAAAATAAATAAAAACAAAGGCATTAAAAGTTTAAAAATAAGAAAAAATCAGTGATGATGGTAGTAGTACGGGTAACACGCTCGCCACCAACAGGTACATAAAAACAAAAACAAACATATTTTGTATAGGATTAAGACGTTTCTCCCAAAAGTTTCAAAAATTAATTGGAGGTTTAAATATGGTTTAAAAAGGTCACAATTAAAAGCAATAATTTAAAGTAAAGCAAGAAAGTCTTTGAATACAGAAACAACTCAAACCGCAGTCTCAAAAATATTTTTCGACTATTGCTTCGTTATCTATTAAAAAATGTTTGTAGTTTCAACAAATTTGCAGCTTTGGATGCGAAATTGATAAATGGCATTTGTAAATTAATAGTTTTAATATAAAGTTAAATCTACGCAATTATTTTTTTTATAAACATAAGAATATAATAATTACAGCTATATAAAAAGGCATAAAATTTACCCAAAAAAGCAGATGCAATATTTTTGCTTTAATTTTTTATGCAAAAATTATTATATAAATAAAACAATCAAAAATGTTAAGGACCCGCCACGTAGTCAAATTGAAACAATTAAATAAATTCCAAGCCTATCATAATCGAAAATAATCTTACCTAAAATCAAATGGCAAAACAAGCCAAAGACAAAAGAAAAATGAAGAAGAAGAATCCCAAAATAATAAAACCACCATCACTCCGTCTTCCATCCTTCATTCTGGAAACACCAAAGCAATCATTTTTTTTTGAACTTGTTGTTATTGGGAGAAAAAAATTATTTTGGGAAAGAAAAAGACGGAAGAAGAAAAAAACACATACATCTTAGATTCTCTTTTTTTTAATGGCCGCGCGAAAAATAAAAGCAAAGCAACAGCAAGCAGCTGAAAAAAAAAAACAACACAACCGTCGTTGATGAGAAATTTATTTTCTTTTCTTCTTCTTCTTTTGGTTGAAATAGAAAAAAAGTAAGTATAAAAAATACCGATAGAAAAAAAGAGAAAGTGTTTGTTGTTAGTTTGAAAAAAAAGAAAGAGTCGCCGAGAATCATTCGTTATTTTTCTTTCTCTTTTTTTGATGGGTGTTGGTGTTGGTGCTGCGCGAAAAAAGTGTCAGGAATAAAAAATGAAGGAAAAAAGGCCAACGCAAAACATTCTGTTTTTTTATTTATTTTTGAAGAAGAAGAAAAAAAGAAAGAAAGAATGTGCATTGGAAAAAAAATAAAGAAAAATGAAAAAAAGGAAGGGTGCGCGACCTTGAAACATTTTTTCTTTTTCAATCTCCATCGCTGAAGCAGCGTCGGTCGATGATGGTTGGTTAAGTTCAAGTACGTGTGTGTATGTGATATTTGAGTTGTTTATTCTTGGGCATGGACGCACAAAAATAAAAAACCCGAAGAAAAAAAAAATGCTCTTTGGCTGCGTTAGTTTTTTTTTTGTTATTGAGCGTTTTTTTCTTTTTTCTTTTGTAAAATATAGAAGGCAAGCAAACGAGAGGCTCTGCTACTCGCTCGAATGAAAGACATTTTTCTCTTTTTGTGCTGGGTCCAAAAAAGCTCTCTTTCTCTCCCACTGCCTTCCGTTTTTTTGTGGTTAGGCCTTTAAAAAATGCTGGGCTGAATTGGTGGTGGAAGAAAAAAAGAAGAAGTTGTTGTTGATTTTTTTATTTGAGAAAGAAGGAAAAGGTTTTTTTCCAAGCAAACAAGTGAGTAAGAAAGAAAAAAACACATTGCTGCGCAGCCAAGGCAAGGCCACTCTTTTACAAGAAGCAAAAAATGAAGAGGAGCGAGTTGAGACGCACGCCACAGTAAACATAGCATCGACTGATACTACTCCACTCATGCTTAGTTGGACAAAAAAGAAAATGAAGATGGGGATGTGTTTGTCCATGAGGCAAAAAAAGGAGAGAAAAAAAATCGTTCAGGGTTGTTTTTTTATTTTTTGCTTTGCTCGTTTTTTCTTTCTTTCTGTGTCCCCATAGCCTTCGAGTTTAAAACAAACTTATTTTTGTTTTGACACACACAATAAAAAATTGATAGCAAAAAAAAATAAGTGGAGGTTGTTTGTCGGTCAGAGCAATAGAGAGGCAGGCAGTGTTTGTCGGTGTAAAACTCAAAAGCAGAGTGAGTTTCTGTTTAATGGATAAAAATTTTCACCAACCCTGAAAGAAACATATTTTTGTGCGTCCAATAAAAATCGTTGAACTTGAGCGAGTTTGCTTTTCTTGTTTCTGTCCCGTGGCAAAAATTTTCATCCTTCACGACCGACGCACATTTATTTGTTTTCCATTTTTCAATTCTCTCGAAATTTTTGTTTAAAACCAACGTTTTTTGGGACCTCGCAGTTGGCTCTTTTTCTCTTCTCATCAGCATCAGTCGTCAGGCAACAACGAGAAAGCATTGACTATTTTTCTGTTCTGTCCTCTCTGTCTCTCACTCTCTATAATTTTTTTCACCAACTAAACGAAAACCAAAACACTTTTCTTCTTCTTCTAACTCCACCCTTTGTGGCCCTTATTACATACTTCTTGCTTGCCTCTGTTTCTCTGCTTCGTTGTTATTTTTGCGTTGCATTGCAATCATTTCTCTCTTTCACTCTCTTTTCCCCCTCAAAACATTGAAGCCTTTTTTTTCTTCCTCGTCGCTGTGGTGTCCGAGAGTCTATATTTTATTTTATTTTTATTTTTTTTCACGTAAAAATACATTTTATTTTCAATTTAGTTTTAGCTCTTTTATTTTATTTTAAAAAGTTTTATACAATTTTATTTTAGCCTTACTCTTTTTTATTTTCAAGACCAATGAAGAAAATTCATTAAACTAAAATAATCACGTTTTCCCTTCCTTCATTTTTCTTTTCCTTGGATTTTGTTTTGTATGAAAAACAATAAATAATATTGTTTTCGCGTTTTGGAAAAACTAAAAAATGGAAACGTGAAATGTCAAAAGAAAAAAAAGTTTTATTTTTCTCATATTTTTTTGTTGTTGGTTGTTTTGATCGTTAAAAATGTAATTTGAAGAAGAAAACGAAGGAAGGGCAAAGGTAAAAGAAGAAAAAACGTGGTGTCACTAAACAAAAAAATAATGGTCCGGCAGTCAAAAAAAATTTTTATTAATCCAAAAACAAATTTTTGTTTCCGTGCAAATAATCGCAAACTTTTTTGGGAGAAAATTATTTGGAAATCTTTTTTGAGAAAGAAGGAAGCTAAGGATTTTTTGGGCAGGCAGAAATGTTAATGGAATAATTAATAGATTTATTTTTAGTTTTTTTAGTTGTTTTTTTTTATTGAAAATTTGGAAGTTTTTTTCTCATTCGATTTTTTTGGGTCGCTTAAAAAACTTTTGGAATATTTGTCAAATCTATTGATTATTCTTTGAAAACGTCTTCAATTTTAATTGCGACGAAAATTTACATCCTTGAGATATTTTTACGATTTGTATTTATCCTATTATGATTCATTCGATATGTTTTAGAACTTTCAATGAAAGCTTCACTGTAATTTGTAATTGTTTTTTTTTGTTATGTAATTTTATGTTTGCTATGTCTCTTTTGAGTTTTGTAATTGCATGCATGTAGTAGGTTGAATGGCAATGAAAACACATTTGAAGCCTTACGAGAAAAAAAAATATAGGGTAAAATCGTTGCTTTGAAATTAATGTCTCGATTGGTTGGTAGATGGTGGAAACCTTTAAAAAGATAAATTGTTTGGATTTTTAGGGTTTCTTCAAAATCCCTCGTATTCTTCTCTCATTAGAAATTGGATGAAAATTATTTACGACTGGCCCAAATTATTTTTTTATAAAGTTTAAAAAGTAAAGCAAAAAATCATTCAAGTTTATTAAAAAAAGACTTTATCGCCTAGGATGATGATGATCTATTATCCCATGCTGTCACGTTAAATTCTCTCCTTCTTCATCTTCATTTTTTCTTGACAATAGTGACAGCCTTTTCAAATCCGATATCAAAAAATAATAAACTAACTTAAAAATAGATTAAAATCAATAAATTATACCAAAAGAAAAATTACTCTTTATTTTCCATTAGTTTTCCTTATTTTTCACATTTTTCTTTTCAATAAAAACATGGTATCTTTTATTTTTCGTTACTTCCATTTCCGTTTTTTTATATTCCATTTTTACGTGAATCATTTGACTCACGTTCGTCCTTTTTTATTTTGCGGTCTCCAATGTTTTTTATTACTCATTTTTTCCTTCTTATTTCTTTCTCTTTTCAGAAAATGAAAGCCAAAGATTTTTTTATTTTATTTTATTCATGACACACATATTATTCTCTCCTATTTGAGTTTCTATGTGAGTGTTTTTGTGTTGACGTGAAAGAAGCCTTTTTTATTTTTTTAATGCTTTCACGTGGCTTAAAAAAGGAGACATTAAATTTCTTAAGATTCATTTATTTATTTTTTTTTTATTTGTAATTGACACTTACAAATTTTTTAGTTGGTTGACTTCTTCCTTTCTTGGATTAAAGTAGGAATTAATTTTTATGATGCTCTAGCATTTTCGTGAATTATAACATTTTTAAATATTTCATTATGACAAGGAAATCTTTTTATTTTAAGTTTAAATAAAGGTTGGAAATCTCATGAAACTAAATATTAAATTTTTTTACGAGGATTTTTTCTCTCCGTAAAAATTTTTGGAAGTCTTGGTCAGTCTGCACTTGCCAACAATATTATTTAGTTTATTTTTATTTATTTTTTGTACCCGAAAACAGAATATTTTTTCTTTCCAAAAAGTCAACAAATTTATTTCCATTTATAATCGACCGTCCTCTTTCCAAGTAAAACCCCATTTTTAGTTGTTGGGTGTAAACAAATTTATCACAAAAAATATTATCTAATTTTTTGTGTTTAATACATATTTTTCTTTTTCTTAAAACTAAAAACACTTTTCTTCATCAATGCTCTGTTTTTTTTCTCTCTTCATTCACTCTTTTTACGGATTAAACTTATTTTTTTATTTTCAACTTTCTTCATTCTTTTCAAAAAGAGAAAAATAAGTAAAAAAATCTTTTTCTTTTATAAAATTGCCTTTTTTGTCTGTGTTTAGTTTTTTTAATGAAAAAAAAGGATTTTTTTTTGCCAATGAAAAATAAAAATATAATGGGGAAGAAGAGTAACTTAAAAAGCGGATCTCTGAACAGTTAAGAAAAAAATAAGAAAAGGCAGCTAAACTAAACTCAAAGTTAATGAAAAACAAAACAAAAAAAACCATTGAGAAGAAAAGGGATGGTTAGATACTTCTCCTCTCATCTCCTCTTACTTTCATCCATTTTTTTAGCTTTCATCAGAGAAGGTTGTTAAACAAAAATGTTTTTCAGGCACTTGCATTTTCTCATATTTTTTCCATTTCCTAAGCTTTTTTTGGTTGGGGTTTTCTTTGCAATTTAAAAAACATAACAAAAAATTGCAATTAATTATTCTTCTTTCCTCCTTCTTCAAAAAAGTTTTTTATATTTATTTTGTCTTCTGCAATTGCATCCTTGCACCGTGGATATAAAAAAAAAATAATAATAAACTTTACTCTTTGACGCTTTTGAAGAAGTCAGGCACTTCCTTTTGTTTTTTCTTTTGAGGAAAACAACCAAAGTTTAAAGAGTAGCAGCAACAGCTATATCTTCTAACGGGTTGTTTTGACATTTTTGGTTTTTTTCTTTCTTCATGAGATTAACTTCTTGTAGTTAATACCTTTTTTTTCTCTTCATCCTAAATGAGTGAAAGAAAAGTAAACCAGGATTTATGAAAGCTCTTAAAAAAAATTTTCCAGGTTTTCAAGAAAAAGCAAAAATTTGAGAAGTTTTTTTGCTCCTGCGTTTTGTCGATTGCATTAAAACCATTTTTATTTTATTAAAAAGCAAAAATAAAATCGTCTCTTTTTTCATTATAGGAAAAAGCTGTAATGGTATTTTTCTTGTTTGTTTTTATTTTTATTCAAAAATTAAGCTTACTATTTTTGCATTTTTAAAATCTTATTTTCTTTCATTAACTAAAGTACAATTTAATTTTACTTTTTCCCCACCATTTTTGATTCAAAGCTTTGGGTATTTAGAAATTTCTGGCTTTAATAATATAATTTTTTTAAACTTAAATTCCATGAAAAAAAATATTGCTTTACCTGCGTTACTGAGTTTTTAGAGTCTTCTCCACCTTCAGTCAAGTTTGTCAATCTTATGCGATATCTTTTAAAATAATAAAGATGAAAGCCTTGCGTGTTCGTCGTCGAGAATCAAAGATTAAAGTCAATCTTTAAATCTCTATCTTTTTTATTTTTATTTATGAAATCTTTTTCCTTGGCTTTAAGTTAGTTACTCTCTTACTTAAACAAATATGACTGACGCAAAACACATTGCTTTTTTTCTTCTTATATTTTATCTGCTTTTTTAAGTCTCTTTCTTTTTCTCAGCTGCTGTGGATTTAAAAACCAAAAAAATATCTTAAAGGTTTTTGGAGTTTGTAGGGTTTATTTTATAAAAATTTGGTTTTGATTTTTTATTTCTAGAAAAATTGTAATTGCATACATTTCGTTACTAAGCACGCCATTCGTTTGTCTGTCCCTACTTGGACCCAGCAACAACAAGAATACAGTTTTGTGATTTCGCCATTCCTAAAAAAAGAGGAAAACAAAAAAAGAAAATATTGATTTAAAACAATGATCACTTTTTCTTTCTTCTTTTTTTCAGCCCCAATAACCAACAACAAAAAAATTGATTTTTTTGTACAACACCCGAACACTTTTTTCTTTCAAAACGTTGCGGTTGTTGTTGAGTTCACATCGCTTTTTTTATTTCCTTGCCAAATAAAAAAAAATAAAGAGTGTGTAAACTTTTTGGTACTTAAAATTTTTTTTAAGAGTTGTCTTTAAAAAAAGGTTGAGAATATCCTAGAACTTTTGTTCACTCGTACTCGAGCTTTATTTTATAATGGGTTTTTTGATCAGACCTTTTTGAGTTATGATGACTAATGAAAAATTGTAAAATAACGAAGCAGACACGCTTTTTTTACTTAGGGATTGAATTGCTTTTATGATTATTGGTTATATTTGTTTGATAGTGATTTAATATTTTTTTGTGTAAATGAGTCTGTCTAGTCAAAGTTTTAAAAAAAAGTGCTCAATAAGTGTAATTATAGTTTAGTTCACATAAAAATTTTATGGGTGGGGTTTTGCAGTTTGTCTAATATTGATCTTTTTTTAGTAGGCATCATATTTTTTGGAATAAATGAGTGACTTTTTTAAGATAGTCCGCTGTGAGATTATTTGTAAGTAACATTGTTTGCTTTTATGAAAAATTTCATGAATGCTCTTTGTTTAGCTTTTTTGGATTTTAAAATTTTAATCAACAATACTGAGATTTCTCCATTAATACTATTATTTATATTTTTTTCTTTCTATTAATCAAAAACATTATCCTTTTTTACATCCCATCCATTTCCATAAATCCCCCACACTGTTTATTATTTCACTAATTTTTTTCTTCTTCTTCCCTTTCTTTTGTATTTATTTATTTTCTTGTTTGTGCCATAAGAAAAATAAGAAGAAAAAAGGTCATTTGATATTTCTTATTTTTTCTTCTTTATTTTGCCCTCTCTCTCTCTCTCTGTACGTAAAAATACGTATAAAATAGGAATAAGAAATGTAAAAAAAATAAAAGGATAATAAGAACTATGGCTTTCTATGGGTTTCTTTTTAATATGGCAAAAACATTTATGTTTCAATGAAGAAAAAAAAATAAGTGAGAGAGAGATTTGACGTCGTCGCTATTGGCTGTGCATTTAATGAAAGAAAAATAATAAAAATTGTATCCACACTTTGAGTTTTTTATGATGGCGTAATAGGAGGGAAAAGAAAAAAGAAAAAAGTCAGGCAATGCATTTTAGACTTTTTTTTATTAATTTAGTTTTATGAAAAGCATGCGCGCGAAAATTTAGCTTCTTTATTATTTATTTGGGTTTGAGAGACTTATTTTTTTAGGAATTTTCGTTTTTTGTTTTGTAAGTTTCCTTCATTTTTGGTCGCATCATTTCAAAATTAATCTAAAGTCATATCGCATAATTGCTTTTTTTCTCTCTCCTTTATCTTTTTTTTGGCACATATATCTAAAAAAATTATTTACTTTCTTTTTTATCCAATCCAAAAAAAGTAAATATGTCTAAAAATAACTCCTATTTTTATATTAGTTTTTTAAATAACTAAAAAACGGCTTTGACATTCGCCAAAAAATAAAAAATATATGGGAACCTTCTCGATTTATTTTATTTATTTTTTAAATAGCTGCCGCCGCTGCTCCTGCCAAGCCAAAAAAAAGCATTGAAAGTTTGGCTATTTTAAGAAAGAAAAACTGCTGCTACTTATTTGGTTGTGACGTCATCGTTAAAGTAAGCCCCATGTTGAGGCAAATGGAATATAAGCGGTGGTGGCTGGCTACTTAAAGATATTTTTTATTTCATTCTGCGTGAAATACGTGATTGTTTTTAATATAAAATAAACCCTTAAAAAGATATAAGGAGGGTTATAAGCAGAAAAAGCTTGTTTTTTAATTTTCAAGTTAGTTGAGTGTTTCTTGATGTGAAAACGAGTAAGCGAGACAAAAGCTTCAATAAACTTGGTTAATTTCTAGAAAACCAAATTGAAGCTTTTTTATTTTAGTGTGTTTTTGAGCAAAGCTTTTTTTCGAAATATTCGATATGAAAATTATACTTACTTTTATAAATTTCTTTCGTCGGTACAACCTTATTTGTAACTTTTCAGTTGAGACACTCCACAGCAGTTTTTTTTTTTATATAAGTTTTATTAAAGAAATTTTAACGTGTTTTTATAACTAAATTTTAATTTATCTATCCACTAGCAAGTTTACCTCTTTTCTTTCTTCTTTCTCCAAATTATATGAATGTTGTTTTTCTTTCATTCATTCATAATTCTATCTTTTTTTTACTACGCCTTTCCGGTCACATTTTTTTTCTCGCGACGTGTGAACTTTTTACTCTTTTCCTGTTTACGCGTTAACTTTTTTATCGAATTTATTAAATGTGCTTTTTTAAAATATTTTTAAAGTTTTTTTTGAGAAGTTTGAGCAAAACTTTTTTTGTGCGTGGTTGTGAAAAAAAAGAGGTTTGGTTGGGTGAAACCTAATCCTTTATTTATTGCTTGCATTTCCGATAAATTAAAATAAAGAAAAGAACGTTTTTTGAGATAAATTAATTATTCCTCCAAGAAATAGATTATTAAAATTTATATTATTTTGCAACATTTTTTTTTTTTGCGCGGCAAGCCATATTCGTGAACTTACGGAATTTTGATTTTTGAATGTTCTTTCATTTTTTTGAGAAACATGAAAAATGAAAAAAACCTTTATTTCATTTTTATAAATTATAGGTCTCTTGTGTCCTCTACGCCCGGTAATAAGACTGTCACCCACATTTCAACCAAAGCGGTTTTGTTTCCGCAATAAAGAAGAATTAGAAAAAGAATCAAAAATGCTTGATGATTATAAAACTGAAAATATTGAAGCTGATGCAGCTGATGTTGAAAAGCAACAAGAGATGTTGTTAATAAATAAATTACAAGCTCAAGGCAAAAATCCACCTAAACCACAAAGTAGCTTTTTACAAAAGAAACTTCAACAACGGGTTAGTTAAATTACAGAATTTTTGTTACTGAAAGTCTAAACAAGAAAATTTTAATATATTATTTTTATAGAAATTTTTTGATTCCGGTGATTATGCGATGAATCAAGATAAAGAAAAGAAGCATCAACGACCTTCAGCAATTCCAGCGGGATTAGGTGGACCAGGAGCTAAAAAGCCCGCACTGCCCATGAATTTGCAACAACCCACATCGGGTTCCATATCATCCACAAATACCACATCTGGTTCATCTTCATCATCACATACAATTCCAACTCCATCAGCTCCAATTGTACCAATAAATCAAATGCCTCCACCCGTTTCCGCACCACCCACAACCATTACAAATTCTCCGGCTTCGGACGATGACGAAGAAGAACATTTACAAATTCCTCGACCTGATACTGTTCCACAACGGAAGGCATCCATTTTACATCCATCAGCCCATTCAAAATTAAGTCCTCAACCTTTGATTCATCATGAACATAGCGAGGATTTACTTTCATCACCACAAAATTAAAATTAAAATTTAATATTTTTGTTACGAGAAAGATCTTAAACTTTTCTCGCTTGGAGGATAAACGATTTTTTTTCTGATTTTCTCTAAATTAAATTTTAATTTTTTATCTTTTATCTTTGTGCTTGCTTAAAAATAATTTCTTTCGGTCTCTATATATCTCTATCCCTTTCATTTTTTTAAAACTATTTTGTTATGTCAATTTTTTCTTCTAATTCGAAACATACATATTACGTTTTTGTTCTTCATCGTCGTCATTTTGATACCTGTCTTTTTTGCTTTTTTTGGGGGCTTTCTAATATTTCTGTTTTTTAATTTTAACAAAAAAAATAACATTTTTTTAAAAATGCTTGAGGAATTTTTTGATTTTCTTGTGTTTCGGCGAGATTTGGTTTTTAAACCAAAAAAAAATATACAATTCTTTATCAAGTACCAAGAAAATTTACTCAAAATCCTTAAGGTTTTTTTGAATTCTTTCTCTTTTTCGAGCCTCTTAACTTTTACCCTTAGTTTTTAGCATTAAAAAAACTTCTTTGTCATAATTCAATTCAGTTTTATTTAAAAAAAAGTTCAAACAATTTTTTAGTATTGTTTTGAATTTTTGCCGCTCAAAATCGGACTGAATTTTGACGTGAAGCTACTTTTATTTTTATTTTTGGGAGTTAAAAACAAAATATGTTAAAGCTTTTTCTTCTCCTGTCTTTTTTATCGACTTTTCTGCATCTTCTAATCATTTTTTATTTTTTTAAATCCATTTGTACAGGTTTCTATTTTTATACTACTTTTCTTATCATATATAAAAAAACGTACATAATTACATCAATCGATTTATTTTTCTATTTTATTTTTAAAAAATTTCACAAACAAACATTGTACGATTAATTTTTATTTTTAATAATTAATATATTTGTTTTTGTTTCTTTAAAAAAACATAAATTTGTGATTTTCTCGCTTTTTTCTCTCTCACGAAATTAACAAATTTAATAATAACAAATAATTTTTTTGTTTTATTGGGTTTGTAAATTTTGGATGACTATGTATTTTTTCCTTTTATTGCGAATTTATTTTTTTAATAAATTGAAAAAGAGTTTTTTGACATTGGCAAATAACTTGAAAAAAAACATAATATTCAGCCTCAAAATGTTAAGATATTTCATGTATGTAAATCGAAGAAAGCTTTGTCCAAACTTCGATGGATTCTCCTCTCCAAATAATTAAAAACTTTGTTTTATTTTTAATATGAAGTTGTTTATTAAAAAACTTCGTTATCAATTCAACAACTCATCAATAATAATACGATTTAAAGTTAAATGAAGGCATAACACGCCCAGTTTGCATTGATGCTTTCTTTAACTATAAGATAAAATAAATGAATTTAACATTTTTCAATTTTTTCAATGGAGTTAGTTACAAGCTATAGTTTAAAAAAGATCTCTTTTCGCGATTAATGTGAGAAGGATAAAATGAAGCAAAGTTATGAGCTTTTGTAAGCATACAAAAAAGGCAAAGACTTGATTTTGAATCTGTAATTATTTGATTCTATTTATTTTATCCCTGAAGTAATCAAAATATGAGGAAGTTAAGAAAATAAAATTTCTTAAAAAAAATTAGTAAACCCAATAATAAAAAAATTGGCCAAAAGTTCTTGAAAACTGAATTATTTTTTTACAATTTTTTATTCAAGCGCTTGCTTCTTTTTTTTTAAAAGAATTTGCCTCCATTTTTTTATATTCTTCGTGAAAAATTGTTTAGTTATTAAATTAATTTTTTTAAAGAAATGGACGATCATCCCATGCCGCTTATGCCATCATTGATTTCACCTCCAAAACCACCTGTAATAAATGTAACGCCAATAACGATGACCAATTATCGACCTTCAACCCAATCTTCTCCATCCAATTCCTTATCATCATCATCAGGAAATTTATGCTTAGTTCCTACAACATCCACAGTAAATATAACTCGAGTTATTCACCAAGGAATTCAAAACCAAAGTGGAAATGTTGCAAATTCTGGTGGTCCACTTTTAATTGCAGCTCCTCCACCACAGCCTCAACCATCTCCATTTGCATCATCAGGATCATCTGGGACCATGACACTTGCAACCACCACTACTTCTTCCACAGCAGCTCCAACAGCCGCCACTACAACCACAAATAAAACAAGGTTGGATATTTTTAAATTTTGGCAAACTCAAAAATTATTCAAGTTTTCATTAAAATTTAAATAAGTTTTAGTTCCTCCCGTAAAAAGAAAGAAGAAACTCCATCAACCACAATCAATTATGAAACGGATTATTTATGTTATGAATGTGGAGATTTTTTTACTGAAAAATCTGCTTTTGATGAACATAAAAGTTATCACAGCTTTACTCGAATTGCAATGAGAATGTTTATTGAACAAGAAAGGGGCGATGCAAGTTTATAAAAGTTCTTTAAAGCAATCGACGATAATAATTATATATTCTTTTTAGGCGATTGTAAATGACGTTGAAAGAAGTTTAGATCCGGAAGAAGAAAAGGAATATATGAAATTAAGGAATGAACAATCAGGGCGAAAACGAGAAATTGTAGTTGAATCTAATTCTGCTTTAAATCCAGGTTTACATCAAAATCATAATATGGCTATTAATAGCACACTTTTGGATAAACGACCCGCAGTAAAACAATTTAATTTAAAAACAAGTAAAGAGTTTTTTTTCAAAGAGTTTTAAAAAATACTAAAAATTTTGGAAACAATTAATTAATCTTTTCAGAAACTCGAATTATTTCTTCCACAGACACTCCTTCTTCAACTGGTGCCCCAAAATCCAAAGCTAAAAAATATTATTATTCTGGAGACATTAATAACCCAGTTGCTACACATGAAACTGTAGAAATAAAAGAATGTGTAAAAAGAAAAATCGCCCAAGCTAAAAGAAAAATCAAAATTTCCTCTTAATTTGTTATAATTATAAGCATTGAATGAATTTATTTCTTTGTTATTTTGGATTTTTTTGACGTTGCAAATAAAATTCTTTTTTACCATGATTTGTATTTTTTAACTTTGCTAATTTTGGTGTTTGCTAATATTAGCTTTTGCATTTGTTCATTAATAATTGTACTTATTATTTCGAGGTTATCATTTTCAAATTTTTTTGCATAATAAATCTTCATTCACATTTATTTTTTTATAAACAGCTATGAAAATGTTGAATGTGCACATTTACACCAAAACATATAAATAAAAAAATGAAATGATGCTTTTTTACTTTTTTTAAGAAAAAAAAGATTTTTAGAGATAAAGAATAACTCCGTTGCCGGAGAATATTTACAAAAATGTATTTTGATGATTTTCATTCAGTTCACAAAAAGGCGAATAGTTGGTTTTTAAATGCTTTTAATAATTAACACATTTTGTTTTGTAACCGCGTTCGCAAAAATAAAAACAAGATTGCAAATATTTTGTAAATGAGTTCTTTTCCTTTGCAGTCATATTTTATTTTAATGAATTTTTATGAATCTGTTTTGTAAGCCGAAAAGCCATTAACGCTAAATATGGCGAGTCACCCAAGGCTATTCCAACCTTTAACTCATGAAAAGCGTGAACGCATTAACTTCTCACAACGGGAAGGAAGTTACGACATAAGAAGTTTAAATTTAAAAATGCTAGACTATTATAAAAATTTAAGGGAAGCAAAAAGAAACAACATGAAAAACAAGCAAAGTTGAAAATAAAGCAGCAACGAAAGTAAACGTTTGCCAGGTTTTATTTTATAACTAAAAACCATGAATTTTATCCAACTCTTATCAACAATTTTTTTCTGGCTCTATTTCTAAAAAAATCTGCGACACTACGACATCGTCATCAATAACATCCCCGGTTCCCATGGTTTCAACAACCTCGCATTTTCCAACGGCTATATCAACCCAATCAGTCATTATTAAATCTCCCACCTTGAAATCTGTATCACCGAATTGAGAAAAAGACTAATAAACAAAATCGTTTGAAAATTTTTATCACCGAAAAAAAGAGCAAAATCAAACTAAATAAATAAGAATCCTTTCAAACAAAACAAAAAATATAAATAACAAAAGCCATACAAAAATTGAAATATTTAAGAGCTCCAAAATTAACCGAAATAACTTCGATAAGTAATACATGGAAGAGCTTTGAGAGTGGTGGCATATACGGTGGATTTGAGGGAAGGACAGAATAAAGCAACTTTGCCAATATCATGATTTTCAGGAACTACAACTCCACAATTTTTTCGATCATAGCATGAAAGAATGTGTTGCTTCAAGCAAGCTCCGGCGCAAGTATGAAAGGTTTTCAAAGTTTTAATAATTTCCATTCCGCTGCTTTCTTCTTCATCCTCGACATTTTGAAAATAATTTGGTTTTTCAATATTTAAATTATTTGTTGTCGTTGAATTTGAGCAAAAACCTTGAATGTTATCTTTGAGGCACGCATTAATTAAATTTGCTCCATTTTGATTGAATCCAAAACAGCGAACATATTCATCCGTTTCAGAACCAAAATATCCCAATTGTGATTTGCAAGACATTCGACAAGCGGTAAATGATTTATATGCTTCTGCAATGCATTCATCTGATTCAGTGCAAGTACAAAGTCGAACCTTAAAAAATGAAAATGCAAATAAAGAAAAAATTTAGAAAAAAAAATAATTTACTTTTTCAACTTCAGTATCAGGTTCAGTTTCATTGGCGATGCTACTGGTTGATGGTGGAAAAGTAGTTGCTACATCAAAATCAACATTATCATCAAAATTATTATTTCGAAATTTGGGTGAAGCTCTTCCAACATATTCAGAATTAGCAAAAGTCAAAAATCCAATAATAAAAATGGATGAGAAGTAAATATTCATGGTTGTCGTCTGCTTTTTTGGGAGGATAGATGAATAAATAAAAAAAGTAAATATATTAATTTCTGTCGATGAGATCCTGGAAGTTTGAGAGATGCTTTTCAGACGAGAAAGTTGAGATAATGATTTCCTTGGCTGCAAATTTAGTCTGGGATTTTTTAAGAAAAAAAGAAAGTCTATTGTCTGCCTTTGCCATCCTGCAAATTATGCCTCTAAATGATAATTATATGCCACTTGAAATTGTAAAAGGTTGCGCTTCTCTCGTTATTTTGTTTTCTTCTTTGTGGATTGATTAAAGTGATAAGAAAAAAAGCAATTATTGTCTTTTTCCTGTGGCTTTGAAAAAAGTTAAAGTTGATTGCTTTCTCTCAGAGAATCCTTTCCAACTATGCATGATTTCTCCAAACTTCAGACAAGAAAAATTTTCTGGAATTTGCCAAAGACAGAAAAAAAATGATTTGATATTAGCCTGGGCTTTAAAAATATGTCATAGGTTAAAATTCTTTATTATAAATTTATAAAAAATAATGAAACTACTACAAAGAAAAAAATTCCAATTTAAAAAAAGTAAGGATAATTATTAATAATAATAAAAAAGATTAATTCTGATTCGGTCATTGTTGTTGATTGTCGTCCTTTATGAGGAGACAGAATGAATGTTAAGAAGAAGAAGAAGGAGGAATAAGGATAAGGAAAATTAAAAAACTAAATAAAAAAGAAAATAATGAAAGGCATTGAATGTTTGATTGAGAAATTGGAGGCTATTCATCATCTGGATCAGGTTCAGTTATAATTCTGGAAAAATAACTTTAGTCAGTTCTTAATTTTTAAAAGCCATTGTTTTTGAGTTGAAAAAAAAGGCATAAACTTTTATTTTTTTGTAGTTTTGAAAGTTCTTACACGATATTCGTCTTTTCTTTTTTATTACAAAGAGTCAAGGCTCGAAAGCCATGTAATTTTATTTTATGAAAAACTTACAATTTTCTTTCACGATTTCTTTTAAAGAATTCACAAATACTTATTACAACTGCAAGGGCAACTAATATAGCTAGAATTAAAAATAATGGCCATATCCATCCCATTGGATCTAAAAATTAATTTTTTCATAACTTAAAATTAAAACACGACATTGAATACATACTTTTTACACGTAATTTTCTTTCCAAAAATAATTCAAATTTGGTATCCTTTTTTGTGAGGGGATCAACATAATCATTTTCAGCTACACAAATATAAGTTTTTTCAAGAGCATATGTAACATTTTTAATTATTAATGTTGAATCATTAAATGAATAATGTCGATTTGGCTGAAAAATATAAGGGAATATAAACCAGAATAAAAAATCATTTTGAGCACAGTAATTAGTTTAAAATCAAAAAATAAAGTTTTAGAGCTCGAAAAGTTTTAAAAAATTGGAGGAAAAAACTTACAATAATTTTAGTTCCATCAACTCTCCAATGAACTTTAGGTTTTGGATAACCCGCCACTGGGCAAGTGAGTTGAGTATCTTCACCTTCTAAAATTGTGATACCCGATGCAGAAAAGTGGAAAGTTGAAGTTTCATGGGAATCCACTCGAATGGCTTGTCGTGAATATACTATAGGTCTCACTAAAAAAAGTAAATTAATTAATTTGAATAATTTTTGATATTAACTAATTTAAAACAAAATTTGCAAAAATCAGTTACAATCCCACGAACGATAGTAACAAATTTGTAACAATATTTTATAAAAATGAGTTACAATCATTATCCAAAAAGCAGAATAAATTTTTTTGGGAAATCAAGAGTCATAAAAATGCTTACAAAAAACATCAATAAATCCAACGGCTTGCTTTCCATCAAATGTCGTAACTTCACATTTCCATTTTCCTGCATCAGTTACAGGGATTTTAGCTTCCGTTAAATTAGCTGTAACTCCATCAGCCATAATTTCAGCCCGATATGTAATTTTTTTCGATGATGTAAATGTTGCATTTATTAATTTTATTGGTTCTGGATGATTTTTTATTACCGCTTGACACCATAATGATAATGGTGAGGATGCAAATGCAGGAGGCATACCGATTGATTTACCTGCTTTAACCTGGAAAGGAAAAGGGCTTGCTTTTACGAAGATAATTTAATTTCAAAAGAAAAAAGTTAGAAAAAGATAAAAATTTTACAGATAAAAAGCAGGCGAATAAAATAAACGTGGTTTTAATAATTAAATAATAAGAGAAAAATTTGGTGATGCAAACGAAAAAGTTGTAAAATTTTATTTATTAATTTTGCTATCCAAAATAGCAAAAGAAAAATTTGAATATTTATTTTTTCAATTAAACATCTTTTAGTTAATTTTTTAGCGCTTTTGCGAAATTTTGTTTTTCTTGTATTTTTGAATTTCCTGGTTCTAATTAAAATATGTTCTCTATCAATACCAACAGAAAAACTTTTCTTCTTTCAAAAGATATCTTCTCATATTTCATTGTTTTTTTTCCCTTTTTAGGGTAATATTTAACTTGCAATTTGCCACTCAATATCGAAATTACTCAAACAACCAAAAAAAGTATTTTTTTTTTTTCAAAAATGAGTAAACAGAAAAAAATAATGGATTTCCTTTTTTCTTTTTGAATTGGGCAAACTCAAACTTTAAAAAATAATAACTTCACGAAAAAAACTAACAAAAAAGAAACGAAAAGCAAGCATGTATTTAACTGAGGTAAAATAAAATTGGATCCAAGACATTTGTGGGAGTAAGAAAATAATAAACAAACCTGAATAACTCCATGTGGTGATCCTTTTGCTCGCAATTCAGCTCCAACAAAATTATTATTATTTAAAAGAGAATTTAATAAAAATATTAATAACAAATTGAGAAATGAATTTAAACATTTTGTTTTGCCTCTATCTGGTCCCATTATTATTGGATGGAAAATAATTTTTGTCTAAAAAAAGAAAGTTTTATAATAAAAAGCTTTTAACGGTGTGTGTAAAAATTTTTACGAATATTACAATATCAATTTTATTTTAAGAAAAGAAAAAAACGAGCTGTAAATTAATAATTTTAACGCAAGGTCAAAAAAAAATCCAAAAAATTGTTTGAATTTTTCAATAAGTTCTGCAGTTAGCGAGCGTTTCCTAAATTCAAAAGACGCCAACGAATGTTTGTCTAATAAATAAATAAATAAATAAATGAAGCTGACAATGGAATCGACCCAAACCCTTCATAAACCAAACGAAAAAGAAGAAATAAATAAAGAAAACTTTTTGGAAAGAAAAAAATAAGATGAAAAATGACTAAAAACTTTCTTATTTTCCTGCATTTTCCGTCAAAAATAAATAAATAGAGCCAACACAGAAAAATGAATGTCAAAGCCACAACCAACGACCAGACAGATTTTTTTGTTTGCCGGAAAAAAATATCAGGAAGCAGAAGAAGAAAAATTATATATTTATTTTTTTAGGGTGTCTCACAGAAGAACCAGCAAAAAAATATGAAAAACAAAAAATTGTGAAGAATGATAAACGGATAAAAAAAAATTAAAAATAAAAACAGCAAAAAATCTTTTTCGAAAGAATCAACAAAAAATATTTTTAAAATCTTCCGATAGCAAATGATAAAAAAAAATAAAAGTTTTTGAATTATTTTGGATTTTTTAAAGCCTAAAACCTTTCCAATAAAAAAAACAAAATTTCTTTAACGTCCAAAAAAACATTTGTTTAAAAAGCAACAAGAAGATGTTGCTCCTCAATTTTTCAAGAAAAAAGCTTTTTGGCTTCGACAATTTAAGAAATGGGAAAAAAATAAAATAAAGTGTTCGCTTCTTCTTCATTTTTTTGAAATTCATTTTTTATGTATGCATCTTATGAAGCAGCACATTTTTTTTTAAAGAAGCAAACGCAAAATAAAATCGACTAAAAAATGAAAAAGCTTTTTTATTGAGTCAAACTAAAAAAATTTGTTGAGTGTGAAAGTTAGTTGTTGTAAGCCTTTGCCTTTTTCAACATGCATCTATCTCAAGGGTATAGTTTACTCATTCAAAAAATAAAAAATAATGGCTCCAGCATTGATGAAAAAAAGTAGCTGGAAAAATGGGTTATAAAATGTAATTTTTAAATACTCTTCTTTATGTGTTAGAGCCGTGGCATAGATAATGGAATATTAAAAAAATAGAAAAATTACATCAACCAAATGCAACTTTTTATCAAGGATGTTGAAATCAAGGACCTAAAGTAAAGAATTTAAGAGAAAAAATAAAAATTTTGTGGGAAGACTCGCGGAGAAAAATTATTTATTTCATGGAATCATGGATCTGAATTTATAAAAAATTTATGATGACTTGCTTCTTCAAAAAATAAAAAATCAAGCGTTAAAAAATATTTTTGTGGTAAAAATCACGTATTTTTTCATTTTTAGCATTCAACACAACGGATCCGTTGTTAAAATAAAAATAAAATTCTTCAAACTTTAAAAATATCTGTCAAAAAAAACAAAGCAAACATGTTACAACCAATAAAATTTATGAGAGAGATAAACAATGAATCATAAAAAATAAAAGAAAAAAAATTGGAATGTTCAGCAAAAAACATAGTGTGTATTTTTAGCGGACCTTGATTTTCCATGAACAACAAAAAAAAATTCGTGGATGTTTTTTTTTTTTTGAGAAAGGTCAAACAAACAAAAAAAGTAACCAAGGTTAAAATAAATGGATTCAACACCTTTTTTCCTTCAAGTTGATTCTTGTTTGCACCATTAAAAATGAAAATGGAAAGAATAAAAAATTTAAAAAAACATCAAAAAATTACAATGCAAATAATGGCAAACGTGAAAAGTAGTCTCGAATGCAAACTTTTATCCTTCATTTCGTTTTCTTTTGGGAGCAGTAAAATCCAATTTGCAGGGCTCAAGAAAGAGAAAAAACATTATCCATTAAAAAGTTTTTTCTAATGTGCTAAAGAGAAAAAGTAAAAATTTCATGCTAACAAAAAATAGTTTTTTGTTTAATTAAATATCAAAAAAATATTTACCAAAAACAGAAAAAAAGGATTATCAAAAGTCAAGGAAAGAGGATATTTCGAGAAAACAAAAAATTTGCCACAAAATTAATTTATTCTTAAAAATACTCAAAAAATAAAATAAATAAACATATAATTTTTGTAGACTCTAAACAACAAAAACAACATTTACGGCGTTACTTTATTTTATCCTTTAAATTTTTAGTATTTTTTTTGAAATGTAATGGATAAAATAAAATTTTTTAAAAAATGAGATAGAGCAAGAAAATAGTTGTGTGAGAAAAAGAAAGAGGAAAAATGAAGACAAAAAAATTGAATGGATGTGGATGGAGGATAAAAAAATAAAATAAAGAGTGAGGGCAAAAAAAAATGTAACGTGTGGCGATGGCGAGAATGAAGCGGACTTTTTCATCCTTCCTTTTCCTTCGACGATAACGAGTAAGACAACAACAACGGCAAAAAGCGACAACACCCAAGCTCAGCCAGCAGCAGCAACCGAAAGAAAGAAGTAGCGACGACGGCTATAAACGAGTAAGGCGAGAAAACGAAGTGCTTGCTTACTCGAGACTTTTTTTTTCACTCACAAATAAACTCACAGTGAGTGAAAAATAGAAAGAAATGGGAGAGGGAAGAAAAAGGACTTCCCTGGCTGACGAGAAAAATATTTTTGTTTTTAGCAGCTTTTTTGGACTCAAGTACATAAGTTAGAGCTGCTCTTTTTTTTCTCTCTCGCTCGTTTTCTTCTTTTTCCTTTTTTTCTTCCAGCCGTCATGATTTCTTGAAGCTTGAAGCTTTATTTTGTGTTTACACCTTGTATTTTTTATAAAGGAAGAGGAAGCTATTTTTTAGTCGTCGACAGAAATCAAGACAATTTTGGGTCAAAAAATTCTTACTTCTTTGTCATCGGAATTATCATTTAATTTTTATGCAGCTTAAGCTTGCTGAAAATAAAAAAAGTGTAAAGAAATTCACGTCGAAGCTTCAAACGTTTCTCAAGTTTTTTTATTTATAATGGTGAAAAAACTACGGAGACTCAATGGAGCAAAAAAGCCGATCGCTTTCACTAAAATTTAAAGTCTTCTATTTGCACAAATATTTACCTTTTTTAAACGAGTCAAATTTTTATTTCTAAAACGGTCGGGTAAAAAAGTTAACTAGAAAAAAATGGAAATGGCTAACATTCAGAAAAAAATTTAAAAATTTGCAAGGATGAAATTTTGAGAAATAAAAATTAAAAATGCCGCCTCCGTTGTTTCAACTTTGATCTTTATAAAAAGCTGCTTCTAAAATAAATGTGTTTTCAAGCTCCTCAAAAAATAAATAAATAAAGCTCATTCCATAAAAAACAAAGATAAAATAAATAATGTTTCAAATAAATCTTCTTTTCTTTTAAAAACCTCTGTGTTAGCTTTTCTTTTTATTATCTTAAAGCCAGTTAAAGAAGAGATATAAAAAATGAAGAAAGAAAAAAAGAAGAACCAGATGTCTCTTTAATCACTTTCTTTAAAACACAAAAAAATAAGAAGACTAACAGCTGCCATTGCAAATTTTTTTATAATCTTTTTCCTTTTAATTTTTGAAAGCAGCAACAAGCAGCAGCAACCACAACAAGAATTTATTGTCGTTGTTGACAAGCAAGTTGTGGCGGCGGTTGTGCCATCATTTTTCATCTTTTATATGTTGTTTGTCTTTGATTATCTTTTGGATTTGGAGAAAATTATAAATAGCATAATAATAAAGTGTTTTGTTTTAAAATATGAATGAATAAAGAATAATGAGGCAGGTTTATGAATTATCGGAAGGTAACAAATCATAATCAGCCAATTGCAAAACTGTGATATAATATTTTGAAGAGAGAAAAATGAGCAAAAGTCCCAAATTATATTATTACATAATAATTTATGAAAGCAAACAGAGAAAAATTCCTAAAGGAATTAATTAACTTTAATTTTTGAAAAAGCAACTTTTTTTAAATAATAATTAAATTTTCTCATTACTATCACATGGATAGTAAAAAATATTAGCAAAACTAAAATTTTTTGTTACAATCTTTTTTGACATAACAAATATATTTTATTATTGTTGAAATATGTTTACTGTCATATACTGACATGCCAATAATTAAAGTAATGAGACTAAACAAAATTTTTGTCTTTTTGAAAAATTTTAACATTTTTTCTAGCTTAATTTTATAAAACTCTGTCTGCTAATTTAAAATTCTAAATTAAAATCGACAATTACTTTTGCTTTATAAAACATAAAATATTTTTTCAACTTTTTTAATTAGAAAATGATATTATAGCATTTAAATTATTTTTTTAACAAATCCGTCTTTATTTCTAAAAGTAAAAATTTGATATTTTATGTGTCTCGTGCATGAGTTTAAAAAATAGCCTTTTTGACTTATGCAAGTTAACAAAGCATAAAATTAAGCGAAAAATGTGATATCGAACAATGTTTTTGCTTAATTAAAAAAATTATATTGTTGGAATTTGTCTTTCATGTTATTCTTGTTCTTGATTCAACTGCATTTATTGAGTGCAAAACATTATTTTTTTTTTTTGCAGTAGTAAACATTTATTAACAATTTTTAAATATTTTTGTTGCTATCAAAAAATGATAGTAATAAAAAAGTTTTATTTTTACTTATATTTTTTACTATCCATCTGATAGTAATAAGAAAATTTAATTATTGTTTAAAGTAAACTACTTTCTTAAAAGCTTAGGTTATTATTTTATTTAAAGATATTAATAATTAATTCCTTCAAATTTAATTCGAGCTTAGTTTTTTTAAATAAAGTTTCAGAAAATTTCTCTTGGTTTTATTTTCCTTGTTCCTTACTGTTGATGAAATTACTTTTGGAGATGTGAACAGTAAAAACTTTTTGTAAATACTTTTCATTTGTTAAAGTAAACTGGAGTTAATAAACAATTTTTAGTTAGAATTATTCTTAGTGAGGCTAAAGCTAGAGAACTTAGAAATCTGCATTTCTTAGATTTTATTATCAAATAATAAAAGTAAAAGAAGAAAAATAAATAAAAATGACCAATAAAAAAAATGATTAAATTAAATTTAAAAAAGCCATAGACAGAAGTTTCAAATGCATAAAAGCAAATTTAATTTAAACAAACAAAATTAAGCGTAAGGGAATTTTTCAGCGATACCCAATTTTTGCCAAAGTGTTTTAGCTTCTAAAACACGTTTACGAAGGGTGGAAGTTGTGGGTTGAAGATCCAAATAATATCCTCCACCAAGATCGAAACCATGTCGATTGAGTAAAGCTTGAACCGCTTGTAAATCATTTTCAAATTCAATGAAACATGCATTTGGTCGAATAGCTTGAAGAGTGCGAATATGAAGTTTATCAAATAATGAAATGATATTGCTATTTGTATATGATGGAGGATATCCCGATGCAATGATAGTATTCATTGGTTGTTCATCATTTGTGATAAAGCGGGTATCTAAAAAAATATACATATATTTGGAATAGAAATGAATGAAAAAAAGATGATGGAAAAATTATGGAAAAACTTTTTCTTAAAAAAAGTCAAATACACTTATTCTTTTGATGCATTTTTGTAAGACCCTTTAAAAGGTTAATAACCAGAAGTTGTTTCATAGCAGGCATTTTTTTTAATTAAAAAACTTTCAAGCAATTTTTGAAACGCATAAAAATATTGTTTGATTTTTTTACGAAAAGGAAAAAAGTCGAAGCAGAGTTTTGAGCTTTTTGGTATCAAAACTTTTGAAACTTCTAGTCGCAAATGAGGCGTTATGAATATTAAATATTTCATTTAAAATCTTATTTATTTTTTTCTGCCTCAAGTCTATGTGGAGAAATTTTTTTTAGTTTAAGATCTCAAAGTTTTAGACTCGATTAATAGCTGATATCTTCTTGTCTTTGATTCGTCACAAAAAGAAAAATAAATTGCTCATGGGAAACTTTTGAATTTTATTAATTCGAAGTTGTTTTTTATTTTTGGTAAAAAAAAAGAAAGAATAAAACTAACTGTGCAAAACGAGTCGAACGGAATCCGCAATTTCTTCATGTCTTCCACCTGCATTGAGGGCTTTATCAGAATTAACATATAAAACACGATTTTTATTTTCGGGTCTAAAAAGATTTTCAATTATTTATTTTATTTAAAAATTGCTTGAATGAAACCTTTTTTTACTCATTATTTCATGTAAACGCCTTGACATATATTGATTCATATTAGCAAAAACATTATGCAATGGAGCATTTTCAAATTTGCTAAAAACATTCTCAACTAAAATTCCTTGTCCAATTTGCCAATGCTTTTTTGAGCATTCTTTTAACCAACAATATTCCTTTGAATTTCGATAAGGTAAAATATGGAAGACAAATAAAACTTGAGGATATTCAAGTTCAGCTCGAGCAAAAGCCGCCTCAACTTGGTCACGTTGCTCTGGATCACAACGAAATACAAAAGTTGGTTCACGATAAAATTCTCGGATGAGCATTAATTTTTCAGCATTTTCAGATAAATTTGGTAGCATCCAATGAAAAAAATCACTGAAAATTTGATGGGTTTAAAAAAATCTGGGAAGCCAAGATAAAAAAAAAGTGAGACTTACACAATCTTTTCAGTGATATTATTTTCATTTTTAACTGAACAAATTACACCATATTTGTAAATCATTTTTAATTAAAGTTTGAAACAAGAAAAATAAAAGTAAAGCCAATCAAGGAAATATTGAAAATGGAAAAAAGCGGGAAATAGTTGCGCGAATAGCTTTTTTATTTTAAAATTTATTTTTGCCCCGCATTAAACATTCGTTTAGAGAACTATAATTTTATAAAAAATTTTTTTTATCTAAATGTTTTTCAATATTGTTTTGTTCGATTTTTCAAGATCTAAAAAATATTATTTTTGATAATGATTTGCATATATTTTCTTTGATTGTTTACTTTCGAAGTAAGTATCTTCGGGATGTTTTTGTCCCTGCATAGCTATTGACATTTTCCGCCACACTTTTCTGTTTTAAAAATAAAAAAATTCATATCCAAGTGTTCTGTTTTGTTGTTTACAAAAACTTATTTTCTTGCTTAAAAATTTCTTACATGGCTTATATAATATCCCTCAACAACCACCTTACTTTTTACTTTATTTCCTCAAAAAAAAAATATAATGTTTGTTACGTATTTCTTGCTTGGGTTTATCGACCCGCCACAATTTTGTTTTCTTATATCGAGAGCAAGCAAGTGCACGCGGTTTTTTTCTTTCGTTGTTGTTGTTTATGATTGCAACAGCAATCAACAGCTTGCTTTTTCACAATAATTTTTTTTCATTGTTTTTGTCACATCACCATTTTATTTTTTTCGTTGTTAATGAAGGCCATAATTGAAGTTACTTTTTTTCCTTAGATTTGACTCGACTTTGAGTTATTCCTTGATTTTGACTTTCTTTGGTGCTTGAATGAATGGAATATAAAAAATTTATTAGTAAACTAAGTACTTTACCTCCAGATTTTAGTAAATATTAAAAGTGTTTTTTTATATTAGCAATTTTGGAAATAATTTTTTTTTATATTCTGGTCTTTCTCCATTTACTTTGCTTCGATATTCGTATGCTAAAATTTTTTCTATGATTTTTGTTTTTATCGAGCATTAAGAAAATCATCAAGCTTTTAACTTAATTTTATTATTCTCATCATTTTTCATTCCTCCAAAAACTTTCAGATTTGCAAATCCAAAATAAAAATGATGCAAAGATTCGCTAACCCTCGAATTATTTCTTCTTCCCATATATATATTCAAAGGTTTCTTTCATCCGAAAAAATGGTACCAAATCAATGGGATCCATTAATGTATGAAGAAGCAATAAAAAAATATAATAAAATTAAAAATAATATTGATGGGGAAACTCGTCGAAAGCTTGATGGAATTCTTGATCAAGTAAGAAACTCTTTTTTTGTGTGTATGATTTTTAACCCCAATAATCAAAAAAATTCATTTAAAGTTTAAGGCTCATTTTGATAATAATTCGGATGATAATGCTCAAGCTGCCATGTCAAAAAAGAAAGATAGAAGTTATACAGCTAAAATTGAAGAAGCTCAAAAACAATTTGCAACCATGATTAGCGAACTTGATAGTAATAAAAAATAGGAAAATTCAAAAGTTTTTTGAAAATAATTAGAATATGAGAGAAGTTTGGTGCTGATCAAAAAATAATATTTAATTATGTGTTATTGCAAAAATATTAGGAAGGTGAATAAATTTATTTTTAATTTTCATTGATTTAATTTTTTTTCTGAAGAGATAACCTGATTTTATTTTTCATTTTTTTGATTAGATAATAAATAAAAAAACATAAATATCTTTATCTATCTTTTTCTCTCTCTGCATGTGTTTTTTTTATCATTCCCAACATAGCCGCAAAAAAAAATATAAAGAAATGAAGGAAATCAAACGGATGTGATCAAACTTTTTTACCGCTATCGCTGCTCTATTGAACTGATGCTGATAAGCCCGGAGGGGAAGAAATCAAGAGATTTAACATCTGCAGCTTTAAAATTTTTTTTTTCTCATGTCGTCGTTTATTTTCAAATCAATAAATTACAACTACAAAAAAAATCAGCTGCAAAAAAAACAATCGACCTTCGCATATTCTCATATTGAAATTAATCAGGGGGAAAATAGTTTTTTGCTATAAGAAAATCCCCGTAGGGCATATGTCATAAAAAATTATCATGTTTTTATTTCGATAACATAATCCTTCCTAGTAATTTTCATTGTGCGTTTTTTCGTTCGTTTTTTCGTTCGGGTCTGGAAATGCTTCATGGGAAAATTGAAAGAAAAATGACAAAATTTGCATAAATTTGGATGAAAGCACCGTGAAGGAAGCTTTCTTTTACATTGCATAAAAATGAAGCGGTACTGAGCAGTGGTCATCTTTGAGGTGCTTTAAAGCTTTGCAATCCTTTAAAAAGATTTTATAAGATCCAAATTGAGGGTATGCTTAAAATTATTGGTAATTGATTAGTAATCTATGGGAGAAGCCGGAAGAAATTTTGTACAATCTTTGAGGATCTTAAAGAAGTAAATTAGACTATGATGTCGCGGAGTTTAGGATCTCATAATTAATGACAATTTTTTTAAATAATTTGCATAAAACTAATTTCAAGGCCGGCCGGAGGCCGGCGGCGTTTCTAGTAATAAATTAAAGAAGCTAGCATTTTTTTCTATGTTTTTGAAGATAAAAACTAGTTTGCGAGACAAAAAAAAAAAGAGAAGAGGAGGATGGATGGATTTTGCGTGAACCACTTTCTCCCATTCTTAGCCCACTATAAAAGGAGCACAGAAAATTAAAGAAAAATCAGATTCGATTGGTTTTATTTCTGAGTAAGTATAACTAAAATAACTTGACTTTTAAGTTTATAAATAATTAAATAATTTTAGTTGAATCATCAAAAAGAAAGATGTCAGCTAAAACGTTCGTTGGTTTGGCTTCGGTCGGAAGTGCAGTGGTTATTGTAGCTTCATTGGTTATGGTTGGAGTGCTTTTCAATGACATCAATTCACTTTATGATGATGTTATGGATGATATGGTTGAATTTAAATCCATTGCAAATGATGCATGGAAAGGAATGATGGAAATGCAAACTCCATCCATGGGAGAAACAAAATCCCTTCATTTCGGCAGCCTCATTGGAAGAAACAAACGTCAAGCTTCATGCAATTGTGGAGCTCAACCTAATAACTGCCCTGCTGGACCACCTGGCCCACCTGGTCAACCCGGTGCACCTGGAGATGATGGAGCTCCAGGACAACCTGGTCAAGCTGGAGCTAATGGAGTTTCACTTGTTCTTGATACTGGAATGAAAGGCGGTTGCATTTCATGCCCTGCTGGACCCGCTGGCCCACCTGGCCCTGATGGACCTGCTGGCCCGCCCGGATCTGATGGACAACCTGGACCCGCTGGAAATCCTGGAAATGATGGCCAACCCGGCCCTGCTGGACCTGCTGGAGATGCTGGAGCCCCTGGTGCTCCTGGAAACCCTGGACCTGCTGGTCAACCCGGTGCTCCTGGACAACGATCCACTCCTCTTCCAGGACCCAAAGGTCCACCCGGCCCTGCTGGTCCCGCTGGTCAACCTGGAGCTCCTGGACAACAAGCTCAACCTGGCGCACCTGGACCTGCTGGTCCACCCGGCCCATCTGGAAACCCTGGTGCGCCTGGATCCGATGGACAACCTGGTCAAGCTGGAGGCCCTGGAGTTCCTGGCTCCGATGCCGCTTATTGTCCATGCCCACCAAGAACTGGCGAAGCTGCTGTTGGTGGTGGTTCTGCTTCTCAAGGTGGATATTCTGGTGGAGCTTCATCCGGTGGTGCAGCATCTGGTGGCGCTGCCGCAGGTGGATATTCTGGTGGTGCTTCCGCTGGTGGAGCTTCATCTGGTGGTGCTTCATCCGGCGGTGCTTCATCTGGTGGAGCTGCTGCTGATGGATACTCTGGTGGAGCTTCATCAGGAGGTGCTGTAGCTCCAGCCCCGGCTGCTGGTGGAGCTGCAGGCGGATATCGTGGACGTCGTCTCTAAGCGTTCTATCTCTTTCAACGCAATCATCATTCTTTCCATCAAAAAACAAAATAAATTTTATTCTTTTAATATTTCTTAGTTTGTTAGTGTATTTAAAAAAAGAGAATAAATTTTTTTGATTGCTAATTTTACTTTATTCAATTTCACAACAAAGTAATGCACCTTTAAAATTAAAAACAACGAAAGTGATTTATTTTATAAAATCAAAACTGAAACAATTAAGAAAATGAAACCGCAAACCGTAAAATGAATATGTGAATTAGAGGCATTTGTGGTTGTTGAAATTTCTGGTTCTTCTGAGGATCCACTTGATGCATCGGAAGAAGCTGTATTAGTTGAAAACGTAGTTTCAATTGAAGGAGGCATGATAGTTGTTGGTCCATGTACAGTACTATCGTGAGGAATGGTTGATGGATCTTTCATTGGTGTGGAATGGATTGTTGACTCATGGTGGATTGTTGGAGCATGTGTGGAACTATGAGTTGGTGTCGGTTCATTGGTGGTGGTATGCGTTGTGTCTCCTACCGTAGTTGAAGTTGAATGTTCTTCAAGTGGTGTTGTTGGTGGTTTTGTGGGAGCTGCAGTTGTTGGTGCATCTGTTGCGCTTGCCGATGGGCTTGATGCTGCAGCTTTGCCACCAAATAATCCCACATCCATATCACTATCTTGATCTTCATGGGTTTCAACAATATCAACAATGGCTGGATCAACTAAATGTTTAGTTGCCACAGAAGCAACCAAAAATAATAAAACAAAAGCTTTGAAATTTAAACCCATCATTTTTTCAGTTTACAAATATAAAAATAAAATGGAAAAAAGTCAAGTTTCTCAAAAAGTTGAAACAGCGATGCGAAAATGAAAATGAGTACCTTCACTTTTTTTTCTCTCCCAAACTTATATTTTTTTTAGGTGTGTCTTAAAGAAACACAAAAAATAGTCTTAAAAATTTATCCTCTTAAATATTTATCATTATCATAACTTTTTTTTACTTGCCTTGTAAAAAAATCAAATGAAAGAGAAACACTTTTGAATAAGCGTTAATCCTATCGCTGCTTTCCCAAAGAAAAGTATTTTGTTTGGAAATATAAATTTAATGACGTTATTATCATCATTGGGAAAAGGAAAAAGTTATTCCAAAGTCGAACAATAAAAAGAAAAGTTTTTTTATCATCTCTTTTTTACTTCGGCTTTCCATTTTTCAAAATGATTCATTGTGGAATTTTATAATTTTTATAGATTTTATTTTTAACAATACGGTATTATCGTTGAAAAACTCCAAATTACAATGTTCAAAAGATTTGATTCTAAAAATATCAATCGAATCAAATCATAAAACTTTAATTACCGCGATTTTTTAAGCTAAATCTTTTTTTATTTTTCAATAAAAATTTAAAATTTTTTTTAAACAAAGCTTTAAATTTACGAACAAACCTGAGAAACAAAAAATATTCAAGTTTATCTTTTCTTTTGTGGAAATATCAAAAATTTGTTTGGGCTTGGAAATTTTTTTAGTAAAATGTGCGTTATTTTATTATTTACAAATTTACATATATGTACATTTTGGTATTCAAAAATAACCTCAAAGAACATAAAAAAATAACCTCAAAAAACACAAATTTTACAAAATCTCAATAAACAAAAAAACCAAATTTGTCATTATTCTATTTTGTAATTAGAAGCTTTTTGGAAATTTCATCAGCTTTATCTTTTCCAATTAAAAGTTCAACAAATTTAAGAGCAAATTCAAATGCAGTTCCTGGTGCTCGACTTGTTACAATTTTATTTGATACAACAACATTATCTTCACGATATTCATATCCTTAAAAAAATTAAAGCAAATTAAAAAGTTTTTTGTACATAAATCTTGAAAGGCAGACACAAACCTCCTTTTTCCATAATTTTATCTTTTTCTGCTGGAAAAGATGTGATCGCTCCACCTTTGCCTATTCCATTATTAGCAAATACAAATGGTGCACCACAAATAGCACCCAAATATTTTCCAGCTTTTTCATGACAATGTAAAAAATGCCCGAGAGCTTGATGCTAAAAAATGAAAATGTTTTACATAACTCTCAAAAAGTCATAATAAATTAGAAATAAAATTCCAAGTTTTCTGAGATACAAAATTTAGAGGTTTGTTTTTAAGCTAAAGAAAGATTCGTTTTTCTTAAATTCCATCTTTTTTAAGAAATTTTTTTTGTTGGTTATTTTTTTAGAGAAAATATTCGGAAAAAAGCAAATTTTAATTTTTTTATAATTTGGTTAACAAAGGTTTTGTTTCTGGGCTATAGGAACTTTTCGTTTTTCATTTTTTTCTTCACTGAAAAAAAAACCCTTATTTTTTAAGGGTAAAACCCTCAAATAATGAGGTATTCAGTAACCAATTGCTCGGATGAGGGGCTCATCAACCCTCATTCCAAAGTGAGGGTTTTGCAACAGTTTTATAAGGGTAAAACACTTAAAAAATGAGGGTTAAATCCCATTTTTTCCGCCTTATTTGCCATCTGGATTTATACTGTAAAAACCCTTAATATTAATGTATTCCTGCTTTTTATACTATTGTCAGGGCATGGTAAACACATTTCTCAAAACACAGATTAACTGTAAAAACATTAATTTATCACAATAAACAAAAACCAAACATAACAATAACAAAATTTAGAAAGGTTGCGGGCTTGCAAGATTATCAATTGTCGATTGAACATCATATTGGAAAGAGTGATCAAGAGAACCATCGATATGACGTAATTTTGGTGTCGTTGGTGCTTCAGTAGCTTGATCATTTTCTTCAATAATTGACGATTGCTGTTCTTCATTTGATTCTGGAGTTTCTGGTTGAGCTTGAGACGCCGGTTGGATTTCTTATTCAGCCATATAAGAACGTTTTTGAGCATTGACGATTGTTTTATGAACATAAAACTAACGCGAGATACATATGTATGAAAAATACTTACCGGTAATGCTTCTTTACCATCATCATTCACGCAAGAAATTCTTGGAATAGCGACGAGTGGGATGTTAGCAGGAGAATATATACGTTGTGTGGTCCAAGGTATACCATATTGCTATGCGCTCCTTATCTGTAAAGTGGTGTTGTTGTTAAAGTAGTTAAAACAAATTCAAAACCTTACCATGTAAACTATAAAAAGGCGGGTGAAGTTGCTTTCACATGGTTCATCTTCTTTAGTCGACGCGTGGATAAGGTAACTATTCGTGGATTTCATGCAACGTTACATTTCCTTTGAGTTTTACTATCGGTAGGTCATGCGTCGTTTGATGAAAGTAGCTTGTTGAAGACCTCAGCCACAGTAGTTGATGATGGCGGTTGAGAAGTTGATGGCGATTGTTCCACTACCAGAAATGCTTTAGCAGTAACCTGTCTGAACAAACACTGAAAAAACAAGATACATAAAAAAGATAAGTAACTAACTTGTGTGAGTTGCAGCAACACATAATGACGTATATTTTGTGATCATCCTCAATTAGCAATTGGATTTTCTAGCCACATCCATCAGTGGCTGGACATAAAACTTCAAAATTGACAAAGATATTCCCTGAAATGACAAATTGTTGAAATAAAGTTATTGATGTCAAAGGAAAAAAAGCGAGCAAAAAAACAGAGAAAAGATTGAAAGAGAAAAATCAAAAAACAAAAAGCTTCAAAGTTAGTGCAACTCGCTGCATGCTATTTCGCTTTGAGACACAGAATCCGTCGAAAATGAATGAGTAAATTGAAAATCAGCAGAAAGTTCCTTGATAAATGGATCCATCCAATCCACAGCATCTTCCAAGATTTCCAGAGCTTCTGTTGTCGTCGATTGATAATATTCGATTGGCATTACAATGGGCATGGTACAGGGCATGGTACAAGCAGCTTGAGTGATGGAGGATCCAAAGCATTCGCTTTCTCAGAATTTCGTTTACCAGCAACGACATCTGATCACAAACATGACAAATCAGCCCATTATTTAAATTTTAATTATCCATTGTAAGATTATTATAAAAAAAGCGTTTAAAAATTAAAAGAAGTAACGTTGAACCTTAAAAAACACAAGAATGAATATTCACACGGTCTCTGGTTGAACATCTCAAGCCTCCCCTCTTTATCTAAATTTATCAACGTTGTTTTCCTTTGTCTCGTCAATGATTAGTTTTGTAGGGTATTATTTTGTACCATGCCCGAAGCTTTAGTCCAAACACTTTTTAAAAGTATTTTTATTCTTTCCATTTTATTCCATCTGATTCTTAGACAATAGTCATATTTAAGGGTTATAACCTCCATTTTATAAATTTTGGGGGTAAAAACTACATTTATAGTAGATGGGTTCAATAACCCTCATATTTTAATTGAGTGTTCACTGACCACCAAAAAAAATGTGGCAAAACCCTCAAAATATAGTGGTTTTACCTCAAAAAATGAATGAGGGTTTTACACCAAACGGGTTTTTTTTTCAGTGTTTATATTTAAAAACTTTGTCTTTAAGAATTTATTTAAAAAATAGTAACTATTTTGTCGCAAAAAATTCAAAAAAGTCTCATTCATTTATTTTTTTTATGGATATTAAAGCTTACTTCCGCAGCATTTTGTGAACCTGGTCCACCAGGAATAATCACGGCATCATATTCATTGGTTTCCAAATTTTTAAATAAATTATCTGCAGTAATTTTAGTTCCTTGAACGCAGCTAAAAGTTAATTCATTTTCAAGTGAAGCCAAATTAACATCCGCTCCAGCTCGACGTAAAATATCCAAAGTAATAATTAATTCCGTTTCTTCAGTATCATTAAAGCCAATAATTAAAACTTTAGGTGCCATTTTTTAAAAGCAATAAAAATAGGAATAAATACAACAACTTTTTTTAAGAGTGTGTGAAATAAAAAAATAAGAAAGAGTTACTGAAATAAAAAATAAGAAGCAACCGCAATTTTTTTCTTTGTTAAATATTGAAAAAAAAGCAGCAAAAAAAAGAAAAACAACTTTCAAAACAACAACCACCAAATGAACGAACGAAAGAATGGATTGAAAGTGAAGTAAACGATGAAATGAGCGGCAGTGAAGTAAACAAAAACAAGCACTTTTAAAATAAAATAAAAAGAAGAGTAGTGGAGCTGCTGCTCGTTTGTTCGTTCAATTTCAAAATTTATTCATTCATTCATTGATGTCACTGAGGCTTTTTTTGACATTTTGAGTGTAAAAAATAATTGAAAATCAAAAAAGGGAAAATATGGTTTTTATGCTATTGGAATTTTTTAATAGTGCTTTTTCAAACATTTTTCAAAAAGTTGAAAAACTAAATGATTCAAGAATTAGAAAAATAATATTACAAAGTGAAAATACAGAGCGTTAATTAATTCGTAAACTAAAAGGAAGGATTTAAGTTTAATAAATAACATTAATTTGTTGGGATTTGTCACCAAATTCATAGTAATTAAATGTAAAAAGGATGCAATAATTTTGTAAAGTTTTAGTTTCTAAATAAATGCTAAACCAAATCATTTTAAAAGTATGAATTTATTGTAATTCGGGTGCTAAAAAGACAAATACCGAAGGAAAAAACAAAATTCTTGATATAATAAATTCATTCTTTGATTTTATGCAAATTTGAACAAAATCTTTACAGCCATCAAAATTCGATATAAGCAATTTTTGAAATTCAAAAACTCTTTCATTCTTCGCTTTTTGAAACCGTTGCTTGCAGTCGTCGACAAAAAAAAAGAATGCTCGTTTCTTCCCTCCTGTTTTTCTTCTTCTTCGTTGCTGTAAATTCTGGAAGTGTTTCAACTTTAAGAAATATCAACAACGAACTTATGTCTGATGATTATCCTGTCTTCGAAGAAACAAATGGTGGAGTAAGAATAATGTCTCCTGGAACTGCTCAACTTGTTCTAACAAATGGACGTTTGGAGATTGATGTTGATTTACACAAATGTACTGGAAAGTAAGATCTTTAATTTTGTAAAAATTATTAACTTTATATTTTAGAGTCTTGTTTTGTTATAATTCCAAAGAACCATCATTTTCAACTGATCTTTGCCATTCTCTATCAAACTTTTGTCCATTTCAAGTTGAAGCAAATGATAACAACATCAAATTGATGGATGGCATTGAATATTCTAAAACCAAGCTCAACAGCGACTGCTCTTTTATTCGAATGAAAGATCCTCAAGCATCTTATTGTGGTATTATTGGTGCAAGCTGTGATTCCGTCGTTGATAAAGAAAATAGAATCACAATTGAAGTTCAACAAGTTTCACAATCATGTCCTATCACAATCCTGAATGCTAAAGTGTATGTTCCTACATCATCGACAACGACTTCATCATCAACTTCCAAAGCTGTTACAATTACCACAGAAGCAACTGGTGAAGCGAGTACATGGTGGATCTGGGCAATTGTTTCATTCTTCGTTATCTTCGTCATCATTTGCATCGTTGTGTAAGCTTGTTTATAATTTTATTGCATTAACTAAAACAACCATTTTCAGCTTCGTCATATGCTATAGGAAAAGATCGCTCAAAAAGAAGAGACAAGAACTAAACAACCTTCCTTTAACTGGTATAACTATTGGTGATGAAGTTAAACAACAACAAGAAGAAAACTTACAAGTTCAACCAGAAGAGAAAGAAGCTGCTGTAGTTGAAGAAACAAAGAAGCTCGATGTTCCTAAAGCAAAAACTCCAAAGAAGAAAAAAGAAACCCCTCCTCAACCAAAACAAGAACAACCGAAGCAGCCAGAATCAATGTCAAAGTTAGAAGAACCAAAGCAGCCTGAAGCAAAGCCGAAGAAGGAACAACCTACTGTTGCCACCGAAGTTACTGAAGAACCTCCTCAACTTATTCCTGCCACTCCTGTGATCGAATCAAAAGAACCTATCGCCGTTGAACCTCAAACGTTAAAGAATATCAAGAAGCAATCAAGGGCATGGGCACTCCATATGGGATTATCAAAATCTCGAAGTTCTGGTTCAAGGTTTCGTGGTCGATACAGGGATAGTGTGGAATCTCAACGTTCTTTCAACATGAAGCAATCCTTTGGTTCACATTATGATTCCATGAAACGAAATGGTCTCCTTGGTGGAAATGCAAAAGAAATGATCGAGAAAATGTCAAAGTACCGTTTCATCTTGGTTTCGTTAATTAATGTATCAGTTTTTAGGTGCTACAAACCTGATCCAAAGAAGAACATTCTCAGCGTCGAAGTTTCGCTTCTGTACAATTTCATTGGTGATGTGTTTGTTACCATCAATGGTCTTGTGTATGTTTATATCAATATTAACTTTATGTATTTGTTTATTTTCAGAAAGAAATCGATCGATGAATTGGAAATACATGGACTCAAACTTGATAAAAATGGCGATATCACACATATTACATCAAATGTTCGAAAGTTCCTTCAACATCCTGATACGCCAGAATATATGAAGTTTACATGTTTCGCACTCGAATATGGTCATCTTGTTCCTGGTGATGAAGAACATCTTCCAAAATATTCTATGGCTTTGCTCCTCGTCGTCGCTTTCTCACTCAATCAACCTGATGAATCTCGTCGACGCGCCCTTGCAATCATGCGGTATGTTTTGGGATTAACTGTAACTTCATTAACTTGTCATTTTGTTTTTAGCCGTGAACTTCCTTTTTGGAGACGAGAATCAAGTGTTAAAGAAAGACATGCTTTTGGGTATCCTGCAAACTCGATTGAAGCTGCATATCAAATTGAACCGAAATGTTTCGACGATACAAAACTTGTTAAAACGAATTCATCACCAAACGCTTCCGAAGAGAAAAGATCAAAGTCAAATTCAAAGAAAGAAGCAAAAGAAACACCTATGCAAAGCAAAGAAGTTGTGATCGAAAAACAGAAGCCAAAATTAAAATCAAAGTCAAAGTCAATAAAGAAAAAGAAGAAGAAACGACATTAATGGAAGAAATGAGATTAATTTTGTATTTATTTTATTTATTGTATTTTGTGTTTTGAATAATAAATGTTTTTACGTAAAATTTCATTGTGTTTGTGTTTTTTCCATAAAAAAGAAGATGGTTGCAAAATTATTTGTTAATTTATTCCGAGCTCTTGAAGCATCATTACAAAGAAGCAAATTAAATCGAATGAATGAGTTAAACCAAATACAAAAAACTGCTTGAATATTCAAAACTTTTAAAAATAGTTAAAGCAGGAATATTACATCCTTCATAAAATTCTGGATTGGAATAAAAAAAATTGTCTTTCTTCATCGAAATCAGTAATAACAACAAATATGTGTGATTCATCCATTTGTGAATTGGGTGTTAAAATGCTTGCTCCATCTTTGAATGCAAGAGATTTAGCTTCACGAACTTATCCAAAAACATCAACAAATTGGGAAAATAATTTTCAGTAACTTTTGTCATCATCATTTTGAATGTTAAATCTAAATTTAGCTTTATAAAATTCCAAAAACTTTGGTTAAAATCTGAATTTTGGATGTTCATGGTTTACAAGGGTGTTGGATTTGTCATTGTTAGTAAGGGAAGCTATAAATTTTTTACATGAAACTTTTATCTTTTTTATGGTTGAATAAGAAAATTTTTAACAACAAAACCTTTTTAGGCATCGAATGGTTTTTTTTGGTTGATAAAAGGTTTTTTAAATATGTATTCGATTCAAATGGGATGGAGATTAAGGACAATACTTCATTTTCGGAAACAATTATAAAAGTTTTAAAAATTCAAAAAAAGATAAAAGCTTTTTAATTGTTGCTCAATAGTTGGTTGAAGGTTTTAGCGATTAATTAAAATTATTTAATATTCAAATTTTAATTAAAAGTTATGGTGGAAAGAAAAAGTCATTTTAGTTTTAAAAAATGTATCAAAATTGGTTGGATTTTTAATTGAAAACTTTTTTACAAAAACTCCAAGAAAAGCCATTTCTTTGGCTCATTAACTCAATATTTTGATTCATCATATTTATTTTTTGTTTGTCGCATTTGAACTAATTCTTGGATTTTTATATTTGATCTAACACGATCCTTTAAAAGGTTCGTATTCAAAAATCCATGCCCTTTATTGTGGCTTTGGGAAATTTATAAATTTTGGAAAGCTCTTGCTTTTAGCAAGAGCAAATTTATTTGAATCGAAGCATTAAAAAAAGCATATTTGTTTTTTCCAAAAAAATTTCTCTAAACCTTTTATCGCATTTGTTTCGTCCAAATAGCCTCATTTTTGCTGGAAAAAAAATTGTTGTTTGCGAAATATATCAACGTTTAACGATTTATTTGATTCCAACATTTCAGCTTTCATTATGTCCATACATGGGCAACCCAGACGATTCCAGACGATTATCGTCTTTTATGTAGCATGTAGCGCAACGATTTTCGGTTATGTAGCGCAAAATTGGCGAAAAAAAATAAAAAAGTGACAAAAAAAGGGCAGAAAAAGAGAAAAAAAAAGAAGAAAAAAGGGAGAAAAAAAGGGAAAAAAGAATAGGAAGAGGATTAAAAAAGTAAGAAAGTATGCTAAATATTAGTTCATGTTTTTTTGCTGAACATTTTGGAAGCTATTAGTTTGCAAAATTATAATTAGGTGAATTTTTACCAATTAAAAGACTATAGTCATAAAATAATTTATTTACAAATACAATAGTCTTCACTGAAAAAAAACCGACAAAAAAATGATCGAAAACCGATCGTTTTTTGGCTCCATTAGCGACGTTATTTTGGCCTACAGCGTATTATAAACGACCATGTTATATGGCCGTTTTGTGACTATAAAATAGTCGTTCTTCAACTTTTTTTTTGATCGTTAAACGACTATTTTTTCGGGCATGGTACAAAAAAAATTTCTTGAGTTTTTAGTGAAATTTTGAATATTTTAATATTATTTAATATGTCAATCAGATAAACTGATAGTAATCCAAAAATTAGATACTATGGTATACCAAAGCTTTTATAGCTGAAAGAAATGCATAGGCAATCCTTCGTTTATGCTAATTTAGGCCAGAGCTATTACTACTAAACCTATATTAACAATTTCTAGTTTAATAATCTTCAGATGGAGTTACGCACGGCTATGCCGCCACCTTCAGAAAATGAACCAGAAATTAATCGAAACTTGAACCAAAGGTTGTTCCTTTATGTGATAGGGTATAAACACAAGGGCTACGTTTGGGTTTTCGAAAAAAATGTGAGCCAGAGAATAAAAGAAAATATTTAGTCGTTGAACGTAACAATAATAGTCGTAAAATGATAGTTTTTACGATATGATGTTATAGAACGTTCATATTTTATGTGAACGTTCTAAAACCGATCCTATGATAGTCGTGAAACGATCATTCATATAGAAGTTCTTAAAACTACCGTATTTTGAACCATCGTTTTGAAAAAGATGAAAAAACCGTCGTAAAATTGCAAAAAAATAGTCGCTTTATAGCCAAATAAAAATGGTCGTTGAACGAACATTCGGTTTTTTTTTCAGTGTTTGCGGAGAGAAAAAACAAATCAGGAATTTTAAACATAGCCAGTTCGCAAAATTAACTGTCTTTACATTGGTCAATACACCATAAAGCAAGAAAATGTTCGCTCAATATAAATTTTGCTTTTAGCTATCAAGTAAGATATTGTTAATGCTTATATAACTAATTTTTATTATCGTAAGTGTTATTACTTATCATAGCGACTTACTAAATGTCTCATAAAATGATAAATGCATGTTAACCAATGTTCTTAGTGAAAACATTTTTTTAACCCAAATTTTGATAATATTGTATCATTCCTTCCATTGATTTCCAAATGCTTTAGAGCGCCTTAAAGTAATCCTTAATTTATAATCATTTCATTTTAATAATATAAAATAACCCAAGTTATTTTATCAAAAGATATTCACAAACAAAATAAAACTCTTTCATGTGAAAATATTTTTTTAATTTCTTTGCTTTTTGTCGATTTTTTGATTGCAAAGCGAAAACAAAGAGTCAGCATCAGGGTTTGGCGTAACTGCAAAAATTACGCATTACGCGTAATGCGTAATTTTAAAATTTCACTTACGCAAACGTAAGCGTAAGCGTAAGTCCAAAAAAGGGCGTAATTACGCAAAAACGTAATTACGCAAGCGTAATTACCAAAAAAAAAATTTTTTGTTATACATTCGAGTTTTTTCAATTTTTAATAAAATATCAATGGTAAACAGCTGGCTAAGATTACTGATTTTCCTCCCACATTCATCCTCGCATTGTATACATATATTTATTAACAAAATAATTTTATTTGTTAAAAACAACTATGAATTATTTTTTAGCAACTTTTTTATTTCTTTTAAATTCTTTTTCTCGATTATATTGCTTTTTTGTAAGTTTTATAAATTAAAGGAAGATCAAAAAGTTCCACAACATGCAGGTCAAAGAATCTTACACTAAAACATTGTTTTAGTCTGTTGCATGCGATCATTATCTGGCAATACTTATAGCCTTTTAATTGCAAGCGAAAAAATAAAATGTTTAAATCTGTTTTAGCATGCTTATTGCATGCATTACAATGTTCTAAAATGGAATTTAATTTTCATCTATAAAAGGGTTTTACACTTTTATTTACTTTGGCGAATTTTTTGGGCGCTGAGTCGTTGTTTTTTTTTTAAAAAACTTGCAAAAAGTTGTAAAAGAATTTGTTCATTTTTTTCAAAATTAAATGAATTACGCTTTCGAATTACGCAAAATTATGCGTAATTACGCGTAATTTCCGTAAGTCAAAAAACAGGCCTAATTACGCAAAAGCGTAATGCGTAAGCGTAATTCCGCCAAACCCTGGTCAGCATAGAAGCAAAGTACTTACATATGAACCGACAATTCAAATTAAGAAGTAGGAGGATTTTGCTCAAATATTAGAAATTTTATTTTTATTTTTAGGAACTAGCAAAAGCTCAAAATATTCTTGAAAAATAAAACACTTAATTATTAATATAATTAGAACTATTAAAATCTTTAAAAATGGAAAACATCGTCAAAAAAATCTCACAAATGGCATATTGTTTGTTTTGGATTTTTGCCTCACCATTTTGGGTCAGATTCGGGTTTCTCTTCTTTTAAACATTTTGTGTCGAAAAAATTTTTACTCTGGGAATAAATTCTGAATTTTGAGTCATTTTGAATTATTCAATAGGATTCTTACTATGAAAAATTTTTAGGATTTTAAAGAGAAAAAAACGTCTTTTTAAATCAGAAACTTTTAAGTGAGGAAGAATAATAAAAATATTAAGTTTTTGAATATTAAAAAGGGCGAGAGGATTTTTAAATAAACACCTATTTCGACCAAGTTGAAAAACTATATTTATTTTGGCGCCTTATATCAAGGGATTAATTGCAAAAAAAATAATAAGTATATTTTTCTTGGAATCATAAAAGCTTTGATAAACAAACAAAGAATTTGGAAACAGAGGTGTCTAGTTTTGAGTTTGGGGTTGTCGAGTTGATGCACTGAATTCAACTCGAAGAATTTCCGATGAACTCATAGCTCTGACCGGAATGCATAAATGCTTGAGTGAAATAAAATTTGACTCTTTAAAAATAACTATGATAGCGAAGTATCGAAAGGTGTTTTTTATATTATTTGACTCAAGTTATTAAATTCATTAAAGTCAAAAACCCTTTAAAACTAAGAATTCAAAAATTATAAACTAATAAATAAACAAATAGTTTAGAAAAATAACTGGAAAAACAAATTTTAAAATAAAACGATGAAAATTTTTCTAAATCAAATCTACTAACTAATAATATCAAAAAAAGGAAATTAGAACTATTTTTTATTTTTGTCTTAAGAATTTGCCAAAAATTAAAGCTCAGAAAAGAAATTGAAAAAACAGTTAGAATCAAGAGTGCTCAAAGTAAAAAATCAACTAATTTAAAATTGATATATAGCTGGGCTCCATATCTTTCGTTTATATATATAAAAACTTTATTTTAAATAGAACTGGAAAGACCAAAAAAATTATAAGAAAATCATCAAAAAAACCACAGGGGGACCCTTTGCTCAAATTATGTAGCGCAAATTTTCGAAATTTGTCGTCTGACCGTGCCCAAATATGATTATGTCCACTTTTTTTAATTTATTTTTCGAAGAGTTGCAAAACTTTCTCAAAAAAAAAATTTTTTTTTTAATTAGGTTTATTAACATAAACGACAATGTAGCTGCTGCAGGGTAAGAGAAATGCGCTTCAAAATAGGATAATGCAAACCTCAGAAAATCTATAGAATTTGATAATTTATGGATTACTCAAGGTATTCATATTCACCGATCTTATTCTGAAAAGCTTTTAATACCAAGGCAGAATAAACAATAACAACCATATATAATTTGTACCGAAGATTACAATGGTGGATTGCAAGAATTATTCATTGTACAAATCAAGGAATAACTATCAATCAATGGGAATTTAATGGCAAATGAGTTTGAAATTTTGATGAAAGAAGCAACCATTGAAAAATTAAATATTCCAAAAGTTCAAATAAAAAGCAATTGGTTGTTGAAGCCATTGCTTTTCAAGCTCCTGATGCAATTGAATTTACGTTTACTAAAAAAGCTTTTGACTGTTATCGTTTCATTTTTATTAACATTTTTTTTCTTGCTTTGTAGTTTTGCATTTAATAAGCAATTGTTGAGGAGTCACAAAATATAAGTTGCAGTCAAAAAAATTTATTCTTTTTTTTCAAAACTAACAAACTACTAAAACATAAAGGATGAATAAAATTTTTGATGGTTAGGAAAGATGACTGCATTAATGGATTATGACAATCGCTTAAAGACGACGTCCTCGATATCCACCTTGAGAAGCAGAACCACCACCAACAGCAGCTTCGCCAGTTCTTGGTGGACATGGGCAATAAGCGGCATCGGAGCCAGGAACTCCAGGGCCTCCAGCTTGACCAGGTTGTCCATCGGATCCAGGTGCTCCAGGGTTTCCAGATGGGCCGGGTGGACCAGCAGGTCCAGGTGCGCCAGGTTGAGCTTGTTGTCCAGGAGCTCCAGGTTGACCAGCGGGACCAGCAGGGCCGGGTGGACCTTTGGGTCCTGGAAGAGGAGTGGATCGTTGTCCAGGAGCACCGGGTTGACCAGCAGGTCCAGGGTTTCCAGGAGCACCAGGGGCTCCAGCATCTCCAGCAGGTCCAGCAGGGCCGGGTTGGCCATCATTTCCGGGATTTCCTGCGGGTCCAGGTTGTCCATCAGATCCGGGTGGGCCAGCAGGTCCATCAGGGCCAGGTGGGCCAGCAGGTCCAGCAGGGCATGAAATGCAACCGCCTTTCATTCCAGTATCAAGAACAAGTGAAACTCCATTAGCTCCAGCTTGACCAGGTTGTCCTGGAGCTCCATCATCTCCGGGTGCACCGGGTTGACCAGGTGGGCCAGGTGGTCCAGCAGGGCAGTTATTAGGTTGAGCTCCACAATTGCATGAAGCTTGACGTTTGTTTCTTCCAATGAGGCTGCCGAAATGAAGGGATTTTGTTTCTCCCATGGATGGAGTTTGCATTTCCATCATTCCTTTCCATGCATCATTTGCAATGGATTTAAATTCAACCATATCATCCATAACATCATCATAAAGTGAATTAATATCATTGAAAAGGACTCCAACCATAACCAATGAAGCTACAATAACCACTGCACTTCCGACCGAAGCCAAACCAACGAGCGTTTTAGCTGACATCTTTCTTTTTTGATGATTCAACTAAAATTTTAATTAATAATAAACTTAAAAGTCAAGTTATTTTAGTTATACTTACTCAGAAATAAAACCAATCGAATCTGATTTTTCTTTAATTTTTTGTGCTGCTTTTATATTCCACGGAGGAAGGAAAAAAGGAAAGGCGTATGTATGTACGTAATATGATAGATAGATATTATGTTGCATCCAAGCAAAAATAAACCTATTTGGTTTTTCATTTGAACCGGTTTTTTTTATTTCCCGTCTATTTGCTGGGTTTTACTTTTAACATTTTTATGGCTTCTGCTACTGCTTTTTTTTATGTGCTCCCTCGTTTACCTTGAAATAAAAAAAAAGTCAGGTTTTTGTTGTTTTGTTGTTTTGTTGTTAATGAATGAGACACACAAGCGGTTATTAAACCGTGACCGATTTCAGTTTAAGTTAGACACTTTTGTTGTTTATGGGTAAAATAACTGCTGCTGTTGCCAAAATTTTTAGATTAGGTCACACAGATGAGATAATTCAACTAAAAAAGTTTGTTTTTGGAAAAAAGCTGTCACAGAAGAAAAAATTATTATTTTATTAATTTCAAAAAGCAAACGACAAAAAATGAAAAACCATGAATTCTCTCTTGTAATGAAGGAGTAAGTATTAATATTAGAAATTTGTGCCACATATTGCTTTTAACTAACTCTAAAAATAAAGTTAAAATTTTATAATCCTCTAAGATGCGATTGGATTTGCCATTGGAATCCATGCAAGTACACATGAATAATAAATTGAAGTCAATTCATTTCCACCACCACCAAAAAAAATCAGAATTGCAAGATCGGTAATTGTAATCTTGCCGCGTGCTAAAAGTAGAGCAACAGCCTGAAACAAAAGAAAGAAAGAAACAGGTTTTATGTTGCAACTCTTTCAAATCGAAATGTGAAATGAGAGAATTATTGGTTTCACTTACTTGAACAAAATCAAAGCAAATGAACTTGTTTATTAAGGTGCTTATTTTTTCCATGCCTAATAACATTTTTATTTTCCAAAGCTCTGCTAACTTTAATACTAAAAAATATTACAAATCCATAACTTATGGACATAGAAATGGTTGAAAAGGCATAAGGTCCACTGAAATATGGATTCATCTGAAAATAGCGTGAATTAATTTCAGGGTTTAAAATTTTTTAAAGGTTAATCTTTTTTGCTGTTTATAAAATCACAATATAAACCACAACAAAAGCTGGAGTTTCTTTGCCGTCTTAAATCCAAAGTGAATCTTCAAGCATTGCAGCAAATTGGTTATAATGGCTTGGATCAGGTGGAAAAAAAATGAAAATAATCTGACACAACCAATACCGACACAGAAATAAAAGCGATCGTGTAAGCTTTAATAAATTTGGAAAGAGTCAATGCTTTTTTTTCTTAAAAAATATTTTATTTGGATGATGAAGTTGCTGGGTCAAACTTAATATGAACGATGAGAAACTCCCGGACAAGTACTTCTTCATATTTTAAATAAAATGGAACCGCCATGGAAAACAAACGCATTCCAATGCAATTAGAATAAATGAAAGTTACAATACTTGCAAATATAAAGCAATTTCGCTTTAAAAAATTTCCCTTAGCAATGTAATAACTTTTATTGTAAATTACAACTTCCTAAAAAGCCAATACTTTAGATACATAAAATAAATTTGTAAAGTCTTACAGGTTGTCCTATCAAAGTTACAGCAGCAAAAATCATTTCCAAAATGCAATTTTGTTTTAGAACATTTCTAAAAGATTTGAGTTCAACTCTTTAGTTGAAAACATAACAAATAATAGTAATATGTTGACTGTAAATCAAATAATGAAGTAACAATAGCATTAATTTTAGAAAAAGTAAAACAAATGCCATTTTTAGTTAACTTGAAAACCAAAGACTTTCAATTTTCCAGACGATGATGAAATAAATGGAATGCATCACTGCAAACGGAAGCAGGAATGCATAAGTAGTTGGTGGGAAAGTAATTTGTAACAATTCTTAATTAGACTAACTAAACCAACGTAAAAGGAGAGCAATTTCATTATCACGGTAGGCTGTGTACAAACCTTTAGCTAGTGATATCCAAGCCTTTGAGCTCGGCTAAAATAAAGAATGACTCTTGCTTTATCTCTTTTTTTTAGATCATATAAAGGAAGATCAAAAACCATGTTACAGCATTCTAGTGTCCACTGGGACTTCTCTTATGCTGGTACAAAACTGTTAATAAACTAACCTAATTAATGTTATTAACCATCAACTGTGTATCCAACAACAAAGTTCCATGAGAATGTTCAAAAGTAACAAGAATCATAGTAACTGTAGCAAATTCGAAGAATAATGGAGCTGCTAATGGTCAAATAACCAATTGCTTTGTGTAAAAGTAACGAAGTCAATATAAAAGCAAAAAAGATTTATAAACAAAAATGAAAAACAATGAAACAAAGATATAACAAAACAAAACAAAATACAACAAAGTAAAAGACTAATTAAAGAATTTAGAAAAAAATTGTTTGAAAGCAAAACATGGAAGAGCTTTCATTGTATTTGAATAAGCACTTGATTCGAATGCAGGACAGAAACTAGCAAAATCAGCAAGATCATGACTTTCAGGAAGTTGGATACCACAGAATTTCTTTTCAAAACAAGCTAGCATATTCTGTTTCAAACAAACATCAGCACAATATTGGAATGATTTCAAATGTTCGAGAGCAGCCAAAGAAGCAAGTTTCTGGAGATCAATGCCGGAAGATGAGAACTCTCTATCATAATTTGGTTTTGAGATGAATGAAAGACGAGAAGCATCAGCTGCGCAATAACCAGCAGCGCTATCTTTGAGACAGTAGTTGAGTGAAATAGCAGCGGTTGGACTCTTTGGAAAGCAGCTAACATATTCATTGGTTTCAATTCCAAAAAAGTCGAGATGAGATCGGCATGAAAATCGGCAACTTGAGAAGGATCGAAAAGCTTCAGCAATGCATTCATCTGCTTCAGTACACGTACATTGACGGACCTATAAAACAACAAATAAAGAATGTAACAAAATGAAAGACCTTACATTATCAGTTAAAGGTGGAGGAGCACTTGTTGTTGTAATTGATGACGAAGAAGTAGTTTTTGAAACAATTCCAACATTTCCATCACTATTACCAGCTTTCTTTGGAGCCAAATAAGCAGAAAATTGAGTTAACATCATTTTAGCAACTTCTTCAAACATGGAACTTTCCGTTTCTTCTTCAGCAGAAGATAAAGTCGGACAGGTAAGAAGAAGAATCAAGAAAACAGTTGAAAGAACAATTCGAGCCATATTTGGATGAACGAAGAACAAGTTGATTGAATTTGATTTGAGAGAGATAATATTCGATTGAATTCAGAGTTGATTGATTTCGAGACTGAAGAAATTGAAATTTCCTTTGATATTCATGGCATCTCTTTTGATTGATTAGATACTTTGTGAAAAATACCCTAAACTCTAAAAACACCTTTCAAAGGTGTTGCTTGATTTTTTCGAAGGAAAACAACAACAAAAAAATGCGTTTGCAAATTTTGTTTTTACCCAAAATTTTCACAACATTATGCCAAAGTTAATGCGCTTCTTTAAAAAAAATTATTTGATTTGATTAGACGAAAGTCAAAATTTATGATATCTTTATTATTTATGTTCCACAAAATATAAACAAATTCAATGACAAGAAAAGATTCAATGGCAATCAAAATGGCGACTATACTTTTTGTAAAACAAAAGTTTTTTAATACATAAAAATTGGAATGTCTTATTGTGAATTTTAAAAAATACTATAAATCGCTAAACTCAATAACAACAACTACCAGCATATTTTTAAAAATTAAATTCATATTCATAAATACCAGTTTCAGGAAGGCCAACAAAACCACTAATAAAACCAAGCAGCCGTTGATCGTCTTGTTGTTGAGCTTGATTTTTCTTTGGAGCCATGCAAATTTCAACTTTTTTGTTTTTATATTTTCTGGCATAAACATAATAGCTGAATTCTTCTTCAGGTAATGGAACACATGGAATATTAATTGCATTTTCATCAATTTTTATACTTTTCCAAAATCCAAATCGAAAGGTTTCTATTTCTTCTTTAAATTTTCCATTGGAAGGGTTTTGAGAAAATAATATATCAATCAACGATTTTTGACCAAAATAAATAAATACACAAAGTGTTTTGTTGATTTTTAACAAAACTCGAGATGGTAAATAATGGGGTATCACTAAAAAAAAGAAGATGGAATGATAATTATTATTCGAGTGATTATTTCTCGAAAAAAAGTTTATGTTAAATTTTTTTATTCTTTTAGTTCCGCTGTTTTAAAAATACTTACTACTTCGAGGTTTGCAACCAAATCGACTTCGTGGCTGCCAATATGGATTACCAGAAAATCTATGAATGGCATCTTCTTTAATTGCATGGAAATCATCCGAATCCATTAAACCATCTGCAACCAACTTTGCTAAAAAGAAAGAAAACCAAAAGTTAAAAGTTTTTTTATAGCTTTACTAAATTAATTTGCTTACAACATTTTTCATTTAAATATTCAATACTCATTGTTGGAAAACGAATAAATTCCAATAATTGTGGAAGCAATAAATTGCTCGTGGACAACTAAAATTTTTTTTTGTATTTTTGCTTTATTAAAAAATAATTTTGTGATTAAATGTTTAATTTTCAATCGTAAAAAATTGTGTCATCAAGAAGAAAATTAGGAAGACATGTAAAAAGAATTTTACCGTATTTTTTTGAATAATTTCGAATGGAAATTTTGAATCCATTGAACCAAGTTTTATGTTTTTAAGAAAATTTTCTCCATTCTCCACAAACAAACTTGAATTTGTTTTTGATGAGGATTTTAAGGAACAACTTACAAAAAAATTAAATAATTCTTCTTCGCTCACATTCATTTCATCACTTTGAAGAATTTCTTTAATAATATCGAAAGAATCAAAAATTTCACTTAATTTTGTAAAAATATTTTGATTTAAATTTTTGCACAAACTTTCAATGCATTCTGATTTTAATTCGTTTAATTCTTCTGGAGAATTATTTTCTTTGCTTAATAAATTTTTATTGATATTTGATGAATTTTGAAGCAAATTCAATGCAAAATCTGCATCAGTTTGAACCATGTTTTTAATAAAATTTTTGCATGCTTCTTTGAGTTTTGAAATACCAAATTTTTTGCCTAAAAAAACAAAATTTATTATTTACTCGAGCGAAGTGAAAAAGCTTACTAAAGGAAGATAATTTTTTGACATTTTCTAATGTCACAACAACTTTGTTAATATCATTGAGAGTTTCTAATAAATAAGTCATATCTTCATAATTAATATGATTCACAATTAATTTTTGTAAGTCTGTTTTAGAATCCATTGTTTCAGCGAATACTGTACTTTCTTTTCGAAGAATTTTGGAGGAAGCACACATTCTCTACAAAAATAAAAAAATATTTATTATTTCGATCGATGGAATATAAAAATATTTGTTTAAAAAACTTACCCAAGTATTTATGGAAATAATAGTATCAAATGTTCCATTTTTGAATGAATCCTGATTCGCAAAACTTATATCTTGATGATTAATTTTGGATTTTTTAATTAATGGAATGTTTTCTCCTTCGCTATTTCCATCTTTTTCAACCCTTTTACTTTTACCATGCATGGAATCATCGGATGTGCTACTATCATGCAAGTTTTCATCTTCATCGTCTTCAATGGTAATAGTAATATTATTTTCCAATTCTGGATGATTATTGTTTTCAGAAGGTGGTGATGGAGGAGGAGGAGATGGTAAAGCTACAGTTGAAGGGACAGAAGGAGCAACATTATTGGCGGCTGAAACTATTGCACTTTCAATTTCAGCTTGAATAGGTTGTTCATCTTCTTGAATGCGTTGTGCGGAATTTTGAAAATTTCGAGAAGAATATTGATTTATAAAATCTGAAATTCCAATTAATTCTGGAACTTTTATCACAACTCTTTTCATATTTTCAATTATATTAGAATCAAGATTTTGGGATTCAGTGCTGGGATTAGAATTATTATTACTTTCATCGATAATGACAACTTCAGGAGTTTCATTTTGAATAACTATAGCATCTTGGTGATCTTCCTGATCATCTAGATCTTCTTGAGAAGTTTGATCCACATAACCAGAAATTTCCATTTCATCCGTCAATTCCAAATTCAAACTTTCACTAAAATTAAAAATATCTTGGCTTTCAATTTCTGAGGAATTTGGTTCACTTTCATCATCAATAACAATCACAGATGGAGAAGATTGAACTTGGATTGAATTCGTATTTTTAATACCCGAATTATTATTGTTCTTTTTTTGAGAATTTTGATTTTTAAGAAGTTCAAATTCGGCAAGTGAAAAGAATTTGCATTTTATAACTGGCGAATAAATATTTTTTATTATTTTCTTTATTCTTTTTTCCTCTTCTTTATTTCCGTTTTTTTCCAATTCAAAATCGCTTAATTTCAATAAACCAATTTTTCTTTTTCTGGGAGAAATAATCACTGGGGAATAATTTGGATCATTTTCCACGGACATCGTCGCTGCGATGGAGCTGAAATTTTTTAAATATATTTAATAAATTAAAAAGTCATGGGATATATAAACAAAAAAGGGATATGAATCATTTTTTTCTTGATAAATAAAAAAGGCAATTGGCAAAGGCGCACATTTGGAACCAAAGAAAAAGTTTTTTTAATTGATATCAAAAGCTGGGCTGCAACGCATGTTTATTTGCTCGTTGTTTACTTGCCTGCCATACAGCCTAAAGGCCTTTAAAACCGCAGGTTATTTTGGTGGTAAAAAAAAAGAAATGAAAAAAGTCAAAAAAACAACTAAAAGGGGTTTATGAAAATGGCAAACAAGCAATCATTAAATTAAGACGCTATAAAAACGAAAACAAATACAACAACAAAAAATGTAAAGAAAAAAATTACACTTTGTGCGCCGATTTGATTTTCTTATGTCTGCAACTACACTAAAAAAATACTGCTGCTTCCAATCCTGTTGTTTTTTCTTGTCTTCTTTACAATAACGAAATCGATTGGCTTTTTTTATATCTTTTTTTTTTCGCCGATTGAGCGCCTCGAAAAGAAAACATTTATACAACAGCAAAAAAAAACGCTGGAAAAGGATGAGACAATCTTTTTAAAACAAAATACATCGAAAAAATTTAAAATATTGTTTATGAAACTAAAAATAAATAACCAATTAAAATTTAGTTGTTCTAGTTTTGTGATTTACTAACGAAAATATTTTTATTATTCAAATATATAATTTTTTATAAACTTAATTCATTGTGGTAAGTAAACAAATGATTTAAATTCGGGCTAGATGTTAAACCGAAACTTTCCTCTTATTGTGAACCATCACCTGGATATGGAGTTTTTTTTAAACAAATATCATGCTAAAAAAATTTATTACAAAAATCTCTAAGAAAAAAATGAAATGACTTTTTCAAAAACTTTATCTTATTGCATTTAAAAATAAGATAATTAGTTTTAATCCTTTTTTTTTTTTGCAATTACTTTAAAAACCTTGAACAACTTTGTCATCGAAAATTTTCAGCAATCATTTCATTTTGCCTTCCCCAAGAATTTAGGAAATCTCATAGTTGATTAAATTTGGGATTGATAACGCTGGAATGTCATTTGCATAATTAAAGCCAACACATAAATGGTTATTTTTAACAATTTATAAGCTATTCTCCTTCTCCAATAAAAAAAAAGAAAACATGTTGTTGTTTCAAAGATGCGATCAAGCAAAGCAAATCAATGATGTCAAGGTTCAAAAATAAACTAAATTCAGCAAAGTGTATTTTCCTTCATATAAAAAAACCTGATTTTTGTTTGTTTTGTTTTTCATTATCAAAATAAAACTAAATTCAAAACGTTTATAAACATTATTTTTTAGAGTAAAACGTTTAACTCAAAGTTGGTTATTTAAAAAAATGTCCTTTTCACGTTGTGTTATTTCTTTTATTCTTCTTATTTCGATTGTGTCTTTAATTTATGCAAAGCCCCAGCAACAAATTCATGATGGAAGTGAAAGTTCTAAGACAGTGGTAGAAAATACTGGGATTGGTTTAGTTGAAGTTCCTAAAAATAAACCCGAAGGTGCTGGAGTTCAATCAGGTGGAGATGGATGTAAGTAATATTTTTGATTTTTATACAAAAAATTATGATTTGTTTATCAGAGACCAAATTTGCTTTTTTCAATCAAGTTTTAAATTTTTTGTTTTAGGGCCAATTCCAGAAGGAACCGTACATGAACCTTAAATCTCCCATCTAATTCCATTATTTGATCTCCTAAAAAACTCCTTTTTATTAACAATTATATCAATTATTTTTCTTTCTTTTGTTTAATATTATTTTTCTTTGACATTGACCAATGGACTCTGAATAATCTAACTAATTACCGCATAAAAAAAATATAATTAACTCAACAAAAAATATATTTCTAAAACAAACTTGTTTTTTCTTTCCTCAATTTTTTTTTACGAATAATTTGATTCTCGCATTCTTCCTTCCATCCATCCAATTATTTCACGGCGGAATACGACTAACTTCTCAAGTATGTAGGCATACATCCTCAAAAAGCGTTGTTGCTTCGTTTTGTTCGAAAAAAAACAGTTCACTTTGAATTTTGTTTAACAAAAGAAGAAAAAAAACTGGTTTGAATGAACGAAAAATTAGTTAGTTTCCAATTTTGGAATATATTTTTTTTTATAATTTGCTTTAATTCAAATATAATTATAAATAGCAAAATAATGGAGCTGCCGAGCCGAAGGAGGAGGAGGCTTTCTAATGCAAATTATCTTGAGGATAAGTGCCTTAAAATCCGTGATGATGACTGAGCATTGCAATTTTAATTAACTATAAAAAGGATTTACAAAAAACCTAAAAAGCATCATTAACCAACAAAACCTTTAAAAAATGTCCACAAAAGAAATAAAGGTTGTTGTTGGATTAGCCACGGGTTCATCAGCTTTTGCTATCCTTGCATGTATTGTGATTATTCCAAATTTATATCAAGTTATAAATGAAATAAATGAAGAAGTTCAAGATGGAATTCAAGTATTTCGAGTTGAAACCGATAGTGCATGGACTGAATTAATGGATATTCAAATAAGTGTTACTCCACCAACAAAGCCTAGAGAAAATCCATTTAATTCTATTTTCCGGTCCAAAAGGCAAAATTACAAAGGATTGCCAGCTTGGTGCCATTGTGAGCCGATAAAAATTAAATGCCCTCTTGGACCTCCAGGTCCACCAGGGCCACCAGGTGAACCAGGAATTCCAGGAGTTAAAGGTCCCAAAGGTGAAGATAACAAAAGTACTCATGCTCCAATTACTTGTCCTCCGCATGATTCAAGCTGCGTTAAATGCCCTGCTGGGGCACCTGGGCCTCCAGGGGAAGATGGTAATTACATTTTTAAACCTTGACCTTTCTTTAACTCAGTTTGTTTTTAGGCGCTCCTGGCCCTGCTGGACCAGATGGTAAAAAAGGCGAATCAGGAAAAACGGGAAATAAAGGCGCTCCAGGTCCTCGAGGTCCAGCTGGTGATGGTGGTCCTCCTGGAGAAAATGGACCTCCAGGTTTACCTGGAAAACAAGGAAAAAATACAGAAAGAAAGATGTCATCACCTGGCAAAAAAGGACCATCTGGAAATCCAGGAAAAGCAGGCGAAGCTGGAACAAATGGAAAACCAGGCAAAGATGGAGTTGAAGGTCCACCAGGAGCTATTGGAGCTCCTGGTAGTAAAGGAAACCCTGGACCTAATGGAAAGCCAGGAGAAAATGGTGGTCCTGGATTACCTGGTAAGTTCGACAATTTTTTTATTGTTGCTTGATTTTTCTTATGAAAGGAAAATTTCTTTCGAAAATCAAAAATAATTTTTCTGTTTTTAAATTATTCCTCTTTTTAGGTTCCGATGCCGCATATTGTCCATGTCCATCACGTTCAGCAGTTTTTTATAATCGTTATTTTGATTCTTGAACAATATTGCTTCAAATTTCTAAATGTTCCAATAAAAAACATGTGCAATTTTTAAATAACTAAAAAATCTTTCTTTATTTTTCCTTTTTTGTTAATCTTTTCTCATTTCATGAATAATTACGATTGCAAAACATAAAATTTTAATTCATACTAGGCGGCAGGCGTGCCTTCGGCACGCCACCACCTAGGCATTTGCGGCTTCAATGTTTTTCGCTATTAATTATCCAACGAAAATTTTAACATTCTTTTTATCAGACAAACAAAAAACTAAGATTACGAAATTATACTTTGCTATATATCTTTTGGTAACTTTAAATCAATCCCTTCTCATCAACTATCCATCATAAAGTAACAAAAAACAAAAGTTCATTCTTTAAAGATCTTTCACATCAAAATCCTGGATTTGGATCCTAAATATCGCATGAATCTGGATTCTTAAAATCCTGTGGATCAAGGTCATATTCCTTAAAAAGTAAAGCACCACTCAGCAATGCGCTTTTCTCCATGCAATAAAAGCAAAAGTTCATAATGCATTTACATATTAAAGATCATTTTATCCTAATTTTTATGTACTTACGCGTAGGTGGATCCTTTTGTTTCTTAGGATCCTTTGAATTATTTGGATCTTAGAAAATTTATTGATATGGATCTTAAACATTTGATGGATCTCGATCCATAAAATCCTAAGGATCAAGGTTTTCTTCCTTGTAAGTAAACAGCCACTCATCACTGCTTCATTTCCATGCAACTAAAGAAAAGTTCATTCGTAAATGCCCTTTCACATAAAAATGACTTCTTGCAAATTTTTCATTCATTCCTTTCATTCTTTTTGGAAGGGATACCTTAAAAAGTGCGTATCTTTTTCAAATGGCCACCTCCGGAAGATGCCACCCATTTTTTCTTTCATCCCAAAATATTTGCAATCCATTGATACCCAACAGCTTAAGAAAAAAACGTGATGTAACGGACACACAACCAAAATTAGGAGGAAGGATCTTTGGCATTCATCATCTTTGGTTTTCTTGACTTTTGCATATTATGAATAAAAAAATAATAAAAAACTCGTTTAAAAAAAAATAATAATTACGCAAAAAAACGGGCAAGCGAGTAGCAGTTTGTCATCGGATTTTGTGAGTCACATACATCTCCAACCAAATTAAACTTTGTCTTCTTATTCTTTTTTTTCGTTAAAAAAAAGGGAAACGTCGCAGATCTCATTTATTTTGTGTCACATAACTCTCTTCTTCTAAATTTTTTTTTAATGATCCGTTAAAACCAGCTTGAATTTTTTTTTCATCTTCCATCCAATCAGCCGTTGGTCGTCGAATGTCGACCATTGAAATAGTTTTTTACAAACGTTAAATTTTCTTTGTCAAACTAGTTTCATCCATTTTTTTTTGAAACAAACAAAAATAAAATGAAAAAGCAGAGCATCTTTTGCTCTTCTGCCTGCTTGGCTCAATGAAAGGTGGATTCTCTTTTCAAGGCCATTAAAATTTCATTTGATCTGGATGATGGCTTTTTTTTTGTTGAAAAAATAAAGAAATTTCGTGAAACTTTCTTTTGTTCTAACTCATCGCTTTTTTTCTTCTTTTTTTTTCTACCGCCCCTATTTTTTTGTTATGTCTGTTAGTTAAACGAAGAGTTAATTTTTGTTTCTGGAATTTTTTTCTTTTAAAAGCAAAATGAACGTTGAAATGAAGCGGAATTATGAAAGTTCTAGAAAAGTGATTACTAAAAACGTTTGAGGAAAAGAGCCAATTTTAAAGAAATTGAAAAAAAAAGAATAATTTTCAAAATTTAGAAATCAATCAACGATAATAAAAAAAGGTTACTTGATTATGAAAAGATAGTTGTTTTATTTTATGCTTTGATTTAACTCATAATTTGTTAAATGTAATAAATTATTATTTTGAAAGAAACTACATCAAGAAAAATTATTTTTAAAAAAAAAGAAAAGAATTTTGTGAATTTTTTTCATTGTCTGCAAGATTTTGTTAAGTAAAAACAATATAAGCTTAAAACTATTAGTCATAACTTGAAAACATGTTAACGGCAAAAAGCAAATTCAACAGAGAAAATCCTCGTTAATTTTTTTTTGAAATTTTTTTAAATTTTAGACTTGTTAATCTCAACTAACATATTTATGTCGAATAAAAAATTTAGAAACTAAAATCCTTTTAAAAAATTTCATTCCTCCAATTTTTTCCTAAAAATTAAAATCTCTTGGTAGAAACACATTCAAAAAAAATTAAGGTTTAGAATTTAATGAAGCAGAAGAGGGAACATAAAAATCCGCGATAAATCCATTCATTTTTTTCTTTCTCACAGAATTATTTTAAAATTAGAAAGAAAAATTTAAGAAAAAAAAAGCTGTTGAAGTGAAATGTGCCGATTCATTTAAAAAATGAATCTACAGATTTTGCTTACATATTTCTTTGATGAAGATGATTTTTATTGTTTGTTTTTTACATTCCTTTGTGAAAAGAAAGAAGAAATCAAAAAAAGAGAAGATAGAGAAAATGAAGATGATCCACCAAATGTTTCCATGCAACGTTGCATAGCTGCTGCCTCTCATACATTTTTTTTCTTGGGCGTTTTTGTCCTTCAAAAAAGCCAGCGACAATCATCAAAGTCAAAGTCAAATTGCTGCTCCGCCTCCAAAAAACATATACATAAAAACATTTAAAAGCTTTCAATAAAAAATCAGTGTATCACCGAATTTTATCGTCAAATTTTTTTTAAAATTTGACGAAAGAATGTCGGAAACTAAAATTATTGTTGGTTTTGCATCATTTTGTTCAACCCTTGCTATTTTGTCTTGTTTAATTGTAATTCCAAGCCTTTATCAAACTATTAACGAAATTCATGAAGAAGTTCAAGATGGAATTCAAGTATTTCGAGTTGAAACCGATAGTGCTTGGACGGAATTAATGGATATTCAAATTAGTGTTACTCCACCAACCAAACCCAGAGAAAATCCTTTCAATTCTATTTTCCGTCAAAAACGTCAAGATTTCAAGGGTCTTCCTGCTTGGTGTCAATGTGAACCAGTTAAGCCACAATGTCCTCCTGGTCCACCTGGACCACCAGGTGAGCCTGGAACTCCTGGAATTCCTGGAGAAAAAGGACCTCGAGGCGAAGATGATACTAGCACATATGCTCCAATTACTTGTCCACCACATGATACAAGTTGCGTAAAATGTCCCGCTGGTCCACCTGGTAATCCTGGCCCTGATGGTAAGCTTTTATTTTTAGAAGAAAAAAAAGTTCTTTATAAATTTATTTAAGGCCCCGCTGGTCCATCCGGCCCTGATGGAAATCCCGGCGCTCCAGGTGTACTAGGCAAAGATGGAGCTCCTGGGCCTGAAGGTCCAGCTGGAGATGCAGGATCTTCCGGTCAACCTGGGGTTCCTGGCGCTCCTGGTGATGCTGGACAAGATGGTCAAAGAGGTATTGGTTCTCCAGGTCCTAAAGGTAAGATCATTAGTTTTATAATTTTCTTTGACGTTTTTTTAATTCAAATTTTTGTTTAGGTCCCAATGGCGCTCCTGGAGCTCATGGCTCTTCAGGTAATAATGGAAATCCTGGTCCTGATGGTGCTCCTGGCCCTCAAGGTCCACCAGGCAAAGCTGGAAATCATGGCCCAGCTGGAACCGATGGTCAGCCTGGTGCTCCTGGTGGTCCAGGCCTTCCTGGTGCTGATGCAGCATATTGTCCATGCCCTCCTCGATCCGCTGTATTCGTTCATCGTCAATAAGCGGATTCATTCCACTTCCCACAAAAATATTGCCCCTGTTTTCCTTCCTATATTTTTTACTTTAGTTTATTCTTAAAAAATGTAGCTGAAAATTTTATAAAAAAAATTAAAGCTAAAAATAAATAATTTCCCAATTGCATTCTGAATTTTATGCAAATAAAAATAATACACTTCATAATTTGATTTTGTGACTTCATCCAAGAAAAAAAAAAACTGCATGCAAAATAAAAATGTTACTTTGTTTATTTAAACAAAATGTTAAAAAGTTAGTAAAAAATTACGTTGCACTATGATTTAATTTTATTGTAAAAAAAATGCTTCAAACACATTTCCAGAAAGGTATAAATGCATATTTTTTTAGCTTTATTTTGATCGGATTTATTTTTTTAGAGTACAAAAAATTTATAAGTTTATAATTTCTAGAATTTTGCCCTTGATTTTTAAACATTGGTCATTTTAGAGTGTATACGGAGCACTAATTTAAATAGTTCATTGAAGTTTTCATGATTTGATTATAAATCTAATCCAATTTTTTTATTTTAGTAGTGTAAGTTAACGTACACATAAGCAGCAACAAAAAATTAAAAATGGTCAAATGAACATTTGATGATTAACCTCTATGTGGACAGACAAAGATCGTAGCATTCAAAATCCTTCGAATAAAATTTTTGTTTTAATCGAAATTTATTCCATTTTTTTTCTCGACTTTTGCGAATTTTAACTTTTTAATTAAGTATTTTTTGGTTTAAAATCATAGTTGTTAGAAAGAAAAAAGTGTGGGTCAAAAGCAACCAAAGAAATTTTTCTGTAATAACTTTAACAACAAAAAAAATTTTTTCAAGCGTTACTTAATTTTTTATAGCCATGATATAATTTTTTAAGTACATACAACACTTCCTCCGTCTTGATGAGTAAAATAATCGAGTTCGAGTCAAAAAGAATGATGTTAAAAAAAACAAACGCAATTTTCACCTTCATTAAACTCTTGGTAATAATTCATTAATTTTTATGATTAAAAAATAACAATTACTCATATGCACTTTTAAATTTATCGTCTGCTTTAAGTTGCCCAACTATGTTTGTTACCCACACAGTTTATTATTTTTCACGTGCTTTCAATTTTTTTTACTCTTTTTTAAAGTTATTAAAATTTGAATGCGAAACACTTTACTTTTTAAGTTTTGTTCCTCATGCATTAAATTACTTTTTTTTCTTCTCAACAGTCCTAAACTTAAAAGTTTTCACCTGTTTAAAAATAAATCCATTTTTCTTTGACAGTTTTTCTCAATTTCATATTTTTTCATTTTTTTAATATTTTTATTTTTGTAGCAGTAAATTGAGCTCAATAAAATAATGTCTTCAATCACATTCGAACATTCTGAAAGTTTAATTTATCAATGCATAATGTATAGTTACGGTATCGTAGCAACATTAAGTTTTAGTATTGCATCTTTTACTATATTAATTTCAAGTCCCAAAAGTTTTGGATATTACAAATATTTTTTATTAAATATTTCGGTGAGTTTTAGCTTCACTATTTCAAAGGTTTTTAGACTTTTTGATGACCGAAAGAATTTTAGAATTGTGCATTTATTTATGATTTTTTTATGTGTGTTATTTTTCAACCAAAAGTTTTATTACCCGTTCTTGCGCTATGTCCAAATGGAATAGCTAAAAGTGGAAGTGATACATTAGCTAAAATTATTATGGTGAGTCAAAGATAAAAAAGCAAACAGTCATTCAGGAATTCGAGGAACCAAAAATGATAATCCACAGTTTCAAAGCGAAAAATTGAATTTTACGACTTTAAAAAAAGTTTATATAAATTTTTTTGTTTTGTCGATAATGCTTTTTTGTTAATCTAAATTCCTCCACTTCAAAAGCAGCTAACATCTGAAAATTTAAGCAAGTTTTAGCGTTAAAACAAAAAAATGCTTAATTTTCAGATTTTTTATATTTCACAAAATTAAAAAATCTATTTTTTTTTTTTAGTTTATTTGGTATATTTTATTGGGATGTAATATTATGTCAGTGTTATCTGCATTTATATATCGATATGGAATATTGCATAATTATTTGAGAATAATAATTTCAAAAAAATTTATTATTTTTCTTGCATTTTTACATTTATTTTATCTTTTTCCTGTCATTCTTGGATATGCTTATGCTTTGAGAAATTCAGAAATGAACAGGGTTTTACTTTATGAAGTTAGTTTTTTTTCGGACCTCCAATTTTTTATACAAAAATTTAAATATTTTTGTTTCAGGAATTTCCATTTATTAAATCTCATATTGAACATCTTGGGTGTTCAGTGACACACATTTCTGACCCCTTTACTAAATTTGTTTTACTTCCTATGGCTGCAATTATGTTTACAAGTGGAATGCCAATAATTATAATTTTGGTGATAAAAACATTTATTGCATTAAAAAATAATCGATATATTATGAGTCCAAGAACATATGAAATGCATCGACAGCTACTTTATAGTTTAATTTTTCAAGTAAGTTTTCTATGAAGTTTTTGAGAAATCTAAAAAATAAAGTTTTTTTTAGATTGGAATTCCTTCCGCATCCATTTTTATTCCATCTGCTTTTATGATAATTTTATTAGCTATTGGAGCCCAAAATATTACAGGTAAAAAACTTTCTTCTCCAAGTGTCCATAAAATTTTTTTAAACGTTTCTTTTTCAGTTTGTGCTCAAATAGTATATTTTTTAAATGCAAGCCATTCATTTTTTAATACCTTTATGATGCTGTATTTTATTAAACCATATCGACAAAGATTTTTATCCCTCATTGCAAAGAATAATTCAATGGTTTCATCCGCGCCTCCACCAAATTTAATGCTAAATAATTTTCTTCTTCAACGAAAATCGGTGTATTAAAAAAAATTTTTGTTGTTGAATAAAGCTTTTAATCCTTGCCTTTTGCTGTGAAACTTGGAGCCTATTTACTTTATTTAAATTACCCGAAGCTTTAGTAGTTTTTTTAATTCATTTTATAATTCGGCACATTGTAAAAATTTTCAAAAACATGGAAAATTGATTTCGTTGTAATTCTCAGCGTATTTATTGATAATGCAGCTGTCCTTTTAGTTTTCAACAAACCTTTAATTTGGTAATGAAAAAGTTTTTTCTGCGAAGACATGCAAGAAAAAAAGTGTTCTTTGGCACAAAAACCCATTTAAATCTTTTTATCATTAACTTACTTGACGATTGAATATGAATGACCTTTGAATGCAAACAAAAAACCTACATGGTCCAATCAATGATAAAAATCATATATTTTTGCGAGCATCAAAATGACAGGGCCCACAGCGAAAAAGAAAATTTTTTTAATTATTGAAACAGAAATTGTAAAAAATGGTAGCAATTTAGCTTTTGTCACTGCGAAAGTTTATAGCAAAGAAGATGGAACTGCCATAGCTGTTGGGAAGCAAAGTATTTCATTTACAAAACCAAAATTGTAAAAAAGATGATTTAAAAAAAACTTTGAGTATTGTTTTGAAAATAGAGATATTTAAAAATAAAATAGTCTGCTCTCGCCTTTTTTTATGTTTGAAAGATATTTGTGTTTTTTAAATTTCTTGGAAAACAATAAAGCTGATTTTCACTAGTTTCTTATGTAGTAAAAATTAATGATATTTATTCTGCGCATTACTTACTTTTAAAAAATTTTTTCTTTAAAATGTGTTTTATGTTTCACTACTTTTTGATATTCACTGATGACTGAATTAGAAGAATTTGGTAAAAAATTTAGAGAATATTATTATTCCTTTGATCCCGTAGGTAAGTTAAAAAAGAGGTAGCATCTTCAAAAATCCCATCCATAAAACTTTTTAATTTTTAATTCAGTATCCCGGATTTTTGTTATTATTTTTTTCTTTTGATTTTTAGCTATAAACTTTTTTAGGACTTTCTTCAATTTTCACTCGAATTGATCCAATTAAAACTTTTCCCAATCATATTTATTATGAATTTAAAATTGGTAAAGAAGACGTCGATTCAGAAGGATTTCTTTTCAATGGATGTTTGGCAATAGTGATGGATGTTTTAATGAGTTAACTCCATTCACGGGAATTGTAACTCTTAGTCGATCACGGTGGATTTAAATATTAAGCAAGTTTATTTTTTTTAATAAAAAATGTTTTTAGTTCTTAAAAATTTTTTTATAGGTATTTTGGAAAAGCCAAAGTTGGAGAAAATTTAATAATTGAATGTGAAACAATAAAAAAAGAAGATAAACTTGCATTTTTATGTTCAAAAGTTTATCGAAAAAATAATTCTTCAAAGGATGTTATCGCCCTTGGAGTTCAAACTCTTGCTTTAATTAATGTTGATTTAGCAAAAATGTAATTTTTTTTAACTATAATTTTTACAATATGTTTTTTTAATAAAAAATTTTAATTTGTCTTATTTTTTAATTTTTACTGAAATAAAAAAACTGCCGCAACCATTTTACTATTTTTCCGATTTTTATTTTGCACTTTTGTTATTGTTTCAAAGTTCGAACAACTACCTTTTTTTTTGCAACATGGTTGTTTATGATAAAAACTATAAAAATAGAATAATAACAACATTTTTTTTATCATAAAAAAACTTGAAAGTTGTTTCACGGTGTTGCCTGTTTTTTTTGAGTCAATCAACACAAAAAAATTTCACGTGGTTTTTTTTGCAGAGAAAACTGTTTTTCATTAGTTTTATATTGTAAACAACCCAAGAAAAAAAAATAAAAAAATCATTGCCCATATAAAAGCCAGATGCAACTTTCATAACAAAATTTCTTTTTTTACATTAAACAATTTTTTGTTTATTTATTTGTGCAAGTAAAATTTTTTTTTGATTTCAAGTAAGAAAAGCTAAATTATGCCATCTCGAGCTGTTGCAGTTATTCGTGGTTCATCTGGTATTAATGGAACTGTATGGTTTTCACAAGTATGTTTATTTTTAACAACTTTGGTCTTATAACAAAAAAATTATTGTGACGGGAAGTCATTCCACGAAATTTTCCTAAATTTAATTTTCCTAAGAAAGATTTTATAATTAAAATATTGCGATATTTTGTTGTAGGAAAATGAAGGTGAACCAGTAACCATTAAAGGTGATATCACCGGACTTAAACCTGGTGAACATAATGTTCACATTGCTGAACTTGGATATCCAAATGATGGAGTTTCTTCTGCTTCCACTTGGTTAAGCAAATTGAGCACTTCACCTGTAAGCTTTTTCTTTTCTCCTAAAACCAATTTCATATTCTTAAAATTTAAAGGAAATGAAAGATGCATTTAGTAACCTCGCAAATTTAAAATCTCAAAATGATGGAAGCCTTCATTTTGAATTAAAAGAAAAGGACCTTCAATTAAATGGGAAAGAAAGTATTATTGGGAGAAATATTGTAGTTGATAATGAAAAATGTGATACAAATCTCACAGAAGCTCAAAATATTACTCGAGGTCGTTCAGCCACTGGCGTTATCGCTGTTGCAGAACGAATTGATGATGAATAACAAAACAAAAAACAAAAACACAAATTGTTTTCTTATTTTTATGGCTATTAACTATTTTTTATATTCCATAATTTTCTCTGTAAATAAAAATTTAAAATAAATCTGAGGAGTAATGAAAAAAAAAAAAGCACGCTTAACAAAATTTCCTCAAAAAAAAATCAAGAAAATCTGAAAACTATGGAATTTTCTAACAAAATTGCAGAAATTAAAAAAAGCTGATAAACCAAAGCGTTGAAAAAAAATCCTGTAAGAATTTAACAAAATTGTATTTATTTTGACAACTTCATTTCATCCAAAATTTAATCCCAAATTCTTGATTTTTTGGATGTTTTGGCTTTTCGAAATTTTAATCTTCGTTGTTAAATAAAAGGTTTTACTTTGATAATTACTTCACCATAATGAATGGATTCAAATCAAATGCGTTTTAAAAAATGATAATTCAAAATGAAAATACCAAAGTTTTCATTACCAAATACATAATTCTCAATTCAATTCATTTTGTTGGTTCCCAAATTTTTTGCTTGCAATGATTCAGACAAATCAAGCAACATCAAAAAAATCTTTTTTGAGGAGTTTTAAAGCTATGTTTATGAATCAAAAGTTTTTTTTCTTCACCATAAAAAATTTTATTTGCTTATTTCGTTTACATAAATTCATTACAAAAGGTTTGGCGTCTATCTCTCCTCATGATTTTTACAATAACTCATGTTTTCTATTGTCATCATCAAAATCTTCGATGCTCTTCTTCTTTTTTTTTCGAGAAGAAGAAGAAAGCGTTTATGAGTTTCAATTGCATCATTTTTCTCTTTCCCTTTTTTCAACAGTAAAAAAATAATTTGCGCCTTTATTTGATTTCATATTTTTTTTTCATCGACGCAAGCAACAAATTATTTGCCTTGCTTGATTCAACAAAGAATAATAAAAAAATGAGGAGACTTTTTTTATTTTATCTTTGAACGATAAACTTTGAGCATTTTATTTTTGTTATAAAAAATAGCTTTTTCAAATAAACTTTTTTTAAAAGTCATACAAATAATAAATAAAATTTAAACAACGGTATTTAAATCAACAGAGAAGAATAAATAATAAAAAAAAAATATTGAGAAAAAACAGAAGATTGTAAATAAAAAAAGATGGGTGGAAGAAAATAAAAAATAAATATATGAGGCTAAATGTTATTTAATAGTTTTTTTTTACAATCGAATCTTGACACTTCAAAAGCCATTGTTTCGAGGAAAGGATTGGCAACATTGTTTCCATTTTCAGATTGAAAAAGGCGAAGAAACAAAGTGTGTGTTTTTTTCTAGGATTGCTTGAGTTTTTTTTGAAATGCTAGATTTTGGAGTTTTGATGCAATAATGTTGAACTTTTCTTTTTTCCATAAAAGTTTGGAAGTTCTTTTTTAAAGAAAAAAGTCGTCACTTAAAGTCACGACAATTATGTGAAGGAGCTTTAGGTTTTTAAAGAAAATACTAATGTTAAAAAATTGTCGGTAGAAAGCTTTAAAATTTTTTTATTTAAAGTCTCAAAAATTTCGGGTTAGAGATTTGGAAAAATTAATAAAACCACCATTTTTTAAAAGTAGTTTTGTAAAATTTGTTAAAAATGAAAAGATAGAAGTTAACGCTATCAAACCTTTTCGCTTTCATGGAAAATATTATGTTACTGTACTACAAATTTTCCAGTTCTCGCTGCGATACTTAACGTAAAATTTTTTTATTATTATCTGTTATGTTTATTTTTTCAGAATCGATATGTCGAATCTGGATGGATCTGATAACGGTGAAGCAATACATTTTAATGCTCCTCCATTAATTAATTCTGTTACTAATTTCAATGATTACAATGTGACACCGCCAGAAAATCGTTACATTGATTCAAATAATCGTCCACCAATGAATCAAGAAGAATTTGATAAAAAATTTCGTTATTGTCGCCCCAAACATCATCATTCAGTTTTGGTTCGAAAGGCAGCAAAATTAAGTCGAAGATATTATCGTCCATTCACTTCACCTCGAGCTTTTTTGAGAACTATTTTAAGTTTTATTCCCATCGTTACATGGTTGCCAAAATATAAATTTAGGGAACATATCATCTTTGATTTTCTTGGTGGTTTAACGCTTGGAATTATGCATGTTCCACAAGGTAATTATTTTTAGTAAGGTACCAAGAAAAAAAAATAGAAAGAAAGTAACTCTGAGAAGTTTTATCATTTAAAAAAATTTCATCGCGACAAAAAAAATAAATTTGTTCCCTTAAAATTTTATATTTCAAATCTCTAAAAACTTTTGAGGTAAGAATTTAGCGGAGAAAAAAATATTAACTTTTGTATGAGACTTGTGCATCGATGCAGTTAAACCGCGACTTCATGGGCTACTCAAAATAATTAATTTACAGTATCTTTTTATAACATATACCTTTTTATTTATTTTTTAGTAAAAAAAATTGATTAAAAACAAAGCCAACTAACATTTTTAACTTAAAATTTTATAAGAAAATAAATTTCTCGTAAGTAAGCAGATTTTTCTTTTTTCAGGTATTGCATATGCTTTGCTTGCTAAAGTTCCACCCGTTGTTGGATTATATACATCCTTTTTCCCACCATTAATTTATATGATTTTTGGTACATCTCATCATAATTCCATAGGATCCTTTGCTGTTGTAGCTCTTATGTCGGGAATAGCCGTGGATCGAACATGTGAAGAATTTAATTTTCATTCTGATGGAAGTGGAAACGAAAATCAAACAACAACAGATGGAGGAGATAACTCAATTTCTGATGATTCCAATGCTGCATATACAGCATGTGCAATAACCACGGCATCAACTTTATCATTTTGTATTGGATTAGTTCATATTACGATGGGAATACTTCGACTTGAAATAATTACAACATATTTTAGTGATCAACTTATTGCTGGTTTTACAACAGCTGCAAGTTGTCAAGTTTTTAGCACTCAACTCAAGGGTCTTTTTGGAATACATACTTTTAAAGATCCTTCTGGCGCAGCTAATACTTTTCGAAGGTTGTATTTAGTTGTAACAAATATTCAACATAGTAATGTCGCAACATGTATCACCGCTGCATGCACAATTATAACTTTAGTTGTGGGAAAAGAATTTTTTAGTCCATTTTTACAAAGACGATTTCGTTTACCCGTTCCTTTACCAGTGGAATTATTTGTTGTGGCTATGGCAACATTGATATCATTTTTAGTTGATTTAAATGGCAAATTTGATGTTGATATTGTTACTAAAATTCCAACGGGGTAAGTAGTTGTTAGTTTCATGGAAGTTAAAAATTCATAAAAGCTAGTTACGATAGCCTCTGAATTTTTGTCATTTTTTCGTTGCTTTTTTCATTGTTAATCTCATTACCTATAAAAACGCATACTTATTTTGTAGGCTTCCATCTCCAAATATTCCCAAACTTAAAGATGTCCCAGATTTATTTATGGATGCAATATCCATTGCTGTGGTGATTGTAGCAATTCATATATCTCTCGCTCAAATGTTTGCTAAAAAGCTTAATTACAAAGTTGATTCGGGCCAAGAATTATATGCCCTTGGTTTTGCTTCATCAATATCATCATTTTTTCCTATTTATCCTATTTCATGTTCACTTGGAAGAACTATGGTTAATGTGGAAGCTGGAACCAAAACCCTTTTTGCAAGTTTATTCAGTGGAATATTTTTGCTTTTAATTATTATATTTATGGGTAAATGGCTTGAAACTTTACCTATGTGTGTTTTATCTGCCACCGTAATCGTAGCATTAAAAGGAATGGTAAAAAAATTTATGGATTTAAAAATTTTATGGCCTCTCTCAAAAATTGATTTTATGATTTGGGTGGTTTCTTTTATTGCCACCGCTGCATGGGATGTTACTCCGGGTTTAATTATTTCTATTGCTTTTGCATTAATGACCACAGTATTTCGAAGTCAATTTCCTCGATGGCATTTCTTAGCTCAACTTACAGGAACATGTGATTATCGAAATGTTGAACGATATAAAGAATATATTGAATATAAAGTTAGTTAGTTAATTTGCATTGGGAATTTAAAAAGTCAATGAAAAAAAAAATGGGAGATTTGAATCCTAAAGATTTTTGTGAACCGAATGAAAGCAAAAAAAAAAAAATAACCGATGTTATTAGTCCATTGAAAAACTCTAAGCCTCTCTGTCTTGCATTTCGTTGATTGCTGCTGCATTTTTGTGAAAACCAAAAAACTTATAAAAATTTATTTATGATAATGAAAAGGGAAAAAAATATTCAATCTTTAGATAAATTAATAATCTCTTGTTTTAAAAAATACCAATAAAAATGATGCAAAAATTATTTCGAAATTGGATAATTTTTGTTCGAAGAAGCAAGCCACACCTTTTTCTTCTTTTTTTATTACTGCCGCCCATAAAGAAAAAATGAACCCATACCAACAGCAACACTTTTTTCTATTCAAGCGACATTAAAAAATTCATCAAATGTTACTCTTTCGAAATCATTCAAGTTGTTCTTCTTTTTTTTTGATTCTTTCAACATCGCGAGAAAAAAGAAAAAATAAAGCCAAAAATTCGAAAAATTCATTTTACTATCGGAGATACTAACTATAGTATCATTTTCTTGTCGTCCGCGACTAACTTATTTGAATTTATTTTCTTTCGTCATTATCGCCAACTTTTTTTTCTAGGGTATTTGCATTTATCGATTTGATTCTCCATTAATTTTTACCAATGTTGAACGATTTAAAATTAGTATTCAAAAAGCATTTGATATATGGCAAGGAGATATTTTTCCCCAACAATCTTTATTGCCAGAAGAAATAAATATTCATCCAGGTGAAGAAATGAAAATTCAACATGCTCTTACTGTACATTCCCTTGAAGCTTATATGGAAGTAAGCATTTGTTTAGAAATTAAATATGTTTGAGTAATTAAAAAATTAATAATTTTTTAGCCTGAAAAACCCATGGCTGGATTAGTTTATCGTCATTTTATTATTGATTGTTCAGGTTTTGCATTTGTGGATTATATGGGAGTTAATTCATTAAAAGAAATTTTCACTGAAATGAGAAAACAAAAAGTTTGGGTTTATTTTGCTGCAGCTAAAGGTAGTAAACCTATAAAAGCCAATATCCCCAATCATTATTAATACTTTTTCTTTTCTTTTTAGCCCCAGTTCGAGATTTATTTGAAGCATCGGGATTATATAAATTTGTTTCAAAAGAAAATTTTTATCCAACCATTTCGGATGCAATTGCAATAGCTCGAAAACGACGAAACACTTCGGCTTTTCATTTATTAGAAGAAATTCGTCTTTCTCAAGTTCAATCATATGATCGCTTAGATGAAATTTTACATATTCAACCAATGAATTAATTATGTAATCATTAGTCAAAATCAAATCCAAATTCAATTTAAAAAACTTTATAAAAAATTTATTTGCAATATTTTATTTTATTTTTGTGTTAGTTACATATTTGTGCCAATAAACAAAATGATTGTTAAAGCGGAAAAATACCACATAGGTTTATTAGAGTTGCTTTAATGAGAATGCATGGACAAAAAGATATGTTTTGCCTTACTAAAAATAAAAGTCTCATAGTTTGAAGGAAAAATTTCAATGAAAAATTTGATAAAATCATGGCTTCGATGAAAACTAACAACTTGAGGCAATGCTTTAGAAACATCTCAATCATGTTAAGAAAAGAAAAAGAAGAAGTGTTTATTAGCAATGATGATACATAATAAACAATTAATCATCGAAGAGCTGCAATTATTGTTTGATAGTGAAAGACTTTTCTGTTTTTAGATTCTCTTTTTTCATTCAAAGTTTTCAAAAAACGCGGTGGTACATTGCTTTCGCTTCAAGATGGCTCCCAATAAATAATAACTCTCGCTCAAACTTTTTTTTGACAAACAGCCAGCAAAATTTTAACTCCTTCATCTTCCATTTTTTGCATCTTTCATCAATTGAATTTACTAACCCAAAAAAATCCAAAGAAGAAGACTTTCTTGTACCACAAATTTTCATATCATCATGATCATCCATCATTTCCCCCAAAAATATGTAAATTCCCACCATTTCTTCAAACTTTTTTATTGCGTGTTTTCAAAAACTTTTAAAATTCAACCATTTCGTGATATCCATTTTTGACTGATTTATTTTTTGTTTGATTATCAAAAACAACTAAATCTTTTTCAGGGTTACGTTAAACCTTTGAAGTCGACAACAAAGAATCAACAATCATGGGAGTTCCATCATTCTTCCGATGGCTTCAACGCAAGTATCCATCAATCATTGTCAATGCTGTTGAAGAACGTAAAACTGAAATGAATGGTACTGAAATTCCTGTCGATGGTACAAAGCCGAATCCAAATTATCAGGTTTGTTTGCATCTTTACTTTCAATATGATTATTACCTGACATATATTTTTCAGGAATTTGACAATCTTTATTTGGATATGAATGGCATCATTCATCCGTGTACACATCCAGAGAATCGTCCTGCACCAAAAACAGAAGAAGAAATGTTTGTAAGTTTTTTAGTTTTCTCTTGCTTTTTTCCATTTTTATTGATGATCACTTTTTAGGCACTCATCTTTGAATACATCGACAGATTATTCTCTATTGTTCGACCACGACGTGTTCTTTATATGGCTATTGATGGTGTCGCTCCTCGTGCTAAAATGAATCAACAAAGAAGTCGACGTTTCCGTGCTGCCAAAGAAACAATCGAAAAAGAAGAAGAAATTGGCAAAATTCGTGATAAGCTTGAAAATCAAGGCATTCCATTGCCACCTCCTAAGAAAGCAGAAGAAAAATTTGATTCAAATTGTATTACTCCTGGTACACCATTTATGGATCGTCTCGCAATTGCTCTACGATATTATGTTCATCACAAAGTATCAACTGATCCTGCATGGGCTTGTCTTCAAATCATTTTGTCTGATGCTAATGTTCCTGGTGAAGGTGAACACAAAATTATGGATTATATTCGACGTCAACGTGCTTCACCATCTCATGATCCAAACACCGTACATTGTTTATGTGGAGCTGATGCTGATTTGATTATGCTTGGTTTAGCAACTCATGAAGCAAATTTCAACATCCTGAGAGAAGAATTTGTTCCAAATCAGCCAAGACCTTGTGAACTTTGCCATCAATATGGCCATGAACTGAAGGATTGTCAAGGTCTTGCTCAAGATGAAGTCTCTTCGGATCAAGCTAATCCACTTGATCGCGAAACAAATTTCATATTTATTCGTTTATCTGTTTTACGTGAATATCTTGCGAAAGAATTATATATGGACCGCTTGCCTTTTCCTTTTGATCTTGAAAGAGCTATTGATGATTGGGTATGTTTTCTTTCTCCTTACTCAATAACTTTAACCATTCGGTTTTTTCAGGTATTTATGTGTTTCTTCGTTGGCAATGATTTCTTGCCTCATTTACCTTCGCTGGAAATTCGTGAAAATGCTATTGATAGACTTATTCGACTTTACAAGAATATGGTTTATAAAGCTAAAGGGTATGTCTTTTTTCTTTTTGCTTTAACTTCCCACCATAGCCAATGATGTCTAAAATGATACTATCTACACGCGTTGATCTTATCTGACGCTTACCGTGATCACAATATTTGTACTGAGGCTTGGGATTGTTATGTTTTTATATCTTCATTTTTCATTTTCATTACTTTACCTTCTTTCTTTTTCAGATGGCTAACAGATGCTGGTGATGTTTATCTTGATCGTGTTCAAATAATGATGAGTGGTCTTGGTGAAGTTGAAGATCAAATCTTTGTTCAACGCCAACAACGTGAAGAAAGCTTCAAGAAGAGGCAGAACCAACAAAGAAATCGTTATCCACAAAGAGAATTCATGCCACAGAAAAGTTCAATTGTTGCTCCACTTGATAAACCTCCAGAGTATATGCCAGCTGATGAATTTAAAGAACGTCGAAAAGAAGAAAGAATGCAATCAGCTGAATGTCTCGAAGCTGAAAGAACGCTCAAGAGCTTGTTGAATATCGCTTCTGCTCCACCATCATCCGATTCTGGCCGTGTTGAAATAGAAACTCCTTGGCATACTTTCAAACGTACTGCACCTTCTGATGATTCTCCAACAACTGCTCCACCTGCTCCTAAGGTTTGTTGTAAAGCATTTTTCCTGGGTGTTATGTCCTTTCTTCGATATTTTTGTATTCTCTTTTTCGTCTTCCCCACGGGCAGGTTTTTATATAGCTTATTCCATTTTAGTCCTTTAAGATTGATAAAGAAGAAGCTGATGAAGATGAAGAGGAACTTGCTGATGAAATCAACTTCCACCAACCTGGATGGAAATCTCGTTATTACAAGATCAAATTCGGCATTGAAGAAGATGACATTGAATATCGACGACAGGTGGCTCGTGATTATGTCGAAGGTTTATGTTGGGTTTTAAAGTACTACTATCAAGGATGTGCAAGTTGGGATTGGTACTTCCCACATCATTATGCTCCATTTGCTTCTGATTTTGATGATATTGCTGATTTCAAAATTGATTTTACAAAGCCAACGAAACCCTTCAATCCGTTGGAACAACTTATGGCAGTCTTTCCTGCTGCTAGCAGGTTTGTTTGTTTTTTCTTCATTTTCTTTCATTTATGTTTGTTGTTTTAGAGATCATATTCCTGAAGCTTGGAGATCGCTAATGACTGAAGAAAATTCTCCTCTCTTCGAATTTTATCCTCCTGATTTTGAAATTGATCTCAATGGTAAAAGGTTCGCATGGCAAGGTGTCGCTTTGCTGCCATTCGTGGATCAAGAAAAACTTCTTGAAGAACTTGCAAAAGTTTATTCAAAGCTAACTGAAGAAGAAAAGCGACGCAATATTCGAGGTGCTGATCGCATATTTGTCAAGAATACTCATCCATTATATACTGCATTGAAAGACGTTTATGAGGCTGGAAAAGAAGTTAATTTTGGTAAGTTTACTTTGCTTTTGTTTCCATGTTTTCATTTTCTTCTTTTTTTAGAAGTCAAAAAGGATGCCGAAGGTGCTATCATACATTCATGGGTTTACTTGGATCCTACTTTATCTTATGGAATGGCTGGAGAAATTGCATGGGATCAAGATGCTGTTGAAGTTGGAGAAGTTTATGAATCAATCTTCAACAACAATATTGAATATATGGATGTTAAACCAAATCTATGTTTGATGGCTGCATATCGTGATCCTTATTATGAACGTGGTTTTCGTTTTGCTGCTGTTCGTCTCGATGGTATCAAAGAACTTGAACCAACATTGAAGCCTGGAGATTACAATGAAAGAAGAAATGGTGAATATCGACCTCAAATTGGTTTTACTCGTGATCGACCCTATGCAAACTTAAGTGATGCTGGACATCGCATGGTTCAACATAATGTTCGTGGTAATGGAAATCAAGGTGGTGGATATCGTGGCCGTGGACAACGGTATTATTTTAACAATAAATAAATTTGTTTTAAAATAAATGTTTATGTTTTTTTCACTGTGTCTTTTTTGTGTGGTTCTTCTTTATTAAGCTTCTGCTTATTAGTGGAAATTTCTTGAGGCTTTGCGATATACTGAAACTATCTGTTTTGTTTGCATTGCTTCCCCTTATTTGCTTCTTTATGATTTTGGTTTTTTTTTTTGTGATTCGTTTAGCTATTGCTTAACTAGCTTTATAATAACCTCACATTTTGTTTGTATTAAAGCAGTTGATCATCATTAAACAGAAGCATATTAGCTTTTTGCGATTAAGCTTAAACTTTTATTACTTTCATTTACCACATACTAAATATTGTTTTTAAGAGATTATTGTGGTCAAGGCTATCGTGAAAATGGAAATAATAATCGAGGCCGCGGATTTCACCAATCATCAAACACTTTCATTCGGCAAGAATATGATGCATCTAATAGTGAACCCACTGCTTATGTTGGATATTTTAGTAATGACCAAAGTAAATATGGAATGCCAGTTCGTAAGTTGGCATCAAAACAAAATCGATTGTAATAATCCCATTGATTTTACTTTCTAGCTCCTGCAGCTCCATCATCAATGAATTATCCCATTCCGCCTCAACCTCCATCATTTGCTGATATGGCACATGGAGTTGCTCCACCACCACCATCTTCATCATATCGTGGAGGAGGAGATGGTTCTCGTCCATCATATCATCGAGGTGGAGGAGGAGGAGGAGGTCGTGGAAATTATCGCGGCAATAACAATCGAGGAGGAGGCGGTGATCATCGTTATAACAACAGCAATGACGAAGGTGGACCTCGCCGCCATCATTCATCTCATGGACATGATAATCCACGACATCGACCATATGAAAATCGACATGGAAATAATTTTAGAGGTGGCAATGGTAATAATAATAACAATAACGATGGAGGAGGTGGAGGAGGAGGTTATCGTGAACATAACCGACGTGAATATTAAACTATTGTATTTTTACATTTTTGTTTATTTTTTTCTTTGATTGATATTATTATTTTCTCTTTTTCTCCCATCTTCTTACCTCGTTTATCCTGTGTGTTTCTTATTCTTCTTCAGCTTTTATTTACTCATTTATTTATTTTATTTTTGTTGAATGTGAATTACATACATAAATTGCTTTTTATTTTGCTTGCCTGCTTTACAACCTTATGGAGATTTTTGCCTCGCCTTTATTATTATTGGTTATTGCAGAAGCATTTTTGGTGTGTGTTTTTTTTTTCCAAAATACAAAAAGTTGTTTTTAGCTTTGAAAGGGAAAAAAACTTGGAGAAGTTGTTAGCTTTCAATTTTGTGAAACCCTTAATATTATTATTTTGTTAATTTCTCTTTTTTGTTTTTCATTGAATCAAAATTATCTTCAATCTTTTTTTACCCAAACTGAAAAGTTTATGTTTGTTTTGCATTTGTTGAATCTCTCGTTTAATACTTTTTAACTTTACTTTTTTTATTTTTTTGACCCACTTACATACATAACAAATAAATATTATTTTATTTCCATAGTTTGATAAAAGTTTTTTTTATAAACAGCCATTGTTTTCTAAAGTTCTCCAGCATAATGAATGCCTCCAGCATTGGTGGCAAGGGAGCGTAATTTTCGACTAAAAATTGTTTGTTCAATCACTGCAGTTTGAATGGTCATAGAAATGACTTGAGTTTCAAGTTTAGATATAGCTTGTTTGATTCGAATTATTGGAGCTGCATCATTATTTTTTGCACCTTGTTCTTCAATTTGAAGTTTAAGTTGATCGACTTCTTCACCCAATGATTGAAGAACTTCTGAACGAGTGGTGATTCCTCCACTTGCTTCTTGATACTGCTGAGATTTTTCTGCTATTCGATCTTGAATTGTTCGATATTGGCCTACAAAAATGAGTTATTATCTTCATAGCAACAAGACACAAAAAAAAAGTTTACCCAAAAGCGTGGATAATTGTTGATTGATGTGTCGCTCTCGAGCTTCAATCCTTTGAGTTGAATCAATTATTTCTTTTTGAGTTTCAAGTAAAAATGGTTTAGCTTGTAAAAAATTATTTTTTATTGATTGTAATTGTTTATTCATTTGTTCAATATGTGAACGCCAATCTTTTGCATCAGATCGAATGGTAATTTTTAATTGTGGAACAGCTCGTTCCACTTCCGCTCGAAATTGTGGAATTTGGGTGTCATTTGCTACGAGGTAATCCAATCGTTTATCCTAGAAATCGATTAAAAAGGAATTTTTGGTTAACGAAAAGTTAGATTTTTTTATGTTACAATGTAAATATGGAGTTAGAGAACCTACATCGTGTCCTTTTTACAAAGATTTTTTTTACACGTTTTTTAAGATGAAAAAAAAATACAATTAAGAGATGAATCTCTTGGGCGAAGAAGCAGCGTGTGTATGTTTACGTGTAAAACCCACTAACTTTTATCTCATTTTTTTGTACTTACGTGTTTTTTTTTTGATTGTCACCGCTGCATTTGGATTAGATTGAATTACGTGTAAACTACCAACTTTGGTGTCAATCAACAACGTAATAAAATAAAACTTTTAAAAAATCGCCTACGCTTTTTGTTATTGCAAACGAGAAAATAATTGATTTAATTTCAAGTTGGTTTTTTACGATGTTTGACAAGCGTGCAATTTTTTTACATTGCTGACGTCAAAAAAATTCGATATTATCACTTTTTTTATCGAAAAAAACTTGTTTTGTAATTTTTTTTACAAACAAAAAAAGCTTTAATTGTATTGCACTTTTTGGACTCGACTTTCTCGATTTTTTTGAGTGGGAAAAAAACGCAAGCAAACTCACTGCATTTGAATCCAAGGCTAATAAAGCTCCTTCATCAAAAACTGTATCAAATTGGGTTGCTTCTCCAACATCTTCATCGATAATTGAAGCGGAATCGTCTTCATCGAACTAAAAATTTTTTTTTGCATTTCTCAAAATAAGCTTTAAAAATTATTTATAAACCTGTTCGGCAGTGATTTCAGCATTTTCACCCAATTCTGCTTCTTCATCATCTCCTCCTCCACCATTTTCGTTATCATCTTCGACAATTTCAAAACGAGTGAAACCAAAATTTAATTTCTTTAACGCTAAAGCTCCCAATTCTCCGAGAATATGTAAACAAGCAGGACCAGAACCTTTTTTAATTGCAGAAATTGAATAATCCACGGAGATTTCCTGGAGTAAAAAAATATTATTGGACAGGGGAAACTTTTTATACAATCAGAATATTTTCAATTAACAAATATTTGATAACAAAGAATAAAGATACTAATAATAAAAGGGCTAACTTACTTCCACTTTTAAAACGGCTAAAATAGTTGAAATTGTTGCATTTGGGTCGTCAAACTGAAAAAATTTATTCATAGTTTTTTTTCGTTCATGTCCGATGTTTTCTACAGAAAATTAATTTTGAGAGAAACCGAAGACTTTTTCCATTTTTTCGTGGTTGTTTATTTGTGACTTACTTCTTGAGGATATTGAAGCCCAGCTTCTCCGCATTTTTTCATTAACCAAACAGCTAAATTTGTAAATAAAAAGAATTGTTCACCGGAATTGGTTGATTTAACAAAATAAGTTCTAAATAATAATATGCAAATAAGTAATTTACAAAACTAAAAATTTGTTATAAAAAAAAGATTGATATACCTTGGAATAGTTTTAAAGCTATCCATTTGTTTAACAAATTCTTCTTCATAATTAAGTAATTCAAGTCTCTCAAAAACTATTTCATTTAAAGTATATTGATCAAATTCTCGAGCTGGAGAATCATTTAAATCCATTATTTAAAAAAAGAAGAATCAAGAAAATATTTTTTAAGGTTAACAGTTTTTTTTTGTTATAAATAAGTTTCCATGGCAACGAAGACTTACATACAACGACGCGGGTGCAGCAATAATCTTTTAGCAAACCAAAAACATTTGAATAAAAAAAAGTATGGAGCAACAACATTCTTTATTTTTTGCAACCAAGAAAAAGAAAAATGAATGTGGGAATTATTAATTTTCAATCTTTAAAATTTAAACGTAAAAATTTTCATACTTAAATTTCATTTTTTCTGTTTACTTTTCTTAAAGCCAAAAATAAAACATGTAAAATCGTTTATTATCGTTACAAATAATAATAATAATTCATTGAGATATTAAAATTTGCCAAAACATGAGATAAATGGATTTATGATGTATGACTGATTTGTAATTAATGGAAAAAACAGTAATAAAAAAGTGTTTTTCAAACATAAAATTTTTATTATTAAACAATTTGAAGTTTTGGACAAACTCCAGTAATTCCACGAACTCCAGCTCCTGCAGCACAATGACAAATTTGTTGAATTCCAGGTGTATTAAAACCCGATTGAATGGCGCATTGTTTTGCATTTTTAACCATCGTAGCATCTGAAGGCAAATCCAATCCACAACCTAGTTTTTTAGCGCTGAAAAAAAATATATGCATTAATTTAAAGAGTCTTGATTTTGGGTTAAAATTTTTAAGTTCAAATAAAAGTTTGATTTTTAAAATAAATAAAGAAAAAGCAACGATTTTTTGGAAATTTTTAAACTCCATTCATTTTTTTAAATATAATTTTGTTAACCTTACCAATTTCCAGCTTTATTATCCAAACATTTTCTCATACATGAAAATAATCTTTTTCCAGTTGAAAGTAAACCTTTCACTTCATTAGCAATTCCAAGTTTATTTAACATTCCATTAATTTCAGACATGGCCGCAATTTTAAGGGTTTCTGGATAACGTTTTTTAACCATATTTCCAGGTGATTTAGCGCAAGAATTAGAATATTTTTGATCCACACATTTCATGGTGGCTAAAATTTGGGGTTGTTGTTGAACTAAACATTTTCGAAGTTTAGTATAATCTGCGCCCACTGCTGAAGCATATTTCTGGCATTGATCCGCGCATGGAATCATTGATTCCACATATTCTTTTTTGCATGGTTCCACTTGAGAACATAAACATTGTGGAATCATTTGGGATGATACGACGGTAGTCGAGGATAAAAAGCATATAGCTGCTGCCAATAAAATTAAAGAGGAAGAAACAAAATATCTCATTTTTTAAATATTTATTATTGATGGTTTGGTTTTAGTTGTTTATAATCACACTCAAAATGTATGTACAAATAAAGTAAAAAATAAAATAAAAAATAAACAAACAAAAAATGGGAAATCAAAATCACAGAAATTAAAGTTTGTGTTTTTAATGAAAAAAAAAACTAACTAAAGCCTAATATGTTATTTATTTATAAGTTTGTTTGTAATAAGTAATTAATTAATTTGATAAATAGATAGAATTAAAGAGATGTGAAGAAGAAGAAGAAAAAAAAGAAGGCGGAGATGTTGATGGCAGTTCTTCGCTCACTTTAACAATTGCAAAAAAAGCCCAGCAGCAGCCATGACCAACGATTGCGAAGTCAATTATGTATTTCTAAACAAATTTGTTGTTATTTTCTTGAGACACAAGGTCGTTGACATTTTTTTAACTTTTTTTAATGACAAAAAAATAATAAGAAAAGAATAGGCCCGGTTTTATTGTTTGATATTTTCCCCCCTTCATTTTGTTGATTATGAAAAATGACAATGAAAAAAAAATAAGGACATACCCGCTTTCTTTCGAACTATACTTTTCTTTGATAAATAAAAGTAATTATGATTCATTTTCGATTCATTCAGCAAAGAAGAATCTGGAACATTTCATATTTAAAAAGAAAAGAAACATGCATTTTAGCAAAAATTATTACTTTTGTTTGATGAATTTGAAAATTCCAAAGAAAGGTCAAAAAATAAGAAATAAGAAAAGGAAATCAAACTACAATAAAATCAATGTGGTTCTTTTTATTCGAGTTAAACCAAAAAATTAGATATTCGAATCATCAAAACGTAAATTCCTAAAAAGCACAGTAAAATTTAAAAAGCTTCAAACGTTTGGATTTTACTATTCCTTTTTTTTCGTTATTTTTTTTACATTCTTTTTTATCTTCATTCCCAGATGAAAAACAAAATTCAATGGAAAAAAAATTTTTCAAAATTTCTTAATAAATAATTATGATGATCGATGAAAATTGATTCCTTTGTTTTGTTTTTTCTTCTTCTTGCATTTGTAATATTATTTTTGCTTGAGGGGTTTACTTATTTCATTTTTTAAAACAAAATAAATAAAATTAATAAACAAAGTTATCATCTTTCAAAAATATTGCTTTTTTTGTATTATCCTTTACCACTGCCAAAAAAATTTCAACGCCTTTTAATTTTAAAAGTGTAATGGAAAAATAAATTTATTAGAAAAATTTACGGAAGCTCATCGTTCGTTTGAAACATATTTGATAATTCAGAATGTTGCTGGATGTTTGATCTCAAAAAAAAAAAAAATTAAAATGGTTTTAAATCTGCAATTTCCATAGGCTTAATATTTTCCGTTTATGGAGATTTTTTATTTTACCAAAAATGCTTTACACTTTTTTTGATACACCAATTTTTTTCTTGTTGATGGTTTCACAGTTATTAAAAACCTTTGAATGAGTTTTTATAATTAAACCTTCGGTCAAAAAAACCAAAAAAAAATCCTCAAATATTCAAAATCTTTCAAAAAAGATAAAGATGATGACTTCAAAAAAGAAAGAAGAAAGGGTTAAAAAATATCTCTTGCTTTTCCACAAAAATCACACTTTACACCTTTTTTTCCCGCATTGATACAATCAAACAACTTTTGGCTTAAAACATTTTAAATTGGTAGCGGCGAATCGATGGAATTTATTTGAATCAAATTTGATTTTTAATGACAGCAGCAAAAAAAAAAAGAAGAGCCAAACATACATGCTTTTCGTCTATCAGCAAAAAAAGCTGTTAATCTTTTAATTATAAAACCTGTCTACAGCTTTTATTAAAACTTTGATGATGATCTTTTAAATTTATTGACCTTTTGGAAGCACTAAATTTAAGTTTACAAAAACATGAAATGATCGACTAATAAAGCAACCATCATCCACCTTTCACAGTTTCAACAAAGTAAAAAAAATTAATTGGAACGAAAGTAACACCACAAAACAATCACTCGCTATAGCTGCTGCTTATTCAATGTGTCTCTAATATTTGGTAAACTTTTAAACCAAATATCAATGATTAATATTTGTCTTATCAATAATGATCGTAGAACAACTCCCAATCAAAAAAAAATACGGTCATTTTTGGCTAGTTGTTGCATATTTGCCAAAGCAATTCCTCCATTTTTTTGTTCAATGTTCGAATGAAAGCTTTGATTCTTCAACAATTTTGATCCATCCTTTGTTTCATTTTTGAACTAGTGTTTTAAATTTGTAAGCTGTTCTCCATTTTCTTCATCTCAAATTTGATGTTCATGGTTTATATGAGATTCAACGAAATTGGAATTCTTTCATTTTTGCAACTTTGAATTGTAAGGATTTTTGTTGTTTATTCTTAACTAATTTTTTCTTTCATTTTTTAGGCACGATTATGATTAAACTACTGATGTCAAAGCTTTCGTCAACAAGAAATTTCTCTTCTTCGTCAACACCAAATGGAGCTGAACCTCTTCAATCTTTACTTGCTCGATGTATGAATCCAAAATCTCCTGATCATCTCCATCACGAATCAAAACTATTTTTACAAACTTACAATGCTTCTGAGAAAGAACGAAAGAATCAAATTATTGAACATCTTGCTGATAAATGTGGTGTAAATCATGATGGACTTAAAGCTGCTATATCGAAATATGAAAAGTATCCTAATGCTGCAAATGAAGTGTATCAAGCCTCGACACCTCAATACTCGAAAATGTTTCAATCTATTGGAAATCTTGAAATGGGTGTGAAATTTGTTAGTGATTTTCGTGCTGATGTTTTGGAATATATGAAGTCTGATGGAAATCCCAAAGATCGTGTGCTGCGTTTGAGGCGTCTCGAATCAACTCTCAAGAATTTACTCACTCTATGGTTCTGTTTGAGCAATTTGAAACTTATGCGACTAACATGGCAAACTCCAGCTGATATATTACAGAAAGTGGCCAAAGAGGAAGCTGTTCATCCCATTCAAGGACTCATCGATATGCAACAAAGACTGGGGCCATGTCGCCGTTGCTTTGTGTTTTTTCATGAAGCAATGCCTCGTGAGCCTTTAGTTATTGTTTATGTCGCTTTAACCAAAGAAATCAGTGATAATGTCGTGAAAATTATGAAAGAAACAAAGCTGACAGAAGATGATGAGAAAATGGCCAATACTGCAATTTACTATTCAATCAGCTCAACTCAACATGGTCTTCGTGGAATCGATTTGGGAAATTTGCTAATCAAGAAAGTTTCTGCTGAACTAATGGCTGAGAACCCAAACATTCTTCATCACTCAACTTTATCTCCAATTCCAGGATTTCGTTCATGGTTACTTCGATCGCTTCGTGGTGCATCAGAATTTGGTGATGTTATGGATACTACTGCTTTGAAACATCTTCATTCATTTACTGGTTTGGAAGAATCTTCGATTGAACAACTCAAATCTCAACTCATCGAACTTATCAACACCAATTCCATCGACAAATATGCTCCTCTCAAAGATTTATTCCTTTATTTTGCTTCAATTTATCTTCTCAAAGCTAAGAATTCTAATGGCTTTGCTTTAAATCCTGTTGCAAACTTTCATCTACGAAATGGAGCTGAAGTGTATCGTCTCAATTGGAATGCAAATGCTACTCGACGTGGAGTAAGTTTACTTTTTAGTTTCAATTTCATCACTCAAGCGTCATTTTCAGATTGAACAATCTCTCGGCATTATGGTCAATTATCGATATATTATGGAGAATTTTACGACGAACAATGAAAATTATGTGAATAATCATGATATTGCTGTTAGTGATGAATTTCTGAAACGAATTGAATTGAAATCAAAGCTATGATGATACTGTTATTTTGTTGATGCTGTTTTGTATTTACTCTTTATTTCATTGTCTTTTATTATTTCCGTGCCATTGTTATTTACGTGTTATTTTGTTCTAATTTTGTATATGTGATTAGGTTTTGTTAAATAAAGTTAGTTTTTAGGCTTATTCATGGCTTCTCGAAGATTAGTGAAATTGTCTTATTTGAAATGCTTCCATTCCCATTTCACAGCCGCCTCATTGGCTAATCGCGTTAACCCATCCTTGGTTTATTCCCGCTCAATTTCAACTTCATTACCTTGCAGTAACATTCCAGCATCACCTCCAAGTGCTTCTAAACAAGTTTATGCTCCCAATGAACCTAAAGATGGACAAAGACATTTACCTCCGAAAGAAGTCCTACTTACAATTGATTGGATTTTAGAAGGATTGGTAAGTAGTGTTAAATTACCGACCGACCGACAAAAAAGTCGGTAAATTCAAAAAATTGTCGGTATGGAAATTGCTCCCGGTCGGTAAAGTCGGTAATTTGTCGGTATAAAAATATGGTCGGTCGGTAAATCGATCGGTAAAAAGTCGATATAAAAAATTTTTTTAGTCAGAAAATCAACAAAACTTTCAGTCTTTAGTCAAAAATACATTTTTTTAATACTAAAGTGATAAATAACATCAAAAAAATTAGTATTTCTATTTACTTTTTAAGAAAAAGAAATACTGATAAGAACTTGAGGAAAAATTGTCGGTATAAAATTTTGTCGGTCGGTAAAGTCGGTAAAATGTCGGTATAAAAAAACGCTCGGTCGGTAAATCGGTCGGTAAAAAGTCGGTCGGTATGTCGGTAATTACCGACTTTTCGGTCGGTAATTTAACACTATTGGTAAGCATTTGTTTAGCATAAAATTGTTTACTACCGTGTTTTTGAATCTCTGATAAGTAAATGATAAGCAAAAAGGCATACGAATTGCAAAGAAAGTTTATTTTCTTTTTGCAATTACGCTCGTTCGTTACCTTTTACTTTTTGTTTTCTTTTTCAATTTATTTTGTCCCGTCTTACTTAATCCGAAATCCTCCACATTTAATATTACTAAATTTAGGCACCTAAATTCATGAAAGCCCCTCTTCAACCAATTTTTGAAAAGATGGAGCAAGAAGTAAATTTTGTTGATGAAATTTATGGTTATAAAGTTAAAGGCATTAGTCAACTTGGAGTTCACATAACTAAAATTCGAACATATTTTCGATGGAAGTCTCCATACAATAAGCTTGTTGTAAGTGCTAATAAACGGATAAATCTGGGTAATATCAAAAAATGCAATACTTACTATCTTTCAGCACAAAGGCTCATATTTATTTGAAGATGATGACTTTGTTGTAGTTCTTTATGGTTTTGAAACAATTGATTCCAGTTTTTTGTCTTATTTTCCATCATTTATTACTGGTAAAGAGGTAATAATAATATTTCATGAACGAAGCCATTAAAAGTTAATACTAATTAGTAAATAATTTTTTATAGGATAAATCTCGAATTCTTGAAGGCGCTTTGCAATTTACCGTTTCACCTCAAGGTAAAATAACTAAAATAGTTAATCGCAAAATTACTGAAAACGACATTGAAATGGCACAACAGTTTGGTGAATTAAAGAAATCAGAAAATGATCGATTTGATCGAGAAGATCGTAAAGCAGCTGAAGCAGAATTAAAAGATAAAATTGAACGTCAAGAAGTTTAAAGCTTTAGGTTTCCAAATTTAGCATGTTTAATAATAAATAGTTTTTCTTTTCACCTTTAATTTCACTTCAAAGAGTGCTGCTGTAAAACAAAACAAAAGCAATGTAAGAACAATTTATTGATTACAAAACTAAACAAAAAATCCTAACAAACACAAACAATTACAATATTATCCTATTATTAGTTGCAAAAATAAATCATATTACAATCGAATCCACAATTCAGCTTTTTTCATTTGATTCTTCTCCATCATTCTTCATTGGATCAGCTTTTTGAATAATAACTTTATAAACAAGTCCTTCACCATCGACATAAAAAGTTGTACGACCACCGAGCATTCGAGCCTAAAAAATGAAACAATGAAGTTACGGAAAGTTAGTTAATGTAAGAGACTTACATTTTTTTCAAAGTTCTTAAAGCTTCTCCAATCCATTGCATGAAACCAACTAAAGTATAAAATTCGCCATCGAAGATCAACAGTACCATTTTCTTGAATCAAGCTTATTGATAATGGCTCCATTCGAATATAAGGGAATGCAAATTGACCAAAAATGTTGAACTTTCCAAGATACATAACAAATCGTTGAAGACCTCTAAAATTGAAACATGTTGGATTAGTGACATATATGAATTGTTAAGCATATTCTTACTTTCTTTGAACATTTGTAATGTGGTTTTCACAGAAGACATCATTGCGATAAAAGGAAAAGTCCAAATTCTTCTTGAACATTTTAGGCATCTAAAAAACCAAATTTTTAGTAACAAAAAATCTTACAAAGAAACTTACATTGATTTCCAACTGCTTTTGAACGTTTTCAAGTTGAGCCATTTGTGGCAAAGTTGTGGCTGTTGATGATGCCGATGAAGTTGAACGAGATTGAATGGAATTCCATAAAATGTGCCTTGAAGAGCGATATGGTTTTACCAGATGATTGATTGATAAGACCTTCTCGAGCATGCTTTGAAATGGTTGAATTTAAAAACAATAAATAAAGCTTGAGTTTTATTTGTGAAACTTTAATAAAAAGCAATATGTTGAGAAAATGTTTGTAACAACAAACTTCAGAAGAAGAAAATTTAGGCAAAAAAGCAAATGTTTGAATCCATTGAAATCACCCCACAAGTTTGGCTTTATGTGTTACAATGACCACGTTAACATTTTTTTGGAGATCATTGCTTTGAAACAAAAAAAAAACAACGGATGTCTTCGAAGAAAGAAAAAGATTATTTTATCAATCATCATCAAATAGTTTTTTGTTCGTCAATTCTTTTGATGATTTTGTAATAAGAATGTTAAGAAGGATCCTATTGCTCAACCATCGAATTAATGCATGCTCATCCATTCAAATGGTATGCAGCTCAAATCAATCACGATTTTCATCTTCTTCATCATCAGCTGAAATGCCTCAAATGTATCATCTTGAACATATTCAAAAGCGACTTGAACATACAGCAAGTTTTTTTTCATTATTTTATTACTCATTAATAGCTTACTTTTCAGGTACCTTTGATGTTCAGAGCAAGACTGGATTTTACCTTTTATCGAAATGATGTAATTTGTGAAGATCAAATTTTTAATACTCAAAAAATGTAAGGCTTTTTACTTTAAATTAGTATGACCTAATAATCCTTTTTGTTTTTTAGTGGGTTACAAAACTATATGTGGTATCTGGGAAAGATGAGTGTTGCTGGTCAAATTGCGTTCCCATATATCAAAATGGTACCTTTATCAATCAACTTGATTCAAGAAGAAGGATCTGTGAGACTTCGATGGCGTATTGCATACATGAATTGGTTGAGTGCATTGAATTGGAAGAGCTACAATGCAGAATATCGTGAGAAAAATGTAAGTTTCTTGTATTGCTTTAATCATAATCCATAATCACTTTTTAGGCTCGATGGTATGATGGAAATGCAACGTTTTATGCTGATGGAAATGGACTTGTTTACAAAGTAGTTATTTCAAGAATGTCACAAGATGATTCGTTTACAAAGAAATCAACTAAGAAATTGGTCGAAAAAATGGGAATCTTACCTCAAGCTCCTACCAACTTTGTCAAAGCTGATCATCAAATGAAGAAAGATGGAAAAGAATCAAATGAAAAAAGCTGAATTGTGGTTCGATGGTAATATGATTTATATTAGAAACTAATAATAGGATAATAATGTATTTGTTTGTGTTTGTTAGGATTTTTTGTTTAGTTTTGTTATCAATAAATTGTTCTTACATTGCTTTTGTTTGTGTTTTTACGATATGATTTTTACAGTTATTGAAGAACAAGCGGATGGAGAAAATGCTGAAACTACCTTGCCTTTTTCTTTCACTTCTTTGTTTTTCATTTATTAAACAATCGAGCAATACAAAGTTTTTATGTATGTTTTAAGCTTTAAAGTGAACATTTTCCGATCATAATTGCAACATCACCAAAGTTAGTTTTAGCTGCTTGCCATGCTTTTGCTCCCAATTGTGTTTTTACATTCGCTGCAATATTACAAACTAGCTTTTGATTGAAAGCTTTATTTAGCATATTGGCTGCATAAATCTGATAATTGGCCATCTTCTTGTATTTGTTTGCTAACGTTTGAGTTTTATCCCAAATTGGAACCTTTACTCCATCATAAATAATATTGCATAAAAGTTCAATGTGGCTCGAAGCTGTCGAAACAACTGCGACTAAATATTTGGATGCTGCAGAAGCAATCTTAGTTGTTTGTGGTGGTGTAAGAATATTCATTGCTTCCTTAACAAAATCTAAAATTATGTAAGTTTGAAAAAAGAAATAACTAATTATTTGGTTGATCGGTCTTACTGCTGCCACATTGACTGATGTTTCTAACGGTGAAAGAGCAATTGAGAAGCATAAGAGCGAGCTGAAAAATGAACTTCAATATTATTTTTTTGCCCCTTTCAAAACTTCTGTTTGTTATTGAAATATTTGGTTTATGTTACAAATTTTTCATCCTTGAAATAATTGTAGCTTATGGCGGCTAACTATGGTTTAGTATTGTTATGATAAAAATAATGGGCTATTCATTACCCGCAGAATAAATTTTACAACAGTGATCGCTAAAACGTCGTTATCTGATGATGTGTTAATAACATTCTTACTTTAAGATTTCTCACCCAATAATCTAGCGAGAATCTCGATTAACTAAAGTTAGCGTGCCATAACTTTAGGCTTTCAATTTTACTACTAAATGTTTTAGGATTGAAAGAAAATACGAAACAGCGAAAATGAACTCGAATACGAGGAAATAAAGATTCATCTCTGAGAGACGACTAAAATTTTATTACTTTTTTCCTTTGAAAACAAACCTGTAAATTTTGATCATTGCTTGTTAAAGGAGTTAACCATACAGGAACTCGATTCAAAATGGCAGTTTTACTTGTTTCAAATTTAGGAATTGCTTCAACTTCATAAAAACTAACGATAAAAACCAACGCGAAGAAGGAACAATATTTGAAAGATGAAGCAACAACAACAGCCATTTTTGAATTCAAAGTTTTTACAATTAATTTTTGGAATGTTGCAACTTGCAACTTTATTTTGGGTGTATTTATGCATACATTTTTAAACATGAAAAGGTTATAAAAAATTGCAGATCATTTTATCTTCCAAAAAAAAGAAGGATTATCTCAATGGCCATGGACTCTTTCTCTCTCCAACGCCTCCTTATTCGTTCGTTCGTATTAGTTTTATAATTGCAAATTGCATAATAAAATAATCATCTGTAATAAAGGGATCAAAAGTTTCAAACATGCAAATTACTTATTTTATTTTTAGAAAGATTAATCGCCACTAATCGCGAACTTTGATCATGAGGATTAACAAAATTGAAGCTTGACTACCATATCCAATTCATCGGAAATTTTTTTTCTCCAAATATTTGTTAGTTTCAATCAAGTTCAATCTTTTCGAAACCTATTCGACTTCTAAAGCGAAATAAGAAGCAGCAATTTGTTACAGTAAAAGGTAGCTCCGAACGTTTTTCAAAAAAACAACAAAACCATCAAAATTTTTTTCATTCATTTTTGTCCATCCAACAACAAATGCCTTCTTCGTTTGCGTGAACGCCTTTTTTTGTACCAATTTTACTAATATTACTTTCAATTTTCAGGAGACGGCCAAAACGAAGATGAGATTCACATCGCTGGTGGATGATGCAAAATCTTTCGAGGATCTTTTACGTATGTTTTTTACTTTTACTTTAAAATCGGATTTAAAAGTTGTTTATGTTTTTTAGAAGCTGTCAAAAGTGCAAACAAGTTCTTGCGTGATGCTCCATTGACTGTCAAGCTTTTACCTGATGCAATTTATTTTGTATGTGCTAATGGATTACACGATGGTTATTTCATGGAAATCAAAATGTTTGAGGTTTGATTCTTCTTTGTTTGCATACCTGTTAGTAATCGATTTGTTTCAGGCTGAAATCTTCTCACTTTATCGAATGGATGGAGTTTCTGGTGATAACAATATGATAATTATGTCTCTTGATGGAACTGATTTTGTTCGATGTTTTGAAGTGAAAGATGAAAAGGTCAAAATTCGACTTACAAGACGCTCCAAAAGAAACATAATGAACGTGGACTTTCATTTCTCTGGTATTTTAAAATGTATTCCACTCAAAATTCATAATGGTGTCCAAGTGGTTGATTATATGACGCCTCGTGTTAGTGTTCCAATAGTTGGTCTCAATGTTGCACCGATGAATGTTTTCCAAAATTTTGTTAGCACTTTTTCTGAATTGAAGATTAATGCTATGGTGAGTTTTCATGTTAAATCCAGCTTGCTTTTCTGTCTTTAATCAAACCGTTTTTTAGGATTTAACTCTTTGCAATGATGGACGTTTAATCTTGGAAGCTGAAACAGAAGACAAGGTCCAATTTATTTTCAACATGGATGAACAATTTGTAGCTGATAATAGTAATGATTCCTTTCAAAGTATTAGAGTTCGCTTGAGTGTTCCAAATGTTCATCATTTTCTCAAATGTATTCCATCAGCCATTCCTAACTTTATTATCCGTAAGTTTACTTCTTTCTTTTTTTCTAAAAATTTTTTCATTGGTCCTTGTTTTTCAGGTGTATCCGAACATGATCAAATCGTCATCGTCGCAAAACATTCTAATATTGAATATTCATTTTATGTTAGTTCACTTCGTGATGAAGAAAGTGTTGTTTAATAAACCTTTTGTTGTTATGTATTATTTTCTTTGTTATTTCATTGAATTTTGTGTGTGTTAATAAAGATATCTTGTGTTTAATAAATTTTGGTTGTAATGTTTTATCAAGCCTTAGAAAAAAAACAGCTAATTACTACAGCGATTTGTCCCTTCGTTAAAACCGCAAGCAAATGAGAAAGCAGCGGATTTAGTAGTTTATTTGTATCAGTAATATTTGATGTTTGCAAATCTTTAGCTTCAAGCATTCACTTTTTTCGATTTTGCTTGTATTGCTTCTTCTTTACAAGCAGCTCCACCAACAGATTTGAAAGATGCGCCATATGTTTGGCAATGAGTTCATTTTGAAACTGACCATCACCTACGAACCATCGAAGCTTTCACTTTTTTGATCAAACTCAACTTTCTTCAAATTTTCTAATCTCCCATCAAAAATCATCTCAAATTTTCATCACATCTAATTATGGGAAAACCAAAGTTCAAAAAAGTGAAACCTGCTGTCAAAACAACCAAATTCAAAAAGAATGAAACGAAGGCTGTTCAAGAAAAGCCGAAAACTCTCTATGATCTTGCTGCTACTGAAGATGTTCCTAATAATGCTGCAGTATCAAGAGCTAAAGAAATTCAAGATTTTAAACCAGTAAGTTGCTTTATTTCTTCCTTTGATCGGTGTTTTTGAATGTGATTTTGTAATGCATTATCGTTTTTTAGGAACAAGCCAAACATGAAGTTGCTCGTAAAAAGCTGAAGAAACAGAAAGAACGAATGGAAGAAGGAATTTTGAAGACGGCTGAAGCAGAAATTCTCAATATTGAAAGTCCTGGTTTTATTGAAGCTTCAGATGGAACCGAAACATACAATGTTCGTCAAAGTGATATTCGAAATGCTGTGGATATGGCAACTGCTTCAAAGAGCTTTGGACTTGATCTTGAATTTGGTCCATATCGATTTGATTATGGTATAAATGGAAGAGATCTCATCATTGGTGGCCGCAAAGGACATATTGGTGTTTTTGATTGGATGACGAAGGATCTTATTACCGAAAAGAATACTATGGAAAGCGTCAATGATGTATCGTAAGTGATTTTGCTGCTTTTATTTCGCTTCTTTGTGTCCATTTGCTTCTTGTAAAGATTGTTAAAAATTACATAACTTTCTAATCCTTTGTCTTTTTTAGGTTTCTTCATGTCAGCACAATCTTTGCAGCTGCTCAACGAAGATGGGTCCATATTTATGATGAACAAGGTGTGGAGATGCACTGCATGAAGAAATTCTCTGAACCAAAGCTGCTGGAATTTTTACCAAGGCATCTAATGCTTGTGTGCACAACTTACTCTGGATTTTTACATTATCTTGATATCACAAGTGGTCAAGTTGTTGCATCATATCGAATGAAAGATGAAGGAAATCCCAATGCTATCGTCAGAAATAATGCTAATGGAGTTATTCTCAGTGCAGGTGGCTCAGGTTTGTTTGATTTAGCTTGTTTTTCTTCAACTACTAATAGCAATCATTTTTAGGACAAGTTTGTATGTGGTCTCCAACGGTGAAAGAATCATTAGTATCAATAAAAGCACATTCTGGAGTTATTCGTGGTCTTGCTGTTGAGAATTTTGGTAATTATTTTGTCACTGCTGGTAATGATCAACGTGTAAAGTATGTTTTCATTCTTCTTTTATGATAAAATGACTATAATCTTGAATCATTTTTAGACTCTTCGATATGCGTACTTACAAACAACTTTATGCATGTAATATTCAAGGTCAAATTTCATCCATTTCTCTCAGTCAAAGGAATTCTCTTGCTGTTGGTATTGGTCAACATGTTCAAATTTTTGGAAATGTCGTTGATAATGGCATCATCAAACCTTATCTTTCTCATTTCGTTGGTGGTGATGTACGTCAAGTTGGATTTTGTCCTCATGAAGATGTTCTTGGTATTGGTCATTCTCGAGGTTTTGCAAGCATAATAGTACCAGGTTTGTGAATTCCTTTCCTTTTATCTTTTAATCCTTTATTTTTAGGTTCTGGTGATCCTGATATTAATGGTCTCGTTTATAATCCATTTGAATCGAAAACACAACGACGCGAACGTGAAGTCAAAATGCTTCTTGATAAGCTTCAACCTGAAATGATCGCATTGGATCCATCTCAAATCAATCGTGTGAAGAAGGCTCAAGAAGTGGTGGAAGAAATTCCAAAAGCCATCCAAAAGAAGCCTGATTATCATTGGCCTCTTCTTTCTCGTTTCAAACGTTTTTGAAAATTGTTTTATTGTTGATTTATTGTTTTGTTTGTTTGTTGTTGATTAGTTTTTTATAGATAATAAAGTTTTTTTGTGCAAAGCATACATTTTGATATGGTGGTTGAAAGAAAGATTTTAGCAGAGAGTTTATGTGTGAATTTCTGATAAGTTAGCAGGGAAATCTTGGAGTAAGAATTTTGTGTAAGGAAGCTTTAATTGAGAATGTGGAAGTTATTAATGTTCATTGTTTTCCTTAAAATGCAAACTAATTAATGCAGCATTCATTTATAAGACTTACAACCACCAAATCTTCTAATAAGCAGTTCAAGGAAGGAGATGACTAATTGTAAGTATGTCTGGTAGCAACAAGGAGCTTTAAAATGATGAGTGATTTTTGATGAAAACGAAAGGCATATTGCTTTCATATTTTATTACATATTTAACAACAAATTATTCCCTAATTAATCGTCTTTTCGATTCGAAGAAAATACTGCAGTAACATAGTTGTAAGTTTGGCTATAGCATAATAACTCCAATTCACTCGACAGTAAAAGAAGCAATTTTATGAAAAATCAATCGGTTGCAAATTATCAGCTAATGCTTCATTACCATGTCCGAATTTAGGAATTAGCAAATTCTTTGGTTTGCATTTTTAATTATGACAAAAACGTGTATGCGGTGTACCTGCTAAACTAATTCGAGAAATGTCTTTAGAAAAGAAAAATTACGGCTAATTTCATGCTTTCATGAAGGATTGCATGGAATACAATTTCATTGTTTCTTCTTCAATGATTTTGGAAAATATTATTCCATAACTATTCCAATCTTTCATTGCTTATCGAAAATAAAATTATGTAAAGGTCTAACAACAAGTATTTACCCATTTGCAAGTTTTACAACTAAAGGAAGTCTCATTAACATTTTTTTGAAACTTCAATGTCGCTGAAAAACATTTGCAAAAGCTTCATTGCATTATTTTTCTAACAGAATGGCAGTCATTAAACAGACTCTAAGAAGATTTATGGATTGAAACTTAGTGTTAAACTATCGAAAACGATGACGAAATAAAGGGAAGTGATGATAATAAATACATAGTTAAAATTAATCAAGCATTAACCTTTTTTTAAAGAAGTAAACATCATACCTTGTTGGATAAAAAATATCTTTTCTTTCAACTGTTTTTTTGACAATGATAACGTTGATTTTGAAACTTACTCATCGAAAGCAAAAAAAGCAACCAACCATCCTTCAATTATTTTCAAACAACCCGCAAATTTTTTTCTCTTACAGCTTCTTTTACCGTGTTTATTGCTGCTCGCTCGCATTGAGCGAGAAAACAATCTGACTCGCTTTTTTTCTTCTTCAATCATCAAAAATTTTTTGCAATTCATTCTTTCATCTTTTTTTCCACTAACAACAAAATTTGGTTGTGGATCTTCAATGATGATGTTAAAAATTGCTGCTCTTTTGCTGTTTATTGGCTCCTGTTATCCTTCTAATGGTGATGGTGATATTGGTATGTTTTATTGTTATTTCATTCATTGATGGATTTTAACATTTGTTTATTTTTTAGATCGCTTATCAACTTCTCCATGTGAACAAAAGAAAAATGGTGTTTATGAAATTTTCAAGTGTTCTTCAAATTTCGTATCATGTCAAGATGGTCTTGCTTCCACTGGTCGCTGTCAAGATGGATATCTCTTCAACGCAAGAATGTATCTTTGTCAAACGCCGCATGAAGAATTTTGTTCTCATCTTATCTCAGAAGAAGCTGAACGTGAATGTATCGATGCTATCTCTCACCATGAATCTGGCCGATTAGTTCCTGATGAAACGTTTGAAGCTTCTCGTCTTTTTGCAACATTTGATGGAAGAAAACCAACAATGACCGATGCACCTGCTTCTCAAGAATCTGTTCGTTTGGTTCCTGATGAAACATTTGAAGCTTCTCGTCTCTTTGCAATATTTGATGGAAGAAAACCAGCGATGGCAGACGCTCTTGCTTCTCATCATGAATCTGGTCGATTGGCTCCTGATGAAATATTTGAAGCTTCTCGTCTTTTTGCAACATTTGATGAAAGAAAACCAACGATGGCGAATACACTTGCTTCTCATCATGAATCTGGTCGATTTGATCCTGCTGAAATGGCTGAAGCTGCACATATCTTTGCAACACTTGATGGAAGAAACCCAAACAAAGTGGCTGATATTGCTTCTCATTGGGAAGTGGATCGATTGGTTCCTGATTTACATGTCGAACCAGCACATGTTTTTGAGCATGTCAAAGAAGAAGGATCAACGATGGCGAATGCTCTTGCTTCTCATCATGAATCTGGCCGATTTGTTCCTAGTGAAATGGTTGAAGCTGTACATCTCTTTGCAACAACACTTGATGGAAGAAGACCAACGATGGCTGATACTCTTGCTTCTCATCATGAATCGGGTCGATTTAATCAAGGCTTACTAATCGAGCCAGCGCATGTTTTTGCAACACTTGATGGAACAAAACCAATGATGGCTGATGCTCTTAATTCTCATCATGAATCTGGTCGATTGGTTCCTGATGAAACATTTGAAGCTTCTCGTCACTTCGCAACACTTGATGGAAGAAACCCAAGCAAAGTCGCTGATATTTCTTCTCATCATGAATCTGGTCAATTTGTTCCTGGTCAAATGGTTGAAGCAGCCCATGTTTTTGCACCTTCAAAAACGGAAGAATTAACCAAATTTGGTGATGTTTCGTCTCATGGAGAAGTTGATCGATTGGTTCCTGATTTACAGATCGAGCCAGCCCATGTTTTTGAGTCTGCCAAAGAAGAAGGATCAAAGATATCGGATGCTCTTGGTTCTCATCATGAAACTGATCGATTTGTTCCTGCTGAAATGGTTGAGGCTGCACATGTTTTTGCACCTGCAAAAACGGAAGAATTAACCAAATTTGGTGATGTTTCGTCTCATGGAGAAGTTGATCGATTGGTTCCTGATTTACAGATCGAGCCAGCCCATGTTTTTGAGTCTGCCAAAGAAGAAGGATCAAAGATATCGGATGCTCTTGGTTCTCATCATGAAACTGATCGATTTGTTCCTGCTGAAATGGTTGAGGCTGCATATGTTTTTGCACCTGCAAAAACGGAAGAATTAACCAAATTTGCTGATGTTTCGTCTCATGGAGAAGTGGATCGAGTTGTTCCTGATTTACTGGTAGAGCCATCACATGTTTTTGCACCTGCCAAAGAAGAAGTATCAAGGAAATTCTCCCATGGTGGTTCTCGTCGTCAATTTGGGTTCGCTCCTAAAGCTCATCGTGATTCGTTCCCGGCATTTCCTGTTATCTTTCCATTGGACGTTGCAGAAGGACATGTTCCTCTTCGTGACCGATTCGATGGTGATGCACTTCAACTTCCTTTGAAAAATCATTTTGCTCATTTTGCTGAACATCGTGGTTTGAAGCTTCGTGACGGTTTTGATCGTGGTTCTTCTCCCGAACTTCCTGCTCACTCTCCTTTCAAATCTTCAATTGAAAACCATCCAATTCATGATCGATTCGATGGTGCTCCATTACTTTTGCCATTGAGCAATCCTTTTGTTCATTTTCCTGAAAGACATCGTCCAAAATATCAAAGGTATGTTTTTTGTTTGTAAAACTCTTCTCTTATTGCTTGTTTTTTTCAGAAATGTGGAGTCTATCGAAGAATCACAAGAAGGAAGTGGATTAGATAACGATGGAGATATTGAACTTTTCTGGCGTCGTAAAAGATCTGTCAACGATAAAAGATGTCCTGTCAAACAAGTATGATATTTTTTTATATTTTGCAGACTTTTGAAGTTATTTGTGTTTTAGCATTCATATCGACCTCTTCTTGGAAAACCTCTTGCTTCATCCGACACTTCTTCTCGTATTCGAACAACTGATCTTTCGACTCCACCACCATCTCTTCGTCAAATGTTCAATGAAGCTCCTGATGCTATTTCCGCTGATCCCGAATGCTTAGGTCGTGAAGAAGGATATACTTTCTCGCATGGTCCATGCCGTTCATCATTTCATCGATGCTTCATGGTTTGTTTTTTTACTTGCTTTTTTTTTGGCTGTTTACAATTCTTCTTTTCAGGGAGCCAAAGTTCGTCACAACTGCGCTCAAAATGGTCAAGTTTATTCTGAAATGTCAAAGGTCTGTGTTGCTCGTGCTGATATGATGGAATGTCGTCCACCCAAGCCTCCAGCAATTGGTTTCAACCATGATACAACTTTATCAAATGTATGCTCCAACCGCACTGATGGACTCTATCGTCATCCACTCTCCTGTCAACGAAGAATTCAATGCTTTGATTCTCGTGCCTTTGAATATCCAGCATGTTCCCATGATCTTGCATTTGATGAACGTCGTGCTGTATGTGATTATCGTCAAAATGTTCCAGGATGTGAAACGTTTGCTGATAATTCATCAAAAGAACAACCTCAATCAATGTTTGGATGCGGTGGTCATAAGCATGGAGCTTACATTCCAAACAAATTTGACTGCAGCTCCTTCTATCGATGCGTATGGGATACAATGGAACTGATGAAATGTCCTGCTGGAACTGTCTTCAACCCAAAGATCGATGTCTGTGATTATCCCAACCAAGTTTCATGTAATACCTCTAACTAATATAAAGATAAAAGATTAACTGTGTATTTATATTTTGTATTGTATTGTATTGTAAATGTTTTCATTTTGTTTAATTTGGATAATAAATCATATAACTTGAATTTATCTCTGTGTTTTTACTTTTGATTGCATTGATTCATATGAGGAAGATGGAATTAGCGGACTTAATTTGAAAACCCAAAGCTATTATTGTTGCTTTTGTTTTATTGAAGCAAGCGGTGGAAGTATGGTGGTGGAATTTAGGTCTTTCGTTGCAACGGATGCAACTGCATTTCCATGGAAGACTATTACCATTTGGCAAATGGCTGATTTGATGCCAAGTAAATTCACTTGCTTTCTTCCATTTTATGTTTTTGTTGTTGCTTTGCTTGCCTTTGCATTAATTTGATTTACATAACTTCCCGTTAATATTATTCCAATTTTTTTTGTTTCTTTTATTAATAATAGTAGCACTCCATCATTTATTTGCAGAACGTGTTTGTTGTGGCCTTGCACACACAGAAGTATTCAAAGTGCCGCTGTCTCTGGTCTCGTATGGAATTGTGCCGTGGATGGCTGAATGGTAATTCTGACTGGCACACATTCTCATATTTTGTCATTGTTGTTTTCTAACTTTGTTTTTATGTATGTAATATCCTTGCTGAGCAGTTGCTCCAATAAAGACCACATTAATATTTGTTGACCTGATTGAGGTTACAACAAAGTGGTGACGAGATCGTGATCAAACAACTCAAATCCTCCGAAAAGACCGCTCGCCAACTCAATTCAAAAGAAAAAGAAGAAGGAAGCTGCAGAAGAGAACTTGCTGCTGGTGCTGTTGGAGAAAGATAGAAGAAGCTCTGGACTCAACTTGGAAAGCAATTGATATGGTCTTTATCTCAAAATCGACAGTATCAAAATCCTCGTATGTTCATCTCAAAGTTCGTATGTTGTATGTTATGCTCGTTTCAAGTTCTTCATACTGGAATCACTTCTTATCCGACGAATATGGTCATATGTTCATCTCAAAGCTCGTATGGTACTTTCGCTCGTGTCTATCATCAACCAACTCCTTCATGTCAATCAACTCGTATGGTCAACTTGCTCGCTTGGAACAAACTTGGAAAAGTCAAAATGAGTTACGCTTTAGCTCCAGAAAAGCATGATCTTGCTGGTGGTGTTACTCGATGGAATCGATGGAAACTCAGCATGATGTTTGTGTCTTTTGCTCAAAGACAATCGTTTGATGATAGCGAACAATCATCCGGTCTACGATTTGGCCGTGATCGCTTGGTGAAACCAGCTGTAAATCTCTTGATCTTGAACACATGGGTATGGTAATGCTGCATGGAATGGAATCCGAAAAACTTCAGAAAGGAGGGGAAAGGGACATGGAACATGTGCCCAAGACATGGAAGTCGAAACCTCATGGAAGAACCTCTGGTAAATTGGTATGGATTCTGGCGTCGTATACGATCACTTGGTAAAGAAGCTCAAGAAGAAGCTAAAGAAATGAATGGTCGTGATACTGAACAGTCGAATGGAATTGGTTGAATTTCTCCTGCTCAACTACATGGAACCTGAAGTTTCTGGATTGAAAGCTCGTCATGGTAATGATAAGGAATTATGGAAACCGCATGATGAAGCTCGTATTGTATGATCTCCAATTGAAGAATCAAATGGACATGCTAAAGAAGAAGCTATGGAAAGCTAAGAACAAGACAAGAAGATTGATCGTCAACTCAAAGATAGGTGGAAGAAGAGTGTTGTGGCCTTGCACACACAGAAGTATTCAAAGTGCCGCTGTCTCTGGTCTCGTATGGAATTGTGCCGTGGATGGCTGAATGGTAATTCTGACTGGCACACATTCTCATATTTTGTCATTGTTGTTTTCTAACTTTGTTTTTATGTATGTAATATCCTTGCTGAGCAGTTGCTCCAATAAAGACCACATTAATATTTGTTGACCTGATTGAGGTTACAACAGTGTTAATAATCGACGAATACAACTAAAATTTAGCGATAAAATCGTGTTTCTTCATCGTTGTTTCAAAATTCTTTTTATATTCCTTTCCACAGCTGACTGTTTTATTGGAGGACGAACGAAGGTTATTATTGCTTTTTAAATGTCATCAAATATTATGGATACTGATTTGGAAGCATCCAATCATTCAACCATGTCTTTTGACACTTCATTAATCAATGGTAATGGCGATATGAAATCATTAACATCCATACCAATTATAAGACCAGGTTGTCGTGTTTATGCAAAAATGGAAGGCGTGGATGAATATGGTAAAAATAAACTTCATTCATAAATGGGTTTAAAAAGTTTTTATTGATTTTAGTTCTCGCTGAAATCCAAAAACGCGAACCTCATCCACCTGGATACAGATATTATGTTCATTATGTGGATTATAATCGTCGAATGGATACATGGTTGAAAGAGGATTCATTAAATATGAAAACGATATTATATCCACAAAAGAAAGCAGCAAATAAAAAAATAACCACAACCACAACAACCGAAAATATTCCTCAACTTTCTCCTTCCGAAGATGGAAATACTCCAATGAAAAGAAAATTTAATCGACAAAATAACATTGAATATGTTCAATATTGTGATATGGATGCTTATGAGGATGATACGCCAGCAATTCGAAAACGTAAGGCAATTATGAGAAGAATTTTTTTTGATACAAAACCATTTTTTCCAACCTTGAACCTTTTATCAATTTTTTGTGGAGAATGAGTCTCGGATTTCAATTTTGTATCATTGCTTGCTTCTTTTTTTTTCAGCTCGCAAAAAAGATGAAGATGATGAATCCAAACGTCGAAATATTGAAATGATTCAACTTAATGGTTGGTCAATAGTTCCATGGTATTTTGCTCCATATCCCGAACCATTAACTCATTTACCCTGCATAAATCTTTGCAGCTGGTGTTTATCATATTGGCCTTCATTTGAATGTTGTCAATCTCATATGGTTTGTTTATTTTTTTATTTTTTTATTTAGCCTTGATTTTAACCCTTATGTATTTTTAAAGACTATTTGCCCATTAAATGGACCACCTGGAAAGAAAATATATGAAAAGGATGGGTTAGCTTTTTTTGAAATCGATGGCGCAGTGGATGATGATTATTCCACCAATTTATGTTTGCTAGCAAAATTATTTTTGGATCATAAAACTGTTTATTATGATACTAAACCATTTTATTTTTATGTGCTATGTGAAAAATCAGAGGATATGTTTTATGATATCGTTGGATATTTTTCTAAAGTAAGTAACTTTGCTATTTTGCAACTTGGTGAAGCTATAGCATGAGCAGCCATTGATACAGATGCAACTGGAGAAGCTTCGTAAAAAATAAAAAATGAGTCTCAATGTTCCAACTTTTTTACGAATGTTTGCTTTCATGCTTTTTTTTATTTTGTTTTTTTCATTTTCTTGAAATTTTACTTTTATTCATTTTTTTGCATAATTTTTTTTTCTTCAGGAAAAATGTTCAGCGGATGAATACAATTTGGCTTGCATATTGGTTTTGCCCCAATTTCAAAAGAAGGGATATGGAAGATTTTTAATTGAATTTAGTTATTTATTATCTAAAGTTGAGCAAAAAACTGGTTCTCCAGAAAAGCCATTATCTGATTTGGGTTTGGTAAGTTTTGTCTTTAACATTCATAAATATTCCTTTACCAGAATCTCTTATTGACTTTTTGTTTTTTTAGCTTTCCTATCGATCATATTGGCTTTATGCTATCACTGAATTTGTTTTATCTTACTATGAACATGATGGTTCAGTGGAAGCTTTGAAAAAATTTATTGGTAAAGAAATAAATTTACATTGTAATTTTCCAAGATTAATTGAAAAAACTCGAATTAAAAAGGATGATTTAATGAACACCATGACTTCATTTGGTATTGCTCGACCCACAGCAAATGGAACCCAAATAATTTTATCTTTAACAATGATAGAAAAATATTTTAAAAATAAGATTGATAAAATTCATGTTGATCCTAAATATTTAAAATGGTCTCCACCCATGCCTAAACAAGGCATAGTAAATAGTTCAAGAGCAGCGGATAATCGTCGACGAGCGGCAGTTGCAAATGGTAATTATGATTTTGATGAATAAATTATTTACTGTTGTTGTTGATTTCTTTCTTTTTTGAAAAAAAAACTTTTGTGAATAAATAAGTGTTTGTGTTTTTTTGTAATTAATAATAAATTCTTCAATCTCAGAGTTACGTATTTTTGTTTTTATAAAAAGGAAAAGTGAGTGAAATTATTGGAAATGACTACAAAAAAGTGATTTTAGTTATCCAAAAAATGCCTCTCTTTTTTTTTACCACCATTAAAAATCAATTCTAACAAATCTCATAGCCCAACAATTTTTATTGTTACTTTTTTTTAAAGGCTATTAATTTATTCTAAATATTTGATAAGTATGTATGTTTGTTAGTTGTAAATAGTTGGAAAGATAAAAAAAGTAATAATAAAAATCGTTTAAAAGCTGATAAATGTTTGAAGAATGTGTTTTTGATGCTTCGATCAGGAATTTTAATTTTTCATTCGACGTAAAGATGAAACAACTATATGGGTTAGTTAGTCCATCAAATTCTCCATGTCATTCTGTAATGAACAAGTAAATTACATAAAAGTTGGAATTCCCGAGAGAGAAAAAGCTACAACGACATTAGTATTGCCGAACTAAAATAATAACGAGCAATAACAAGAATTTTATTTCACGCAAAAATTTTGGCACGCTTTCATTCAACTGATCTCATTTCTTTTTCCTTTTTGAAAAATAAGCGGCAATGCTTTACAAGATTTATTTTATCCTTCGATTTCAATGAACGCCCAAAGTTTACGTTCACGATTTTTGTTGGAGGACTATGAGACTGCTTTATTGGTTTGAATCAATTTGAAATAAATAAATGCACAAACTTTTCGTTGTGTCACAAAGATGAAACAGAAAAAGTGTAATTCTCCAATATTTATCTTCATCAAAACAAATGCTTGATGCTTTAGCCTGCCTCCATTTCGAGGTTGATGAACTCACACTTATCTTCGCCGGGTGGTTTAAACCAATTTGCTTTATGCATCAAGAAAGCTAACATTGGGTTAAAAACTTTGGTAATGGCAACTGATTCACTCTGGTTAATGCTGGATAAAAATCTTAGATAACGATGAATTCAAAAGAATAAAAGAAACCATAATTCTTTGAGAAAAATGTTTTATCAAAGTTCATTCATTCCCATGCAATAAGTGGAAGAAGAGAAGAGTCTTACATAATTTTAGCTTCGGTTGAAAGAAAAGATAAAAAATCTTCAAGCAAACGTAATGCAGCAAAGTTAGTGAAACAACAATAAAAAAATGAGAGAGGTACATCGATTAACAACCTTCATAAAAAATCTTTCTTCAAGTGACAAACTTTGGATAAATACGGTTTCTTCAACGATGACACATAACTTTGATTTTAGATTTGCTGTAAGAAAGAAATAAACGATAATGGTAAAGTTAGAAGAAAACGAACTAATTAACTGTTTACTTTAATCAACAAATAATTACCCAAATCAAATTTCTGATCAAACAATTTGTATGTAATAAATATTCAAGCCATTATTAAGCTTTTTTTGCAATGTCATTACACAAAAAGGAATTGAATTTTCAAACTTTTATTATTGAAACTAAACAAAGAAAAACACAATACATAATAAAATCAAAATGGGATATCACAGATACAATACAAAAAAATCAAACAACAAATAAATAAATGTTTTACACAGGGTTAACAGCCTTTAAAAGAGGCTCATGTTTCACTTCATCCATAGACGTATCCATTTGTTCCATACAATGTCCATGATAAGCGATATTTCTTTTGACCACACAGTTTTGATACTTCCATTCTTCTTCATCATCATCATAATATTCGTTGAACTTTTCAAAGCATACAGGACAAGTTTTGTTGAGAGAATTCGTTGCAATTGCATCAGATGGCGATGAGGATTGACCTTCTTCCATTGTTGTTTTTTGATTACTGCTACTTGGTTCTCTTTGAACATCAGCAAGTTCATCAAAGTTCATCCATTGCTAAAAAAGAAGGAGTTTATTAAAAGCAACAAAAAGAAAAGATAAGAAACTTACATCTTTCGACATAAACCATGGTCTTGGGCGAGATTTTCCAGTATCCTTTGTTCTCAAAAGATCTTGAACATGCATATCCAAGTGTCGTCGATAAGCATTTGAACTTGTATCAGTAAAACCAATACCACAATGAGTACAAGCAGCACGAGGACGATGAAGAGCTTCCACGACTTCTGAATATCGAACCATTAAAGAACCAATATGAAAATCTTTGAGAGAAGGTGGAGCTGCTACTTCTCTTGCAGTTCCAACCACATCCATTCTTGCTGCTGGAGGCGAAGGTTTTTGAGCATTTTTTGATTTTGATTCATCCTTTGAAATTGAAAGTGACGCCTTATTGAGTATTCCATGTTGTTTGATCTTCTTCAGCAAAGCAAAGACATCTTGAGTTCCAAGTTTTTCTGAAAAGAAAGAAACTTTAGAAAAAGAATGTTCATATAAAAACGTACCTTCAGCTTTTGGTTTGACAGCTTGTGGACCACGAACAGCATTCATATGTCTTGAAAGTTCATAACATGGATCAGGATCAATTCGAACTTCAGGTGGTGAACCACATAGACGAAATTCGTGTCTTCTTCCATTGATATTTGCAATCATAGGTGGACCATTGAAAGCACCACGGAATGGATGATCACCAACATAAAGTTCACGAGAAGGAGCACCAAAACGAATTGGATGTGGAACACCATCAATATTGATCATTCGTATTTCATCAAATGCAAGACGATATGGTTGACCATCAATGAGAATATCACGAGGTGGACCAGAGAAAAAGATGCGATGAGGAAGACCATTTCGTTCAATTACAGCTTCATTATTGATATAAATAACCTGAAAAGGAAAAGATAAAATAAGTTAGTAAAAACTGCAAAAAAAAAGATAAGTAATCTAACTTACTTCGTAAGCTCTTCCATCCACAAAAATTCGATTGTTTGAGCATGAACCAATTTTTGGTGTTTCATTTGTAATTATAGCTGGTGAAGGCGCCATGGAAGCCATCGGTGGTGGACCTGAATTGATTATTGCTGGAGGAGGTTGATTGAAAAGAGGCATTGATGGTTTCATATTTCTCCATGAATCATCGACTTCAGCTTTGATTTGTTGAGGAGGAAGCATTGCACTCAGTGGAGAAACAGATGGTTTAGGTGGCATTGGAATTGAAGATGAAGATGGAGGAAGAAAAGCATGAGCACCCAAAGCAACAGTTGGTTGAATCTGTAATGATTCTTCTCTACGTCGCTTCTTTTCTTGAACTTGTGGATATTTACCATGCTGACGTGGATCATTCAGACCATGTTTGCGATCTTTTTTGTGAATCCTAAAAATCAAAACAAGTGAATAAATGCAATAAAAGGTAACAAATAAAACTAACATTTTTCCATTCTTTCTGGTTTCATCTTTACCCACTGCTGTTGAAATATCCATGGGTTCATCTTCGATAGCTTCTTTTTTGATTGCTTTTGGCATCACCGGTGCTGCCTTTGTTTTGACTTCAGTTGGTTTAGGATCAACAGGAATTATAGTTGGAGATTTCCTTGGAGCCACATTTGATTTCTTTTCTTGTTCTTCTTCAGCAGCTTGTTGCCTTCTTAAAAGACGAGGATCACGCAATCTTGCTTTGGATGAAGACGTTGTTGATGTTGATGAAGTTGTTGTATTAGGTGATGCCTTCGTTACCTAAAAAATAAACAATATTATAATCAGAAATAAACAAAGCTAAAACTTACTTGTTTAGTTGTGGATGAGCTTGAAATAACAGTATCGGATGGCGATACTTTAGCAGCAATAACTTTTGTTGTTGTTGAAGCTTTCGTAATTGTTGAATTCACCGTTGAAACTTTTGCAGGAGAAGCGATAACAGGAAATTTCTTCACTGGAGTTGGCGTTTGACGAGAAACTTGTTGACGAGGTTGAAGATTTTTCACAGGCGCCACCGAAGTACTAGCTTCTGTTGATGTTGATGGAGGAGGTATTGCTGGATTGAATGGAGCAATAACGGCAGAAGGTTCAGCAGAAACTAAAGCTGGTGATGAAATTGATGCTGGAGCAGGTTGTGTTGGAGTAACCGGTGCTGTTGCAGCTTGTGGTTTTGGTGCAGCTGGAATTCCTTTGAAGACAGGCCATGAACGATCAATTTTTTGAATTTCATTATCTATTTCGAACAATTTGCTTTTGAGAAAGATTCCATGCCACGTTGAACGAACTTTGAAGAGATTTTGACGATGAGCAATAGGTGCCTGAAAAATGAAAAGAATTATAAAAATGAAGTTTATAAAAACAATGGTGATTCAAAGCCTTCAAATGTTTCAATCAACGTTTTTAAGAAATTGAAGATGATCAAAGAAACGTGGCATACATTTCATTTCACGAGGAAAACTAAAGGGGAAAGATAAAAGCTATCTATGAAACTATGGAGAAAAAAAGGAAGGATGAATATTTTTACGAGGAAAACAAGCATGAAAATGGAGAAAAGTTTTAAAACTTTGAAACAAAGACGAAGCAAAAAAATTTCAAGTTTTTTTCGATGAGCTTTGATAAACCGTATCTTTATTGCGGTTGCAATTATTATCCCTTTAAGAAATAGATTGATTTCAAATTATTATTAAACCTTTTTTACATTCAGCATTTCAATCATACCAGAGACTTACTTATCTTTACATACACTCGCAAATATTTAAAAAAACAACCTAGCAACAAAAAAGAAAGACTAAACTACTAACATCATAATATGGACTATAAAGTTTACAACCTTTTCCATTTTTTCTAAAAAGCATTCATTCATTAATGCTATAAATGAGTCAGTTTTATCTCAAAATTACTAATTATGCATAAAGCAAGTAAATAGTTAGTCAGCATTAGTGATGGATTTTTATCTATTTTTTTCTCTCCCAAAACTATCAAACACCAATCAGGTTGTTGTTCTTATTTTTTATTGCATCGTGGAAACAAAAAAGGCGCTTAAAAATAATCAATTCAATTTTTTTCGCTGATGATTCTGATGGCTGTAGTTTCAATTACCAAATATTTAAATAATTACAAAGCATTAAAAAAGGATGCAACAGTCTTATGACTTTTTTCGGTCGAAAAACAATAAACTTTTTCGTTTATAAATGATGGTTTTGGTGAAGGAAAAAAGCAACTTGTACCAAATTTTGGCGCCCTGATTATCGATTAAAAGTAGCTACTCTTGATTAAGTTATTATCTCTCGCTATTCCAAAAATATGCGCATGTAAGTCCGTGTATGAATGATAAAAATGCTGAACCTATGCAATTTTTTAATGAATGCAAAGTTTGCGCTATAATTTCAAAGTTCACGATTAACACGCTATGGTAGTGAAGTGAAACCCATTCCAAGGAGAAAAGCCCAAAAAGCAAAAAATGTACTTCAAAATCTTCTGCAACAAACAAAGAAACTCCATGAAGATTCGATGCTTGTCTAAGATTTCCATGAAGCTTAAATCAATCAACAAAAAAAGTTCCAATTAAAAAGTCATCACCATTAACCAAAAAAGGCCAATGACGTCATTTTCTTATTCAACCATGAAAAAAGTTGAATTATTTCATCTGTTTTCGATAAATTTTTTTTGTTCAACGTAAACAACATTTTTTTATACGGTCCAAATGAAACTGCAAACGGTAGTATATCAATCAAAAGTGTTAAAAACTTTTGTACCGTGTGACATTTCGAATGTCCAGAAAATCTTTCTTCTCACAAAAAAAAGTCAATCATCAAAGTATCAATCAAACCAATTAAAATCCCACTCCCCATATTTAAGAGAAAAGACTTCAAGGATAAGACATATAAAAAATATAAGGAAAAAGTGGTGGGTAAAATATGATTAAGTTTATTGTATAAAAAAAAGTAAGGCGCGGAAGAAACTCGTATTATGAATTCCCATATTCATCATATTTTCTATCTTGTAATCTTTCTCTTGCGAAAAAACAACGAACTTGTTTCAAGAGAATGAGAAAAAAGAACCTTAACATTATAAAAATGGTTATTTTTTATTTTTTTCTTATAAAACATAATGAAAAATGTATGCCACGTTTTTGTTGATCATCACGAAATCTGAAAAGTTTGATAGCACCACTGCAGCTCTTTCAAACCAAATGAAAAGAGTGAAAACACAGTGAAAAGCTCCTTTTTATTAGCCTTTTTGTGAGTTCAGTGATCTAATCAAAAGGCATCAGAGGAGGATGCTATCAATATAACCAAAGAAACTTTGAAGGCTTTGAAATGGTTCCAACCATGTACCTTTTCAAATGTATCCACAAAGAGTTTGACGATTTCATTACCAAAGAGACGACGATATTTTTCGAGCATATCACCTTGAAATTTGATAATTGAATCCATAACATAGATACCGATCAGCTTCAATTCATTTGGTAGCTAAAAAAACGACTTTGTTAAAACTATGAAACAAATTAAAGGAAATGCTTTACCTCTCTTATATGATTTACGATGAGTTTAGCGACATCTTCTGCATATTGATTATAATCATCTGCCATAAGAGTAATCAGTTGAATTTGTTGTCGATTGTTTTCTTTGATTTTTTCCAGTTGTTCCCTAAAATATAAATGGTTTCATCATACTGTTCATAGAGAAATTGACGATGAAAACTTACTTGATATCCTTCAAAGCTTCTTCTTTTTCATTCATCTTGATATTTGTTGGTTTTCTTTGCCTAAAAATAGTTTAACAAATTATTTGCAATGATTTTATATTACTATAAATACATAAATTGCTCGAAAACCAGAATCAATAATATTAAAAATCCACGCACGCAAAATATTGTGAGGCAAAGAAAAAGGAAAGAAACGCAAATGAAAAAAGTATGATGAAAGAGAAGAAAAATAAAAATGCGAATGAAAGAAAAAAGGCGCAATGACATTTTTTTGTTGTTGGAAAAAAGGCAGGCGCAAACAAAAATCAATAAAAAAATGGACGCACTTTGCATCCTTTTATTCCTCGTCACAGAAGGTAGCAAGCAAGCAGTTAGTTATTGAGAAAAATGTTTTGGATGAACAAACAAATAAAATAGAAGCAAAGCAAGCAAGTGGTATACCGCCCCATTTATCACAAGGAAAGAAAGAAGTGCAAACATACATGCATAAATAGCAACTAGCAGGGAATTAACTTGACGACTATCACAACGACGACAGACAGCACACATACATATGGCTTTAAAAAATGTGATGGTGGTTGAAGAAGCAAGCAAGCAAATCTAGTTGGAAATATGTTGGATGTCATGTGGAGTAAAAAAGAGGATCAAAAAACCAAGAAAGAAAATATGAGGCTGCAGCAACAAAAGAAATGGATCATTTTGGATCAAATATAATTTTTAGAGATCAATGCTTACATACATATAAAGTGTGCAGTTTTTCACAATTCTTTTACTCAAATTGATTCAGAAAATCATAACAAAGGTAATAAACAGAAAGGTTGAAAATTAACAAAATCATAAATTTTGTTACTGGCTTGTGCTTATTGGAAACTTTAATATTCCTAATCTTCGCTGATGGACGCGATCATTTTCTCATCAATTTTCTTGCTTAACCCCAATTTTGTGAAGTTGATGTTTCTAATCTGCTTCATAAGCATTTTAACCTACAGAAGCAACAAGCTGGAATTAAAAATTCAACTAATACACGGATGTAAAAAGTGACCACATTTTGATGACATGGTCACAATTTACCGTGCAATTTTCGTTTCGAAAGTTTTCGAAACGAACGTTTCAGGTAAATTGTGACCGGTTTAGCATCCATGTAATGAAAATCAAAAGTCTAATTGCTTCAACTATGTTCTTGGTTATCAAACCCTATTGTAAACAAATTTTGTATTGATTTTGAGTATCATTAACTTACTTATAATTAAACCTATAGCTGCTCATCAATTTCAAATCCATCATGGGGTCAAAGACTAAAGACATATGGAAACAAAAGTGGAAGTTATTAATACATAACTAATAAATTACCAATCGAATGGTACTTTGCTCAAACTTTAACGGAGGATATCTTTTATGAGCTAATGTAAAGAAGGTAAAAGGGAGATTAAAGAAAATGGTTATTACCAAAAGAAAAATATGAATGTGGAGGTTTAGGAGATAAACGTATATTGGTTCAAAAAATATTAGTCCCAAACAAGTAAGATTCTATTATTTTTGATTTACTATTAAAAGTTCGAGATAGTTATGCCTTGACAAAAAACGAACAATTGGATATTAGAGAAACAAATACTATAATTTATTCACGAACAAAAATACAGAAACTGCAGCAGAAAGATAACAAAAGCAATTTGCAAAATCATGCAAACAAACGATCAAACGATGCTGCACGCCATTAGTCGTTGCAGTACCTAATTTTGTTTGAATTTCAATGTGTTGTCGAAGACATTACAGAGATTGTTTATCGTTTGCTGCTTTCTTGCATATTAAAATTCAAAGACAATTCGCAAATTTAGTGAGATTTACTTTTTATTGAATTATTCGTTAATAAGAAACTTTATCGAGAGAAAAAACGAACAAAAAAGCTTCTTTTTTTCCATTCATTGATTTGTCCATCAGCAAAAGCAATTGCATATGTTTTTTCACGCTAACAAGTTTTTAACAACAAAAAAACAATAAGGTTTACTTACAAGAAAGCAGGCAAGATACAATATTTTAACAAAAAAGAGGATTTTATTTTTGATAGAGTCATTTTCCATCGAGTTTTTAACAACTTTCTTTTGAATATTTGAAGAATTAATTGTTTATTTTTTGCTTTATGATTCCCAAATTTTATCAGAGACATTCTTTATCAACAAAAAAGAGATAAAAATTTGAAAGTTTCTAAAAAAAGAGACGTCACTGAAATCCCCAAATAATATCGAAATGAAGAAGAAAAAGATGAATAGGACAGAATTGAGGCAATATGATGCTCCAATCATATAAATGAGTATTTTATTTTGATAAAAAAGAAAAAAATGAAAAAGGAAATGAAAGACAAATTGCATATCATAGAATTTAATAAAACTGTTCTCGGTGCAAAAAACAAAAACAAAATAGTGTTACCCATGATCGAATATTCTCAACAAATGAAGATGGAAAGTTAGTAATTGTTTATTTTTAAAAAAAAAATTAAAAAATTATCATTTTCACAAACTCAAGCAACCATATATCATAAATAATACAGATAACAATAAGCTTTCGGGGGTGACCGTCTGGACACATGGAAGCTTTTTATCCATTCGCTAGCATTTCCCTTTTTTACCAATAAAAAATTATGTTTATTCGCTTATTCGGGATCGAGTTTCTTGCATTATTTATTAACAAAAGCATGCCTTACATTTTTGCAAAATTCATTCGAAGATTTTTTTATAATCAAACAATCACTTTAGACTGACTAAAGCCAAACTTTTATTGTTGTTGGTTGATTGACGAAGACTTCAAATTTTTTAACCGACTTTTCCATTTTTCTAACTTTCATTTTTAACTTACTAAAATTTTTTAAAATTTAATTAAATTCAATTATGTTTTTTCCTTATTGTTCTTTAAAACTTTATAAAAATTATTTTTTATTAAGAGATAATTTCTTTTAACTTTTTGCATGTGAATAAAAAAAAAGAGAAAAACTTGATGATGAAGTTTTTTGTTTTCATTTTCAAAAAAAAGAAAAGAAAAAGAAGATCAAGAATTTTTGTGATTTTTTTTTTATTTTGTGTGTGGCGGCACCGCTTTTTCTTTTTCAGCTTTTTTTTGTATAACATTTTCTGCTGCACTGATCTTTAATGATAGATACTTTGAAATTGGTGATTGTTAGCCTTTTCCCCCCATTTCTCTTTAACTTTTTTCTTTTTCTATTTTAAGCTGCAGCAAGCAGACGATTGAAGAAGAAAAGTTTAAAGCAAAAAAAAAAACAAAGCAATTTTGATTTTAGGCGCATCTTTATTAATCACATTTTTTCGATTTCGTAAGCTGAGTTTTGATTAAAAAAAGATTTCTAGAGTTTTTATTTAGTTTATGATTTCATAATTTTATCCATGAAAGCCTGAATCACATTTTTTTAAATTCAAACAGTAGCTTGCTTGTCACCACATTATTTTTGATTTGTGATTCAATAAAAACTTTTTTGGGGGTTTGCTTTATTCTTAATTTTATATTTTTGAGAATCTTTTCGAGGTAAACAAATTATGTAAGGAAATAAAAGATTAGTTTGTTTTTCTTAATTCCAAGTAAAAAAGTAAAGTTTATCTTTCTTTCTAATTTTGGAATGCCTCTATTAATCAAGATGTCATACATTTTGTTCCATAATTCCATGACAATTAAGAAAAGGAACAGATTTCTAAGGTTTTTATGTCAAAATTTTACTAAACTTTTGCATCATTCAAATTTCAGTGCTTTTTTTATTTTTGCTTTCCAAAAACTTCCATTTTTCCTTTTACATCGATCCCCAGCTTTCATTTTTTTCCAAATTGCTTGATTTCCTTCCTCTTCCCGTAGACTTTATGTTTATTGTTTTCATTTTCAAACACACACACTTTAAAAAAATATTTTATTGTAACTTATCTATCTAATTGTTGTTTAAAACTATCTCTCTTTTTAAAAATTTTATTAAAGTTTACATTGCAGCAGCACTTTTGAGTTTTTCGTTTTTTTTGAAGAGGAGGATGGATGAAAAAAGAGTTTACATTTTCTTCTTCTTCAAAGTTTGACCACCTGTGGTTGACGGCTTCAATACCCCGCTTCCATTTATTTTGTTTTGTTTAGCTAAGTTGGTTAAAGCAAGAAAGAAAAAAAGTATTATTGTGGCGAGATTTTGATTTATTTCCATTTCTCTTTCTGTTGAAATTAAATCAAACCTTTTTATGGTATCTTTTTGGAGAAAAGGAAATTTTTTTTTGAAGGATAAATACTTTATGTGTGTTTGAAAAATCTTCGAGAACAGTTAGTTTTGTTTCAAGCTTGCTAATTGAATATTTGAATGTGATACTTGAAAAAATAAAAACTCGAAAGAATTCATTTAATAAAAAACCCAGAATAATCTCTTTCATTAGAATTTTTAATTTATTGAATATTTTAGTAAAATTTATAATCGGGCATCGCGTATTTTTTAGAAGCATCTGATGAATCTGGAAAAAAGTTTTAAAAGGCAAAACAGCATCTTCATAAATTTTAGGTGGCACTTATCTATTTGCTTCCAGAGATAATAAAATTGGATATTCAATTTCTTTAAATCATAATTTTTTTTCATAAACGAGAGTACCTATCAAAATAGATAGCTTTTGATCAATTTTATGAAGATACTTTGAAAGCAAGCAAGTGTGTGAATAAAAAAAACTATTAAAAATCAATTCAATTTTATTCGAACAACTTTATTAATCACAAATTTTTTATTTTCGGTGCGTGGATTTTTTTATAGCTTTAAAAAAATTAGAATGGGTAAAATGGAAAAATTACGAAGTTTTTCAGCATATTTTTGTCAACGGTGTGTTTAAAATCCTTGGCACAAAGAATTAACTTTATTTTTTGGGGGCTACTGTAATTTACTTTTTTTAATTTTTATTATCTTCTGCAAACTTAATTCACATGAAAACTAAATAAGTTAATAATTAAAGAACCAAGAGTCAATAGTTTTTGATTCATTTTTTTCGAAGCACATGCATGCTTTTTGTAAACAAACAAAAGTAATATTGGATGCTGCTTTTTTACCCCCATTTTTCTTATTGTCATAAATTTATTTAAATAAGGTTTCAAACTGTTGTGTTCTTGTTGTTTTTTGATTTTCTCACTATTTTCTCTTTTTCAAATTCGTTTTTTGATACTTTCACCGGAACAAAAAATAATAGAAAAGAAAATACATTTTGTTTTTGCCAAAAGAAAAAGAAGAGAAAATGAAGTGATCAGTTTCACTCTTTTTTTTCTAAATTCACTCAAAAAAATTTATTGAATTGAAGTGAACACCTGCAACAAAAAAAAAGTCATACTTTTGCTTGATTCAAACAAAAATAAAATTAAAATTTTTATAAACTGTTTCATTTTTCTTTTCCTTTTTTTTAATGGCGAAAACTCATAGACAAATTAAAATCTTTTGACATTCAAATACTTCTCATTTTTTTTCGATGTTGTCATAAAAAAGGTCACGATTCATATTCTTTTTTTTGGAGAAGCAAAAAAAAAACATTGGGATAACTTTCAAAATAAAATAAAAATGCAAATTGAATCTTTTGTTTATTTTTGTTTGTTGAAGATGAGTTTGAGGCTTTGGTTGTTGTTTTCTTAATTGATTGTTTGATATTTATTATTGAGAAGAGAGGATTGGCGCTTTTCTTTTTTAACAATGTTAATTGAGTTTTTGGCATTTTAATAACATTTTTTGTTTGAGAAGAAATAGTTTTTATTATTAAAAAAAGTAAAATAAAAAGTTTTTTGAAAGGAAAAATTTTTATAAGAAAAACAAAAGAGCTGATTTTTCTTGAGATTCAAGGGAAAATAGTTTCAATTTAATTTTAAAAAAAGCAAAACCTTAGAATCATTTTTTTACAAATAAAAAGTTTGAAAATTTCCTAGACTTCGAAAAGAAGCAAACCACTTTGCAATTTTTTTTTTAATTCCCTAAAAAAAATTTTGTTGTTGAATCAATCCCTATCATCACACATTCTCTTTTTTTAGTTAGTTAGTCTCGAATGATCAAAAAAAAACTTGGATATTTTTTATTTTGTTTTTTTTCTTCGAGAAAAGTTTTTTTCGTTCTCTTGCTTTTTTTTTGCATGTCGGCATCGCTTTTTTGTTTTTGCATTTTTTCTTTTTTTTCTTACAAAACGCGTGCTTGCTTGCTTCATCATTTTATTTTATCAACCTGTATTATTTTTTTTTCTCATAGCTTTTGCCGCACATTTTTTAGTATATTTTTGGTTTTTTTCTTTACACGGGTATCATCTTTTATAAAAAAATCAAACGATTACTTACAGTCTACCTTTTTTTTATGATTGAATCGTTGCATTTTCTTTTATGTTTTTTTTCTCACCCACATTCTTCTTTTTACCGCAATGATTTTTTTCTTCTTCGTCTTCACGATAGTATTTTTTTCTCTCTGTTTTGCTGCTTTATGATTTAGTGATACATACGCACTTCAGAATGATGAAATTATTTTTAACATCAAAATTAAGAATTTTTTGCTGATTCTAATTTTTTGTATGTCAAAGCAGATTTTTTAAAAATGAAGATTCTTTTCGAAATCCGCCTCAAAACTTTATTTACCTTTTTTTCTTCGTGTTTACAGTAAAAAAAGTTTTCACTTTTCTCTAGTTTGCAAAATTATCCCCATTTCATTTTGTTCGACAGAAAAAAAGTTACAATTACCTTTTTTTATTGTTGCTCACAAGTGCTTTTTTTTCAACAAATTTATTTTCGACGCTTTATTTTTTGAACAAATACATACAAACATATTGTTCAAATAAATCACGGCTTTTAATGTTTTTCGTTCATATTCTCTTCTTTTGTTTCACATTTTTTCTTTTCAATGTTGTCCGATTAAGTTTCGTTTCTCTTTTATCGCATAGACTTTTTTTCGTTCCTTTTTTAGCCAAAGTTTACCTAAAATAATTTAAAAGTAAATTTTCAATTTTATTTTTTTAAAATTTTTTTTTCTATCTTGTAAAGCTCTTGATAAAGACTTTGTGACATAGGAGTTTACCGTAATTTTTTTTCCTTCATCGAACATCTTTTCCTTTCATTGTTCAAAAAGATTGCATTCCTCGTTTTCCTTTTTTTCGACTCATTTTCCCTCGATCGTATACTTTTTACTTTTCTTCTTCTTTCCCTTCACTCAAAAAAAATGTCTTCTTTTTTCTTTCTCAAAAGCTTTACTTACTTTCAAAGAAAAGATTTTGTTTTGTTTTTTATTTTGACTTTATTTTGTCTTTTTTGAAATTTAAATGAAATGAAAGCCGACAAGTAATAGCAAAGACAAGCTTGATGGAGGCTTTTGTTTAAAAAATGTCTGATGTTTGGGTTTTTTCTTGTTTGATTGCCAAAAGCAAAAAGACAAAAAAAAACAACCAAGAGTTGAGTTTGAAAAGTGACAAGCAGCATCCATTTTTTTGCGCAGTTTTTTTTTCTTTCATGGAACAAAAGCTTTTTTGTTTAAGAAAAGATGGGTTTGAGGAAGCTAAAAAAAAATAAAAAAATAAAATGGATTGTCACTTTACATTTTTAATCCTTTTTTGGAGAAAAGTAAAATGAAAAAAAGATTTTAGAAATTTATTTTTTTTGTGAAAAATTCAAACGAAGAAAAAAAGATGAGATGGCCCGGAAGGAAATTAAACATTCTTTTTTTCTTTTTGGTCAAACTGATGGCACAAAAAAAGTTACGGTGGATGGATAAAAAAACAGAGAAACTTTGGAGATACAGTAAATATCCCGTGAAAAATTAATGGAAACCAAAAATAATAAAATGTTTTTTCTTTTTAAGTTTTTCAAAAAGAAATAAGTAAACCGATAAAGATTTATAAATTATGAAAGCCATGGCTTCAAAAGTTTACTTTTTTTCTCCAAAAAATTAGTATTTATTTTTCCAAAATATAATCCTCGATTGCCAAAATATTTAATAAAAATTCAACTAACAATTTGATATTTTTTCTTCTTTCTAATACCGTATTCCACCCTTTTCTCTCACAACCCTAAAAACTTTTTTTGTTGCAATTTTTAAAACAACTTTTTTTTTTCCTATTTTCCCATAATTATTATTAAACCATCTTCTTCTTAAATTACTTACTTATATTCTCTTTCCATTTCTATTGTTTCTTTCCTCTCGTCCTTTATATTCATTGCCAATATAAAATAAAATAAAAATAATTGTAACAATATTGTTTTTCCTCTTCTTCTTTTTTTGAGTTGGTATGTTTTTGTTGTTGTTGCTCTTCTTTCTTCTTTTCTGACTAATAATGAGTGAATGAAAATGGACACCTTAATTTTTTTTTTTGCCGCGCAAGCAAGCAGCAACCAAAGAAGCAAACGCGCAAGCGTGCCAAAAAGTCAATCATTTTTTTTGGTATGGTTGTTGCTTTCGAAAAAAACAACAATAACAATACTTTTTTTTTCTTTGCTCATAAAATTACCGCTAATGATCATGACATTTCTTCTCGTCTCTTTCTCAATCGAGATCATATTATGGTAACGAGAGGGCGAGAAAAAAAAAATAACAATGCATAGACGAAAAATAATATTGTCTCTTGCGCCATCGTTTTTTTTTGTTGGGCTTCTTCATGTTTCTTCGATGGCAATTTTTTGAAAGAAAAAATAACTAACTTTTGATTGTTGTTGAGTGAGTGTAAACGGAAGAAGACGAATAGATTGTTATCAGTGATTTTTAATTGCAAAAATAAAAAAAATATGGTGAAAAAATGATGGATTAATTTGACAGAAAAAATTTATTAAGTTTATCAGATGTCACCGGAATAAAAACTTTTTTCGTCAATTAAAGGCCACCAACGATGGCGAAAGAAAAAATTATGGACGAAGAAAATATTTCTGCATTTTTGTAAAATACTTTTCAGTTTTGAAAATATGTATTTTCATTCAAAAAAGTTAGGGCTATTATTCAGAAAATTAAAACTTTGATTGCGCCCAGATTTGGAGTCACTAAATTGGTCTCATTTTCAAATAATCTGTAGCTGATTTATTTTATTTTTTGTTGTAAACAAAATTTAAGAACAAAGTCCACATTTTTTTAATACATTTTTTTTCTTGCTTTCATTCTTCAGCAAAGCTAAAAAAAGTATGAATAATAAACTTTTTTTTGATCATCCAAATTGTGTTTGGTAGCCGCCAAAGCTTCATAATACTTTTTTTATAACCTAAGTCTAGCAAACATCGTTTCAAACTCTATTTTCATGAGAAATAAAAAAAACAACAAACAACAGAGATGTTAAAAAATAAAAAATAAATAAAACTATTGCTGATTTTTGATTACTCTCATTTTTTCATTTCAAAAATAGTAACAATTTTCAAGAAATAAATTTATATAAAACTTTGTTACCCTCATTTTCACTTTTTTTTCTCTTTCTATTAAAGTCGTCGACTCGATACAGTAGTAACAACGAATTCTCTCAAACAAAAAAAAACTTTTTTTTCTCTTCATTCGTCTTCTTTTGTTTGCCTTTTTTCTTCTTCTTCTTTTTATGGACCGAGTTAGAGTTTTGAAAAGTGAAACTTTAGTTTTTTTTTCTTTTTTATTTCGCGTCGTCGTCGTGTCAATTGGATTCAATTCTCTCGGTAAATATATTTACTTATTTTTATTTGATGATGATGATACTTGATATATTAGAGCTCTATTTTATTACTTTACTTTTTTTTATTTTTAAAATATAAAGTTTTTTTTGGCTTTTATATATTTTCTTTTTTTTTTCGGGACAAACAAGGGTTTAAAAAATAAATTCTTACATACCTTTGGAAGCATTGAAAGAAAAGAAATAAAGTAAAAAAACGAAACTGGGATTGGCTGAAAAAAAAAGAAGTAAAAAGGTACCAAAGAAGGAATTGTTCTTAAATGCGTGATGCGTTTTATGACGCGGTAAACGATTACTGTTGTATGTGTCAGAATTTTTTGTATGTATTATTATTGGTTATGGTAGTTTGGTTTAAGATATTTTTTTTATTTATTTGATGAATCATGCTTTGCAATTTTGGAGCGCCGCTGACTTTTTTCTTAATGACTTCAAAATAATTTCCACCTCCAAATTTTCCCCCTTTTTTCTTGCCACTAATGGATACCATACTTATTTCTCTTTTCTTTTCTTTTCACTTCCATGTGTCTTCTTCATTTTCACCTTTATTTATGCTACCTTCATTTTTATTTTTTTGTTTAATGCTTCTTCCATTTTATCAAAAATGCCAACCGCCACACTTTGAAGTTGATACTTTTTCTTCGACATTTTTTTAGTTTAGTTGCACTATTTTTTTTTCTCTTGCTCGTTTGCTTACTTTCATGATGCATAGCGGAAAAATACAAGTCAAAAGAAAGAAAAAAAAGTTAGTTTTAGAAATGAAACCACCGAGAAAAAAAGCAGATGAGACTATCTTTTTCTTTTTTTATTTGTTTTACCTTCCAACGACGACGATGCTTTATTATTATTTATGGTAGCAAAAATACTTTAAAAAAGTCCAATAAAAATAAAACGAAGCATCATCATCGGGAAAAAAAGAGTAAACTTTCTCTTTCTTTTTTTGGGAAGAGAGAGAATAGATATATGACAGGTTTTCATGAAATTTTTTTTATTTACTTTTTTTTAGAATATACTGAAACTCAGAAAAAAAGGATTCTTTTAGAGGAGAAAGAAAAATAGATAGAAAAGTCGGAAGATTTTTTAGAAGTTTTGAAACAAATTTTGTATATATATTTTTTTGTTGCTTCTTTAATTGTTGTTACTACGATGGCACAGGTTCTAAATAGAAAATTTTAAATTTCAAAAGTTCATTGCATTTTTATAAAGTCAAGCCTTACATTTTTAGAGTACAGTAGCTTCTTGCTTTGTATCATCATCAACTTTTTTTTGTATCTCTTTTTTTCTCTTTCAAAAAAGTATGTATAATTTGAGAAAATGTAAAATCATCACTACTCATTCAATATTTTACCGCCAACCCTCATTTACATTTTTTTACTTTTTTTTATTATTATCATTTCATTTATGAATTTATATTTTTCTTCTTCATTGAATAACAATACTTTTTTTTTCCATTTTCCCATCGTTTTTTGATAAAAAAAAAAATAAAAAGTAAAATAACCCTATTTTAATATTCCTTTTTCTTCTTTTTCATTGTTAAAATTCATAAATGTTGGGTAAAAAAGTACAAATGTCTGATTTTGGAAAAGTTAAAGAAAATGTAAAAATATTTTATTACGCTTAATAATTTTGGTTAAAACTCGTCTAAGAAAAAAAAGAGGATTTTTATGGTAATGTAAATAAAAAAAGCGGCGGCAAAAACACAAAACTTTTCCCTTATTTTTTTTTACAAAAGCCAAAAAAAAAAGTTAGTGGAAAATAGGAGGGTCATGAAGCACACCTGTTGCCAACAAAAAAAGCTTTTTCTTCTTCATAATAATTTTTTTTCGTTCTCTCTGTGGATCGTTTTTCAATCAATTCTTCTTCTCAACTTTTATTTTTTTTTTCACTATTAAAATAAAGCTTCATACTTTTTAAGTTTGCTTCCAAAAATAAAATAATATAAAATAGTTTAGTCGTTTGTTTTATTTTTTAGATTTGACTTTTAGACGCGTTTTATAATTACCGTATTTTTCATCGAACACCTGATCATTCATTTTTAGTCCGGTTGCTTCAATTAAAAAAAGTTTGTGTTGTCCATAAATGCATTTTTTGCAAACCTAAATTAAACTTTAATAATAAAAAAATACTTAATTTCATTGCTAAACTTTTTTAAAAGTAAAAATAAATAAATATAAGTTGTAAATAAATTTTTTCAAAGTTTTTTTAAAGCAATCAGTTTATTTTGGACATTAGAAAACTTTCTTTTATCTTTTACAATTCTTTGAATTCCTTTGAAATACTTTTAATGTTTTTTAAGGTACCGCATAAATTTCTTGGCAGTTTTACAATATCTTTTAAAGCTGAATACTTTAGGTTTTTGATGCATAAAAAAGTTTTTTTAGAAAATACTAAGATTTACTTTTTTCTTTACAATTTTTTGGTAGCCGTAATAATTTTTATAAGCTTTGGTAATTTTTATATTTCTAATTTTTGTACGCCCCATTATTTATTTTAATTTCAAACTTTTTTTTTCTTCATCACATTTTGATTTTAGCCATATGGTGTCTGTCCTTCGATCTAAATTATTTGAATTCTTTCTTCTGCCTCTTTCAAAAAAAGAGGAGTAAAATATTACAGTTTCATTTTTTTTCCTTCCAACTTTTTATATTCAAGTTTTTATTAGAAAAAAAAATCGCAAAATCTTGTTCTTGCGCGATTAACTCATGGAAATAATAGTCGATCAAGTTTTTGAAAAGGAAAAGAAACAGCAGCAGTGGTGGCAATGAAGATGATAGACGCCATCTGCTTACCCATTTTTGCCTTTATTTGGATTCATTCTTTTTATTAATGCTGCAAAAAAAAAATCAAAAATTCAAAAACTTTTTTTTTGCAATTATTTTTTTTCTTTTTGGAGTTTTTCAAATATGTTAACAAAGGTTTTGGTTCAAGCGCGGCTTTATCTAATTATGGTAACGCGTTTTACTTTTGTTTTAGCAGGGATTTTAAAAGCCATTAATTTAAAAAAACCGCAGCAATTTTTTTGGTTTATAAATTTATAAAAAAAAGTTTTAATTAAATTACGATTTTATAAATATCACGTTTTCTTGATCCGATACTGATATGTGAAATTTTTTTTGTGAATCAGAAAATTTCTCCAAAGTCTTTCTCATAAAGAATTCTTTCAAAAACTTTTCTCTTATTTTGGTTATTTTATTAGACTCAAAAAAAAAACAAGCGCAAGAACAATGACAGATGTTTGATGAAACCGATTTTTTTTTGGTTTAAAGCGAGCAGTTAGACTTTTTTGCTTTTATATTTTTTGCATTGGAAAAATGGGGTTTCAAACTTCGTCGTCGTCGTGTCCTTTTTCACTCACTCAGTTAAAAAAAAATGAAAGAAAGAAGAAGGCACGAGGATGAGGCCAGCTGCAGATACAAACAAACAAATAACACAATCATCCAATCCCAACAACCTGACTTTGACGATGCATGCATGCGCGATATAACTTTTTTTTTTTGACTTGCTGAAGATGACGACGACATAAGCGGGGCGGAAGAAGTCGAAAAATAAAAAATAAAATATGACAGATGTCCAAAACCCAAAGTAAAAAAAAGTTATGAGATTTTCTTATTGGTTTCTTTTTGTTTTTTGTTATACTTGAAAAAAAAAGTTATTGTAATTGGTTTTTTTTGAGTTATTTGAATCATCAGGAAAATGAAGTCCTTTTTTGGGGAAAAAGCTAATGTTTTTTTCAAAACAAATTTTCTTGAATAAAATAAATTCAAATCGAAATTTATAAAACTTTTTTGGGTTTTCAAAAATAAAAAACTGTTACTCAGAATTTCATCCCGAAAATTATAATTTAGTAATCTACGAAACTTTTTGTCATTCTTTTAATTTATTGCTTCCGTCAGCAAAAATAATAAATTTTTCTTCAAACCTTTTTCTTTTCTTTTTTTTCACTCAAAAAAACTTTTGACTCATCATTTCATTTTTTTTATTTCTTCAAAAAAAAGTTTCGAAATTTTATATATTTTTTTTTGGCAACTTTAAAGAAAAAAGTTCTTGTCGTTTCATTATTCCCGCTTCTTTATCGTGGCATATTTGTTTAACCATTGTTTGACTCAATTTGACCCATACATACGTAAACTTTTTATAAACCTTTTCTATGTTTTTTTTTATGAAGGAGGTAAAAAAAGAATGGAAGAAATTAAATATTCCTTCCAGAGAATTAGAGTGAGATTGCGTCAAACATATGAAACTTGAAAACTTTTTTCTGGCATACCTGAATTTTTTTTCTTATGTTGTTTTTTATTAATTTTAAAAGAGTTTTCTAGCAAACAAAAATTAGTCGACAAAAATTGCTATTCGTCACCATTATCGAAAGTTTGTAGTTTTGTTCAAACTTTGCATTACCGAATTGAGTTCCAAAAAGCGCAAATTTTTTTGTAAAACTCTAATATTAAAATCTCAGCTTTTGCTTTGGCTCCTTTGCTTTCATAAAACAAAATTAATTTTGTTAGCTCAAATTTTTAAACAAAAAAACTAAACTAAAAACCCTTCTTTTTTTTCTGCAAAAGTATTGCCACATTTTTCAAAACAAACTAAAAAAACTCACAATTGAAAAGAAAAAAGTAAAGCTTTTTTATTGGATATTCTTCTCTCTTTTTTGGCTTCTTATACTTCTTCTTCCAAGAAGCCTGACTTGTTTCATCTTTTTTTCTTCATGTCTTCCAAAAACAAAAGTGTTCTTCTTTTCATCTCATTCAAAAAGAACAAAAAATCTTTTTGGGCGCATCTGTTTTCATACAACATATTAGTTTTTTTTGTTAACAGACAAAAGTGAAGAAGAATTTGAAAATGAGAAGAAGAAGATGAGATGAAATTAAAAAAGTAAAACAAAAGTAAAAAAATTTTTCTTACTTTTTTTAGTAATGGAAAATTCATTCTGTAACTATTTTTAACTGGAAAAAAAAATTTAAGGCAAAGAAAATCAAGGGAAAAAGTTCATATCAATTAGAGACCCATTATTTAGAGAAATATCTTTTTTGAAGTGAGCAACAAAGAAAAAAAGAAAATACTTTGAAACATAAAGGCATTTTTACACTTTTCATTTTTCCAAATTTCTAGCATCATTTTTTTTTTTGCTGATGGCTACGGTAACCAAGAACAAAAAAACTTTTATTGTTTCCTTTTCTCTAAAAAACTTTAATATTTGTTTTTTAAAGTTTGTAAAAGCAAGACTTTTTAGTAGTTTTTTCTTTCTTCTTCATTATCTTAAAAAGTCATTTTTTATATCGTTGCTAAGTTTCCTTTTATATAAATTTTAGCTTCAAAAAAATCTTCTTTTAGTTTAAAAAAGAAATAAAATATAACTTTTAAAAAAATCTTAGAAGAAAAGTTTTTGCTTCTTTTTTTTGCAAACTTTTTGGATTTATTATTTTTTCACAGAAGTCTAAAAATTCTTTCTGCTTTTTTCAAATACCGTAATTTTCTAATAAAAACTTTTTTTCTTCGGATGATCATAAATTAAAAGATTACCAAAAATTTATAAATTCCATTCCTCCCGATTCCAATATTATTTTTTATTGTCTGACAAACATTCTATTGTATTTTTGTTTTTTTGTTTATTTATTATTTGCTTGTTTCCGTTGCTCATGCTCCCTCCCTCCCACAACAATATTGTTTCAATTTTATTTATTTTTCAAAAAATCTTTGTTCAGGTTATTTATATCCCCCATATTTTTTTCTTCCATTTCTGACCTTACCTCATTTTTGTTTTTCTCTTTATCGTGTATCGGCTCAACCTCAAAAAAACAGTAGCAGATGTCTCTCTCATCGCCATCGTCCTTATTGCGAGACGCGTTCGTTAATTTTCAACTTTTTCCCCTTTATTTTTTTGCTACTGGAGTTTCACCTGCGCGCGCGACCGCACACGAGTTTCACCCTCTTTTTTCTTCTTCTTCTACATAATCCCATCCATCAGATATCCCTCTCACTTTTTTTGTTGTTGGATGAAAAGCACTTAAAAAGGATTTCACCGAATTAAACACACATTTTTTTTTATTAAATCCTTGATTGAAGAAAGAAAGAAAACCGTTGCAAAGAAGAAAGTTGCATAAGCAAAAAATATTTTTTTCATGCTGAGTTTCCATTTTTTTTTTGAAGCTTAATGCCGCTTGATTAAGAACCAAATCTTTGTGCCATCGATGGAAACAAAAAAATACAAAAAGCTTGAAAAAAGTTTCATGCTGCGAATTATTATTCGGAAGTTAAAGGTGTCAGAAAAATCACTTGAGTGACGAAGTAGCGAAAAAAAAGTTTTACTTGAACTTGGAATTATCTATGAATGACCAAGTTTTTAAGTATTTTGACAATGACAATGGCAATAATAAAAAAAAGTTAAGTTTGAGTGAATCAAATTTTTTTTCTTCTTCATTATTGGTTAATAATGTTTTTAGTTGATGACTTTTTATTAATGATGGGGAAAGCTTGAAGGGGACAAAAAATCTGCTTCAGCGGAAATTATTAACCGAAAAATAATATTTTTAAACCCCAAATTTGCAATATTAAAATAAGCGATAAATTTATCGGAATCTTAAATAAACTAATTTGGAGGTGGATGACGCCATCTTTCAATTTTTTTTTCTTTGTGGCAGAAAATTCAAAGTTTTTAAATTTATTATTGATTACTAATCCATACTTTTTTCCATACACAATTTTTAGTTTAAATCACTAAAATACTTAAAAAATTACTGTGCTTTTCTTTTTAAGCAGCTTCCAAAAATGTTGATATCTTTTTCAGTGACATCACTTTTTATTTTGAGAAAAAAAATCTTTTCCATTCTCAAACTTGTTTAATTACTGTTTATTTCTTCTTTTTAATTTCCAGCCATTTTTTTATTGTCCTCATTCTCTTTCTTTTATGGAAGCAATTTCCACCATCATGCCTTTTAATGTAACAAGAAAAAATAAAACAAAACTCAATCTTTAACCTCAAAAAAAAAGTGTCACTTTTTTTCTATGCCTTCCTTCTTTCCTTTTTTTACTTCTTCAAATTCCACTTTGTTCTCAAAATATACCGTATTCTTTTTTTTCTTCTTCTTCATATCCCATTTATTTTTATTCCTTTAGCGAAGAGTAGTTTCTTTCTTTTTATTTTCATTCTTCGAACTTTTTTCTTTTTTCCTCTTTTACATATTGGGTTGTGTTTTTTTTTAAAGAAGTTAGTGAGTGAGAGTCTCAGCAACAACAAATAACCAAAACTTGCCACGCCTTTTTTCATTTTAGAAAAGAAAAAACTCTTTTAAGAAAGTAGCCCCAGATGCGTGGAAAATGGAAGAAAGAAGCTTCATTTTTTTTTCTGGCCTTCAGCCTTCCGGAGTTTTCTTTATTTAAAAAAAATCAACCTAAAAAAAGTGGTTTCATTTTTCCCAAAAAAATTTTTTTTAAAGGTTATTTGTTTTTCAAAAAAAAAAAATATAAAAAGCTTTAACTTTCAAAAAAAAGAAGAAAATCAAATCTGCATGCATACTTTTTTTTGCCGTTGTTAATGATGGCCGCAGCGGTGGTTATCCTCCAAAATCGCAATTTTCTGAAAACCATCTGCTGCTACTTTTTATTCTGCTGCTTGACAACAACAACGACGACGACAAAATAAAAAGTCATGTTTTTTGAGTGGTGATTTTTCTTTCTATCTCCTGCTTGGAGTTTTTTTTTTTGAAAAAGTCAGGAAACCAGGAAAAAAAATTAGAAGAATTGAGAATAGATGAGGTTGAATTGAATTGAGTTTGATGACTGACTTGTTTTGTGAGCGTGATATGTTTTTTTTTGTGAAAAATTAATGACATTGAAAAATTAAGAACGATTTAAATGAAAAAAATACATGGGCAGATTGCATTTTTTTTTCTGCAAAAATATAAGAAACTAGTTTATTCAAAAAATAATAATATTAAACTGATTTTTTAATTGTGGTCAGAGACAAAATTAAACTATTTGAATAATTTTTTTAAAATATTGTTTGAAAGAAAAAAATTTTAGCGATGGATGGTATTAAGTATTTTCTGAAAAAAATTGCTTTTTTAATTCACTATCTTTTTTGTGTCAATAATGAAACAAATATTTTTATTTTAAAAGAAATTAACTCTTCTCAAGCAAATTTTTTTGGCTTTTTCTGTTTTCAACTTTTCTTTTTCTAATTACTACTTTTTCCTTTTTTTTCTCCTGATAACAATCAAATCCAATCCATGCTTTTTCCATTTTTCTAATTACAGCCTTTTAAAGTTAACTTTTTATTGCTTTTTTTTTCTTCCCTTTTTCTTGCTTGCTTGCCTGCCTTTTTCTTTATTTAACAAATTTTTTTAATAAAAATCCAACTATCCAACTAACAATCCAATATTGCCAAAAAGCCTTTTCTTCATAATATCTTTCAAGTGCCTCTTTTTGGTCCACCAAAAAGAAAAAAAAATGGTTATATAAAAATTTTGACGACGACGACAACGACAAAAATGCCGCTTTGCTTTTCTTGGATGCAAATGAACACATTTTTATTTTTAAGCAAATTAAATAAAATTCCAAAAGCCAAACCAAAAGCAATACTTTTTTTTATTTATTTGAAAAAAGCAAAGAAAAGAAAAGATTTTGTTTTAGGTAACACCAAAAAAAACTCATAAACTCCGCCTTCTTTCTTCTTTTTTTTATTTGGAAAGAAAAGAAGCAACTTTCATTACGGTTTCTTTTTTTGATTGAAAAACTTGACTCTTCTCTTTTTAGATTTGAGAAAATGAAAGATGATAGTAAACTTTGTAAAGAAAGCATTGCCAAATTTTGTAACTGTCTTTAATGCGATTTTTATTTTTTTTGTATGAAACAAAGTGATTTTTTGCAAAATTATTATTGGGTTTCGGTTGCTATCTTTGTGGGTAATGATATATATTCTGGCAACTTTTTTTCATGTTTTTGATTTCTCTATTTTGAAAATTTTTTAATATTAGATTTTTTTTTGAATTTGCTTTCATTGAGTCTTTGACTTTAATGCGACAGACTTTTTTTTTCATAATGAGAAACCATTTTGTAATGATTAAAAAGAGATCCTTCTTTCTTATTCTCTTCCTTGCTTATTTTCTTTTGTTTCATGGGCTTTTTTTGCTTGTCGTTTTTAATTGTTCAAAACTCTTTCTTTTCTTTTTTTTTTGGACTTTTGGGTGGAGTTGAGTTGCAAAAAAAAAGTATACATGAAGCAGATGTTTCTTATCCCGCGCAGAGTTTGAATGTTGTATGACCACTACCAGCACGCGTTTCCACCCTCTCTTTTTCGATCTCCTATCCATTCGTTTTTTTTAAAGCTTAAGCCTCCTCAAAAAAAGAAAAGAAAAGCGACCGCAACCATGTTTGTTAAAAAAAATTTGTTAAAGATTTTTTTTATTCGAAAAAAAAGAAAGAAAAAAGTTTGATTATATTTTTTTGTGATTGCTCCGATTATTGCGGAGGAAGTGCATGATTCGTATCCCATATTTTTTTTCCAAACCCTATTATTGTTTTATCTTTTTTATCTTAATTTATTTTATAAATAAAATTTATGGACTTTGCCAACTATGATAGTAATTTTAAACTTTGATTTTTCTTAAGCATTCTTTTTAACAACTTCCATTAATTTTATTAATCCATCCATTTTTTTGCCTCACCGTATTCTTCCTATTATTTCTTTCTTTTTTTGTTACTTTACTTTTTATTTTACTTTTATCTTCCATCACAAAATATTCTCATGAGGATAAAATAGAGATGCGCGTCGACATCTTCGTCTTCGTTGCCGTGTATTATTTTATTGCGCGAATGAAAATGAAAAAAAAGATGTGAAAATAGTTGTCTCATTTAACCCTGTTTTGTCGTCGTCGTCCACCAACTAACTACTCAACTCCATCATTACCACTTTTTTTGTTGACAAAAAAATAAAGTGAAGTTCATCTTTTTTTTTCTGAAAGAAGAATTCGGTTACTTTCTTGAAGAAGAAAAAAATGACGGACGACTTCACTCTTTTCTTTATTTTTTACAACTCAAAGAATTCAAATTTTCTTTTGACTCCGACGAGTTTTTTTTCCATGCCTCCTCTGCCTTCTCTTTGTTTTTCTTTTTTTGGTGAATGTTCTTTTCCACGGTTCTCTTTTTTTGACACTTTTCGCGGTTTTTCTTAAGTTAAAGAAAAAGTTTACGGTAGTAAATAAATTTTTTTTTAAAGTTGTTGCATGTTTATTTTATTTTTTAGGTCAGAAGTTTTTTACAATATAAAAAACTGACGACGATGACCTCATTATTAGCGGATATTCCAGAAGTTCTTGGAGAAATTATTGAAGAACATTTACCAATAAGTTCTGGAACAGAATTAAATATTATTATTCCATGTATGAAATCTGTTGTCGTCGATAGCGAAGAGAATGATGACCAGCTTCATGAAAGTGTTGATACACAAACTCGCGAAGAAAAAGAAACAATAACAACAACGATGTTGCTGGCTGATGATGTAACATCAATGTCATCTAAATTATCTGTAGCTTCTACCAGTGATGCCACCATAACAGAAGGAGATGAAAATGAAAATGAAAGAATTAATGTTACTTTAAATTTAACTTCTTCACCCACATCTCCAAAATCAAATGATTCCAATCAACCCAAACGAAAGCGAAAACGTGATGCAAAAGATATAATTCGATTAATTCCATCTGTAACTGCTGCTAGTGATAATGCAGATGAAATGCTCCTTTCAGCTTCCAAATCTTCGAATGAATCTTCTTTGCTTACTTCACCCGAACCTCCATCATCCCAAATTGAAGAAGCCATGGATTCCAAAACTATTGTCGCCGGGGCAAAAATTAATAATAATTTTTTACAAAATTCTTTTTCCATTTCTGCATTAGCTGAATCCACCACTCCAACCCAATCTCCTGAACCATCATATTTAACTCCATCATCATCACCCAGAAGTTTATCTCCAAGATCTGTAGCTGCTTTGCCATTTCCACCAGGGTGGCATAATAAGAAAGGTAAAATTAATAAAAGTCATTGGCAAATGTTAGAATCATATAATGAAATGGAATTTCAGAAGGAAAATTATCTTGCCCCACACCAGGTTGCGATGGACTTGGACATACCACTGGACTTTATTCTCACCATCGAAGCCTTTCAGGATGTCCAAGAAAGCCTGATAAAACTATCATTCATAGTAAGTTTTGAATTTATATTTTTTTTCTCCACGACACTAAAATTTTAAAAGCACAATAATTCAAAGTTATTTTCGCAAAGGATAAAACTTTCTTGGATAGTAACAAACAAATTCAAGTAACAATTCTATGATTTTAATTACAGTAAATTTTTTTTTCATAAAAAATATCAGTGCAGGTGTTTCAGCAAACCAAATTAAAAATCAAAAAGTATCAATTGCTTTTCTTTCCAAAAAATTTGAATATTCGGCTTTTTCTTTCTTTTCTTTTTTTACCTAAAACCGGTCATTCACAAAATCCATCCTTTATTGTTTTTTTTTATTTTATTTAATCCTTACTGTCCAATTTTTTTTTTCTTCTATCTACAGAATTACCATGACAACCATACTTTTTTCTTCTCTTTTTTTCCTGAGCAGCTCATTTGAGTTTGGAGATAGAGAGACCACCATCAAATCACTTCAAAATAAGAAGCATGGAAGAGAGAGAGAGTTTACTTGGAGTGTGCCGTAATCGGACGACGATAACGACATACTCCATCCACTATTACCATAAAAATCATCGGAGGACTTTTTTTTTTCAAAGATACATACTTAGTTAGTTTGTTACCTTCAGCCTTTTTTCTTCCTTTTTTGCCGCTTTGCTCATTTTTGCTTTCTTTTTTCCTTCTAAATAATAATGTCGATCGACAGATGGCCAATAGAAAAAAGAAAAAAAAGGAAGTTAAAAAAGATGGAGGAGAAAGAAAAAAAGTAACTCGAAAAAGAAAATTGCGGCGGAATAAATAGACTAAAAATATGATCAAATTCAAATTCAAATAAAAAAATACATAAGATTGCTGGATGGAAACAAAAAAAGAATGCATGTTTTTTGTTGTTTGATAGATTTTTAATTTTGTTGTTTCAAGGACAACAAAAAAAGTGAGTGCCAGTTACAAAATAAAGGCGTAGAAAAAATATTTAAAAAACCACAACAAAGAAAAAAAAATTAGGTGTAAAGTAATCAAGAGTTGGTAATAATTTTTCTAAAAGGATTTCTCTCATATTGATTAATTTTTAGCAATAACTTTTTCTTGATTAATATCTTCTGGATTTTTTGTTACACTCTCCAAAATGTTTTGAAAAAATCCTAAAACATCTTTGATTTTTGTTATTTTTTTTATTATAAAAAGCTTTCCATCATCTTTTTTTCATATTGCTTTGCTTTGTTTTTTTTATATAAAGATTATGCAAATTTCCTGCTGTTTTTGTCAAGCAAAAAATAGTTCTTAAAATTCTCGCGCAAAAATCTTCTTTATTTTTTTTTTGAAATGAAGCGTCAAATGAGTCTTGTCTTTCTTTTCTTTTTCTTTTTTACGGCAAGGTTTAAACGAGCTTTTCTTTTTTAAGAAGAAAAAACAAAAGAAGCAGATTTGTATCCATTTTTTCTTCTTCTTTGGTTCAGGCAAGGATGAAAAAAATACTTGAAGTTGCTTCTTTTTCTTCTTCAAAAAAAAAGCGAAAGAAAAAAGGATGCAAAATGAAGAGGAGGAAGCTCATTAGAAAGCAATGAAAGTTTCTTTCTTTTCCTTTCAAAAGCGGCGAAGAGCCGTCTACCGGAAAAAATGCAAAACAACTACGGTAGGATGGCGAAGTGATTTTTTTATTTGCGCAATAAATTAAAAAAGTGTTTTAGAAAAGTAAGCAGAAAATAGTGAAGAAGAAAAATACTTAGGCATAATTACTGTTAAAATGAAGAAAAAAATAATAGTAAATATTTTCAATTAATAATTCTAAACTTTTTATTACTATCACTTTAAAATAAAAGAAAAACCATAGAGAAATAATTAATTTTGCGGCAAAAAATTATTGGACGTTACAAACATATTTATTTTTTAAACAAAGGCGATATTATTTTTTTGTTGTTCTTTGTTGTTATTCTTTCTTTAAATTTTCGAATCAACTTCAATTTTTTATTATTTTACTTATTTGCCTCTCTTTTCTTTGAAGTCATTTATATTTGGTTGTATGCGTTTTCTACAACAAAATAAATAAGGGACTCTGAAAGAAATACTTTTTTACTTTTTGAATTATTTCGAAATTGAGTTTATTCCATACTTTTTTCTTTGAATTTTAAAAAAATAGTGTAGAATTTTTTTGACACATTTTTTTTCTTTGTTTTTGATGATTTATTATTTTTAATATCTCAAACAAAAAAAACTCTTGAGCCAACTTGAAAAAGGAAGAAAGAAAGGAAACTTAAAGTTTAATGAGAAAAATGAATGGTATACGATATTATTTGAAGAAAAAAAAAGAAAGACAAAAAAGCAGATCTTTTCTTTTGGGAATTTATTTCACATCGTCCACGAAACGAAAATAAGAGAAACAAATGGTCAAAAACCGTTTATTCATTTTTTCATTAAATTAAAAAGTAAACTTTTTGAAAAAAAAATTCGCGACGAAAAAATTAATGGAATAAATTAAATTAAATGGTTTACTAATTAGCTTTGGGAATTAAAAAGAGCTAAACTGCTATTCTTTTTTTAATATCCCATATATACAACAAAATTGTCACTTTTGTCTTTTGGGTAACTCGAATAAGTTTTTTTTTTGCGACAGAAATGGATGGACAAAAAATAATTGGTTTTCCATCAAAGTTTGAAAGTTTGAGAGACAAACAACAAAAAAATAGCTACAGTAGTTTCATAGCCATTTTTTTGCTATGCATAATGGAAAAATTGTAAAGGCCTAATTATTGAAAGAGATGAAATTTTGAAAAATATTGTCAAAATTTCGCTACCGTCATATCGAAAAATCAATTTGAACTTTCCGATAACAATAAAATTAAAAAAGCAAATTCAAATAAATTTGAAAAATTTCTAAATTAAAAAATCACACTTTATTTTCAAAAACATTAATAGCGAATAACTCTTTAAAATTTGCATAATGGACATAAATGTTCTTCGGCGAGGACGGCGAAAAAAAAAATTAATTCATACAATCTTGAGTCAATCTTCTTTATTTTTTGTTTGTTTGTATGCATTTCTTTTCGCTTTTTTTTAAATTTTTTTATTTGACTGTGATTCAATTTAAATTTTCAATAATAGGAAAAAGTCAATGAAAGAAGAAAAAGAAAAATGGACTGCATTTTTTTGTTGTTGAAGACTCTTCAGTGAATTTTTTTCATTTTCATTTATTCATGGCTTTTAAAATGCCAAAAATAAAAACTAAAAGGCTGAAAAGTAAGAAGAAAAAAAATTTAGGAAAGAAACAAAATCTTTTTCTTTTTTTTTTGAAAACCTAGTCCATTTTTTTATTTTATTTTGTCGTAGTCATGGGTTTGAGAAACACTGAAATACGAAGAAGGAGTGAATTGACCTTCTTGCATAAGTTAAAAAAAAGAAAAAGTAACTTAAATGACATTTTCGAAATGCGTATTTAAAAGTCACTAAAAAAAGATACTCACTCAACAAACAAAACAAATAAATATTATAATTTATTCCAGTTTTTTTTCTTAGAGAACAACAAACAATAGATAATTATAATGAAAAAAATTTATATGTATGGGCTTTTTAAAATTTTTGAGGGAAGGATAATAATTTAAACTTGGCAATAATAAAAAAAGACTAAATTTTGTTTTAATCAAATAATGAAAGTAATTACAATCGGACATTATTTTTGTTAGTCTTTTTTTTTTGTGGGCAAGACTTCTCTTTTCTAAAAATCTTAATAAACACTCATTCCCCAAATTTTAAAAGCAAATTTCAAGCCTTTAATTAACTTTTTAATAATACAAAAAACAAAAAAAGTTATGCAATAAACTATGTCTCACTCTCATTTTCTTGTTTAGTTGTTACCTAGCTTTTCATTTTTTTTATCCTTTAATCTCCAACAGATGTTTTCTTCAAATGACTTTTCACCTCAAAGAAAGAAAAAAAAACTAAGTAAGAAAGAAAAAGCTCTAATTAGTACTTTTGTTTTTGTTTTTTCCCTTCTTCTTTTCTATGGTTTTGCATTGCATTGTTTTTATGGATGGAGTTGCGGCAAAATTGCTTTTTGCTTTTGAAAGTTAACAAAAAAAAGAATAACAAGCAAGCAATTTCAAGGATCGAATTTGTAAAACAAAGCAAAAAGAGAAGAAAATATTTTTTTGAGCAAAAAAGGACACATTTCAAAAGCTTTGAGTTTGCTACCGTAGTTCTAAAAAAAATAAGGAAAAAAGTAAACTTTTTAATTTTCTTTTTTTTGTATCGAAATAAGTTTGTTTTTCAAAGTTTGCATGTTTGTTGATTGATTAACTTTTTAGGTATCGTGAAAATTTTTTTTGAGCTTTTATTTTCTCAAAAAAAAAGTATGTAATAATGAATTTATTAAAAACAAATGCGCCACCAACTAATTAGATTTTTTGGAAATGAAAAACTTAATTTTCAAAACATTTTTAAATTTTCATAAAAATGCGTCCTAGCTTTTTTTGAGCGAAGCGGAAGCATTAAAGCAACTTTCCAACAACTTCTAAGACCTTCCTTCTTTCTCATTGGTTAAAAGTTTGAGCAAATGAATGAAAAAAAAGTTTTTTTGCTTGTTTGAGAAGCCGCAAAGAAGAAACCAATGAAAAACTTTTTCCTTCTTTTTTCGACGACGACGCTTTCGTTTGAAGGAAAGAAACTTTGCTTTTTATTGGTTGTTAAGTTGGTGTATTGCATTTTTTTATAAGCTAGAAAAGAAATGGGAAATGTGGCAATGGTTTGCTTCTTTGAAAGAAAAAAGGGAGAGAATGGCAAAAAAAATTATGCAAGCAAGCAGCTGGTAAAAGAAAAAAAAAAGATTTAAAAAAACAAAATCTGTCTTTTTGGAAAAAATAAAAAATAAATGAGAGAAATGAAAAGATAAATGAGTTTTGAAAGCAACAAGTATGCGAGAATGAAAAAAAATGGCTGAAAAATGAAAAATATGCAAATTTTTTTAAAAAGTTTAAAAATATAAAGCTAAAATTTGAAAGTAATTTTGAAACATTTCTGGGTTATTTTCGTAAAGAAAAAATCATTTCATAAAATTCCATCAAATCTCATTACAATAAATCTATTATTTTTTTAACATTCATATCCCTAAATAATTTTTTATTATTTTTTTCTAGTGCTTGCTCTTCAACCTGAACAAAATATGAAATGTTCAACACCGGGTTGCTCGGGAAAAGGACATATCAATTCTTCTCGATCTTCCCATCGTTCCCTTTCGGGTTGTCCGATTGCATATCAGCAAAAACTTGCAAGAAGATCCATCAAACAACAGTCAACTCAATCATTTTCAAGTCCTATTAATGGTTCATCACCACGAGTTAATAATAATAATTCCATTTCATCTTCACCAGTTGCTTCTTCTTCATCCACGGCAAATGGAACAACCAGCTTTTCAACTTATTCTTCCATAAATCAAAGCATTTCAAATAATAATAATTCCAGCAATGGAAACAATGGCAATGGTTGTTGCGCAACCCCAGATTTTTCAAAACATAATTTAGAATCCTTGCTTTCGATGATTCCAAAAAATAAAAATAATTCAAAAAATAAAAGTTTAACAAAAATTTTGGAAGATTCTCCATTGGATTTAAGATTAAAAATGGATGATTTGAAAAAGGAAAATAATAATGATAATAATAATCATAGGTTTGTTAATTTAATTTTTTTACTCTAAAATTACTTATTTTTTGCCTTTCAAAATTCCTGGTTTTATTACTGTTTTTTTTCCCAAAAAAAACTCCAAAAACTTAAGCTTTATTTAATATTGCGTCGCTGAATTGCGCCTTTAAAAAAAATATATTTTTTATGACTTTTTTAAAGCTTTTTAAAAAACAATGAGAAAAGATTTCTCATATCTTTTTTTTTTAGTTTTTTAAAAAGTAAGCTTTTTAAACTATTGAAAGAAGGAAAAGTCTTTCAAGGAAAAGAAAAGTAATCAAACAAAAAAAAAACAATGCAATAAAGAAAAAGCGCTTTCATGCATGTTTAAAAAAGTGGATATTTTTTTATTTTTTGTTATGGATATTTTCGATATTAAAAAGTAAAAACAAAGGAAAAAAGCTAAAACTTTGGGGGTTTGTTTAATAAAAGGAAAAGTTCAAAATACTTTAATAAATATCTTTTTTTTTGTGACACTTTTGTAATCGTTTAATTTTTGCTTTGAAATCTTTAATTTTTTTTATCTGCGAATTTAATATTCCAAAAATCTTCTTTGCTTTAGCTTTAAGAAATCCAAGTTATTTCCCATGAGAGTGACAAACACACATTCTTTTATTACTTTGAAAATTTGATCGTAAAATTTTCATTTAAAAAAAACTCGTAACTTTTCTCTTTATTTTGCCTTTTAACTTTGATTAAAAAATTTCTTCGTTTTTCTTTCAATGAAAAAAGAAAAGCAAATATCAAAAAGCTTTAGAAAGTCAGCGGTTTTTAAAATAATTTTATTTTCTATTTGTTTGCTGCTTTTGACTTTTTTTTTACAAAGCTGAAGGAAAACAATGCAACATCACAAAAATATAAGGCAAGCAAGTACTACAAAAAAGATACAAGACAAACTAAAAGAAAAAATAAGCAAGCGAGTTTGTATAAATATTTAGTTTGTTCATTCTTTTCTTTTCGAAATTTGTTATTAAAATAAAACAAGCAATTTAAAAATACCGCGTTTTTTATAATTTCAGCAAAGAGTTTTTTGTAGAAAAAGTTAGGCATATTTGGGTTTAGTAAATTCCGAAAAAATCAAACAAAATAAAAAAAAGCAGCAAACCCCCATGATTTTGAAAATTTAAACTCAAAGAAATTTCTTTTAAAAAATCACTTATAAAAAATTAACTCTCTCTAAATTTCATTTTCAGCATTTATTCCAAATTATGCAATGAAAATTTATCTGAAGTTTCATCCATTATTGAAGATGATCATCAACCCAAAAATAAAAGATTTAAACGTAGTTTTGATAGCGATGAAAATAATATTCAAACAACAACAACGACAACAACTTCATCTTCTCCACTTCTTTTTAATCAACAATCATCATCAATTTTGCCTGAATTATTTGCAAGAAGTTTTCATCAAAATCAAAATTCTTCTGATGGAAATTCTCCTTCCTCGCCATATATAAATTTATTAAATATGATGGCTGCTCAAAGAGCTGCTGCAGCAACAGCAGCCGCGGCGGCAGCGGCAGCTATGGGATTTTCACCAACTTCAACAACAAATAATAATTCTAATTCACCAAATAATTTTGCCGCTGTGGCAGCAGCAAATTGGATGTTCAATGGAGGTTTTAATAGCAGCAATAATAATAATAAAATTGAAAGCAGCAACGATGAAAAAATTTCCAATGAATCTGGCGGCGGCAATCAATTATCACAAAATTCCATCACCTCCGCTTCCGCAGTAGCAGCAGCAATGGCAACAAAATTTACCCAATTTTTTAATAATTCCAATTCAAATTCTCCAACAGCAACGACGGCAGCAACAAATAATAATCAAGGAAATAATAATAATAATATTAATTATAATCTTGCACAAGCTTTACTCGCACATTTACAACAGCAAAGAGCTCAATAGGTTTTTATTTTATTTTTTTTAATAGAAATTTCCTCTCTAAATTTTTTTACTCTTCGAATTATTCTTTCCTAAAAATTATATGTATACTAATTAAATTAATTACTAACTAACTAATATTCCTAAAAGTAAGAAATCTTTCTCTCGCAACCCCAAAAACTTTTATTAATCATTCCTAAAAAATTTTTACAGTTCGGTAACGACACAGCTTTAAAGTTTGTTCATAGCTTTCAAACAAATAATTTTTTTTATAATCTCACATTGTTTTAAATTTGAATACCGTTGGCATTTGAAAATTGATAAAAAAAGATTTCATGGTTTTTGATGGATTTGCCTCTGATTTCTTGGTTTTGTAATTCCAATTTATAAATTATTCCAAGAAATCTCAACAGTATTTTCGTAAACTTTATTTATGACTCTCACACACGTTTTTTTTTGTTTCTGATAGCTTTCATATCCTTTTCATTCCTTCCTTCCTTTTTTTGCCTATCATTTTTTCTATTATAAAATCAATCAAACAAGCGTCATCCATGTCAAATTTTTTAAAGTTATTATTTATCACTCACTTTTTTTTTACACTTTGCTTTTTTTTCCTTCAAATATCTATGCATTTTCTGCTTCTTTCGTTACACGTATTTTTATTATTTACCAACAAAAAACATTTCTTCACCAACATTTTCTTTTATCATTTATTAATTATAGCTGGTTATTTTTAAAATCGGTTTTTTATTGTACCTTTTCTCTCTCTCTCATTTTATATATTTTGCTTTAAAAAAAATACATACATATTTTTTCCATTTTCATTCCTAAATAATTTTTTCTTTCTTTTTCTCTTTGAAAATTTTTATTTTATATTTGTAAAATAAATAAGTTTGTGCAAAAATATGCTTCAGTCATTTTTTTACTCTTTTTTTAATACAGTTTTGCTAACATTGTTTTCTTTTCTTTTGCTTACTCCAAAGTTTGTTTTTTATATTTCACATTGCATTTGATGATTTTCATTTATTATTATTATTACTGTAATTTTGTTGTGTATTATTTTGAAAATAAAATAAAAAGTTTAAAGTAAAAAACTCGATCATGGATTGGAAGAAATTGCTGGTGTAAAAGTAAAACATGGCGTTGAAAGCATGATTAATCTGAAGCTAAAATCATTTAATAATTTGTTTAACCCATCCCAAAATAAATAAATCTCTTTTATTATTTTCAATCTATTATTTTTACACATACATACACACACTCACATAAAAAATGTTTTAATAACATGGCAAACAAACAAAAAAGTTTATAACAAAATAATTAAATAAATATTTACTAACAAATTAATTATGACTAGAATTTTTTTTAAAAATAAAAGTTAAAATTATTATAAATTAACTAATTAAAACCCGATATATTATTATTGTTGCTGTTGAGACTTCGTTGTTGATGTTGTTGTTGTTGGTGATGGTGATTATTATTAAAAACAGCATTATGAACAACATCCGAATTCGCTGATGGTGAGCTTCTTGAATGCTGTTGTTGATTTTGACGAGGTGGAGGTTGAGGAATATTATTTCGTGGTGGACTTTGATGAATCAAATTATTATCAAATCGTAGAGTTGATGAAGCATTTGTTTTATTTGTTATTGTTGGATTATGAAACCCCGCACTTCCACCATCCACATATAAACCTTTTCGATTTAGAGTGGTTGTGGTGGCTGTAAAATCATCCGATGAAAACATAGCCATTTGAGAATCAATGTCTCGTTTTTTACGCAAATAATAAATATACGTTATTAAAATTCCAAAAGATATCGTTGCTAGAAATCCCAGAGCCACACCAGTCAATATTCGAGTTTGTGTGGGTGTTAACCATCCCTCTTCTTTTATCACAAGGTTGCTATCAACTTTATTTATATCATATGGCGTAAAAGTTACTTCATGTTGGGGAAGTTCAAAATGGGGTAATTTTTGTAAAATATCTTCCAAACTTGTATTTGCCTGAAAAAAAAAATAGAGAGTAAAAATAAAATAACTTTTTTTAATAAAAACTTACAGTAATTTTAAAAGAATTAAACATTTTATCACTATTTTCTCGCAAATAATCAATAATATCTTGAGGCAATTTCCCAAAATCTGGCATTTCCCCGTGCAAAAGTTGAGTAATAACTTCGGGTGGAATTCTAGATAAATTATAATTAGGTGGAAGTAATTTAAGCATTGAAAACATTTGAGGATTAAATGTTGGAGGATTTCCATCGGCGGCGACTATGGTATTATTTAAATCCACGGGAAATTGAGAGGTATAATAATTTTGAATTATTTTCATTTTTGATGATGGATCCAAGTCGGGTGTTTGTGGACCAACAACATTTTGGGAAAACGTTGGTAATCCACCAGAATTTGATATTTGGTTGGAATTTGTTTGTGTAGCTCTTGCATTTGCAGCAACATCATACATTCTTTGAGTATATTGTTTGACGACTTGTTGAAGTGTTTCCCGTGGAATGCCAGGAATTTGACCACCTCGAAGTACGTGTTCAAGAACAGGTGGAGGCACCTAAAAATAACAAGCCAAAGGTTAAAAGGGTAAAGTAAAAATTTGTGGTAAAAAAAAACAGACTTTTGATAAATCAATATTTCCAAAACCAGGAATATTAACAACAAAATTTGGAAGGGAATTAAGCATTTGACGAAGATCATTTGGATTATTTGGGTTTAATCCAGCAGCCATGCCGGAATTTGAAAGACCGTTAGATGTTGGACTTCCAGGATTTTGTGGTGATGGAAAAGATTGAGGTCCAGAAAATCCACCGCCATTACGATTATCATTAGCACCAATAATTAAACCAGGAAATAAATTTCCAAATATATTATTTCCAGAATTTGAACTTGTGGTTGGATTATTTCTTAATTCAGTAAGAGTTTCATTAGCTTTTTTAATCATTAAATCTTTTAATCTCCTTCCCAAATGAATTTCAGGTCCATCGCATTTTATTTCAGGTTGAGAGGGAAGAAAAGTACGAACTTGATTTTTAACCAAATATGTTAAAAACCAATCAAATTTTTCATCGCAATTTAATTTATTTCCTGCAAAAAAAAATTCAAATGAATCCAAAGAATACTTTTTTGCTTCCTTCAAAAAACTTACCATCAAGAAGAATATTTGCTATTCGTTTATCAAAAGTCCCCATTTCAAAAGAGGAAATATTATTATTACTTAAATCAAGCCAAAATAAATTTGAATGTTTATCAAAAGTTCCTGGATGAATTCGAGTAATTTTATTATAACCAAAATCAGCCACATTTAATTTTGGTAAAGAAGCTAACGAAACACTTGTAAGCTCAACCAAGGAGTTGTTGCGAATATTTAATTGTTGAAGATTTTTCATTCCATCAAATACACCTTTTTCTAAAAAAGCGGAAAATTAACAAATTTCTTGAAAATTATTTAGCTATTTTTAGAAGCACATTTTCCACTTAAAAATTTTTGATGATTATTACAAAATTTGAATTCCATAGAAAATTTTCCATTTAATTAATTTTAGAAAATTTCTTTTTGAAATTTTTTTATTGATAAATTATTTTTAAAGTCGAGAAGAATGGAAAATATTGAAAACAAAAAATTAACATACCTATGGATGGCAAAGAATTATTGGTTAATAAAAGAGAAACAAGTTGATCCAATGAATCAAAACTATTCCTAGCAATCAACGATATTTCATTATCCTAAAATTACTCGGATGATTATGATTACTTTAGCGCACTCAATGGGTAGGAAAAAAACATACTTGCAAATTAATTATTTGTAATGCTGGATTGGAACTAAATGTCATAGTTTCAATTCTACGAATTTTATTTTGATTTAAGTGAACCGATTTTAATTTAGGCATATCTTTAAATGATGGAATCTAAAGCAAATATTTAATAAGTAAATAAAAGATTTTTTTTAGAAAAATTTCTTACAATCGAAATTTCATTTCCACTTAAATCAACAACTTCAAGTTCTTTAAAAACTTGTAATGCGCCCGATTCAATACTTGTTAGTTTATTGTTTTTAACTAAAAGATGACTTAAAATTGGTACATTCATAAATGCAATGGGTGATAGAATTCCAAGTCGATTTGAATTTAGCCTTAATTCTTTGAGCATTGGAAGATTCATAAATGAAAATTTTGATAATTCATTGATTTTATTTTTAGATAAATCCAAATATGCTAATTTTGGAGAATTTCGAAGGGTTTGAGCTGGAACAGCGCTCAAACAATTTCCACTTAGATCGAGAAGTTCAAGATTTGGTTTAATTTCATCCAAAGCATTTCTGAAAAAAAAATTTATTTAAGATTTTACTTTTTTTAATTGCATAAATTTGATTTTTTGTTTGATTAACTTTTTTCAGTTTTTTTAAATTTATTGATTTTTTACTATTTGAAGTACCTATTGGCGGCACTATGTCAATAATCTTTTTTTTTTAAGTTTTCAAATACTTTTCACATTTTTTCAATCAACGACAAACAACATGATCGCCGCCGGTGCCGCCGCCGCTAAATCTTAACTTGACTTCTTGCTTGCCTTGCTGCCTGTCTTTCTCTCTTAATTTGGGTCAGGCAGTCAAGTCAAGAGGTTTATGGTTCAAGGACATTTAATTTTTTTTTTTAAATATCCAAACGATTGTCACTTTTCTTTAAGGAAGAAAAGAATAAATAAATTTCTTCCGAAAAAAAAGTCAACGTCGTCATGACGCAAGAAAGAAGAAAAAAGCAAATAATACATATGACTTTTTTCCTTTTAAAAGCGAGGAATAAATAAATGAGGCAACAAAAAAAAAGAGGATGCGCCATCGATCGAATGGATGGAGAAGGACGGTAAACAAGACCCTAGTCTCAATTTTAAGGATTGGAAGGAAAAAAATAATTATATTTGTCATTGATTTTTTTTAAAAAAAATATTATTAATTTTGCTCAAAAAACAAGGAACAAAAAAAGAGTTAAACTAAACCCAAAATAAAAATAAGGTCAAGAATTTATTTATTTTCTCTTCAAAATGCTTCTTAACAACAACCAACAACTCAATCGTTGAAGTCAAGAAAAAAAATCGGCTAAATAGTACTAAGAAATTTGTGTGTGGATGGCCTTGAATTTTTTTTGAAATAAAAATTCTGAAAAAAAAAACAGCAAGCGGTAGCTCTGTGCTACCCTCAAATAACGGTACGACAACGATGATTTGAGGAAGGATGATGAAAAGCTAATTAATTGCATGCATATTTTATTAATGACGACGAGAAAAAAACATTCTTCTTGCCCTCGAAAAAAAAAAATTGTAAGAAAAACTTACGGAAGCAATGAACAAATTTTATTATTTTCAATTCGAATTTGTCGAAGTTGTGAAAATCCATCAAAGCAATGTTCAGGAATTTCAGCTATCTAAATAATCAAAAAATAAGCAAAAAAAAAAAATATATCTATTAATTAAAAAAACTAACTAAATTATTTTTAAAATTAATTGATTGAAGTTTAGATAAAATTCCTAAAAGTGGAAAAGTTGTTAATGAATTTCCAATCATTCGTAATTCTTCCAAATCTTTTCCCAAATTATTAAAAGCATCCGCATCAATCTTTTCTATTCCACAATTTTCGATTGTTAAACTTCGAATTTTGAGGAATGGCAAATTTTTAAGTTCTTTAACTTTTGGCTCACAATTTTGAATAATTAATTTATCAATAAATATTTCATTTTTTAATAAATTAAAAATTTCATTGATATTTGAATTTTCCAAGCATTTCAATCGAATTCCTGTTTCCACCGTTTCACATGAACAAGATTTGGGTAAATTTGATGGACATTCGGTGGCTGTGGCAATAGTTGTGATTAGCCACAAAGAAAAAATCAAAAACACCAATGGTTTTCGCATTATTCTTTTTATTTTCTGCGACGAAGAAACCTATCTTTTGGTTTCTATAAAAAATAAGGGCCTAAAAGTTTGATAATTATAAAACTTATAACATCAACAACAAAAAATTTGTGATAGTATAAAACAAGGTTCAATCGCGAGAAGAATTATTTTTTGATAGCAAAAAAGCAAAATAAAAACCCTCCAAATCTAAACTTGAAAATTACAAAATGAACGCCAATAAAATAATGAAGGAAAAAAACTAAAGAAAAATCTCAATGCAAAAACTTTAGGAAAAGCAAAAAATAAATATTTCAGAAAAAATTTTTGCTTAGAAATTCATATGTTTTTGAACATTTGAAAGTCATCTACTGTTTTCATAAACAAAACATAAAAGCGTTTAAAATAAGAAAGAATCCTGTAAAATGGATTATCGTCGATTTTCCTTTTAAAAAAACTTTTCATTTTTTTAAAAATTACAACTTTTTTAAGCTCATTTTTTATTATTCAAACAAAAAATCCAGATTTTTTACAGACATATTAGAATAGTTCTTTTTTAGCATTCATATTTTCTGCATCAAGTCAAAATAAAAAAATGTCAATATTAATCGTAAAAAAATTAAAATCGAAAAAAAACTTTCTCCATTGAAAAAAAAGCTTCTTTTTTCATATGTCAATGATGATGATGAATTTAACCTGAGGGTTAGTAAAAGTAAAAAAATAAAAAAGAATGAAAGCAAAAAGAGACGAAAAAAGAATGGAAAACGCTTGAGTGAATCCTTTTTTTTTTTACAAAAATCAAAAATGTTCGATTTTTTGCTGAAGTTGGTGGAGTCGTCGTAGACTATGCTCATCATGCCAGAGGCAATCTGGGTCGATTTTTTTTTTGTTGGAGGATAAAAATGAAAAAATGGATTTTTTTTTTGCTCACGGAAAATAATTTTTAAGGTTCAAAAAATCCATTCTAAAGGGCATAAAATTTACAAAAAAAAAAAAGAAAACATTGAAAATGATGAGCCTTAAAATTTTCTGCTATTTTCTACCAGAAAAAATTGTTGAAAAATAATTAAAATCAACTTCTTTTTTTTCCGGCCTTCTGCTGCCCTTGCCTTTAGGCGGCGGCGGTCAAATAAAATCAAGTAGCATTTTTTTTTCTTTCTCCATCAAAATTTCCTTTTTTTTTCCTTGCCCCCTATTTTTCTTCTTGTATATATTTTGGAGATGGATTTTTGTCGTCGTCCTTTTTTTTTTGCGCGCGCGAGGAAAACAAGTGGGTCAAACACACACTCAGCTTCGGCGCTGCTGCCACCCGATAACAACGTGCACACCAATACGTACGTAATACCGTCGCCGCACATCATCACACTACCGCTACTTACCAGCAGCTGGTTACTGGTTATCGCCGCTGGCCGCTCGGCAAATGAAGAAATCGGAATGAAAAAAATAGAGGTGTTGTCATCGGTGGAAGTTATACATAGGTATATGTATCTGAGAAAGATAATTTGGGTTTTTTATTTATTTATTTTTATTAATATATTTGAACTTGATAATGATGGCTGTCACAGTTAGAAAAATAAGAAGAAGAAGACGAAAGATATTTGTACATAATAATAATCACTTTAAAAATTAATGAATAAATAATTTATTATTTTTTCTTAGCGAAAAAAATTTTTCTTTTTGGATTGGTTTTGCTTTAACATGAAACGTTTTATCTAAAAAATACTTTTGATAATCAAATTTCTTTCGACTTTGTAAATCTTTAAAATGCTTAGTCTTTTAAAAAATAAGCATTTTGATTAATAATATTTAAAGCTATTGTAACCTGGAAGTTCACTAACTCGCTTACACAAGTATTACTATTCGCCATTCCGATTTCTTTCCATTAAAATGTTCGAGCTTTAAAAATCAGTTTTGAATGTCAGAAAATTACAAAAGTGTTGTAAAAATGCTTGAATGATTTTTTTGTCCACAAAGTTTAAGAATATTTTTATTATCGAAAACAAAACTCAATATTTTATTGCAAAACAATGCGGCAAAAAAATAATTACGAAACCAAAAGAAAAAAAGATATAAAGTCAAATGACAAACGACGTATTAAAATGGCACGAGCGGCGGCAATTCATTATCCATTATTATTTTTTGTTTTGTTTTTCGTGAAGCACAAACCGTCATCCTTCGAGATCGGGAAAGAAGACCGCAGCCTTTCGGATACATATCATAACATCTTTGGAAAAATTAATCCGATTAGTTAGTTGATAGTCCATGCCTTTGCATATTTTTTCTTTCTTTTGCGTCATCGTTAGACTATCTTGCCTTTTTTTACAATCAAAAAATTTACATTAAAATTCTTAAAAAACCAAACGAATAACTTAAAATTTGCATTTTCTTTAGTCAGTTGTTTACTCAAAGTTTTTTTGCAGCAAAAAAGCTTCAATCAAAAGAAAAAATTATTTTCAATCAACAACTCAACTCTCTCATCTCTCAAAAAAAAAGAAGCTTCCTTCCATCATCGTTGTCAACAAAGAAAATAAAGAAAGCATGAAATTGAAAGAATTGGATAATAAAGAAAAAGTTAAAATGATTATAAAAGAAATTTTTAAAATTAAAAAAATTCAATCCAAATCAAAATTAACTAAAGATGATAAATCAAATTCAAATACAACAACAACAACCAATTCTTCAACGACCTCTGAAAGCCCTGAAGATAATGAAGCAACAACGAACGCAAAATCAAAAGAATCAAAGGCTGCTAATGCAACAACAACAATGGAAGAATCTCTTGGAACTATGGCCAAATTTGATGTTGATTTACACTTTGAAATGGAAGAACAAAAAGAAAAACAACAACAGCAACCATCTTCTTCATCAACTTTAGCAACACCAAAGAAATAAAGAAAAGAAAAAACAAATACTTTAATAATGAGTTTTTAATGAATTTGTATTTAATCCATTTTATTATTAAGGTGTAATTTTGTGAGTAAATAAATTAATGATGAAAATTTTTACTTGTACTGTATGATGATGTTTTGAAATTTGTATTAGTAGTAGCTGCCGTTTTTGGTTTTTATCTTTTTGAATTTCTTAACTTTTTTTATAAGTTTGCATCTTTCTTTTCACGAGGCACAATCATTACTTTCTTACAAATCTGCTACAAGCAATAAACTTTGTTTATCAACCATATTTTATTCCAAGAAACTTTGTGATTTGAGGCAAAGAAGCTTTAGAAGATGAGATTTTGAAAAGGTGCAAATGACTCGCTTCGTTATTTTATGTCCAATTTTGCGTGTGTCCATAGTTTCATAAAATAATTTAACAGATGGATAAAAAGTATAAACTTTGTAAAGCATTGCCGTTTCAATAAAGAGAAGAAAGTAAAGATACCAATAATTGAAGCTAAAAATTCATTTCCAATCTTTATTTTTATCCATTTTTGGATTTTTATTTGATTTTTACTTGTCAATTCGCTTGAATTATTTTCCTCTCCCTTTTTTGGCGACACATTAATTTTAGTCTTGGTTTCTATTCAGGTTATTATTAAAGCTAGTAGGGCTTGCATCATTGTTGTTGCACGAAGTTGATAACATTTTCCCTTATCAACGATTCACAAACAATCAATCTCAATTTTTTATATCTTCTTCAACCATAGCTTGCTTTATCACATATCTAAGTCTTGTTGGAACAGAGGAGTTTGACGAAGAACTAGAGCTTTTATAAACGGCTTCAAATTCGAGTGAAACACATCGATGGCAATTTCTTGACATTTTAGACATAAAGGTGATCCTAATTTTTGTAATCAAACAGCCAAATTCGACAAACTTACTCCCGTATAATGTTTTCCTCGCATCATTTGGAGCTTTTTGCAATCAAAAAAATTGAATATTGATTAAATTTATCCTTTCTTTATTTTTTACGAGAGAAAAGTTTTCATGGATTCATTTTCTCGTTGAATGACGGACGTGTTTAAATTAAACTTTTTTCTTTTTTGGGTCACTAACGGAGATCGAAGACGAATCAAAGAAAAAAGTGAAGAGTTATTTCTTTCGCAAAGTTTCTATTTTTCTTTCTTCTTTTTTTTACGTTAAACAATCTTTTGATAATTTTTTTACACCACTGACGGATTCTTTTATTTTTTGGTTTCTCAAATAACTTTACTTTATAAATTATGCCTTCATCATCTGAGGATACCATTTCCTCATCCTCTTCATCAAGTGGATCAGCATCAAGAGCTGTAGAGAAAAAGGATCCCCTTCCAATTGCAGCAGAAGAAGAAGAATATGTATTTGATGCAAATGATAAATTTTATTTGGCTCCACCAGTCGCAAGTTTACTTCATTATCGAACTGCAGCAATTATTGGTGGAATTGTTGAAGTTGGAGTTCTTATTGCTGCAACATTAACTTTAATTCGTAAGCCTTTACTTTGATTAATTAAAAGCTAATTTTTCTTTAATTATGGGCCCATCACTCATAAAAAAAGAAGCCTTTTTGATGCACAAAAATATCCAAAAACTTTGCGATCAAAAGTTTCTGAAAATTTGTTTGCTTAAAATTCATACATAAACTTCTTTGTTGATTGATGCTTCTTGTTTCAGATTTTTATTTAAATATTGGAATTACGGGTTTATATTCATCTGTAATTGGTACAGGTTTTGTTGTAGTTGCAATTATTACAACAACCATAATAGTAAACTTTTTATTTAGTAACAAAATTCTAAGACAAAAAATATTTTAAGATTATTGGAATTGTAACTGAACGACCCAAACTTGTGGTGCCACAAATGTTTTTCCTTCATCTTGAAGTTAGTGTGTTACTTATTGGAGCATTGATTTCAATTTCAAGTATGTCATTCGGGATCGAAATGACTGCAACCCTTTTTGGTCCATTTGTTAAGTGAGTTATCTTCCTTCCTTCATAAAGTTCTCTATCGTAGCTTTAATGATTTCACTTTTAGTGTATCAATGATGGAAGCTAGCATGGGACCAATATGGCCTTTTAATTTAGCAACCATTTGCTTTTGCGGTGCAGCACTTGGAATTTGGTTTTTTAAAATCGTTCAAGGTTGTCATGAATTTTTACTTGATAAAAAATTCTTTGAATCGAAAAGCAAAAATGAATTGGAAATGAAAGTTCAAAAAGAATAAATTACATTTATTTGTATCCACAAACTTATCTTGACACTATTGTGCGCGACTTTGTTAAAATGTAAAATTAATTGGCCTCAAATAAATTCATTGTTTTGTAACGGTAGATGTTACTTTGCTGCGGTGTTAAAAAATGTGTAAAACTAATCCTTTATTGAGTTCTTTACAAGATAAATAACAACAATATTAAACGAGTGCCAGCAATCTTTAAACCGCTGCATGCTTTAACTAACACATTTACTGCCGATATCAGCAACGTAGCTGCCTTTAAAACTCCATGCTTTCATCCTTCAAAACGCTTTACATTATGCGTTACAGTTTAAATCCATAAACATACATAAAATAATTGTGCATTGGTGGTATTTGTTCGGGATGCAAAAAATTAGTCGCATTGCAAGCATGATGGTTTAAAAAAATGTTAGTTTCCATCATCATCATCCACATCTCAACAGAGATTCATCACGACGTTCATAATGCTTGCTAAGTATCTTTAATGAAAAGCTACCATTATTACACGTAAAAACCACCGATGCACATACGTATTAAATCTGTACATAGCAACAACATCATATTAGCAAGAGTCGATTAAACTTAAACAAAATTTTATACAAATCACAACAACACATTTACAAACAACAACAATAGTACAATTAACAACAAAAAATGAAACAATTAGTTAATTATCAACAATAATATCTTCATCATCAGTTCCTTCTTCTTCATTTTTAGCCTTAGAAGCAATTCCTTTAAGAGTTTTTTGACGGCGATTGGAAAACCAATTTCGAACAATCTAAAAAGATATGATATGACAAATGACGGACTTTTTGGATAAACAACAAACCTCAAAATGAACATGAAAAGTTCGAGCAAGTTCATCCATTTGAGAACTGTTAGGTCTTTGATTACCATCAAAATATAAAACAAGAGCAAGAAGTTGAGATTCATCCAATTTGGTTCGATTATTTCGTTTGCGAATAGGTATAACCAAATTTGAAAAGGTTGATTGATGATTCATTTGAGATTGAGAAGATTGCAATAGTTTTTTTCCACGTTTCTTTGCTCGACGAAGTTGTTTAGCAGGTACATCCATTGGGGCCAGCGTGAGCGCGTAGCGCGAACGCTGGCCCAAGTTGAGTCGGGGAAGGGAGCGCGCGATCTCTTTTTTATTATCAGCTGATATATTCATAGGTTTAATCATAACTTCTGGGGATGAAATTTTGCAGGCTTGTTAGTGGCCACCTATAGATTACATCTGTAAAGAAATCCAGCAAAAAGCCTGTATAAATCGAGAGTAATTAAATAAATAATGTCCAAAAAAATGATGTCTGTCCGTTTTTCCGTCACAAATCCTAACACGAAAATGCTTCAAACGAAAGCTTTACTTCCTTTGAGCGTTTTTTTTGATAACTCTTTGTAAATTGTATGATTTTTTTTGATTGAGATTGGTTTTGATAAATTAAATAATTGATGATTGAGTAATCCTAATGCAAAATACTTTAAAATTTGGTTTCCATTAACACCGACGAATGCAAATGCATATATAACACATATATTTACTATTTTTTCTCCCCATAAAGCTCGCCGTTCACAAATATTTTTTACTAATAATTTTCAAATATTTTAAACGTTATATTTTCTCAAGTTTTATTTCTAAATGTTAATAAGCAAACAAATTAAATTTTATTGGGGTAAAACAAGATTTTTAAAAAAGATTACAAACATTTTAAATAATAATTTGTAAAAAATGCAAAAATTTATGATCGTTTTCGATAAAGAAGCATGCGATATTCAGTGATATATGTTAAAACACTTCGACGATGTTCGATTCGATTATCGTCGAGTACTTTCCACCCATTTTCATTTCTTGCTTTCACCCAGGTTACATAATGAGCAGGGCGTCGTTCGATGGCAGATATTAATTCCCAATTAAAATTAAACATTCGAACGTTCACATATTCTCTTACTCTTATTTTTCTCAAATCTCTGGCATTATTTGAATAAGCATCAACCATAAGAATAATGTATTGCAAGCGAGGATCATTGGGATCTTGTAAAACATTGTTACGAGTTTGACGATGATCACCACAATCACGTTCTTGATGAGCCCAATATTCCAAAAATTGAGTAAAACTTAATGACAATATATTAGTGGGAATTTTAAGCAAATTGAGAAAGTATGAAATATAAGATTGTTGTTGACGTCTAGGAGCAAGGTTGCATGGACAATCACGATTTATTTGCCATTTAACTTGGAAGCAATTGACGGCATTTATATCCATGGTAATTAAAGCATCAGTAATTTGATCCACAGCTGCTGTAACATCACCATGCCCCGTTCTAAGATCAGAATGGACCGAGGAAAAACCTCCAAGATTTCGACGGAGATCTCGAATATCGGAATTTGAGGTATTGTAAAGTCGAGAAAGTTCATTTAAAATAAGATTTTCTGAATTTGGCCCATTAGTGATAAGCCATTGAACAAGTGGAGTTATACGATGCAAGAAATTTACTGTAGCAATTAAAAAGCAATCATCACCATAATTTCTCAATAACAATAATGGTTGATCATTTAAATCTCTGAGGGGCGCAGTCTAAAAAAAAATTCATACAAATTTTAATTTTTAACTAAATTAATTTTTACCTCCCATTCCATTCCTCCATTATTATTTTGTACTTTCTGTTTTGTTTCATTTTTAACTTGTTTTTTTGGTTTTTTGGGTTCTGGTTGCGGAACTAACAATAATCTTACATTATCATCGTTGGTTGTTGGTGGTTTACGTTTTCTTTGATTTGTTGATGAAGCTGGTTGTGGTTTTTTCGCTGGTTTAGTAGGCATTGGAATAGGTGATAATTGACGAGTTTTTCGAAGACGATTATACTCTACCAATGAGGCTTCAACGACAGTTATTTTTTCTGGATCATAATCTGCGAACCAAAGTCCTTCAAGAGATGTTACACGGCTACAAGCGACAAATGCTTGACCACCAGAAAAAACACTTTCCAATGAAACGATGACATTTTTCAATGTCAATCCTTGACATTTGTGGATTGTCGCAGCAAATGCCATCGTTACAGGGAATTGGCGTCTGCAAAGTTGTTCTTCTGGTCCAATATCAAATATTACAGAAACTTTTTCAATCATTTGAGGTTCAGGAATATTATCAAATTTAATTTCTAATGTTTGAGGAATATCATTGATATAATGAATTTTTGTAAGGATTCCTGTGGCACCATTTACCAAACCAATACGGGCGTTAATATTCCTTCTCAAAATCACTCTTCCTCCAACTGCAAGATGTAAAACCTGTGCCATTCCACCTGCAGCTCGTTGATCATCTTTCGATTTATTTGTTACTCTGCTGGATTTGCTGGGGCGAGATTTATCATTCATTATTGGATATTCCTTTGTTTGATAAATTCTTTCACGAGTATTTGAATTTTCTTTTCTTTTTTTGGATTTTCTTACACTATCTTCTGCTTCAATAATCACTGCATTTAAACCTAATTTTTGTATAACTACCGTATTAAATTCAATTACTTCTTTTTGCAATGAAAATAGTGCCATGACTTTGGAATCTTTTTCTTGGTAAATTTCAACATATTTTTGTGCAATTTCTTCCATTGTTGCAATTTTGCCATCGATGCCGGGAATAACTTTTTTTTTTAATACTTCATGATCTTCCTCGAACATTCGTTGAGTTCGCATTCGCCCTAACAGTTCAGCAAATTCTTTACAATCTTTTTGCCTCATGTTAGTTAGAAGCTCGCGGTATTCGAAGAGGGACCAGAAAGTGAAGTCATCAATACAACTTCCAAACACTTTTTTAATTTGATGTTGTTTCAATGGCTGGAAAATATGTGATTCTTTGACTGGCGGAAGTTGTAAGAGGTCGCCAAAAGCTAAGATGTTGATGCCTCCAAATGGCTCATCATTACACATAAATTGGGTTAACCTGTAATGAATCTTTGCCAACATAATATTTGAAACCATGGATATTTCGTCGATAATGAGGAATTTAATATTTTTAAATTGAAGACGTTTCAAATTTAATTGTTCCGGGGTCAACGATGATAATTTTCCATTTCTTCCCTGCTGCACATTTATATGAAATAAACTATGAAGAGTTGAACCCCTTATTTGAATTGCAGCTAATCCAGTTGGCGCCGAAATTAATACAGGTGGCCTTGTTGTATTTTCAGTTTCATCCCCATATAAAAGAAAACCTTCATCAGCTGATGTATTAATAAGATGGGATTTTCCTGTTCCAGCTGTTCCACTAATAAAAGCTTGAATGGGTTTAATTTTTGGATCCTTTTGTTGCGCTTCAAGATGAGCAAAAAGCCATTTTATTATTTCATCTTGTTCTGGGTTCAAGCCTTCTTTGTTTTTTGCATGTTGTTCTTTATCAACTTGTCGATCGTACACCTCAAGAGCATCTTCTGGTTCCAAGTCAATTTTTTCTTTGACAAGAGCTTCCCGAAGCAATCGTTTTGCTTCATAAATTTCTCTTTCCATTTCCAATTGAGCTGTTTGATTTTTAATAATATTTTGAATATCTTCATATGCGCCTTCACTTTTTGTTTTTAAATTATCCATAAAATTAATCCATTTTTCTTCGAATGTGTTAAAACCATCCATTAAATTATTTTCTTCTCTCCATGGAATAAAAAGCATACAAAGCCTTCTGAAATAATCTTCCCGGCTTTTGTCGTTATTTGCTTCAAGTTTTGGCCAATATAATCGTGGGCAAACAGCTTTACGTTTGATCATTAATTTATTAGGGAAATTAATAATAATGTTTGATTTCTCACATTTGGGATGATAAAAAAATGGTGAAAGTTTATCAGCAATATGGTAATAATCTTTAAAAGGATTATTACTGGCTGATGCTTCAGCTTCATTTGATTCTTCACCACCATCATTTAAATCTGCATCATCAACATCAACATTTTCATTTTCGTGAAGCTCATCAATATCGATTGCTCCTTCTTCATCAAAGAGTTCAATAGCTGTGTTTACTGAATCATCATTAAATTCGATAGCCGTATTTAAAGATGGTTCAATTGCTGTATTATTACTTTCTTGAGATATTGCAGTGTTCATAGATACATCTTTCATTTCAACATCAGTATTTGCATCTTTTGTAGCTCCATTAGGATTTTTTGCATCTGCAGCTTTTTTAGTATTTTTAACTTGGAAATTAATGATAAGGTTAAATAAAGGGTAATTTTCAAAATACTGAGTTCGATATCGGTAATATGTATCTATCCAATTATCCAAATATGTTTGCTCATTATCATTTGCAGGTAAATTATTCCGGGGTTTTAATATACGATACCGCTGATCATCAGCATTGGAATTAATAAATACTTCACCGCAGCTAAATTCAAACATGTGATGACCCATCAATAAATCAACGATTTCCAATAATCCCATTTTTCTTCGTTTGAGAATATCAATATAAATTTTAAATCTTTGATAATTTGAAATGTTGCTATCTTTAAAAGTGCTTAACATACTTTCGGATTTTGAAGATTCGCCTTTGGTAGCATAACCGGTTACATAATTAACAATGTGCATCGTATCTTTTGATAAAAATTGTAGGTCCATGTTACCTTTCCAAGCCAATAAAATCGTTGGATTATAATCGTTGATCCATTGTTCAACGCCGGCTCTTCGTTTTAATGCATAAAATTTTGATTTTCCATTTACAATTGTCATCGAATCAGTTGCCGTTCTATTAATCCTTGTTACGCCTGTTACTTGACGAGGAAATTCAAATCTGCAACAAGTTGTTCGTTTTCCACCATCATTTATTACTCGATGACATGTTGGCGAATGATTTTCAAAATGCTTTTGATATTTAATAACTAAATCATGCAAAATTTGTTCTTTAATTGGATCAGGTAATCGTGCAGTAACATGAGCATCAATAAATTTTACAATTTTTTCTTCTTCATCACCGGGTTTTGGAGCATTTGCAGCCCATAATAAACAATGAATATGTTCTGTGCCTCGTTGTTGATATTCGATTCGATAAAAATGGTGTAATATTTTTCCAAGCGGACCATCATCAACTAATAAAACATCCTTGAAAAATGCTTTTATTCTTCGTTGAAAATATCTGCACCAATGATATGGATCAAGAGCAATATACGTTCGAATATTGGTTGAGTTAACATTTTCACCATAAATTTTTGCATAAACTTCGTGGATTTCCTTCCAATCCAGTTCAGCAGGGTTTAAAGTCAAGAACCAGGTTGGAGCTCCAAACATTGCTATCATAGCTCTCAATCTCAATTTTACTTTTTCCCAATAACCTTTATGTCCTCGAAGTGCAGCAAATTGGGTTCCCATACATTGTTGTAGCTGTTCATCACCAGAATCCAACGCCTTTTTCAATTCAGATGCAACAAGTTTATTTTTGCCGATCCTTGTTCTCGTCCCAATGCTGCTTTTGATATCATTAATTTCAAACATTCCTTGACTTATCGTCAGATATTTCGCATTGGAAGCATATCTTCTATTTTTGTTTCTTAATTTATGGCGAACAAACATTCGCTCACTTAATGGCCGGGGACGTTTATCATAATGCATACCATATTTTCCTGTCGGAAAAATATCATGAAATGTTTTAACATCGACATTTTTTTCTTTTTCAAGGTTTATTGGTTCATTTGGGTTTTTCATTAAAACATATTGATCATATGCTGTATTTGCAGGGCCATCATTTTCAATATCAATCATTGGTTGAACTTCCACATCCATGTTATCTTCATCTGGCTCTTCTTCCAAGTTTCTTGTCAATTCGTGAGGATTATCTTTAGTTAGGATAAGGTTTTTTCTCTGCTCTTCAGTTGGATCTTTATCAAAAATAAGGTTTTCGTTTTCATCGAAGGTAAATTTTTCATTGATTTTAATATCTTGATAAAAAATATTATGCTCCTTCAATTCTTTCAAATATTTTATCACCAATGGCAGTCGAACAAGTGGCTTTCCAACTGTGGTTTTGACAATAATCGTTAAGCTTTCTGAACTCGGCAAAGTATTCACGAGATGAGTAATAGTATTTTCCGTGGGAACAGGAAGCAATACCAAAGCACCTTGTTTGCCTTTAAGTTCAGTCCTTTTTCCAAGAATATCAGTCATTTGAAATGTGGCTTGAACTGGCCGATACAATTGACATAAAGCCTTTTCCAACCAATTTAATTTTTTCCCCAATTCACTTGCTTTATCATCTTGAAGTCCATTAATTACTGCACCAAGAGGAATTTGGCTGCTATTTATTGATTTCTTACATGTATTACAAACTTTGATTATTTTTGAAGGATCTTCTTTTAATTCATTGTAAGTTTCTTCCAACAAATATGGTTGAAACTTCTCTTTTAATGTTTCTTTTGTGTAAGTAATTTTTGCTACATCCTTTTCAAGCCATAATTGATTACAAATATTACAATCTTCAGTTTCATTCAAAGTGATTTGGTGTTCAAACTTTCGAATTAACTTTCCATGTTGAATGAATGCGTTATCTTGTGTTAATGTATCCTTTTCATCATGGAATTCTTTGCTTGCATCATACATAATTTCACGCGGAACGTTATGATAATTAGTGACGCAAATTAAATCCTCATAATTGCAAGATTTGTAAGAGTTTTCAATACGGGTAATAAATCCAAAATATGTGACAATTTCAATATATCTTCTCATAATTGAACGAATTCCAGTTGAATGGGGATGAAATTCATTTAAGCATTCGGTGATAGTTTTTTTAAGAACGTCATTTTCATTGAGCAAAATATTTTGGAATATGCTTTCCAAGTTTTCAAACTTTGCTTCTGCTAAAGTTGTCAAAGAATCTTGAATAATTTTTGCTGTCTCATAATTTAATTTCGGGCAGCCATCGCATGAACACTCCCTCGCCATAGTAGCATGTGGTAAAATTTTTGGCATTACAGTACCAGCATTTTCTTTTAGTTCATCATTAAATAATATTTCATTTGCCACATGTTCTTTAAGGGCATTTTGTGCTTCAGTTATTTTTTCATTTTGAGGTTCAGCTATTTCATTATTTGATGTCGCTGCGGCCTGATTATGCTCTAAATCATTATTTGCAACATTTTTTTCGAGCTCAATATTTGCATTATTTTTTTCCAATTCATAAATACTTCCAAGTTCTTCCTCTTCTTCTTTTTCTTCATCCAAAAAATTATTAATTATTGGTTCAAGATTCATAACTGCTGGAACTATTCGCTCTTTTTCTTCTGTTTTGGCAAAAGTTTTTGCGTATGCACGAGGATAAACATCATTCAGGGTTTCAGTTCCTTCTCCAACATGAATAAGAACGCGTTGAATTTGGCGAAGCAAATAATCTTCTGGGGATTCATCTTTAACTTTAATAATATTTGCATGTAATTGTTGTCGTAATGCTGCTTGAGCTCGTTTCAATTTTTTAAATCCATTTTTTTTCATGTCATTAAAAATATTCCCCAATTTTTTCAAGCGCTTTTCTAGCTCATTATAATCGTCTTTTTCTATCCTAAAAATTAATTTTTTAATATAAAATAGTAGCCAGATTTTAATTTACAGTAAAAAATAATTTATAACTGGTTTATAAAATAAAAAAAAGCTTACTGTTTTTGCCGATTTATGTTTCTTATAATATTTGCTCTATTATTTATTCTCCGCGCTTCTTCTTGCGTCAAATTTTGGCGTCTTTTTTGTATAGCTTCAGTATTTTTTTGGGTACTTGCAGCTTTTTCTTGAGGTGTCATAGATTCCCGCTGTAATTGTCTAGATTCTTTCTGTTTTTGGTTGTATATTGCTCGCTCTTCTTGACTTTTGGTATTTTTTACTTTTTGTTTTCTTTCACGATCTTTTCGTCTTTCTTCTTCTTTTTCCGCATCAGTTTTATTAGCACGGCTAGATTGTTTACGAGCAGCCGCTGATGAAGGTGTTGCTGTAGTAGTTCGAGCACGTGATGATGAAGAGATGGCTGCTGGAGTTGGAGGATCTGCTGGTGAAGGTATTACTGCAGGAGTTCTATTAATTGCTTGAGATGAAATAACATTCAATTGGGGAGGCCATGATGATACATTTGTTTTTATTCGATGCATTATTTCGAACACACCAAAATATCGAGCCCTTTCATTTGTAATATTAAAATTTTCAATACGGCTAGAAATACCAAAAAAAGCTATCATTTCAGCAATGAAAATAATATGAACTCCACAACTAAACCAATCGGTTTGAACATTATATGTTGACGGATCAGCAATAGTATAAGGAATATCATGGCCAAATAAATTAAGACCGATTTTCTTTAAAATACGTTCAATCATGGGAATTCTTTCATTATATAAGCCTTCTTGTTTCTCACTTTTATCATACAACGGATCATAAAAAACGGCACGCTTTTCTTTAACATATATTACAAACAGCATCCAATGGCCTTTGTCTTGCCAAGGGAAGAAAATTATTTCAGGGTTATTAGGACATATATGCAAAGAACGTTGAGCGTTTTCATTTCCCAAATTGTCGTGACGAAAAGTGGTGATGAAAAGTGAATTCAACAGCGCTATTCTTTTGTACCGCCCTTTTTTAATTGCAAAAGGTATCATACCGGCTATAGCGCAATTTACTTGAGTGTCATTTAACCACTGCAATGGATCTTGTTGATTTAAATCATTATTTAAGAAACCAATATGCTCGTAATTAATTTGACTAGGATTTTGAGCATTTTCAAGAAGAATTTCTGGCAAATTATTTACACTGAAAGTTAAAAATATTATTTGGAAGTTAAAAAAATTTGTATTTTCTAACCGATTTTGACTATTAATATTTCGTTCTTGTGATGATTGAGATAATTCCGGAATAGTGTTGGCTGCATAACAATACTCTTGTTGTTGTTTAGTTTTAAATAAACCAAATATGTTTGGAAATATATCTAAAATAATTTCTTTTTTATTATTTTCAATTTAAACAAAATTCCATACTCTTAAAATTCCATTCATGGTCATCTTTTTTCTTTAAAGGAATAAATAAAGTATTTGCAAGAGCTTTAAACATGCTAAAAAGGATTTTTCTTTATTTTTCAAAAATCTTATAAAAAATAAAAGTCTGTACAAAACAAAAAATATTTGCATAAATAATAATTATATATGGTAAAAAAAATAGCACCATAAAGGAAGCTTTTTAGCTTTAAGCAATAGTTATTTATAAAAATTTATGGATAAGCCTCAAATTTGGAAAAACTAAACAAAAGGTTTATGATAGCGTGAGTGGGAGAACGATGTGATAAAAATAAAGCTTACATAACTAAAGGCGAAATTAAATTAAATAAAAAGAAGCAAAACTAAATCTATAAAAAGTCTTACAAAAAGATTTACCAAAAAATATAAAAGAAAGGAAAAAGGTATTACAAAATGGAATGAAAGTTTGGTTTGTGGAATATTAAATAAGTAGGAAGAAAAGAAAAGAGATAGGAGAGCTTTTGCGAAAAATATCCAAAAGCAACAACCATGGGATGGGAATGGCCTGAAAAGGTGCTGAAGGCAAAAGTGGTTGAAAACAACAAAAACAAGTCAGCTATAAGTACCTGCGCAGCGTTTTCTTGCAGGATTGAAAAAAAATCCCGGGAGTCTTATAGAAAAGAATAATTGTACCTTGAACACTTTTTGAATAAAAATTATAAAAAATTCTTTTTAAGTTGATTGATTTCCTTTATTAACATTTTCATTCATTACTATTTCAAATTTACAGAAATAAAATGTAGGAATGCTTAAAAATTGGGAGTATTTAGAAGCTATCTTAAATTTTATAATTTCTTATAATTATTTTAAACATAAAACAAATATTTTTATGTATGCCAGCAACATAAGTAAATCTCTTCGAGCTCAATAAAAGAAATGAAATCATTACTATTACAAGGCTAAAAGCCAAAAAATGTTGAAGTTGAGTCTTGTATAAAGAAAGGCGGGGCAATCAATACAAGCTCAAGTCAATAAAAGCATGGCAATCAAGAAAAGTTTGAGTCAATAAAAGCAGGGCAATCATTACTATTACAAGGCTAAAAGCCAAAAAAGGTGGAAGTTGAGTTTTAAAGTCAATAAAAGCATGGCAATCAATACAAGCTCAAGTCAATAAAAGCATGGCAATCTCTAAGATTCACGCCGACTCAACTTCGCGGCCCAAAAAAAATTTTCTCTCCTATCTTTTTATAAATAGCTTTTATAAATATTTACTGTAACTAATAATTTAAAAGAACCTTCTTAATTAGTTAATTCATGCTAATTCATACTAAGCTCCTGTTTTTTATCAGTTCATCTCTTAAATCTCTTTCCATTATTTTTTAATATAATTTTTTCAAATGTGATTCTGTTGGTAGATCAATGTGTTAAAAATATTAAAGCCTGTTATCTATTTTTTGAAATTATATTCCACTTAAAGGAACATAGGTTTTTGATGCCTTTTTGAAAAATTTCGATGACACGCAAACGAAAGTTGAAAAAATCGATACTGGGGCAGCGCGGGAAATTCAAAAAAAACTTACACGCTCATAAAAAAGGTTGCACGGAAAAAGTTTTTTGAATTTCCCGCGCTGCCCCAGTATCGATTTTTTCAACTTTCGTTTGCGTGTCATCGAAATTTTTCAAAAAGGCATCAAAAACCTATGTTCCTTTAATTTGCTTTTCCAATAATAAAATTTACACATTTAAAAATTAATTTTTTATCGTTTTTTAGTTTTTTTTAATAATTGAGGCCCATTTTATTCCAGTATGATCTTAACACGAAGTTTATAAATTGCCTATTTCTTCGATAAAATGGAAACAATTAAAATTTAGTCAAGCTTCATTTTTTCTTTCAAAATTTTTTTTGGGCCGCGAAGTTGAGTCGGCGTGAATCTTAGAGATTGCCATGCTTTTATTGACTTGAGCTTGTATTGATTGCCATGCTTTTATTGACTTTAAAACTCAACTTCCACCTTTTTTGGCTTTTAGCCTTGTAATAGTAATGATTGCCCTGCTTTTATTGACTCAAACTTTTCTTGATTGCCATGCTTTTATTGACTTGAGCTTGTATTGATTGCCCCGCCTTTCTTTATACAAGACTCAACTTCAACATTTTTTGGCTTTTAGCCTTGTAATAGTAATGATTCCACGTTCAATTTCATCAATCCATTGTTCAAAAGGCGGACGAAGTTGGCACATGTTTGAATGAGAAAGTACCAAGCTCTCAAATCGAGAAACAGTAGCTTGACAATAAGTTGAGCCATATCGTTGACAAAGTGCTGCACCAACATCAGCTTGAGAGAAACCATATTGAGTTCGAAGAGCTTTGAAACGATGAGCAAATTGTTGGATGTCTTCTGGTTCAATGGATTAAAAAGTTGTTCATCAGCTGTTTGAAGCATAACTTTAGTTTCACATCGACGAGCAACATCACGATGGTTAACCGCAGATGATTCACATGTTGATGGAGTTTTACTGATAGCAGCTTTTTGAAGATCACGTTGTTTAAAGCCAGATGGAAGAAATACAGCATTTTATTTGTTGAGGAGTTCTTATTTTGGAGCTTCTTTCTTTAAACATCAACGATGAGGTTAACATCTTCGTTGCCGTGGACGAGGAGCATTTGATCGAAAACCATTAATAGAACCAGGTGGAATATCTTCTGATTTTGACGCAACCATAGGTTGTTGATGTAAAGCATCACTAAAACAAGGAAAAAGTTTAAATAAGAAAATAACAATAAAACTTAAGATCGCAAAAAATAAGCCTTTGGATGATGATCATGATATTTGGTTAAAGGACAGGAATGTGTAGCCATTTTACATGGAATAAACATAACAGGAATAACATGTCCAACCAATTAATAATTAGCAAATTTAGCAAATATGCAGTAAGATTTAGACAAAACTTTGTCTTCTTTTTTGCAATCATCAAAAAAAGAATGCTACCGTATGTAGTGATTTTTTCAATGATAATCATTCGATGCAGGAACCAGGGATGCGCGGAAACGACTTTTTTTTCCTTCCGCGGAAACGGAAAAATCAAAATCTATTTCCTTCCGCGCTGGCGGAAACGGAAATTTTAAAACCTACGGAATTCCGCGGAAACGGAAGCGGAAACGGAAATTTTACGTTACAACTCAAAAAAATTTCCACGGAAATAAAGGCGGAAATTTTTTTCCCGTTTCCGCTACGCGGAAACGGAAACGGAAATGAAAAATATGCGGAATTCCGCGGAAACGGAAACGGAAACGGATTTCCGCGCATCCCTGGCAGGAACCAAGAAAAATTTTAAAGCTTTGGAAATTTCACTTTATCAGTTTTCAATAAAACAAAAAATATTCATGATTGAACAAGAAAATTAATCATTGATCAATTTTTGATTGTTCCAAAAACAACAACCTCCAACACAACACCATCGCATGTTAACTTTTGCACATTTGAACTTCATCTTTAGCTGATGAAACTAAATTTAATTATGAAGGAATAATGCCCATTTGTCTTCCTTTTGAGTTTGTAATAAACAAACATTCATTAACTTGTTTTTTAAAGAGCAACGATCTTGATTTTTAATCGAAAATGTTTTTTGTTTTGTTTACATACTTCTGGATTTCCTCCATAGCCAAATAATATTTAAAGGTAGCAACCAAAACTGACTTTTGTTAAAAACAAAATAGTTTATTTAGAAAAAAACCCAATTAATTATGAATGTTAAAGTTATTTGTAGCATTCTCCTTTTTTCATTTGCATTAAGTTTCTTTCCATCACAAGCTCAAGTTGCTGTTGTTACACCTTCAGCTGCTTATAATTATGGTTATCCAGGTTTATGGAGTTATTACGGTTATCATGGATATGGAAATCCTTATTACATGTATAGCTCAAGAGGTTATGATACAGGAGTTACTGGCGGTAGTCATTATGGTGGTGGACATCCAGCAATATCATCAAGTGGTGGAATTTCTGCTACCATTGCATGTGCAAATTGTGGATTTGGACGAAATTAAAAGTGATAGCTTAAATTGTTTATATAATTCATGTATGTTCATCCAACAAACAATAAAGAGATAATGAAATTACTAATAGCTTTGTTTGATTAGGCAAACAAAAACACGCAACATATAAAGCGTCGAAATATAAAATTTTTTTGCCAGGTTCAAAATTTTTCCAGACACCCTGTTTTTTTTGTAAAATTTACAAAAAATGCAGTGCTCTTTTTGTAAACTTACGGGGCATTTACAAAAAGAGCACTGCATTTTTTGTAAATTTTACAAAAAAACAGGGTGTCTGGAAAAATTTTGAACCTGGCAAAAAAATTTTATATTTCGATAAGCTACAGAAACTCGTACAAAAAAGGCTAAACAAAATGAATGATGGCTGTTACTTCTCCTAAAAACAGTCGATCATATTCTTCTTTAACTCCTCCTACAAATGATCCATCAAATCAAGCTTTCAATCTTTCACAAACCAAAAACAAAATTAAGAAAATTTATTATTTCAAAACACAGAACAAGTCAAATGATGATGAACCATTGTTACAATAGGTTCATCATTACCAGTACAAATTACAATAAAAAGAGAAAAAAAAATCAATAAAAATTATGTTGGAATCATATCAAAGAGTCTTGAAACAGGATCCCAAGATGCAGGAACAAAAGTGTCGACATTACGATTGCGTGAACGTCCAGGAGGTGGTGGAGCAAGTTCAGAATGATCTCTTCCTGATGGCGGTGTATGTTCAGAACGAGCTCGTGGACGTGGATTATCTTCGGGTGCATTATTTTCATGGATCATAGATTGTGATTCACCAAGAAGAGCACCAGATATTTGAACGATGCGCACGGTTGCAATTTCATATGGATCACGTAAAGCACTGCAAAAGAACGTTATTAGATAAACTAACAAATGTAAAAGAAACTTACTCTACAGGATTGTAATGATCAGCAAAACTTTCATTAAGAGATGGATCACGACCATAATCATTGAGAGCATAAGAACCAGCCAAATTTTGTTCTTTCTTCATGGATTGAAAAGCTAGATCAAGAGAATCATTGATGTCAGATATTGCTTGAGCATGTTGATTTACCATACTCATTGTAAGAGGCTCGATATTATGATGACCATCAACTAAAATTTCTGTGAAATTTATCATAATTATGAAAAAGAAGCGGTAGTAAAAGAGGTTGAACTTACCCATTGCAAGAGCAGTATAAAGTGTTTCTTGTTCAAACATATACATACTTTTGATCAAATCAAAGTAATGCTTTGAAAATGACAGGAAATCACTTCTTTCAATATTTTCCAAGATGTTTTCAGGAATTCCATTAGGTTGACGCGGAGTTTCAGCAAAATAATCACGGTGATTCACTTGTTGTTCATCAGGATCAAGAAGGTTTAGCTTTTCCAAAATACCTAAAACATAAGAAGATATGAATAAAAGCAAAGCATATAAAAAACTAACTGATTAGTGCAATATTTTTTCCCATTTGTTTTGGACCAAAGACACTTGTTTCTCTGCAAATAGAGCATGCAACAATTTGTCCATAACATAGTTTCTTAACACATAAGCGGCAAAATGAATGTCCGCAAGGAATTGCAATAGGAGCACGAAAATTTGGAGTGAAGTTCTAAAATGAAACAAAGATGATGAAAGGATAAGGAGCAAAAGAAAGTGACAACTTACTTCAAAGCAAATACAGCATCGAGCAAGTTCGTTGAATGAATGATCAAGTTTGATAGATTGATGAGAACTTGTGCTTTCTTTAGGATTATCTTGAGATCTTGAATATGGTGGTTGAGCCATGGTTGAAAGTAATGGTGAACCCGCAATTACTAAAAATGAATGGAACGTTAAACAAAAAATCAGCAACAAAAGAATAAATGAAAAACGACGCGTAAAAAACGAATAAAATGTTGTCCCACATCACTCATATCAACAAAAAATCAAGCTTTGTATGCTAGCTTTAATCGTTATAAAACTAAAAGGAATGATTGCAGATATATAGGTGGTAAAAAATAGTTAATAGTTAAAGGAAATATGAGCAAAACGAAGCATAAAAAAGCTTGGATATATTTAAAGCGAAGTAATTTCAATGAAAGTCATCAAAACCTTATATTAAAATACGCAAAGGAAGAGGAGGATATTGAAAGTTGCAACAATAAAAAGTAAAAATGAAGAAAACAATCAAGGAGAATCGAAAAAAATTTAGCAATGGAAGAAGGAAGAAGAATGATTTATGTGAATAAAAAAACAACAACAACAAACAAGCATTTGTTTATTTTTTGTTCGATCGAACCAACCAAATTTTCTCAAAAAATTTTTTCTTCTCACACAAGTGTGTCGTCTTACAACGATGGAGAGAGAGAAAAAAAAAGTATGGGTTGAGCGCGTAAAAAACTTTTCAAACTTTGAAAAATTTTTTTGATTCAAACATTGCCACTATTCTTCGATCTTTTGAAACGTAATAACTTCTCTCCAGCTGTTACAAAAATGTTTTATCGTCTTCCCTCCAATCTGACACTTTCTTTACCAATAATTTAAACCTCCTTCTTAGAAACCATGCCACATTCATCCTTTTTATAGCCGTGTTTTTAATTTTGTTAGATTAAAAATCTTATTATAACCCAACATCACTATCTTTTTTTTGCATTAACCATGTTTGTAAAAGTACTTTATAATCCCATTTTCTTTATCCATCCACCTTTAATCGCGTTTTTTTTGTTTACCATTTTCATAAACTTCAACTGTTTTAAAACCATTCATATTTTTAGAATGAGTGAAATCGACTGGGATAAAGAAAATATTTCAACGAAGAAATGGTTGGAACCTGAACTCTCTAAAGGTTTGTTTGTTTGTTTTTCTTTATCTTCGACTCAACAACTAAAGCTTCTGTTTTTTTTAGCTTCAATCTTTCATGATATTCAATATTTGGGGCTTCAACGACTCAATGTTGTGCAACTTGATAAGATGCATTTGACGAAAAGGTTAGTTTTTTCTTTGTTAGTTTTCTTTTCTAGCATCAATAGTTTTTAGGAACGTCTATGGTTTGATCTGTGTTTCGAATGATGAACTCAAATTATTGGAAGAAAAACCTTTTATTTTCGACGACGATGCTCATTTTTTTGGACCGACACAAATTTCAACGCAAAACAAAGAAAATTCATCACAAAGGAAACGCATTTTTCAACAGGTTTATCTTTATTAACCTACGCTTTTTTGTTGTTACATCATCTTTTTTAGAACATCGAGAATGCTGACATGACGATCAATCTAATCAATTTCGCTCTATTGGCTTCTCCAACCAACTTTGGTGAACGCTGTGGTCCTGTTCTTCAAAGATATTTTGACTCCAAGATGGAAGCTGCACTTGCAGATGGAAATAATTTATTGAGTTCAATTGTTCCAGTAGCTTTTGTTCACAATTTTACAGCTATGTAAGCTTTTTTTCCTTGCTTGTAATCTTTCTTCTGTAATTTTGGAAGCTTTACCAATTTCATTATCTCATATTTCTTGCTAATTATGGTCCATTTTTAGGAAGTTCCCTGTGAATCCATATCTAATTATCAAACCTCACGTAACATACTTTGGCTTCTATCGATCAACTGTTTCTTTCGACAAAGCTGATGATCGCATTCTCAAGATTGATCCTTCTGGTGATTTGATTGAATTTCGTAAGTTTTTTTACTTTATTCTTATAAACACTGTCACAAAGCATGCTTTTAGAACTTTCTAACAGTGGAATTCTTCATTTTTGTACTTCAATGCAGAACGATGGTGTTACTCAAATTTATGCCGTGGTCGAAGACAACTCAAAAGAACTCATAGAAGAACTATCAGAGATGCGCCAACGAAAGAAAGCAGAAAACAATCAAACGGTTTCTCTGGATGCAAGCAATCTCTTCAACCAATCAACTGTGAACAATGAAAGCATCACAGAAGAATACAGCCTTAGTGCTTTGGCTGATGTAACTGCTGCTAGTGAAAACTTCCTCGAAGCATATGATTATGATTTGATTATTGAAGATGAAAAAGGAACAAAGGTTAGATTAAACACTTTTCATTCTTATTGTTCTTTTTTCCTTCTAAATTGATAATTTTTAGCTACCTGAACCTGAAGAATGGGCGATCGATCTTTCAAAAAGCTCAGTGGAAGAAGAAGACAGAGAAAAACGTTTCAAACAGCTGATCAAAGAAGTTTCCGCAGGAAAGCATGAGTATGTTCTTTCTTATTATTTATGGTGCTTTAACTTTCTTCCATTTTAAGATTTAAGAAGCTATGGTTTGAAGGAATGGAAGATTATGAACTTTTGGTTGATCCAGAATACAACGCTTTTTTGAAATTTTACCGCGATGTTACCTTTCAAGTATGTTTACATTGGCTTTTTAATGCTTCATTTTCTTTCTCATTTTCAGGAAACAAAAGAACGTGCAATTCGAAGAGTGGAAGAAGAAGCAAGTAAAGCAGTGGTAAGAAAGGAACCAATTGTCGCTGATCGTGAACCAAAAGAATCAGAAAAAGAAAATGCAACTCCAAGCTATGAGAAGTTTCCAATGGCTCAAATTATTCCACAAGAAGATAGCGAACAAGAAAGTCAAACTCGTAAACGTCGTGCATCCATATCTCCTGTTCCACCGCCAAAGACTCCAAAAACTACAAAGCGCAAGAGAAGAAGTTAGAAAAACTTTGTAATAATTTTTTATTTTTTGTACAACATTTTTATCATTGTTTTCTATTGTTTGTTTTTTGTTTGTTTGTTTGATATTGAAATAAATATTTGCATAATAAAACCTGAAGGATTTATGGAACTATTGAAATGTTTGGTATCTAAACTTTTTGACATCATCCTTTTTGTAAATGAAATGGAAATGGAGCTTTAGTGAATGGTGGATTCAAGGAAGCCATTGAAGTTCTTTCTTGAAAAACTTAGGTTTTGGTTTGACTAAAAATGATGAAACGCAATTGTGATGCTTTTGGAGATCGTGCAATGTTTCAAACTTCGTTTTTACATTGTGAAATACAGTAATCTCTTGCATACTTACCTCAGCATATTTCTTTGCTTGCTCGCTTTAAATGTGGATTTTATTTGTTTTTCAAAGGTTTTATGATTACAATGTGCATCATAAAATTGTAAATGAAAGGAAATAACTTTTTAAAAGCGTTAATAAGCTTCCATGAAAAACAAATGGATTACAATGTTGCTAATAAACAAAATTCTTTGCAACTATCATCAATCAAGTAGTTGGTAGGACAATCAATAGTCATAGATAAAGTAAAATAAGATAAAAGTGGGAAGGATGCTTATTCATGAATTTGATAAAGCTAAACTTTTGGAAGGAACAAATTTTTTTTTGTAAAATAAGTAAGCGAAAAAAGTTTGTCAAAAACCAAAATTGCAACCATATTTTATTTCCCATGTTTTGTTGCTCGCAAAATGCATAATTGCTGCACACATATTTTTGCTGTTGCTTGCCTAAAATTTTTTGTTTCAACGTTTTCAAGTTTTCAACAAACTTTCTTCTTCTCTCTTTTTTCATTTTTGCTTTCTTCCTTTGTGAGTTTCATTTGCGTGCGCGATTTTTACATTACTTATTTATTGTTTGCATTTTTCTAGTAAAGTTAAAGCTAAAACTTACTCGTTTTTAGGCAACCTTCAACAATGAATGAACGAGAAGATGCTTTAAAAAATATGAGGTTAGTTTATCAGTTTTTCATCTTATTCTCCTCGATATAATTCTTATCTTTTATAGGGAACAACTCGACAAACTCAAAAACAATAATCTTCGACATATTCAACTGATTACTCTGATGGCTGCTGATTATGGTGAATATGCTGAAGATGTGGTGAAACTCATCGTAAATTATATTAGAGAAGTAAGCTTGTTTTTCAACACTTTTCATAGCCTTAATAAACGTTGTTTTTAGCTTCCAAATGAAATGAAGCTGATCGGTATCTATGTAATGGATTCAATAATCAAATTTCAAAGTGATGTGCTCGAAAAATATCGTCGTCTATTTGGTAATGAAATCGTCAAACTTTTTGTGGATACATTTGAAAAGGTACTTACGGATATCATCTTGTTTTATGAAACATTTGTGGCTATCATTGTTGTAACAAACTTTACTTATCATTCTTTTCATTTTTAGGCACCGATTCCTGATCGTGCAAAACTCTTCAAAGTTCGATCAAAGTGGCATCGAATATTCCTCAAAAGCAAATTGTTCGAAATTGATGATGAAATTCAAAAAATTGATCGTTCATGGCCTGTATTCAAAGGAATTCCAGCTGCACCAAAACCACAACCTGATCCAGCATCAATTTCATCATTAGCTACATCACCTTTTGTTTCTGCTGAACCTACTGCCGCAATTGTTCCATTCAATCCTGCAATACTTCCTCCATCAACATCAACAGAAGCTAGTACTTTGGTGACGCCTGTGAAAAATCTCCAACCTTGTCAACAACTTGCTCGTCAATCACCAAGTCCAGCGAAAATAGCTCCTGTTATCGCTTCTCCTGCAAAAGTTTCAACGGTGGTGAATTCAACATTTACGATTGCTTCAACAACAACCGAAGTTATTGCTGTCAAAGTATCACCATCTGATACTTTTATTTCAAGCTCATCCACAACTAAAGAAGTAAGTTTTAGCTTTGTTTATTTCCGATTATAATATTGGTTATTTTTTAGGTAACGAAGACATCACCTAAAACAACAACTTCATCAATATCAACAACGTCTTCATCAAAAGCAAGATTATGTGATCCTCATTTTCCTGAAGAACAACCATCTGCCCATCATCCACAAGAAAACGCGTCTTATGTTTGTCCAAAGAAATCTCCAACTCTTGTTGATCCTAAGCCAAATGAAGTTAAAATGAAAGCTGCACCTGTGATGCCTAAAGCTATCGAAAACGAAGCTATCGAAGATGAACCAATGGATACTTCAACTGCAGTGCGTAAAGATGAAACCATAAAGATTGGAAAAGCGTAAGTTGTATTTAATTTATGGTCATTGTTTATTTTGTTTTTTAGGTTAGATGATCGCAAACATTATCTGAATGGTCCACGCCATCCTGGCAAATATTCACCAGCTCCAGAAAAGAAGCGTCGTAAGGAAGAACCATTACAGATTCAACCAACTGTAGCTTTGGGTGCTCATGCTTTTCTTCCTCCATCTTCATCTTCAATTCCAATGCCACCTAAACCATCTGTTTCTCCACTTTGTGCAATGCTTCGATCTCAACAAATCAAAGCTGAAGTCGATGATTCATGGAGAAATGGAAAATCAGTAATACTCAACCATCCAACATTCAATTCTGGTCCACCACCAAAATCTTCAGTTGGACTTTCATCAACTGTAATTACAAATGAAACTCGCAGAATATGTTCTGGTTCAAATAATCGGGTCTTTGTGAGTGGAAAAGCTTATGAAGTAAGTTGAATCTTTTTTTCTAATATTTCTTCCTTTGCATGATTCGTGTTCTTTTCAGGTTATTTATATCAATAATGAAGCTGTAATTGAACGAAATGGTCTTCCTCATCGAATCTTTTTCTCTGGTCCACCTCGTGATATTCTCATTGATGGTCAACCATATCGTCTTGCATTTGATGAAATTCGAATGATCAATATTAATGGTGTTCCACATCCTATTCGTTTTGGTGCTCCTTCTCGTGAACTTTATGTTGGTGATCATCCATTCAGTGGTGCTTTCAATGGTCCACCTATGATTGCAAATATCAATGGAAGAAGACACGAATTTCGTCTATGTGGTTCTCCACCTGAGGTTCGAATTGATCCTGATCCATGTTATGAACTTTCAAGACATATGAATGCTGTTCGTGGTCCGCAAGCTGTCAAACCAAAAGCTGAAGGTACGTTTGTATATGAACATTCTTTTTCTAAAGTTTCTTTCTTTTCAGAAAAACTTGGAACTCAAGATGTCTTTGCTTTGCTGAAGAAGATCAAACAACATGGAATACTCAATAAGGTGTCACTTTCAATTTCAAAGGATGAATCAAAATCAATCAATGCTCAAAAGCCATTAACTCCAGCAACAAAAACAGAAGTGATTGGAGCTCCTCGTGGAACAACTGCTCCACCTTCACTTAAAGAATTTCATATTGGCTCTTTGATGGTTCGATATTCAGAAGTTGTGGAAGCTCTTCATCGTCCTCGTGCTGCTTGTATTCATTGCGGTATTGGTTTCAATGATACAAGTTCAAATGCTTATCGACGACACTTGGATATGCATGTCCAAGATCTTTTGAGAACAAAGGATACTGGAAAATCTCGTCCAAGACCATGGTTTATGTCGAAAGATGTAAGTTTCTTACCTTTTCTTTTTGTTGCTTTTAATAAACTCCTTCTTTTTTAGCAATGGATGGACTTTGATGAACTTGCTGATGTTCAAACAGAACCAAGTAGCAGTACTCAGAAAACGACAATGGAAGAAGGTCAATCTTCATCGCCATTCGATGCAATTGCAACCAATTCTCTCAACAAAACATGTCCTGTATGCTTTGAAAAGTTCAACGAATATTATGATGATGAAGAAGAAGAATGGAAGTACCAAAATTGTATGATCCAAGGAGGTGTTGCTTATCATGGACATTGTATGGAACAAATGAAGCTTTCAAATGGTGATTTGAAACATGAGCTTCCTTTATATTCTTTGTAATCTGTATTTCTTTTTTATTGTTTGTTTCACGTTATTGTAATTGTAGTTTTATATGGTTCTTTTTTATCCATGTTTTGTTTCATTTTTAATTGTATTAATAAAATTTTTTTTGTTTCTTTTTCTTTATTACCTTTATCTTTGTAAAAACAAAAGCTTATTAGAGAGAAGCATTTTGAATCAAGAGTTTTTGTTGTTTTGATAATACGACTGTTTTTAATTAAGACAGCAGAGAGATGCAATCCAGAAACAAAAAATGCTATGGGATGACTTTACAGTTAGTTTTTGTGACTTTATGTTAGTCTTTTTCACTAAAAGTCTATGTTAATTTGATTCCATTCATTGACACTTGGTATTTACAAAGATCATTTTAAACACATTCAGTTTGTTGCTAGCATGTTTGTTTTTGTTATTTTGTTTCAAAATTTGTAAAACTTCGCTCAAAACAAAAAAGGACACATGAAAGATGTGTTTACTTTTTCTTTGAAACAAAGTTAATTATTTGGAGCGTTTGCTTTATGAAAGCATGATTCATTTTATGATGGAATGGGCTTCTTTCTTTTCATTATCGTCTTGATAGGGCTGGATATGTAAATTTTTTGCAAGTTGTTTTTGCCGAAGCAAACTTCCTCGATCGATGACATTCTCTTTAGACCATTGGATATTTATGTCCATTTTTTTAATATTCAGTTTCTAAACTTTTATTTTTGATGCAAAAGACGATATTTGTAAAATCGAATTCATTCATTTTTTAGAATCTTTTTTTTTGTTAGCTAACAACTTTATCTTTGAGTTAGAAAGGAGCAATCAATTTAGAAAAATATGACATTTTTTTCACAGCTGTTTTTTGACAAACAGAAATAAGGATGGTTTTTATTGAAATCTTTAAGAATTCTTAATTTATTTCTTTCATTTTACACAACAACCAAGTTTGGTGGTGGCACATTACTTGTTGAAAGCAACTTTCATAAAGAAAAAAACCCGAATAGCGTGGTGGTGTTTTCTCCCTCATTTTTTTTACATGTCATAAAAAGGGGACTTTGGAAAAAAAGGGAGCAAAAATCAATAATAACAACAACCCTTACTAAAAAAAGCTTAAGAAAGTAAAAAAATAAAAAGCAGCAGCAGCAGCAAAAAAAGTATCTCTCTCCCATACATTCATCCAACACTTTGCTCTTTTATTGCTTTTTTTGTTTGATGCTTTTTGGTTTCGTTCATTCATTTTTTTTTTGAACCCCTTTTTTAGTTGAGTTAAATAAAAACTTGTTGAAGAGATGGGATAGTAATAAAAGTGTTATCAATGATGAAACAAATATAAAATCTAATTATGCGACGAATTAATTTATATCCCAAAAAATGAGATTTAGGAAATTTGATATATGAATGAAGAAGAAGACGACTATGTTAATTTTTTTGATACTAAAAAAATCATTGAATGAAACTTTTTTTACTTCCATGTCTTCAATTCGTTGGCTTTCCGTGATCCAAAAGCTCATTCGGTGAATCGTTGAAATAAAATTTTTTTCGTTCATTCAGGCTTTCTTCAACTCAAGTTTTTTTTCATTCATGGACGACGACCAACTATGACATCAACACGTCCACCATGTTGTGTTGATCCATGCGGATTTTTTTGTGTTTTAATTGTATGGGGCTGTATGTTATATGCTGATTATGTTGTGGTTGAATGGCTGGTGTTACCAACTTTTACAGAAAGGTATGATTCTTTAACATTTTTTCTTGGTTTCAAACTTTGAAGTTTGTTGTTTCAACGCTTTTATCTGCCATTTTGCATTACTTTAATGGTTCATTTTTTAGCTTATGGGCTGCTCTGCATGTTATCCTGTACAATACGGTGTTATTCTTCGCGTTTCTTTCTCATCTGAGGACTATGTTATCTGATCCTGGTTATGTGCCTATTCATAAAGTCAGGTATGAAGTTTTTATATGAATTCAACCATAACTCAATTTTCTTGCAGTCAAACTGATATTGATCGTTTTCATCGAAGAGAACACAGATATGATCCTGAATATGATGATTACTCAAGTGAATCTGCTGATGATACTTTAATATGCACAAATCAATTTGTTGTTAGTTTCTTTACCTATAAAGCATTAAGAAAGTATTAATGAAAGCTTGTTTACAGGGTCGAGATTGGAATATTTGTACTCGCTGTCAATCATTTCGACCACCTCGTGCTCACCATTGTCGTGTATGATTTACTTTTCTTTTAACTATTATATCTCAAAATCGTTTTTCAGATTTGTAACCGTTGTGTACAAAAAATGGATCATCACTGTAAGCTTTTCTTGTAAACTTTCTTGCTCTAATTTCCTGATACATTTAGGTCCATGGGTAGCCAACTGCGTCGGTCAAAAATCTCAAAAATATTTCCTGCAATTTATATTTTATGTTGCTATCTTAGCTGGTTATTCAGTTGCGTACGTTGTTCTTTCTTTTTTGAATATGTTACTTACTCTAGCTTCTGGTTTTAGGTTGATAATACTTTCATGGGTTTACCACGATGATAATGGAATTACTGGAAGACGAGGGCCTTACGGTGAAAATGCTCAACATGCTAAAGTGTTAGTTTGTTCATTACCTGATTCTCCTAATCTTCGACTATTTTTTAGGATTCATACAATTTGTCTTGGTATTGAAAGTGCCCTCTTTGGTTTATTCGTCGTTGCAGTATCATGTGATCAACTTCAAGCAATTTTCAATGAAGAAACGATCGTTGAAGCATTTATGCGTCGTGGTTCTCGTCGTCGAAGAAATCCTCGAAGGCCTAAACGTGAGCTTCTTCGTGAAGTTTGTGGCTCATCTCATTGGTTCTTATGGATGCTTCCTTGCAATTCACTTCCTGGAGAACGTGATATTCTTAGAATGCCAACAGCTGCTGCTCGACGTCTTGAAGTGTAGCAATATACTATGAACATATTCCTTCCTCATTTTTTATTGTTTCCCAGTTACTAATTTATTGTGATTTGCATGTAATAATATTTGATTATTGTATTTATTGAAATGTGATACTTTTTTCTTTGATTTTACGGTTTAATATTACTTAATTGTTGTGTTTTTTATGATTTCATGTTACATAATAAATGATTTGATTTTTTGTTGGAGGCATTGGAGATTTGCAGGCGGATGCTTTTTCTAGCACACACTTTTTTTAGCATTATTAAAGCTTTCTTTTGATAGTTGGCTGCTGCTGGTCCACGCTGATATGATTGCTGAGGCAAAGATTGCAAAAAGTTCAAAGCAAACGTGTCGTCATTTTTTAAAACTCTGATTCTTGTCATCATCCATTAATGCATTAACCTTTTTGTATCTACCACTAACTTTCTTCGACCATTGTGGAAATGGAATCAAAGAAGCTGGAAGATTATTGCTGCATAGTATTGCTTTTGTTGCTTGAGTTGGCATGAAATGCTTTTTACATCTTTGACTTTGATTTTACCTCTGCATTTTTTTTAAACGATTGTTTGATATTATTACTTGTTTAATTTAGTGCATATTACGAAGCATTTCAATAATCATGGTTTGAGTTTCGCCCACATTTTTTGATCACTTCACTTTTTGATTTTTTGCAAACACAAGGTTTACTAATAAACAAGTTTCGCTGATTTTTTTAGGGTTTTGAACTTTGAAACATAACATTTTTGCCTTTATTTGTATGTATTCATAAAAACTGTTGTAAAGTTTCTTTTATGGAATTACGAAAACACATTTTTTGTTTTTGGATCATTTGCAAGTCGATGCATTTCTTCTTTTCCATTTCCCTTTTTTTGATTTTGCGCCGCTTTCACCATTCCTTTTTTTGTTGGTGATGTTGATCATATGGAAAGAAAAAAATATGGAGTTGTTGTTTTTGTTTAGTTTTATAAATGTCATACATATGTATGTATGTATGTTTATTTCTTTGATGTTGTTTTCAACTTTCACTTTCAACAACCAACAAAAAAAAATGTTGATCTTTATTTACACTTATTTGGAATAGGGAAAAAAGGGTTTTATTATGATCAAACATTTATAGATAGAAGATTTTCGAGTGTGCAATAATACAGTAATTTCGAATAATATGTAACAGGCAAGAAAGGTTGGGTTAATACATTAAATGTTTTTTTAAGAAAAATGAAAGAAGAGAGATTTTTTGTTTTCGGGGCTCAATTAAGCATACTGTGTAAAAAAAATAATACGAATTCTTATAAATGAAAAATAAGAAGATCTTGTTTGAATTAATGAGATTTAATTAACTCGTTTAGCTTCAGTATGGCTAACTTCACGAACGGTTGCAGTTTCATGTGCTCGAGCTGCAGCTTCTTGACCTGCAGATGAAACCACGGTGGTTTGACGAACATCTCCTTGAGCATGAACGTTGTAAGGGGCTTCACGGGAATTGGCAGCAGCTTCACGTTGAAGTTTTGCACCAGCTTCAATCATTTCAGCTCCTAAAAATAAAAAGATGGAATTATTGAAAGCTTTCAGAATGGATATTTTTAATTTTGGTTTTTTGGAAGATATTACTTTTCTTTATGGAACGAAAACTCAAACTTTATGGTTTCTATTTCTAAACATTTTAAAATTGTTGCTTACCAGCTTCAGCGATAAGTTCTTGTCCATGTTCTTGATTTTGTAAAGCTTGAGCGGTTTTGGTATTAGCATGTTCAGCAACAACACGTGCTTGAGCTTGTGCTTTTTGAGCTTCAGAAAATTCTTGTGCATTATGTTTTAATGCTTTTTCTCCTTGTTCACGCAATAATCGAGCATTGCGTTCATGTTCGCTAGTTTCAGTATAATGAGCGGTTTCAGTTTCATATGTATGGCAAGTGGATTTGTTGCAAGTGGCATCATGTTTGTGGGAATCACTGCTTCCTCCAGTAACCTTGTTAACAACATTTTTAACTCCTTCTTTAATATCATGAAGGACTCCACCCTTGGATTTTTCTTCATGACCATGGACTACTCCACCAGTGCCAGAAGTACGGGTTTCTTCACGAACGTGAGTTTCTTGAACGGTTGCTTTGTTGGAAGACATTTTTAATTTTCTTTAAATTTGTAAGTTAATCGAATTTCTAAAAAAAAGGAGAATTCAATTCCATTGAGCATAAAGAAGTCATTAAAAAAAAGGAGAAGATGAAGGAAAAGTAATTACACGCAAAGAAAGAAGAAGGGTTAGAGGAAGAAGAATAAAACAATCATCAACAACAAAAAAAGAAAGTAGCCATTTCACGAGGATGGTTGGAAATGAAAATGAGAGTGAAAACAACAAATTTTGTTTTCGTTTTTTTTGGTGCTGCAAAAAAATGAACTCTGTTATGCAGCAAAAAATGATGTTTGTTTACGCAATAAAAACAAAAAAAAAGTATGAATAAAAAAATATGGCAATCAACCAACTAACTAAATGTATGGAAATTAAGATGGTTTAGTTTTCTAATATTTTTAGTTATAATTAAGGCAGCCGCTATTTAAATTACAAATTCAAGGATCTTTGAATAAAACAAAATTTTTTTTAGTCTTTTATATTATTTTTTGATTGTTCAATGCTCAATGACCAAATTTGGGTTGATGATTTATAACACGTGGATTTTATTTTTCATAATTAAAGCTGCTTCGACAAACAAAGAAAAGTGTGGCGGACAAAAGCGAAAAAGTAGCGCCAACCCACGTAACTACGGTATTCATCATCCGAGAGTTTGATTTATTTTTATAATAAATTTTAGATTCTCGAATCCCAACCATTATTTTAGATTTTTTCCCCATTTCATAGGTCCTAAAGAAAATAAACTAAAACCATAACGACAATAACTATATAAAAAATATTTATCCATCCATCCTATTTTTTTGCCCAAAAAAAGTGAAAGTGAAAATGAAAAACAACAAGGAAAAAACTAAAAAAAAGCCGCTGTAGATTTTTTAGTTGAATAATGATCCAATTCACCATTTTTGAACCTCCTTTTATATTCCCATATTTTCCTTTTTTTCTCTCTCTCATCACTTTCACTTTCTATCTTTTCCAAAGCGGCTTCTCCACAAAAAAAAAAGAAGAGAAAAACATTCCTCCCATCTATGTATGTATGTATGTGTTTGTGTTCATCACACTCCGCCTACTTTTAAAATAACAAATAAGTAAAAAACAACAAGGCAAATAAGAAAGTAAGGAACCGAACAACAAAATAAAAAAATTTTCTTCTTTCATAAGAGACCAAAAGACAACAAAAAAAATTTTTTTAGTGATACATTAAAAAATAGTGAGGTGTTGTAAATATTTTAAAAAAATCCAATAAAGTTTTTTTTAAAAAAAAGAGGGGGAAAATGAAAGAGGTTTATGCATGTATGAAATTAATTTTTTTTATGATGATTCTCACATCGTCAAACACGGAACAAGCATGGTGGTGGTGATTGTTTCAAATCAGATTATTAAAATTGTCGGCCTTCATTTATATTTTTTTTGTTGCGTATTTTTAAAATAAACAAAAAGATTAGTCTTTTATTATTATTATTATTATTGTTGTTGGTTTTTAATTGAAAGTGTTCAGAAGAAGAAAAAGTGAGAGGAACAAGCAATTTTCCGATAAAAGAATATTTTATTTATGCATTTAAAGCTCAAAATTAAAATTGTTAAAAAGTATCTGAAATATTTCCATGTAATCAAAAATTTACAACCATGGTTTTGCTTCCATAAAATAAAACTTTCATTGAAAGCTTTTTTAGCAGTAATAAGAAGGATCAACAAACTAATTGTAAATCTTATCAAACTTTAAACTCAGATAATAATGAAGATGAATCAGTTATAAATTTGGATAATTCAAATTTAATTATTGGCAATGTTTTTTTCACAAAAGCAATTAATTAATCATTGATGGTCGTGTTACTCAATATAAAGATGATATATTCCAATGCAATGCAAAACGTTATAGCTATCATTGACAAAGTGTATCGCAAATGCTTTTAAAAGCTCAAGTTTGCAACCTCATGGATTTATACGATCCAATTTTAACATGGGACGAATATGACAAGCTTGCTTCATCTGAAACAAACTTGTACCTTTCCAAACTAGCTTCTTCTAAACGCCTTTTCTTTTGTTTTTTGACACTGTTCTCGACGTTTTTGGTTTTCACTTAAACGATCTTCCTTTTTTTGCTTTTGTTTTAGCCATTTTTTCTTTAACGTTTTGTTTCCTTTTATATGATTTCTTCGACAATATTCTTCAAATGTTCCTTTCAAATTACATCCATTATTGCACTTTTATAAAACAGCAACAATTTTTTTTATTTGATTTGGTTTTACATTAATCATGGACTAAAAATAATTATGAATCATGATCATTGCAATCATTCCATTCCTTTAAACCAATGAGGTAATTTATTTTCAAAACAAAAAATATTTTAGCGATGTACATATTTTAAAATCTAAATCTCATTTAAAATTTAAAAAAAAGTTAGTTGTAATTTTCCAAAACCTATTTCAGTTAAGGAAGGAATAAAGGAATTTTGTTTTTGGTTTGATTTTTTTTTTAATTTCAACAACATTTTTTTTGAATTAATTTGTTTTTTATTTTTTAGGAGAATGCCTCCTATCTTGTTTTCCTTGATTTTTTGGTTTTTCTGACAAAATTGACTTCTTTAGAAAAATAATTTTCTTAATAGCAGAGTCTTATCATTAATAACATTTTTTAAAGCATAGTTGTTCTTTGCTCCTTCATTCCACGGACCTCTGAATTTTCTCGAACCATGATCGACATTCTTGGACTTTGGTTGAGTCAAAAATTAATCTTTTAATTGTTTCAAAAAAAGTAACGGTTTTATTTTATCTACAAAAAAAAACAAACAAATAAGGAATCACCAAATAAAAAAAAAGTTAACCGTTGTTTACTACAAAAAAATGCATTGCTTTCACTTTCATTATTTCTTTCATAAACTAATAAGTTAGAGTTCAGTGACCACCAAAAGGTATGGAACAAGAAAAATGAATGCTGCCTTTATTTTTTTGCATTTCAACAACTTTTCTTTATTTCAAGGTAAAAAAAGTTTTTTTGAGAGGTAAAAGGATTTGATTTAGCAATAAAAAATAAAAAAACAAACTTTAAAAAAATTTGGAGGAAAAATTTTAAATGATGAAGTTTTTTCATTTTTGATTTCATGTAAAAATGGATGGAAAAATAATTGTAACGAAGCGACGTAGTCGATTTTTGATTTCTTCCAATCGCAAAATTTTTATATATAAAAGATTGTGATTTTTGAAGTGTTCTTTTGAAATTGTGATGTTGGATGCTTTTTTATTTATTTTTACTCTTATTTTTAGAAGGGAATCGATTCAATGCAAGAAATTATTATTACACTTTTTGATTGATAAATAAATAAAAAGTTATTTTAATGAGCACATTTTTTTGGATTGAATCCTTCCAAGATATATTTAATTTTTTTATACTCTCATTTGAAAACCAAGAAATTCGAGGTCCAGCAGAAGCATTTGATTTTGAAACAAAAAATTTCGGTGAGTTTTTTACCAATAAAAAAAATTAATGTTTCTTAACTTTTCTATCAAGCTGCATGCAAAACAAATAAATAAATTATTCATTTATTTTTATTTTCTCAATTTCAAATTTAAAAAAAGAAACATTACAAAACAAGGACAATAAAAACAAAATAACTGATATCAACGCGTGCAAAAAAGAAAAAGAAACTGAAGACTTTCTGAATTAATTTTTTTCACTACAAAAAGCAAACCAAAAGAAAAAATACCGAAACGGTTAAAAAAGGAAAGAAAAAACTCAAAGCATTTTCTATTTGGATTTTTGATTTTTAGAGTTCCAAGGCAGAGAAAAAAAAGTGTTTCGGTAAAAATATGCAAAAATAATAATTAACTTCGATTTTCACCGAAAACAAAAAATGTGAAAGTTAGTTTTTTAAAGAAAAATAATAGCAAATAATTTTTTTGGTGAAAAATGTTTTATTTTATAAAACAAATATTTTTTTTCGATAAAATTAAATTAAAAGAAAGCATGAAAAAAGCAAAACAAAAATTCTATCATTTACTTATTAATTTTAAAAACAAAGAAAAATTGTTACAGAAAAAAGTTAAAAGATCAAACAAGTAAAAAATTAATTAATAATATTTGATTTTTTGCAACATATTTTTTTAAAAGAGGAGTAGTTAATTTTATAAAAACTGGAATGGAACAAACAAATAAAAAGATTTTAGAAAGAAAAACAACTGATACAAAAAAAAGATGGAACTAACATGAATGAAAAAATAATTTTGATAGCAGTAGCAAAAACCAAGATTTAATAAAAAAATTATAATAAAAAACGAAGAATAAAGAAAAAAAAATTAACGATGCAAAATGGATTTTTCTTGTTTGTGGCTAGTTTTTTTGGACGGTTTTTTTAAATGTATGTGGTGACGTGGGATAAATAATAATAGTTGATGGTTTGGTTGGTGGGGATGGATTCCTGAAAAATAGTTTTATATTAAATTATGGACATTTTTCCTTTATTCTTTTTATTAAATAACAGTTTGGTTTAGAAAAAAAAGACAGAACAAAATTAAAAAAAATTAATCTTATGGAGGAGGCTATGATAAAAGTTTTACAAGAACAACTGATTTGAAATTTTTGCTATTAAATTAGCTCAATAGAAAAAGATTTCGTGAGTCCTCCAGAAACTAATTATAATATTTTGGTTTAATTTAACAATTCTCAACTTCCACACACAAGCCAGAGCTTTTCTATGTTTTATCTTTAAACATTTTGACTAATTGTTTCTGATGCTTGATTTTCTAGATTTTTTTACAAAACAATTTTTTCTTCATTTTTTTATCATGAAAAAACCCCTCTCAAACAAAAAACATTCAAAGATTCTTTCCTTCTCTTCTTTTTTGAGTTCAAGTTTCATTTTCACTTTCATTTTATTTTTTTTATTTTTTGCATTACCCCATCTTTTTCATTTTCCTCCACATTTTATGACCCAAGTCTAAAAATATTTTATGCTTGCAAAGATGCTCTCATTTCTATAGTCCTCTTTTATCTTCCAAAAGAAGAAAGTAAAAAAATAAAAATGGCGTTCGCAATTTTTGAGTAAAAACGTATTTGGATTTCCCATGGGAGGAGGAGAACAAGAAGAGGGATGGCCTTTTTCCATCCATTTTTAGTTATGTTGCTGCATGGCTCTTGGAGACATAACAAGAGAGAGAAAAAAAAGAATTAAAAAGTCGTTTGCATTGTTCCCAAAAAATTTTTTGTCTTTGCTAATGATTACGAAATAATGGCTCAAAAAAAAAATAGAAGGTTGAAAAAAATAATGGAACTTCAAGTAAAATAAAAAAGTACAGTATTTTTTATCTTCTTCTCATTGAAACCGCTGCTGCCAGTGCTAATAGCAATTTGTCTCAGTCAGTCAAGAAACGAGGAAAATCATATTTTATAAATTTATTATTGTTGATAAATAAACAAACAAACAATCAACCATTTGAAAGAGAGATAAATAAAAAAAAGATAGGAAGCAAGCATGAAGAAGAAGAAAAAAACGCATATATAAATCAAAAGTTTTAAAAATTAAAAAGAAAATGATAGAAAGAACTTTTTTTGCTGTTGTTGCAACAATGAGATTGAAACCGTTCCGAGTTATTTTGGAAATATATTTGAAAAATATTAAATTTTTTTGGTTACCTTTTTCAATCCATTATTTTATTTATTTATTGTGCAGTAATAACTGGAGCAGCTGTAACTGGAACGGGTGGAGGAATATCATCTGAACCAATTCCATTTGAAGTTGTGGTAACGGTGGTAGTAGTGATAGCAGGAATTTCATTGGATGATAAAACTACGCCATTTCCATTTGTGGTTGGGGTTGTTCCATTTCCATTAACAATGGGGCTGGTGGCTTTTTCATCAGCAGCGGCGGTGGAAGAAGTTTCAGCTTTGGATTTCAATTGGGGTCGAGCACGTTTAAAGAAATTCAAAATGGTTTGAATGATGGAATTTTTTGCTGCAGCTGAAGCAGCTTCAATGATTGAATCAACATCGATACTGCTGGCATTGAATTTTTCTTGAGCCTTTAAACCAAGTTGAAAAAGAGTATTGAAAACGGATTTATATCCAGTTTTGCCTTTTTCTTGAAGGTCATCAACTTCAAAGGTTTCAGTTTCAGTGAGGCCAGCTTTTTCTTTGATAAAATTAACAAAGTTTTGAACATTTGCAACTTGATTTTCTTTGGTTTTAGCTTCTTCACCTTCATAAACCTTTTCAATGGCTCCAGGAGAGAGGGAGTTAGCAAATTTAGCGAGAAGGGTGCCATCCTTTAAGAAATTCATGAATTGATTCTTGGTTACAGCTTCATTCTTTCCAGGAAGGGTTTGCTTATCTTCTTCTTTATCAAAAGTAACATTTTGAATCCATTGTAAAATTTGATGATTAACTTTATGAACTCCAGCGGGAATCAAAGAGCTAATCCATTCAACTGGATTTTCACGTGGATCAATAACTTTAGCTTCTTCAGGCTTTTCACCTACTGGAGTTTCGGTGGTTGCATCAGTGGTGGTAGTTGCAGGTGCATCACCATTGATTGTGGTGGTGGTAGTAACTTCGGGAACCATAACCCCATCAGATGGAGGATTGATTACAATGGTTTTAGCTTCAGCAGGAACTTCAATAACTGCAGTAGGGGTAGTAGTAGCCATTTCAGAATTCATAATTAATTAATTGTTTAGGTTTGTTTGTAAGGTAGCGAGAGAGCAGAAAAATAAAATAAGGAACAAAAACCTGCAAAAAATTGAGTCTTTAAAAAAATGGCAAAAGAAAAATCAACAAAAAATCGCGGAAGTTCTCGATAAAATTGAGGCAGTTATAAAAAATCACGAATGGCAAATGGAAGTAATAAAAAATAAATGAATCAGTAGCTGCAATAAAAATGAGTTTGATAAATGAATGATTAAAAAAATATATCTAAAACGAAGGGCAAAGTTGTTTACCAAAAAAAAATTGGATTGATAAACTTTTTTTTCTTTCATTGCAAAAGCATTTAGGGAGAAAAGGTCAAAGAAGAAAGGCACTTTTACAACTAACTATTTTTTACCGCCATCATCAAAAATATTTTTAGGGCATAATAATGATGATGATTAGAAGAAAATGGTGGCATAGGCATTTTTCATATGATAAACGAAAACAAACAAAAAAGTTTGGGGCAAAAACAAAACAAAAAATATAAATGAAAGACAAACAACATCTAAAGCTTTTTGGATATTTACTGTTCCTGAAAATTTGGGCATTGCAAAACCATAAAATTTATCAAAAAAAAAATTAAAATTAAACCTTTTCAAAAACCTTAAAATCAACAAGCAGATCAAAAAGATAAGAAAGTTTCTATTACCTTGATAAAGTTCAAAAAAAAAAGAGACAAGCACACCTTTTCATAAAAAAGAAGTGACCACTCGATGACGACTACTCATGATGATAAACTACTTATTGCTACCTTCCACCAATATTTAAAAAAACATGACTCATTGAAATATGTATTTATTTACAATACAGCCACGAAGCAATGAAACATACATTCTTTCATATTTTTTTTTCGTATGTACGATCCTTCGCAGCAGCAGCGCCAACCTATGCCAAAAAGAAAAAAAAATGATGAAAGATAAAAAAAAAAACATTAGTCACCGATGTTGATATTTCTGCTTGCGCTATTATTGGCAGCTCCCATCAAAAAAAGTAATATTATAATTTTTTTCTCCGGCTTCCAAAAATAATAACAAAAAAACAACTTTTTTATACACTTAATTTTTTTTCTTTTTTTCTTTGATGATTCATAAAAAAAATTTGGACGAGAAAAATATATAGTATTTCGAAACATTTTTTTAAGCTCAAAAAAGCTCAATTGCGCAACAGCAACTTACAAAAGTGTACTTTTTTAGTTCACACATCAAAAAAAGAAGGAGTGAAACATAATAATTATTACGAAATCTGACTCTTTGAGGCTATGTTTTGGACTTTTTTTTCTGAAAAAAAGGAGGGATTTGAGATTCATTCATTCATTCACTCTTTTCTTTCTGCAAGAATGAATTACAACTTTTTAAATGTGAAATGAATTGAATTTGACAAGCTTATATTATAATAGAAATAATAATAACTCAACGAAAAAAAAGAAGTACATCAATGTGTTTCGAAATAGCTATGAATCGGCGGCAATCGAGAGAAAAAAACGTGTCAACTTTCATACTTTTTGGGTTTTTTTCTTTCTTTTTTTTGATGTTTTGAAGTTTCGTTGGATTGGATAAGCTAAAATTGGCTAACTAAAAAAAAGAAGAGAATGGATAAAAAAGGAAGCTATAATGTTGCGTAATAAAATAAACTTTTAATTAACAAAAATTTTAATAACAAAAAATAAATGGGTTTTCACTGAACGAAAATTAAATTTTTTTTAGCTTACTGTAATTTATATTCAAGCGATTCTTCTATTTCAAGATAAACTTTTTTTGTTTCCTATATTTTTTTAAATCCTTTTACAACTAAAAATCTTCTTTCTCACATCCCAAACCAAAAACCAAGAAAAAAGTTTTTTTCCAATACAAGAAAAAATATGTATGAGAAAAAAAAATCATCATAATGGTTTAAAAACAATTTTTTTTGTTGTTGTATTCGCGATCCGTCAAAAAAAAAATACCAAAGCAAAAAAGGGCAATAATATGAATGAATCAACAACAACGATGGTGTCAGAGAGAAGAAAAAAGAAGAAAGCATACCAATAATAAATACGAAAATATGAATTATAATATTTTTTTCTTTTTGTATAACAACAACACAAAAAAGCCAAAAAAATGAATTCAAGTGGAGAGAAAAATACATAAATGTATTCACTGGAAATTTTTTTTAGTGGTTTTAGTATTGTAAATGGTTTTTTTGCTTCCACTTTGATTGAAAAAATGAAGAAGCAGAAGAAAGAAGCGTGTGTACATTAAAGTGATGGAGGAAGAAGAAACATTATTATGGTCATTAGTAATATTGTTTTTGGTGTATGTGTTTTTGGAGGAAGATGATGATGATGAATCAAGTGCAAGAGAGATTGAGAAGATGGAAACAGGAGGAAGCAAGCGGCGGGAAAAATATGATTATGTTGATGGGAATGGTTTTCAGCTGTTCAATCAAAGAACCAAAAAAAAGAAAGAAGAAGAAGATGAATCGAGAGAACAAGCATAAAGCAATTTGTGTCGAAGTGGTTTCGTAAAAATTAGGAAATAAAAGTTTGGGGTTTAGAACGAGGATGTTAAACCAAAAATAGGAATTTCGTCCAGAGATGATAATGTAAGAATAAGTGAGGGGATTCTTGATACAAAATTTCTGGAAGAAACATTAGTAATAGTTTTAAAAAAGGTGGAGTCCTGTTTCAACAATTTCTGCTTTTTTATCGGCTCTCAAAGTACCACAATATTCAAAGTTTTTTGGAAAAAACAAAGCCATAAAAAATTTCTTAAAGCTTGATCCATGGTTTCATCCCCACTAATTTTATACAAGCTGCTCTTCTTTGATCTTCATTTGTCAGACTTGCACCATAAAAGCGAAGAAGAAGAAAAAAGAAGAAAGAAAGAATAACTATGAAGTAATTTTCTTGGCTTTGTTTTTTTTTTGTTTTTTTTGCGTAATTTATGCAAATGTAAACAAAAAAAAAATGAAGACAAGAAAGAGGAAAAGCTGGTGCAATGACGAAGACGAAGATGAATTAGATTTTCTCTTTCCAATCCATCCAATCTTCTCTTTATTTTAAGCGAGTATGGAGGAAAGGCGCCACCATAAAAATAAAAATAAATATATACACGAAAGGAAAAGAAGCAAGCGTATTTGCTTATAAATGAATGAGAAAAAAAACCCAACCCAAAGACTTCCGAATAAAAATGGACAGAAGACGAAGAAAAATAGAGAGAGAAAAATCATTATATAAAACAGTGCCGAACGATGAAACATTGCACAAAAATGGGAATGGCATTGGGCTGTGTGAGTGAATGAATGAATGAGAGCCAAAAACAGGAGGACGTCGACCAAAATGCAAGGAGGAAGGTTTTTAGGCTAAAAAAAACAGTGCTGTGCTGCGTTTTTTTCTCTTCTGTTTTCATTAACTCTCGCTTGCCTTCCTTTCTTTTTTCTTTCTTTCTGTGTCCTTCGAATGGTCAGTCAAAAATAAAAATGAGAGAGAAAGAGAGATACAAAAAAAGCAGGCGAGCAATGGCAGCATCGGCGGCAATGGCGATAGGATAGTAGTAGGTTTGTTTTGTTTCCAAGACAATCGTCACTATTGCAGTGCAGTGCGGCAAGGGTCATCATCATTTTTTTCTTCTTCTCAATGGCATATATTTTTACAGAAGCAAAAAAAAGAAGTGATGGGTTAGTATTTATGTTTGTCCATGTTGTTGCGGCAAACGAGGACCAAAGCCGGCATCATCGCTAAGGGAAAGACTTACAAATATATACTCGCGCGAGCGACAACAGCAACAACCATCAACCAGCAGCAGCTTTCGATCGAATCTCCATTTCTCCCTTCATCTTCCACTTTTGCCACAGCGACAACGACCAAAGCTAAGGCAAATGCAAGCGAGTAAAATTGTGCACGATTTTCCAAGGTCATTGGTCATCGTCAATGCAAAAAAAAAAAGGAGGCTCACTCTCTTTTTAAGTTGTTCCGCCTTTTGCCCTTGTCGTTTCATTTTGACGAACGACATCGAACTAAACCTAAAGAAAGAGTGGACATACAAGAAAATCTGATGTGACAAAAGTCAAAATCGAAGTCAAAAAAAAAGAAGAAGACAAGTTCCCCAAAAAAAATTTTCTCGAAAATCTGTTTCTGTTCTTCTTTCCAATATCTTTTTTCTCTTTCTCATTCAGCAAAAAACGAAGATGATAAAATGAATGGTTTTTGGCAATACCAAAATTTCTAAAAACTACGTAATGAATGAAAGAAGAAAAAATGTGGGAGGAGCTTAGACGAAGAAAAAAAACATAGACTTTTGGGTAATATCTCTCTTTTATGTTTCTGCGGTCTGGCTTGGTTTAGAACGATGGAAGCGACTAAAAATAGCTATAAACTTATCCAATGTTTTTTTTTTGCTTGCATTTCTCTTTCGAAATTTTTTATACAGTTTTTTGAGACCAGTGACGAAGAAAAGCCAAAAAACATCTCAAAGACAAAGAAGATGAAAGGAAAATAAAAAACAAAATGTTTTTTACAGTAGCAAAAAAAATGATGGAAATCAAAAATATTTACTTCGTCAAAAAATTTTCCACAGGAATATAATTAAAAAATAGCAAATTTGCTTTTTTGTTATTTTCCAAGAAATAAAAGAAAATTAAAATATGATTTTAAAATTTAATTTAATAAACGAAGTTAAACCAAATAAATTTTGAAACTTTTTTCTTAATTTTTTCTTGAAAAACTCTCACCGTATATTTATTTATCAGCTGTTTTCCGCTTTTGTTAAACAAAAAAGTTTCTATTTATAGAATTTTTGTAAAAAAACAAAAATATGTATTCCTAAATCCTCACACAAAGTAAAACAATAAAAAAAAACGTCGAGAAAAAAGCATTTCTATGTGTCATCGTCGCATTTAAGATGATTTCGACAATAATAATTGGCATTCCATTTTTTTTTGTCGTTTTTTCTATGAAGAAAAGGAAGAAGTTATAAACAATGGCAAAAATGGGAATGTTTATATTTCGAGAAAAAAAAATGCGCAAGAAAACGAAAAAAAAGATTAAATGACATTCTCTTTTTTAAAGACTTTTTCAACAAAATTTTTTTGTTTCTTATCAAGATAAAGAAAAGCTGCTTTCTTGCTTGGCTTTCGAAATGCAAGCGTACTGTAAAAACAGGGCAAGAAAAAAGGCAGGCGAGATGGCTTACAGCTGGAGAATGTCATTTTGGTCTTTGCACATTTTTGAAGCTTCTTTCTTCTCCATCAAGCTCAAAGATCAAAATAGGGGGAAAGAATTTTTTCTGTTCTTTATCGAAACAAAGTATCTTTTCTTCTTGTATTTGGAGACATTTCTTAGATGATGAGAAGATGGTTTAAATCCCAAAGGAAAAGATCTTCACAATCCATCCATGCATCGAAGTAAAAGAAAAAATTGTCAAAAAGAATTTACATGTTTCTCCTTCCATGAATTTGAGTTAAACTTGACTTCCCAAAAAAAAAGTCCATGAGTTTCAAAAAGAAGGATTAATTTTAACCAAACCAAAAAAACCCCAAAAGGAAAATAAACTGACGCTTTGAATTTTTTTTGCTTCATGTTTCTTGTTCGATGGGTTTTGGGTCATTTGCTGCCTACTTATTCATACTTTTTTTGTGTGATGGAGCTCTTGTAAGTAAGAATTTCAAAATATCGTTGAGCTTCTTTGAACCAAAAAAAAATGGAGACCAAAAGCATTTGCCTATTGTGTTTGTGCCAGTCACCCAGCTTTATTGTCATTGAACCGAATCTAATGACTTTTAATATTCTTCTTTGCTCTTATTTCAGAGCTTTAAAAATAGTTTCAGATTTTTTTGACTCAAAAGTTTATAGTCTCTGGAGAAAGAAAACGTATGAGGGAAGACCTAAAGTTTGAAAAACACATGAAAAAATCATGTTTTTACTTGCCAAAAGAAAAAAATGCTAAAAAACACGCAACTTTGCTTTGACATTGCTGAAGTCAAGCCTTTAGAGATGAATGAATGAATGAGTTATGGCACAAAAGCATTTTGTCACAAAACAAATAGATAAAAGAAAGAAAACGGCAATCAACAAAAAAAGTCTGAGAGAAAGAGAATGAATTGATTGCGGCTGCGACGATGATGGCGGCACAAAAAAAAGTAAAATAATCTTTGGTAGTTCTTTGATTTTTAATGGAAACTATTTTTGGAGTTTTTATTTTGAGTTTGAAAATATCTGAAGTAAACTTTTTAAAAAAATAGAATGTCAAATTTTAAACCATTTTTTCAAACCATAAAATCCAAAAACGGCTTCAAGGAACTAACTGTCAAAGACAAAAACAAATGTTTCTGGCGTTTTTTCTCCAGAGTCCATCAAAACCAAACCCAAATATGGCTCTCTCAAAACTAGGGTTGCCCTCCCCCCCCCGTTTTTCAAAAAAACCGGGGAACGGGGAATCGTTCGGGGAGAAAATTTTTCGGGGACGGGGAGACGGGGAGAAAAACGGGGAGAATTTTTTTCGGGGACGGGGAAGGGGACGGGGAACGGGGACGGGGAAACGGGGAGTCCCCGTCCCCGCGGGGGGGGAGGTCAACCCTACTCAAAACCTTAAAAAGCTATCTTTCATATTTTTTATTTCATTCAATTTATTCTTAAAAAAGACATTCGTATTTTTAATATCCAAGAAACCTAAAAAAATAAATGTTAGCTCAAAGAAAAAAAATAAGCCAGACACTACTTACAAAAGAAAAATGACCGCCGGAACCGGAAAAAAGAAGGAGGAAACAAACATTCTTTTCCTTTCTCCTCAATTTATATTTTTTGGTTGTGGAAAAGCTAAAAAAAGACACAAACGACGATACCCAAAAAATTTATTTTATTTTGGTAGCATTTTTTTTCACAATAAAAATAAAATTTATCTCTTTAACTCTATTTTTTTTGTTGGTGGAATTTGTTTCAGTTAACAAACTATAAATGGATTTTATGCTGCAACTGCAGTAGCAAGCAAGCAAAGAGAAAGGCAACGATGATATCCTCCAAAAACAAAAGACAAAACTAACTGAAAATGGATTGACAACAAGAAAAGCAGCACAAAAACGAAAAAAAAGAATTATTGGGCTCCACTATTTTTTCATGTTTGTTAAATATTTAAAAGTAAATTTAAAATGCAAAAGAAAAACAAAAGAAACAAAAGAAATAAATATGATAGTTGGAGAAGCAAGAAAAAAGTTGTATAAAAAAAGAATAAAATTAATATCTCTTTTCTATTTTTACTTTTTACTTTTGATGTTTTTGCTTTATTTGTTGTTACAAAAAAATGGAGCTGAAAATACATTCATCCAAAGGTGTCAGTTAGTCAAAAGAAAAGCAAGCTGTAAACCAAGAAAAAAAATTTAAAAAAGAATACTGTAATCAGATTTTCAATGAGGTCAAGTATTTTTTAGGAGCTCCAAAATCAAACTTTATTACTTCTTTAAAATTCAATCTCGATGAACAGGTGAAACTTTATTTAATTTGTAAATTCTTGTTTTACCCAAAAAGGTTAACTTTGCAGCGAGATTTTGAGTAATGAGCTTTATTATTTTAATAATTTTGTTATCGCTAAAAGGAATGAATTCTTACGGTAACTACTAACTAACTGCCTTTGTTCTGCTGCCACTTTTTAATGTTCTCTTTAAAACAAAACAAAAAAAACAATAAACTCATTAAACCTATTTTTCTTTTTCTCATTTTCCATTTTCTTCAAAGTGCATCATAAAAAAGCCTCAAGAAAAGTGGAAAAACGCAAGAAGCAAAAAGATGAACCTCTCTCATTCTTTTACATAATAAATTACTTTTTTCTTCCTCCATTTTTTGCCATCATTTTAGCGCAATTTTTTTTCCTCGAAGATACTTTTTTTTACTCTTGGAAAATGAAGAATCGAACGACATCGTTGTTGCTCCAGCTTCTGTTGTTGTTGATGGCCCTGCATCATTCACTCAAAAAAATAAAAAGAGGAATAAAGGAATCCATCGTTCAATTTGATGGACTTAAAAAGCTGCCAGCCATTTTTAGAACACATTGCTTGGAAAATTAACAAAGATTCTCCAAAAAAAACTTGAACGAGCGAGCCTTGGAGTAAAAATGGATTTAAAAATGTCTAAAAAGCCTATCTTAAAACTTTAAACTTTTTTTTATTCATGAAAAAACAAAAGCAAGTTAAGGGTATTTTTCTTGCTTATTCATTTCAAGGCCGAAGTAAAGTGAAGCCGAATATAATTTGCCTCAAGCATGCTCGGTTTTTATTGAAGCTAATTTTTTACAATAAATTCTTCTTTCACTACCGAGAATGATAAACAGGAAGAGCGAGCCAATTTGCTCACAAAAAAAAAACATCCATTTTTTCTTTTCATCGGTACCATCTCCAATCAAAAAAAAGATTGGTAAAAGAAAGCATTCCCATGTTTTTCGTTTTTTTTTATTTATTATATTTTCTAAATAAGCAAGCCAAATGAAAGAAAAAGGAAACGATGGCGATGAGAAGGGAACTTGGAGATCGCCAGACGCGCGTTGTTTTGTTGCTTACAAAAAAAAAACAAAAAAGGAAAAGAAACTTTTTCTCATCTTCGTTTTTTTGGATGGACAGCAATCAAAAAAAATATAGATGGACAACAGACGTTCTTTATTTCACATTCATTTTTTTAAGGGATGAATAAAAAAATAAAGCAATTGGATGATTCATAAGTGGCATAAGAAGAAATAAATAAATAAGTTCGACTATCAAAAAAAACATTAACGCTTTTATTTATTTTTGTTGAATCAAAAAAACTTCTCTTTTTTGTTTGAAAGAAAAACAAGTGATAGATAGTTGTTACAAAAAGTAAGGTGTTAGCTTTATCGTCGTCAAGTTTGAGTGGATCATCAAAAGCGACAAAAAAATAATAGAAGAAGAGTGACTAACACATTCTTTGATTACTTTTTTTGTGAATGAAAAAAAGAAAGAATAAAAGCAATGGGTCGGATTTTTTTTGAATATTACATAAAAAAGTATGGTGGATGTTTGAATAATAAGAGCCATTTTTTCGATGGTTTAAAAAAACAGAAATGTTTAAATACAAAGATAAAGAAATGTTTTGATTGTTTATATATTTTTGAGACTGGATGGTATAAAACTTTAGTGGTTTAACTAATATTGCCAAGAACGTAGATACAAAATGAACTTAGTCAGAATTGTGCACCAAAAAAGAAAGATATGCTTTTCGAATGTAAAAAAAATTTGTTACAAAGATCAGTGTTTTTTTATTTTTAGATTTTGTCTATCCAAAGAGAGAATTGAAAAGAATGCCGAAAAAATCTGTAAACATGAAAAAGAAAAATATTACAGCAAAAAAATTAAGCTGCGTTTATAAAAAGAAATAAAAAGCTAAATGATTTTTTTTTTGATTTTCTGACCTTTGAAAAGGATGCAAAACTTTAGCGTTTGAGACTTTGCCGCCGACATTCGACAAAAAAATTGTTTTTAAATGGAAAATTAAATCAAAAAATATACCATCATTAAAAAAAAGCCGCAACCGACAGAAGCGCAATGTTTTTGATTTCAATGTTTTTCTTTTCTTTTTTTTTGTAAATTCCAATGAGTTTTTTTCAGACTAACAAAAAATGAAAAAAAGGTATTGAAATGGGTTTTAAAAAAAGAAAAAAAATGAGGGTAATACATTGCACATTTTTTTGTTCGCCCATTCGTAGTAATCCGTAATCGAAACCAAATGAGCCATCTGCTAATTTATTTTTTGTTAGATTTTTTTGTGTGGAAAGTCTGAAGATGGAAAAAGAGGCAAAATGAATGGCATCGTTTTTTGAGGTTTAAAAATCTAAATTTTGAGGAGGAAAAAGAAATAAATCCATTCCATCAATCAATTAATTTTCGCTAGAAAAATAAAATGAAATAAATTTCCAGGGAGGAGGTCGGAAAAATTCATGAAAAGGGATTAACACATTTATTTTTCTTTTATTTGATTTTAGATGTTGGTCTTTTTGGTAGCTAAAGAAGAAGATATTGGTTCCTTAAAAAACACCGAAATATAAAAACTATTTTTAGTGGCGATAAAGAATTAGTTTTTGCCGTTGGATTGCAGCCTAAAAACATTTCGTTTCAAAACGAAAAATTTCTAATTCAAGAAATTTTAATATATTTTCTCCTTCCTTTATTACCCTTTTAAAAATAAACCCCGTAATAATAAACAAAAAAAGACCCTAAATTCTTTCCTTTCTCTTATTTTTTTAAAAATATTTGATCGGAAACATTCTTTGCATAATCTATCTTTCTTTAAAAACAAAAAATGGCGATGAGCCAAGAAACAAATAAATAAATAGAGAACCAAAAAAGGAATATTTTTTTTTTCGCGCAAAACTCCTCATTTTTAAAACAAACTTTGTCTTCTTCGTCTTGTCTTCGCCATTTCCGTTCCACGTTGTTTCGTCTCGGCAAAAACCATTTATTCCACTTTAAAAATATAAACTTCACCATCAACGTCGACGAGGACCTCAGCCAAAGCGGAAATATGTATTTTCTTTCAAATTTCCTTCGTCATTTTGTCTTTATCTATGTCTCTGTCTCATATTTAAATAAATACATCCGCCTTCTTGTGTGCAGACGACGACTCATTATTGAAATCAGCTCTCATTGTTGTCGTTGTCGTCGTTGACGAATATTGTTGATGGCGATATTGATGGTGGTGGTCGTGTTGTTAGCCCTCAAAAAAAAGTACACGAGATGAAGATACACAACAACATTAAATAACAACGGAAAAGAAAGGAATTTAAATAAACTAAAACTTTGCAAATAACGTAAAAATGAGGCATTTAAATAAACAAAATATTTGTTTAAGATCAACTTAAAATAAAGTTTGTTTTTAATAAAAGCGAGAGAGAGAGAGGAGTTTAGAATAAATTGATGTCAAAATATTTTTTTCAAGGGCCTTTTAATAAACAGTTTTTAATGTAAAAAAAATATAAATAATTTTTTAATTCATAAAGTAAATCTCAAAGTGAAAATACATATAAAAAGTGGAAAGTTATTAAGAACACATTTTCCTTTAAATCATTTTTTATTCTACCGTATAAAAAAAGGTATAATTATTTTGGGAAAAGAAAGAGGCCATATCATGATCTGCAGAGAAGCCAAAAACATTTTCACCATAGAAGAAGAAAAAATTCATATCTTCTCAAAAACAAAACACTATCGAAAAAAAAGGAAAATAAAAAGATCAAAAGCGGCAAATAACAAACTTTTATTTTTTACCAAAGAGATCACGAGATCGGATAAAATATTTTTTTATAGAAAGAAAAAGAAAGATGGAAATGAACTACAGATTTGTGAAGCGAAACGGAAATACCAAAAATAAAATAAAAAAATAAAAGAGAGAAGAAAAAGGCCGGCACCGACTCGAATGGAAGAAAAAAAATTTTGGACTCATTTTTTTTTTGACCATGGTCAACCACCACCACAGCCAACATCAAGACCAACCAACGAGTGAATGAATAGGAGGAAAAGAGAAGGGAACGTAAGTAGGTACGATTAAAAAGAGTCCTCAATTTTTTTTGTTGTTGAATAAAAGAAAAAAATATATATATAAAATTCGAGAGGTAATTACACCTTCAAGGATATATTTTGAAAATTGTTGGAAGTGAGCAAATGACTACTAACAACATGGAAAAAATGAAGAAAAAAAGGTCACCACCATTTAGTTTTGAAATTGTGGTGGTTGCGGAAGTGATGGAAAAAAGTCAAAAGAAATGAGGAAAACTTTTTTTTGGAATTAAAATAAAGTTTGCGAAAATAATTAAAATTGAAGTAAATTTTTATATTTTATTTTTGTGATCCGAAAAAAAAATTTTACAGAAATAAAAACGGATCTTTTTAAGAAGTCACATTAGAGGCCATTGCTAGTTAATATCTCAGTGTTTGGTGTAAAGAAGCTTTAATGCATGATGATTCGATAATTACAAAAGCCTTGGTTTAAAAAATTAATAAAAATCAGCAATACTTTTTAATTTTTATAATCTATCAAAATGAACTTTTTTTAATTTTATCAATTTTTTTAGGATAAAATTTAAAAAATTTCGGCCTTAGTTTTTACAAGATTGTTGATTTCCGCTAAAAACATAACAAAAAAGAGTGACCTCAAGTTCACTAAGAAAGGCAATATCCATTTGCCTTCATAAATAAAAAGGAGTTAGTTTTCTCAATTTTTGACAATACTTCCTTGTGAAATAACTATTCACATTTGACTAATGCGCGAGGAAATTATATTTTTTTTGTTAGATTGAATTAATAACAATGGTTTTATTATAATAACAAAAAAACGACAATGGTGGCGAGAAGGAAGGAAGGATTCCATTCTCTGCCTTTAATGGATTTTAGTGGTTTTACTATTATTTTTTTTGTTATGAATGTATTTTTGTCGTGAAAAAAAAATGAGTTCATTGCTTTCTCAAAATGGTTTTTTTCTTTTGTTAATAATTTTTTTTATTATTCCGAGAAAAATCACGTCCTCCTTTTTCCGACGACGATAATAGACAGATAGATTATAAAAAAGTGTTTTTAAAAACTCAGACATTGAAGAAGAAAAAACTTTTTGTTCAAATGGTTTTAGGATAGATATGTCACGAAGAGGAGTTGAAAATAATAGTAAGGTAAGAAAAGTTTTAGGATTTAAAAAAAATATCTAATCGTTTTTTCTATGGCTCGAAAGTTTCGCTACATTCATAAATGTTGTTAGTTTTGATGGTAAATTTTCTAGGTTTGGAGTAAAATGTCAAAACACATATTTAACGTTAGATTGTCGGCTTTCAACAAAAATAAAAACAATTTTTTAATCACAAATATAAAAATGCCAAATAAAAATTAAATCAAACTTGTCAAATTTCATTAGCGGTAAATCCTCAAAAGAAGAACACTCAAATTTGTAACGAAAAAAATATATACAAAATTTGATTTTTCATAAGAAAATCATTCATTGCCAAAAGAAAATGCCGCAAAGCAAAATGAAAAAATGGAAAGTGTAAAATATTGAAATTAAAAACGAAATCCGGCTTTCTTTTTATCTTAAAAAAACGAGAAAAAAAACTGCCATCTGGCTTTTTTTTTTTGCGCAACTCAAACACATCCAAAAAAGGAAAAAAACAGACATCAAAAAAAATATTTTTTTGCATTTTTCTTCGGGGAAATTTTTAATACAAAACAAAGAGAAAAAAACTAGGGGTTTTTGAAAGGCAAATAAAAATCCAGATTTTTATTTTAGCTTGATTGAAGCCGCCAATCAAACAAATACATATCAAAATCGATGCCTTAAAGGATCTTCTCAAGTTTGGCTGGAGACTGGCATAGCAGGCAAGCAGGCAAGCAGGCAAGCAGGCATATGACATTTCATTTTGAATCAAGGTCTTCTTCTTTTTCTTCTTCGATAACAAAAAAGCATAGATATTTCTGGAATAATTTCAACAACAACAAAAAACAATAAAAAAATTTAATTGAAGGATATTTAACGCTTCAATAATTAATTTTTTTATGACAGAAAAAAAAAGTGTGTAAAAACCCATATCGAATTTTAAATTTTTTTTTTGGATGATTCGTCATCGATAAAAGAAGGATCAGAATTTGTGGCAGTATAAAAAAAAGGCACAAAAATATATAAATAAGATTTGGATATGAAAGTTTTTTCATAGCATTCAAATAAAAAAAAATTGGATCCTAAATTAAAAATTGAAAAAGAAAGCCTTTAAAAAAGTAAGAATCATCAAAAAAAAATTTCTGATACTTTTGCCTGAACCATTTTTTCCTCGATTAAAAGTTCTTTTAAATAAATCAAAGAGCCAATGAGAAAATATTTTATGTATGAATCATTTGAGAAAAAGCAACACCAGCAAAGCAAGCCGATGATTAAACTTTAGCTTCTTTTTTGACAAATTATTATTTTTCTTCTCTCAAAGATTGCTCATCGAAGACGACCGACTTCCGCAAAAAAAGAGAGAAGGTTTTTGTACTTTTTTTGTGATTCATTTGATCCTTCTTTATTTTTTTTATGTAATAAAAAAATGAGAAGATGATTATTGAAAATATAAATTTCCATACAAAAATACATTTTTTTATATTTAATACGAACAACTCTAATTATAAAATATAAAAGTTTTCAGATTCAGTCTTTTATAATTAAAAGATAAATAAAGGTTTTGAAACAAATGTAAGAAAGATGAGTTCCAAAAAGTTTGATTCTTTAATAATTTGTTTGTAATTGAAATTATAATGCTTTAAATGAACAAAAAATTTTATAAATTCATAAAATAAATAAATTCTTCTATGATTTACAAACTCTCTAATAATATCTTTTGGGTCGTCGTTGGTTGATGGATGTTTCATTATTTTAATTATCTCTTATTTGAATTAATTCCCATGTTACAGAAGTAAAATACTTTGAATTTTGCAAGATACAAAAAAAAAACATGTATGAGTTTTCCAAGGTTAAAAAATTTTGAATTTTTTTCTTTACCCAACAATAAAAAAAAGATAGAATGGAAAACAAAGGAATTTGTATTTTTTTTAAGTGTTTTTCTGAAGAAAAAAAACGAGAAAAATTAAACGATCAATGAAATTTTTTTTTGGGTTTGGTTTATCATTGCTGTTTAAAGAAAAGAAAGGTATATAAAAAAGACAAAAAAAAATGTTTAAAAAAACTTTTCTTTTTGGTTGTTCTAAAAGTTTGAAAGAAAAAAATGTCATCAGAAAATGTTTTGGTTAATCGCGAAAATGGCGGATGTGGAAAAATTCCAAATAATGAAAGTTTAGTGGAATTAATGAAAGCCTTAAATAATAAAGCTTCCAATGAATCCACTGAAGAGCCACCAAGTTATGATTCAGTTATGGCACAAAAAATTGCGCATCGAGGTTTAATTGGAACTTTATTATTAAAAACTTCTCATGTTTTTGGGATGCATCCTTTTAAATCTTCAATAGTTTGTGATGGAGATTTTTGTCAAGAGCGAAGGTAATCATTGTTTTTTTTTAAATAATTTGGGGTGAGTCTTAGCTTCTCGGTGAAAAATATATGCAAGAAATTCCGAGACTTTAAAAAATTTACAAAAAAATATATATTTTTTTGAGAGAATGCAAAAATTCTGTGCTTTTTTAAATTTATTTTAACTAATTTTTTAGTTTGTTTCCCCCCTTTAATTTAATCCTGTTAAATTTTTGATTCAAAAAAAAAAATTATTCTTCTAAATATTTTAGATTTCGTGATCGAATATGTGTTCCCGATTTAATTTTATGCATAATTAATTTATTCTTAATTTTTAATCATCTTTATCTTCATGTTTGGAAAGAGCAATATTCTCAAAGATTTCTAAATAAAACCCTTGAAATGATTTTACACATTATTGAATCAACTTTGCCTTTAGTTTGTGTTCTTGGAATGATGTTTTGTTCTTATCATATGCATAATCTTCTTCAAACTCTTACCGATGCTCAATTTCGAATAATACAAAAAAAATGTATGGCTAAAGTGCATTTTTGGAGATATGTTTTGTATGTAATTGCTGGAACATTTATTATTGGAGCTTTAGCAGAAATTCCACAAGTAAGAAAAAATATTTCAATGAGAAAAAAAATTTATTGCAAAAGTTAAATCCTTTTTTATTTTAGAATTTCATGATTGAAGTTCAAACCATGCCTTTGAATACCACAAATATCAATGATATGCCTTTAAGTGCAATGGAATCATGGTGGTATAAATTTGTAGTATTTATTGATCGATATTATTTTCCAATAATGAATTTTGGAGTTGTTAAAGTTCCACAACTTTTTATTATGATGATTGCTATTAGGGTTGCTTTGATGTTTCAAACGAATGCAAGATTATTATCCAAAACTTTGGTAGGGTTTTATTTTTGAAATTATGTTTCAGTTCAGAAGTTTTAAATTTAAAGATTATTAAGGCTATTTTTTTTAGGCTCGAACCAAAGCATTTCCAATTCGCTCGGTACTCGAAAATTATTTTCCTCAATTTCTTGATATTATAAAAGTTTTAAATATGCTTGAATGTTGTTTTAATAAACTCATGCTCGCTATCGTTGCAACAAGTGTGATTAAAGTTATTTTTACTGGATATGCCACAACTCGAGAATTACTTTATGGTGAAAGATTTGAAAATATTGGAATGAAATCAATTTTTTTGGATGACAATCAAGAATTTGAGAATTCTAGTGGATATTTACCGTATTTAGTTACCCTTGATTCAATTTGTAGTGTATTTGGTGTAGTTTTAAATGCTTCATGGACTGTAATCTTTTTAATTCCATGCATATATTGTAATGAATTTAGTCGTTCTGCATTATCTGTAATTACATCCAAATTAGTTTGTGATGATGCTAAAAATGTTGTAAGTTGGAGGTTATGTCAAAAATTTAATTTTAAAAAATTTTCATATTACGATTAAAGAAAAAATTTCAATTTGGATAAAATAAAATAAAAAATCCTTTCTTTTTTAAAATTAATTAATGGCTAAAAATATTTTTGAAGTCTTGAACCATAATATTTTTTCTGCATTTTTAGAAAGATCAAATCGTTCAAAAACTTATGGATCCATCTTGGGGCTTAACCCTCGGCAAGCTTATTGTTGTGGATCGAGCTTTTGCTATGACTGTAAGTTTTCCATTATTTTATCTTAAGGCAGATTGTTTATTTTTTTTTTAGTTAATAAGTTTAATATGTTCGATCGTAGTTGTATGGGTCCAATTTCCAACTACCGTACCTTTATTACCTGTGTTAAAAGATACATAAAAAAAACAAGGAAGTTAAAAAGGTTAAATAACTTTGTTGTTTTTTTTCCTCTCACGTGAAATTTGATATAACAACCAAGGATGGCTGGAGCTGGCCACCAATGAAAAATTAACTCACTCCAATGTAAATATTGTCGTCTATTGCCCTGATTCGAAACAATTTGAATCGCATAAATCTCACACTTGTGTGTCTTCGTTTTTATTTTAGTTTAACCTTCAAAAAAAAGTGCAAAATTTTTTTTAATTCGTTTTTTTAAAGTGTTTTGTTTTTTGTTTTTTCTTTATTATTTATTTTTACGCGCCAATAAACAAATAAAATTATCTGTTTTGTTAATTTTTAGCATATTTTAAAAGATATTATTTTTGTTCATTAAAATAGAGTTTCGGCACTCAATCTGGAACTTTGTTGAATTAATAATTTTGAAAAAATGGAAAGTGGTAAGCAAGATTTTACAAAAAAAAAATTGAGTGATATTATTAATTAAAAAAATTATCGAAATAAAAGTTAAAATTAAACTAGGGTGTCTGTCTAAATTATTTTATCATCTTCTTCTTTCTTGATTCAATTATGAAACTTTTTTTAAAAATCAAAATTTTGTAATAAATCATTTTCACCAAAGCTCGAAATGTGGCTCCATTTTCTTTCAGCAACTTTGTCAAATCACGATAAGTTGATTTGCAAAAATAAGGTTCTTTTTCTTAAATTTAATAATCGTCAAAAAAAATTTAAATTAGAACTAAAAGTTTTTCTAGTTTGTGCATCTTTGCCATCAGAAGTTATTTCTTTTTTTTCTTTATGATGATGACAAAAAAAAGCTAACCTTCATTGGAATAAAGCAAGCTAAAAAAAACACACAGGAAGTTGTGGAAAATGGAGCCATCATGGCTTTTTGACCTTTTTTGGTAGTCATCAGAAAAGATGCTGATGACATAAGACTTTTAAAAAAATCTTTGAAAGCTTTTTTTATTTAAAGAGTTTAATTACCACAAAGTCAACATCAAAGAATTCCTAAAGCCAACTCGTTTTTATTTGTTTATTTGGGATGATTTCAAGAATGTGCCTTATTTATTTCAAAAACGTCAGAGGTCATTTTGTGGTATGCGGTGGGCCAGCAAAAAAGGCAGTTGGAATAGCTTGTAATAAGATAAAAAAGCATTTTTCCAAAAACCCCAAGAAAAGTTTTCTTATTGCATTAGAAAAAATACTAATTGTTTTCATTTCAGTTTTTATTATAAAAAAATATGCATAATTAAATCTTAAAATAATAATTTCTAAAAAATGGAAAAACAAGATTCTGTTTAACATTTTCTAAAGCTCCAGACTTTTTTTCTGAGAGCATTTATTTTTCTTTGAAATTTGCTTTAGTGAATTAATAATTATTTTTGGTATTCCACGGTTTAGGTTCCAATCAAATCGGTTTGCACGATAAAAAGAAACAAAATAATTTATGAAATTTCTTTCAGTCAAAAAAATTAAATTTCTTGTTTTTTTTTTTCTCATAGTTCAAACAATCCTTTTTGTTTTTATGATCCCCATTAAACCCGTCAAGCATATCTAAGAAAGCATTAAAAAAAAAAAGAACTGACAAAAATATCAAATAACTTACTTACTTTTAAAAAAGCGGCTCATAAAAAAAACACATAGTCATTAAGTTAAAAGCATTTGTTAGCAAGCAAAAAATATATATGAAAGCAAGCGTTGGCAAGACGACAAATTTAATAAGTTATTTTTTTTCTATAAACCTAAAACCTTTCAACTTTATTTAGGGGGAAATCCTCTTCGTGTAAATTTTTGATTGATTTAATTTTATTATTTCCTAAGAAATATTTTACTTATTTTTTTATGCATATTTCTTCTTTTTGATACCAGAAGAAAAAATGGGCGGTAGTTGTTTCACTTTTTCTTTTTTGTTTAAAACTTTGACGTCGAAAACCTAACTCACTGACTGAACTTTGTTGGATAAAATTTCAGAGCCACCGCCGCCTTCGTCTTGTTTAAAATTGTTGACTTTAGCAAAAGCAGAAAGTATGTCATCCATTGTTGAAAGCATAAATAGTAATTCCTCTTCATCATCATTTGAAGAAGAACCCATGGCCATTGAAGAAGATAGAGATAGCCCAATCGGGAATAATAAAGTATTTCCTTTACCTCCCGATGATCCGGAGCCACCAAGTTATGAAACAGCGATAGCACAAGAAAAAGCTCAACGTGGATTGATTGGATCATTGCTATTAAAAACTTCACATGTTTTTGGGATGCATCCTTTTAAAGCTCCCATGGTTTGTGATGGAGATGTTTGTCAAAGGCGAAGGTGAGTAAAAGAAAGATTTCATGAATTCAAAAATTTTCAACCTAAGAACTCTCAAAAAGCCAAAAATATTTTTTGTTAATTTTTTTAATATATAACTTTCAAAAAATGCTTCTTTTTTTGAAGAAAAAAAATGTCAAAAATAAGAGGATTAATTTGCTAATAATGTTTTCTTAACTTTTTTGATGTTCTAAAAATTTCTGTTACTTTTTTTAATCTAAAAATTAGTAATCCTTGTTCATTGGGTTCAGCCGACTAACTATTGTCAAGGGATTCAATTGATTAGAAAAACCCATTTTTGGAAATGCAAATAGAAATTAAATAATGTTAAAACCAATATTTACTTTTTTTCTATCCAAACATTTTTTTTTAAATTTAAACCTTTCAACTTCCAAAAAAATAGAGGGCAAAAATAAAAACTAAAAAATATCAAGTTTAATTCTGAAATTTAAAACATTCTCTTCCAAATATTTTAGATTTCGTGATCGAATATGTGTCCCAGATTTGGTATTATGCATAATAAATTTATTTGTTATTTTTAATCATCTTTATCTTTATATGTGGTCATGTAAATATAGTGATCCAACTCAATGTGTATGCGAATATTTAAATACCATTCTTCAAATTGTCGAATCTGCACTTCCATTGGTTTGTGTTCTTGGAATGATGTTTTGTTCTTATCATATGCATAATCTCCTTCAAACTCTTACCGATGCTCATTTTCGAGTTATACAAAAACGATGCATGGCTAAAGTTAATTTTTGGCGTTACGTTTTATATGTAATTAATGCATTTTTTGTTTTTGGAACTATAATGGAATTACCTCAGGTTGGTTGTGTGTGGTGGAAAGATTTATAGTTAAAGCTATTTTTGGAAAAGCATCAGCAAATATGGGAGGAGAGAGGAAATAAAAGTAATAATAAATTTAAATCACCTAAGCTACGAAATTAAGTGATGTAATTAAATTGAAAATATAAGTTCTCGTGCTTTGAAGGCTTAAAAAACAAAGCAATTAAATTTAATTATTTTTGTATAGTATTGTTTTTGGTTGCACCGTTACTTTTATTTCAGTCATTTTCATATCTTTAATATTTTATTTAACAAATAAAAAAAGAATAACGAAATTAAAAAGTTTGAAAGTAATTAAAAAAAAGTAGCAAAGTTACCATTTATCAAGTTTTAATGGGGAGAAAAGAAATACTAAAGTAACAAAAGCAATTGTATGCATTTATTAAAATCTTATCAAAAAGATAGGGGTTCTGGAATTTTTTAATCCAAAACTTTAACAATTATAAATAAATTCTTTTCAAACAATTTTAATTATTTCTTTCATAAATGCGCGGTTTTGATAAAGCAAAGATTTTCATTTCATTTTTATAAAAAAAAAGTTGCTTGATTTTTTTTAGAATTTTCAAACACAAATAGAGAGAAATGCTAAAAATTACAAGTTTTCAGAATTTCATGTTTGAAATGCCATCCGCAGCATCAGCAAACATAACAAATATGAATGAACGACCAATCGCTGAAATGACTTCATTTTCACATAAAATCTTTGTTTTCGTTGATCGATATTATTTTCCAATAATGAATTTTGGAGTTGTTAAAGTTCCACAACTTTTTATTATGATGATTGCATTAAGAATTGCAATTATGTTTCGAGTGAATGCTAAAATTCTATCTAAAACTACTCCAACCCGGAAAGCATTGGAAAATTATTTTTCTCAATTATTGGATATTATAAAAGTTTTAAATATGCTTGAATGTTGTTTTAACAAATTAATTCTTGCAATTGTAACTACGAGTGTAATTAAAATTATTTTTACTTCGTATGCTACTCTTCGAGAATTACTATATGGAGAGAAATTTGGTAATCTTGGAATGATGTCCATGTTTATGGTGAAAGCTAAAGCAAGCGAATCCAATATGAATGATAACTTTTTTTCATTTATCATGACCATTGGCTCCACATTTAGTGTATTTGAATTATTATTAAATATTTTATGGACGGTTATTTTTATTGTTCCTTGCATTTTTTGTAATGAACTTAGTCGTTCAGCTTTACCTGTAATCACGGGAAAATTAGTTTCGGATGATGCAAAAAATGTTGTAAGCTAATTACTTTGCAAAAAAAATTTTACAAAAAGTTTATATACTATTTTTTAGAAGGATCAAATAATCCAAAAATTAATGGATCCATCATGGGGCTTGACACTTGGCCGATTTCTTAAAGTTGATAGAGCTTTTGCAATGACTGTGAGTTGTTTCTCGAACTTACTCTTTGATGACTTAATTTCTAAAGCTTTTTTTTAGTTAATAAGTTTAATATTTTCAATTGTGGTTGTGTGGGTTCAAATGACAGTTCCAACAAACGTTCAAAAGTAACAGCGGCATTTTTAAAGTTGATTTAATGCATTTCAAAATTATTTATTTTCATTTCAACCTTCATTTTTTAACAGCTATTTATGAAATAATTTATCAGATACCACTTATAAGATTTAATTGATCTCAGCAAACTTTCTGTGCCATTTAACTTTTCTAGAAATTATTCATCCTGCTTTCATAAAAATAACAAACTGCTCCACTTGAAAAAGAAACAAGGAGAAGAAACTGTGTCCTGGATTCTTTTTTTAATTACTTACTATTATTTTTTTATTTGTTTATTTATTTATTTTGAATTTATATTATTGGAGTTGGAAGCACTTGTTGCGCCGAGTTTCCAAAACCTTTTTTCTATAAAATTAAAAAAATGTTTGATGATAAAATAATAAATACAAAAAAAATATATTTTTTTTTTATTTGCATTCCTTATCAGTCATATTCACCTAATTGTCACGCTTCGAAGTTATTGATTCATTTGAGCCAGCAAAAAAAAAAACAAGAAAGGCACAGAAATCAAAAATGTGAGTAAAACTTTTATTTTTTATGATTTCATGGAACTTTTTCTTCCCATTTTCCATCAGTTTTTTTCCTTTTTTTTAAATAACAAAAAGTAAAATTAGCGAAATAAATCAAAAAAAATTTCAATTAACAAATCTCCATCATCCATTTTTATAATCTTGCTTCCTTTTTTTCTTAACTTTCTTGTATGACTTCGTCATTTTTTGTTCAACTATTTCTCTCCATTTCCTTGAGGCAAATCATCATCATCGCCTTAAATTGAAATGAATGAGAAAAAAATGGATGAATCAAAAGTTAAACAAACTTTTTTTTTTGATGATTGTTGCGGTTGCATGTTTCAAGTATGTATGTGTAACAGTTTCTTTTTTTAATGGAATGTTTCCCTTTGATTCTATCTGCCTTTTACCCACCAGAATTAATTGTCCTTCTTTAAAAATAACCAATTACTTATGTAAATTTTTGGTGATAATTTTTTTAACGTATAAAAATTTTGCGCCTTAGAGTTTTAATTAACGCTCAACCAAATTGATTCAAAAACTTGGAAATCGATCAACTACATTCAAGCAAGTTGTAGGCGGGATCAAAAAAATTTTGGTAAAGAAAAGTTAGACCGAATTGGCAACATTTTTTCTTTCCTTTTTTTATTGTATCTGCGCAGCTTTTTTATGGTGAGCAGCCAAATTTTTTTGGCGGTGTTATATGAAAATATGAGGCTGAGTTAAAAGCCGCCGCATAAAAAAACATCCAAGCAAATTGCGATTTGACCATTTTCTCTCTCTTCTTTGATATAAAAAAAATCTTCTGCCAAAGTTGGCAAAGGTTTATGACAACAACTGTTGGTTGTTTGTTTGCAAACAGAAAATTATAATATTTTCGCAAAAAACCTTTTTTGGTTTATCATTTTCCTGAAATAAGCATTTTTTTTTGTCTTCGATGGTTAATTGTTACATACTTCGCTAAACTTGCATCATCATCACCGTTTTCAACTTCATACCATTCAGCGGTGATTGCGGCGGCTAGACCCTCCTCTTCCCTCCCTCTCTTTCTTTCTTCTCGTTTACATTTGATTGTGAAATTCATCGATCGAACGCTTCGCTTCATTTTTTTTTTCTTTCAAATTAAATAAATTTCATAAGGTTTATATATATTTTTTTAAATTAATTATTTTCATTATTTTAACTTTATCGCCAAAACTGTCTAATTGAATTATTAATGTTTATTTACCAATGGCTTTAATTGTTTGGCTTCGATGACTTTTTTTCTTGCAAAACTTTTTTTTTGCAAACAAAACAACATTGCACAATTTTTTCTTTCTTTTCTCTTTTTTTTCTCAAGTGTTGGTCAGTCGAAAACTTCTTTTTTGAATTCTTTTTAATTGTTGTTTGAATTTTATTTTTTTCGTGAGGTAAAATAAAACTCATAAAAATTATTTCCATAGAATAATGGCTGAATTGATTGGAAGAGAAGTGTTTTTTTTTCTTCCTAAAAATAGTAATATTAATTTTATTTGATAAAAAAATGAGGAGCGGCTATGGAAGGCGTAATAACAAACAATATTGACCGCTCAAAAAATGCAAGCATGATAGAAAATTATTGTTGAATATTTTGTTTGTTTGTTTGTTGAAGAGTTGAATTATTTAGGGCCAGATAATTTTGCGTTATTTATTATCAAAAAGTAAAACGAAGTCATTAAAAAAAGAAAAATTAACTCGAGATAAGAAAAATAAAATACGAGTTAAAATAAAAGCAGCAAATTAAAAAAATGTGGCTGCTTTTTCTTTTACCATTCTAATTTTTTTTATTTAATTAACAAATATTTTTAAAACTCTTTTTGCCTCTGGAAAAAATTTAAGCAAAATGTTTATATTTTCCAATCAAAAAAAAATTCCTAATCCATTTTTTACTTTTATTTCTTCCGAAAGACCACATCCAAGTATTTTTTTAAAAAACTTATTTGTGATTTAATTTGGATCAGTTCCAATTTCTTTTAAATACTGTAACTTAGTAATCCACCCAGACTTTCTCTCCCTCTCTCACTTTTAGTTATTACGTAAAAAACACGTTATTCCCAAAATCATACAACAAACTAGTTTTTTTTTCTCCTTAATCGTTTGCTTGCATATTTTTTCCATCATCATCAAACGCTTAAACTAGCTTTTTCTGTTTTATTTTTTTATTACTAAATAGCAAGCAGCACATGACTCAAGTTATCAAAGGTAAAAGAGTCTCAAAAAAAAAAAGTGAAGCATCCTTTAATTTTTTCTATCAAAGCACTCATTATTATTTTATTCACTCCATTAATTAATCAATCGATTGATTACTTGCTAGCTTGGTGCTTCATTGATTGATTGCAAAGAAAAAATATTTGTGCGCGCAAAAGCTAGGAGGTCTCGTTCTTTCAAAAATGGAGATCAATCAATGCTTGCTTGAACCAAAAAAAGGAAAATATAATCAAATTATTTTGTGTTTTCATGTTTTTTATTTTGAATTTGTTTTCTTTTTTCAGACATGTGTTTCGCACTTTTTTGTTTTTAAGTTTTTTCTTCATCTTCGGAATTAGTATGTATGTTTGATTACTTAACTTTTGATTCTTTATCTTTCGTGAAAATATTATAAGTTGACGTCAGTCGCTAAAAAAGAAAAAAGAAAATTGATTGGAATCATTTTTTTGCAAGAAAAAACTTCCTTTTTTTATAACCTTATTAACTTCTGCTTTCAAAAAAAAGCCACAGAAAAAAAAAAGAGAGAAGAACCCAATTATATTTTTTTTGTGTGATATCCTTCTGTCCCAAAGAAATCAATTTTTCTTCTTCCCTCCATGGATATCGATCATCATGATCCATCTCCAAAATACTTTTATTTTATTTTTTGGATGGCTTTGGACAATTTTTTCTTCTTCCCTTTTTTTAACTTTATTATTTTTTTCTTTCAACCTTCTATCATCATCATCTGCATGCGTCGTATGTATCCCCCATCTAACCATCTAGCGATATTACATCCATCCATTCTATTCTTTTATTTTGTTAAACCACCAAGTTACCCTCATTTTATTGTACGCTATTTTTTTTCTTTCTTCTTACTTAATGCTATGAAATGATGACAGCAATAACAGCAATAACGACGACGAGACCGACGACAAGCAGAAATAATAGAACTCACACTCGCGCTACCATCCATCCATCCTTCATCATCGTTTTTTTTTGTGTATGATGATGCGCGCTCGAGCCTTGCAGAACCAGGCTCTGGCTCACTTTTTTTCCATCACTGACTTACTACTACTTACTCGTTCACTCGGTTATTGGCTTGCTTGCTTACTCGCTTGCTAGTTGCGGGACAGAAAAAAAGAAAGATCGTTGGCGGTTGGCGAGTGCGTACAAAAATAAAAATAAATTAATTGAAAGAATTTTTTGTTGATGTTTGTCCTAACTTTTTTCTTCTTCTTCCAAGCAAATATGTCCGTCCATCTTTAATATTTTGTTGGTGGGCTTTTGTAAAAATGCGCTCAAAATGCATGTAAGTATGCAAGCTAGCAAGCGATGTTGTTGTATGTCAGTCAGTCAGTCATATGTGCATGTCATCGTCGGTCATTCATTCAGCCACCCTCAAAAAAAAAATCATAAAATAAAAATGTTCATATCCTTTTCTTCTTCGTCTTTACTCATTTCTTTTATATACCATTAATACTTGCGCGTTCATCACAAAAATAAAAGGATTTTTTTATTACATTGTGCGTAACACATTTTTTTGGTACAAACGAAAATGAAAAAATAAACGACCGAAGAAGAAAAGAAAAAAATGGAGGAAGAACGCAAGTGAACTCAACTCAAAGCTTGGGTCTTCTTTTTTTTCCTCGTCTCCTTCTTCCTTTCCTTTTTTTTAAATTTCCTTGCGGCCAGCGTGATGTCCACCACAGCCACCGCTATTCCATCCATATATATACAACAATGGTGTTGTTGGTCGTCGACTGACGGTCGAACGAACGTTTTTTTTTTGTTGCTGTCCCCCATTCTATTGTTGCGCTGTTGCTGCTCCTTCTCCTGCTTCGTCTTCTTCTTTTTTTTCTTCTTCCAAGAGATTGGTTTTTTTCTCTAAAGGCGAAATTTTTTTAATATGCGAGATTTTTTCACAGTTTAGACATAATATGTCTCTTCTTTTTTTTGTAAACAATTTCATGTGCCTTTTTAAATTTAAAGGAAAAAATCAATTTACTCTTGCTTTTATCATTTTATTTATTTTATTTTTCAGGGTATTCGCCTAACTTTTTCTTATTTGGGGAAAATAAATCATCAGATGTTATGATCATGTCTTCCCTTTCACAGCAATCGCAATATCCCTTGCAGCAGCAGCCACAATCAAATCAATTTATTCCCATGTCTTCAAATACAAGAAAATCCACCAACGACCCTGGTCCTTCTTCCTCTTCCACTGAAATGCCTCCTCCATCAAACAACTCTCAACTGCAGCAGCAACAGCAACAACCAAAATCGAATAATAATAATAATACTGATTCAGAAGCGAATGAATTACAATCGTATAAAACTGATTCAGATTTATATAATTTATTAGAAAAAACTAAAAATCATCCAGAATACAATCAAAGACATGGTGATGAAATTTTGGAAAATTTATATGAATTTTCTTTGGATTGCTCTTTTCATGTAAGTTTTTGGAGTTACAAATTGAATTTGAGAATGACCATTATTTGTAGGCAAAGCAACGATCTGATGGAAGTTATATATTGCCGCAAGATTGTGATTGGGCATATAATCCTCAAAGATTACACCAACAACAGCAACAACAACCAGGGCCATCATATTCTCAACGACAACAATGGCAGCAGCAACAGCAACAAAACCAATATGCTCAGCAACAACCTGGCCCATCAATGCAGCATCAACAACCTCAGCAAAAACAACAAAATAGACCTCCTCCTCTTCAGATGGTTTGTTGATTAACTATAGTTAATTAAAATAAATATAAAATTAATTTTTTTTAGGCTGGCCCATCTAATCAATTACAACAACAACAATCTTCGACACCTATTACTCCAATGACTCCATTACCAGCACATCCACCAGAATTTTATCGATTTAATCAACAAGCATCTATTCGACAACCTAATAATCTACCAACACCTGGATCAAATCCTCAACAACAAATGCGTTCACCTTTTTATCCTCATCCACCATCTAATTTGACACCCGAACAACAACAACAAATGTATTTACAGGTAAGACTATGCTAAGAAGTTGGGAAATTCGCATTTTGATGGTGGTGATTAGAATTTCTGAGTTTTTTATAAATGAAAATTTGCATTTTTTGAAATTTTTTATTTCCAAATTTGCATGCTGTTTTTTTTTCTCGAAAGAAATCGCTCGACGGCATTTTTGTTAAAGTTTTTAGTAATTTTTGGTTCCTAAAGATTCGAAATACATAATCACATTTCATAAAAAAAAGTTGTGTTATCGCAATAATATTCTTTGTCCCTAACCAAAACCAAAATAATGACGTAATCGCTATCACATGCACCAACCATTTGTCCGATTGTCCCTTGTTTATTATGTAATACATATTACTTTATCATATATTTTTGTAGCAACAACAACAACTGCTGCAAAATGGTGGTGGTGTTAGTGGACCTGGATCAGCTCGAGCTATGATGTCACCTATTTATTCTTCATCACCACAAATCAATACACCCCAATCACAACAACAACCACAATCAGTAGGAATAAATAATTTTTCAAGACAATCTTCATTTAAAATGAATACTCCACAACCTATGGTTCGACAAGATTCATTAACGAATAAGCAACAACAACAAATGCAAGATGCTTATTATCATTCTCGCCAACATCCACAAAATCCACAACAAATTCAAAGAATAGATTCAAATGAAAATGAAATGAAGCCACCATTAATTAATAATGGAATGCACCAACATCACCAACAACAAAGGGTTAATGGAATGATGATACCTCCATCAAATCAACCACAAACACCCGATATAAATTCACCCAAATATCAAATAAAAAATGAATTAATGTCTCCACAAAATGGAAGACCTTTATCAACTAATACCCTAATTACAAATAATGGAATTCAACAAAGCCCTTTACAAGCTAATGGACAACCATCAAATAATAATAATAATGGACACCACACAATTGGAGCGAATGTTTCACCTTTAGTTGCTTTGACTCCACCAATAGGCGATGGTTCACCAGGATGTTCATCGTCTTTAGCTGCAGCATTAGCATCAAAACCAGGAAAATTATTATTTAATCATGCAACAATGGAAAATAATCACAGGTTATCTACTGCTTCTCCAGCAAGTGTCGCATCCACAGCTTCAACTTCATCACGTAAACGAGGTCCAGAAGAAATAAATGGGATTGAAAAAGTAAATAATACAATTAAACGACCTAGAAATAATGCAAATAATATGCCATATAAAAATATGATGGCTTTTATTGATAGTAAGTAACTTTTAGTTTTAAAAAAGAGAATATATAAAATATTTATCTTTATTTTTTTTAGAATATGCCCCTCGAACATCGGGAGTTTGTATGATTCGATATTTATGTGAATTATTATTAGAACCTGGAAAAGCGAGTAAACGAGTTTTAGAATGGAGGGATGAAGCTCGAACTTTCTCTATTGCCAAACCTCGGGTATTTGCAGATCGTTGGAAGGAAAAAAATGGATTGAATACAAATAGTCGAGATATAACTTCAGCGAAAATGGAAAATGAAATCGAACACAAATGGTCTCAAATGATGATAGGAAATTATAGGATTCTTTCTCGTCCAATTAACTCTAAAGAATATGTATTTTTACCTGGTTTTCAAGAAACTGAGTAAGATTTTTTTGAATAAATAAAAAATTTGTTTTTTCTTTTATTAATTTTATTTTAAATTTTTAGAGGTTTAAGACAAAATAAAACCATTCTTGAATTTCATCCTCAAGCTGGAATAGTTGAATATCCTGTTAACAACAATAATATTAAAGGCAATGGTGGAGGTGGAACTCTTAATAAATTTCCAACATCATCAACAGCAACAACAACGATGCCACCACATTTTACTCCAGGTGCCCCAATTAAAACTGCGTGACACCAACATTCATGATAGCCGCTTCTTGGGTATTTAATTTAGAACAAAATAAATCTTCATCACTTAATTAAAAAGAGATTCATAATTCTTTTGCCTTTCTCTTTCGTTAAATTAGTCATTTAAAAAAATAATTATGATTATTATTGCCAAAATTTAAAACATACATACTTCTTTTTCTTTTTTTGCCTTTTGCCACCTTCGTCGTCTGCTGCTTGCTTATTATTACTACCCTTTTGTTTTCTTTCTAAAAAAAATAATTAAATTTTCTTGTCTTTTTTTAAATTGTTGAGATCTCAAGTAAAAAAAATTATTTCGAATTTGATAATCGTCATTTAAAAAAAATAATATAGGTTTTTGGAGAAAAGCTTCTTTGTTTTCTAATAAAACACAAATGTTTTATTTGCTTTCGAAGAATGCCTCACAAAGAAAAGAATTTTGGCTACCAAATTCCGTGGCTTTGTTTCAAAAACTTCTTATTTTTATTTATAAAATTCTCGCTTTTATCTCTCATTTTTTTTTTGTCGTTTTCTATGCATTATCTCTCTCTCACTTAATTTCTTGTTTTTTTGTTAAAATCCAATATTGCCTTAAATATTTCTTTTTTTCATTCCATATATTTTTTTTTCGTTTCTCCAGTGCATATATTTTTCTAAAAACAATTACTTATATTATTATTATGTTTTTGCTTTTAATTAATAATATCGTTGTATTTTTTTGTGCCTGATATATCAAAATCCCTTATTTAAAAATATAATTTTTTTAAACTCAAAAATTAAGCAAAATTACGGTCTCTCTCTATCTCTGTTTTTATTATTCTCTTCTTTTTCTTTCTCTTTTTTTTCTAAAAGCAAAACTTTTTTCTTTGGGTGCTCCAAAAAACGAGTAAAAAAATTAATAATTCATTTTTATCCGTCCACAAAATTTTTGAAAGATATCGCCTCAAAAAATTATTTTACTGTATTAAAAATTGAAGGACTTTAAAAAGAACAACAAAAAAAGAGAGAAGAAAGAAAAATTGTTATTTGTTTTTCTTATGCATCTTATTTTTTTAATCATTTCACTTTATGGATTTTAAACAAATTTATTAGATTCGTATTATCTTAAATTAAAATTATTTTTTGTTTTGTACAAATTTAAATCCCTAAAAAAATTATGTATTTTTCAAACTCATTTTTTATATTTTATTATGCATTATTTATTTTATTTTTTTGTCGTCTTAAATTTTTCACGTGTCTTTCGAATTTCATGTTTTTTATATATTTTTTTGTAAATCAGAAACTTATTTAATTTTAAAAAATATTATTATTTTGTTGTTTGTCAATAAAAAGGTTAAAGGTTTTAAAATTAAAATTTAAACAAGCAATCCGCAATTCCAAAATAATAACACAATTTCTTTTTTTTCTTTTGAAATTTTTTATTATCAACCACAAATTTGGAATTTTTAAGAAAAAAAAGTATAACAACAACGATGATGACTTTTTTTGCTTACTTTGTGATTTTTTTCGTCAATCTCCCAAAAACATATCTTTTAAAAATTCATGGTGATGAAGCTGACGTAGCAAAAAATATTGTCAACAACAAACAAAGAAAAAAAAATTTACCACAGAAACAAAAAGAAAATCATTTTGTTACGTTACTACATAGATCATTTTGGTTGCGAGGTAACATTTATTTTATTTTTAAAACATTTTTTTGGATGCTTCTAAACAGTAAAACAACAACCAGGACAGAAGAAGAAGATTTTGGCAACAAAAAAAAATAATTTTTCTTTCTTTTTTTGTTCAACCTTCCAAAAAAAGAAGCAGCTTTGAAACAACAAATATTTTTTTAATATTTTGATAATTTTTATATATTACTTTTTTTGACGCAATTTTCGGAAGCTTTTATAAAATGCCATCTCTCCTTTTTTCATTTTATCTTGATAAAATCTTCTTTTTTTGTAAAAAAAACTCCTCAAAAAAACAAAAAAAACTTTTTCTTTTTTGATCCAAGTTTCTTTTTTTCTTGAGCGCTGGAAGGAAAATTTTCATTGAATTTTTTTTCTTCAAAAATTTGTCAATTCCTCCATCGACGATTGAAACTGTCTGCTTGGAATTATATTGCAGTCAATGTAGTTAATGTCTTATTCTTCTTCCTCATCAACGACAACGACGAGAGACACGAAACTCCAAAATAATGAAAGTACATTCAAACAACAACGACGAACTCAAAGTTGTTCACCGTCGTCGTCGTCGATGAATGATGATTGTTCCAACATCATCAAACTATGTACATATTTCTTTTTTTCGAGACTTACGAGGAGATACACGCAATAATAAAAAAAAGAAGGCGGGAACTAGGAAAAGTAAAAGAATAAAGTTTTTCAATTTTTTTTTTCGGGAAGAGAAATAAATACCTTTCTTGAAACAAGTTTTTATTCATCGATGGAGACTTTTTTGTTTAAACTAAAAAAATTCAGGAAGGTGGAAAAAGGAAAAAGGAATATTGTGAATATGGATTATAACCTTGTGAAGTAATAGTAATATAAAAAATTTTTTAAATATAATAGTCATATTTTTGCCGAAGAAAAAAAACATGATATTTTATTTGTTTAGAGTTGTCATCGTCGGATTATTAGGAAGAAAAAGTTCCTTAGTTTAATATTTTTTTGTCTTTGATCATTTTTTTTACAAAAGATTTTTCCATTTAGTTTTTTACGCCGCTCGTTTGAGTAACTGTTTAACAAATTACGCTATCTTTAAATATTTTGTATTCAATGTTACAAAATTCTAAAGCTATTATCTCTTCCAATTTTTGCCGCTTTTTTCCTAACCTATATTAAATTTCACATTTTTAATTTTTGTGTATTTCTTTACAAAAAAGAAAAATAAATTTCGCTCGCTTTTTTAAACTTTTCTTTTTCTTCTTTTGCCATTTTTTCTCTCATTATTAATTGTCCATATTTTTGCCTATCTTTAAAGCTTCAATTATTAAACCGCTTTTTTTAAAAGATTTTTAGATGCAATGATTTTGCCAGAATATAATCTCACTGATTCATTTATTCATCGAGTGCCAACCGTTGATTACATAACTTTTGTAAGTTGTGTTCATAGATTCCAAATTCTTTCTTTTCTTTTTTTGAAACATGTAAAAGTCTGAAGTCTCTTTGAAGACCGCACAGAAAAAAAGTAAACAAAAAAAACTTTAAAAATAATGAAAAGTAATGTCATGGATTTTTCTTCAAGAGAACTAAAGCTATAAACTACGTACAAATAACAACAAAAATATTTTGAAGCTTTTGTAATTTTTTTTCTTAGGCTTTGTAAAAAGTTCTTTGAATTGTTAAAAAAAATTTAAGCTTTGTTCAAAGGAGAGGAATTGCATAAAATTTCACCAAAAAATAATAATTTCAGACAAAAATATGTTCTCAATCAATTATTCATTTTTTATATCGATTTCCTAAAATATTTCCAAATTATCAATTTCCTAAAACATTTTTTGATGATCTCCAAACTTTGAATGTAAATCGATTGCAGCTAACTTTAGTTTTTATTTTTGCATTTTTATTAACCGTATTACGATTTTATTTTGTTAAATTTTATGTTTTGGTAAGCTTGAAGCTTCACTCTCATTGATTCTGCGATTGTATTAAAATAGTTTATTGCATTTTTTTAGCCAGCTATTCCTAGACTTGATGTTGCGATTTTGCAAGCCCATAAATTTCCTGAATGTGTATGGAAATTTTTATATTATTTAGTTACATGGTCTTTTTCATTATATGTTCATATTTTTTCTGGAAGATATAATACTTTTTGGGATCCATTATCTGTATGGGAAAGTAAGAAGAAACCTAATTTATATTTCAACCTGAAATTAAAATCTTTGCCATGGAGCGAAAGTTTTTATTTATATTTTTTTCTTCTGTTCAAATACCATTATTTTTTTGAAACTTAAAAAAAGCTTTTATTAAATCACAGCTTTCTAAATCTTTGATAAAAAAATTTTTTAGGTTGGTCAATAGGTCAACCACCACATGTTTATTGGGATATTCATTTAATATATTTAACTCAAGCAGCATTTTATGTTCATTCAATTTATGCAACCCTTTATATGGATATTTGGAGAAAAGACAGCACTTTAATGTGCATTCATCATTTTATTGCTTTAGCTTTAATTGGTTTAAGTTATGGCTCAGGTCATGTTTTGGAAGGGGCATTCGTGGTATTTTTACATGATAACACTGATATGGTAAACTTGAGAAGAAAAAAAATATTGTTACTTGCAGTCTCACCTCGTAAACAATAATAGTTTTTAGATGCTTGAATTAACTAAACTTTGTGTTTATTTAAAGAAAAGAGAAAATGGCGATTATTATCCTTTACTCAATATTCTTGGAAATGTTGCATTTGTTTCATTTGCAATTATGTGGTAAGCAAATATCTTTCAAAAAAAATTGTTACTTTGATTTTCACCATGGAAATAAGGCTTTCTCTTCCATTATGAAATTTTTATTTAGCTACCAGAAATATTTTTATGAATACATTTTTTTGTTTTAGGTTTGTATTCCGTCTTTATTGGTATCCATTAAAATTGCTTTACATGACTCTGTATGGCGGAGTATATTTAGGACCACAAGATTCTCCATTTTATGCGTATTTGGGAATTATGCTTGTTATATTACTTTTTATGAATATTTATTGGTTTAATGTAAGCTCTTTTATTTGACCCATCAGAAGGCGGCTTAAAAAACTATCAAATCCTAAAAGAAAAAAGTTTGACGAAAATTATTATTTTGTCAAATTTTTTAAAACAAGCTCCATAAAATTTGTTTCATTCAATTTTTTAGTTCATAATTCGAATGGTTATTCGTGTATGTCAAACTGGTGAAGAACCAGAAGATAATCGAGAATTTGATACCACATCAGTTTCGGGAATTCCACGTGCTAAATTACAAAAGCTTGCAATGGAAGGTAAACTTGCTGCAGTCACGAGTGAAGTAATCATCAAAAAGAAAGGAGATTAACTTTCGTACTATTCAATGAGAAGAAAAAAAAGAGAACACAAACATTTTAATGTAAATAAAATTGCTTTATGGTTTTATAGTTTTTTTGTTAATCAATCAAAAAAATATTTATTTACTGTAGCAACTCAAAAAGCTTTTTCTCTGAAAAAAAATAATACAAAAGTTGTAAATTACAAATTATTATTAACCTTGTCTAAAAATAAATAAACTTTAATAAAATGAATGTCCTAAACTTCGAATACAATAATAATAATTACTAATTCAGCATCATATTACTTGTCTAAATTCATGAACATTTTTGTTAGCCAAACCAAAAGCAAAAGCAGCGAAGCAAGAAATAAAAAATGTAAATTTTTTCAAACTTGAAAAGTGTATTCCGTGGAAAAGCAAAATTCCCTCGCATTTTTCTTTTCCTTTTTTCAATCATTCATTCAAGCAAACAAAAAATGCCGTCTGACGCTGTTGCTCCTCCTCCTCTTCCAAAAGAAAATGATGCAAAACATTTACAAGAAGAAAAAGAAAATGATCCTCAAAAATTGTTAACTTCAAAAAAGCTGATTTCAAAGGTTGCAAGCTTTGATCGACCTATTACTCTTCGACGTGTATGTTTCTTTCTCACTTTTTTTTTCGTTTTTCATTTTCATTGGTGATTTTTTTCAGAGAAAAGTGGTTGCATTAATTCGAAATGGTGAACGTATGGATCGTATATTTCCTGAATGGTTAAATCTTAATTTTACTGATGCTGGAGAATATTTACCAAATGATTTAAATCAACCTATGGAAATGTTGCAACGTGCTGGTGGAATTGGAGATTATGTTGATGATTCACCTATTACTGAAATGGGCGGAGTACGTTTAGCTTTCTTTCTGTTTTCAATGAAGTTAAAGTTGAGATTATCTGGCTTTCTGGTGACTGATTATGGTTATAAGAGCTATGTATTTGGCATAAGAGTATGAGAATGTGACGTATTTTCTTTACTGGTTTAATCGAACACTATTATACTGTTGTCATTAATGCTTTTAAAAACTTTGAGCTATTGAGTGTGTGTTTATTACGTCCAAGAAAGTTAGAGATGGTTTTATAAGGAGTTTGTTAGCTTCCACGTTCAATATTTAGTTTAATCAAGCTTGATTAAAACTGCATAAAAAGCATGTATTCTATTCGTTGTTAACAGCCACTGTAGAAAAGCTTGTTGGCTTTCTTTGTTATCGTTCGCTTTCTTTCTTACCTTTTGCTTTCTTTGATTCTCGTATTAGTCTCTTCCATTTTTTTCAGTTAACAAGTCAAATGCTTGGTCGTTCATTTCGTTTACATGATATATGGCCATTACAAAAAATTTATTCATCTCCATCATTACGCTGTATTCAAAGTGCTGTCGCTTTTATCAAAGGCTTGAACAAGAACATCAAAATTTGTATTGAACCTGCGCTCTTTGATTGGACAAAATGGTACAAAGATATTCCAAGGTTTGTTCTCTTTCTTCTTTTCTTTCTTGTTCGCATTTCCGTTTGCACTTTTTTCTCCTTGTGTTGGTTGCCTTGAAAAAAATAGCCACGGCCTGTTGCAACTGACAGCTGCAGCTAAAATATGATGCATTTTCATCACCCACGCTTTCGGCCCATGTAGTATAGTGGTTAGTACTTCACGTTGTGGCCGTGACGACATCGGTTCGATTCCGATCATGGGCAATCTTTTTTTCATTTTTCTCCATAATTTCTTTTCATAGTTTTATAACTTACTTTTTTTCAGATTCTTATCAATTGAAGAACTTGTCAAAGCTGGATATCCAATCGACGTCGAATATCATCCATGTAAAAGAATCACTGAAATTGCTGCAATAATGGGACAAGAAACTCTGGAAGAATTCTATGAACGTGTTCGCTCTTGCTTTTCAACTTTAACTACAACGACATCTGATCCTGATCGAATTGCTATTATTACTCATGCTACGACCATCGATGCATCAATCAAAGCTTTACGAAAATGTTGTCCTCCTCATGGTATTATTGAACAAGATATGCCTGAAATGGGAACGCATTATCCATATTCAACTGTAATTATGCTAGCTCGTGATCATCATACATGGAGCTTTGTTCATCAACCTATTGTACCACTATCATATATGGGAATATCAAATAAACCTGATGTCAAATTTATTAATTTAACTACTCGAACTAAAGTTAATTTAAAACATGATAATATTTGATTTTTTGTATTGTATGTATTTTGTATTTGCTTTTGTAAAATAAAGTTTTGCTTTTACTTATGTTTTTGTTGAATTGGAGGAAGTTTCTTTTTTTCGTTCTTTTGAAGCGTTTGTATTATCGTAATGCTAGAAGTTGGTGATGTTTGCCGACGAAGTTATGAACTAACCCACTTTTTTTCTAGTCGAAGCGAGCTTTTTTTTTATTAACGTTTTCAATTTTCTTAAAACGAAGAAAAAAGATGGCTAGCTTTTCTTTACTCTTGCATTTGCCTTCCATTTTCTTTCTCTCTCTTCAAAGTCTGTATCTTTTTAATTTATTGTAAAAAAGATTTTTTCAGTAATATGCCAATGCTTGAAACTTCCAAAATTAATTTTGATATCGATATTGGAACATGTTCCATATTTGATCTTATTGTACAAGAGGATGAATTCCCACATAAATTGAGGGATCAAATCTTAGATAATTTTCCACAAACTTCAAATTCAAATTTTTTTGATGAACAAACGTTAGTGCTTTTAACTTTTACCATTTTAGACAGAATATTTAGAATGTTATGCATTTTAGGAAGTTAGTATTCGAGTTGAATTCATTGTTATCGTCCGAAAATGGAACAAATGGAAATATTTCTGTATCTCAACCATTGGGAATTATTACAGATAATAATTATAATGAAGCTGTAAGTAGTATTTTATAAATTACAGGAAGCAGCTTTAAACTCGATTGAATTTTTTAGTTCAAGAATGAAAGCAAATCAGATCTCATTATGAAAAAATTGGAACGAATATTTTTAATGCCAAACATTTTTGATAAACCACCATCCGATTCAAAATTAGCTCAAACTAAAATTGAAGAAATTGAAATCACGGAACCACCAAAAATTAAAATCACTGATAAATTTATTATTCCCGAATTTACTTTTGATGATTCAAATAATACTAAAGCTTTATTTGAAGCTCTTTCGTTTATGAATGAAAACGACGACGACAAAGATGCGGCTCAACAGCTTTCAATTATTTTAAAAACTTTTATACAAAAAATTCAAGAATTAAAAAATCAATCCAATTCTGTGGTTACTGTAAGCTTTGAATTTTTTGTTGTTGGAGTTTTTGAACATTTTTTTTTTGTGTTTTTAGGAATGGCGTAAAGAAGCTCCAACACCTTATTCAAAAATTTTATGCTACATTCATGGATTCTTTAGTTGCTTCTCTAAGTTGCCTTGCTTCTTACAAGTTGCATCATTCACCATTTTTAAACATTTACCTATTTTTACTCAAAAAACTTTATCCCCTCGACGAATGTTAATTATAGCTCCAGCTAGTTCACGAGCTTTGAAGGAAGCAATTATGGATATGGATCCAATATTTTATGTTCCAAGTGAAAGTATCGAAAATAATGAACAATTATTAGATAATTTTAAATCTGGCGCAGTTGTATACTTTTTTGATAATTCTTCCCTCGATATTAAAGAATTGTTAAAATACAAATGGGATTGCACCATGATTTTTGCTGAAGCTAAAGAAACAAAACCCATGGATAAAGCTCATGAATTATTATCAAAGCTTCAAACAAATAAACTTGAAAAATTAGGGTTTACAATATGGGTTTTTGAAACCTCAGAAAATTTATGGTCCAATATTATTTTACATGGTTCACTTCTTTATAAATGGTTTTTTCCATCCCTTTATCAATTTGGAGATTCAAAAAGTATTGATGCAACTGAAATAATTACCCAATATTTATCATCCTTGATTCCGATGGATGAAAAGCAGCGGCATTCAGAATGGTTATTAAAGGTTTTGGATTTGTTAGTTTTCAAATTGGATAATGATCAAATTTTTCCTTTTTATTATCTTTACAACGACAAAGCTACTGATCTTCTTCAAGGTTAGTTGAGTTACCAGGAATCCAACCACAAAAACCGAAAAAATATGGGTTTTTGTTTTAAAAAGTTAAGATGTTTTTATTTTTTAGAAAAACTCACGCGTTTAATGAAGCGAATAAAAAAGCAATGTAAATACACAAAACTTGATAATATCAACGTCATTTTTATGAATGAAGATGAATTCAACAAAGCTAAAACCTTCCTCACCCAAAATGAAATTGAATGCTGTGATGGTGAAAATGTTGCTGGGAAACTTAGACTTTTAAATATTTCTGAAGTTTATAATATTGAAGTTTACAATGTTTTTGTTTTTGCACATTTTACTGAAGATTTAGCAAAGAAAATCATTGCAGTTATGAAAAAGGTAAGAAAAAATACTAATGATCTAAAATTAAATGTTAGTAACAAACTAAAAAAAATTTGTTAATTTCATTATTTTTTTCGAGGATAAAATAATTAATTTAAAGTATTCGAGATTCTGAAAACTATGTAAATTTTAGCCAAGCAAATATGATAAAACTATATGGTTTTTACAAGCCAAATCAGAACCAATTGAAATGGAAAATTTTTGTCGAACTTTTGAAGTTTTTCGTGAAGCATTTTTGGATGAAGAAGGTCGAGAAAGTATTTATGGTAAAACTCCCCTTAAACTTTGAGAATTAAAGTTATTTACACAAATTTTTTTAGATGATAAATCAATGGCAAAAGAATTAAAAAATGAAAGCATTCGAGAAAAACCTTTGATTAAAAAGTTTCAAGAAATGTCTGAAACATTTAATAAAGAATTGATTATTGAACCAGATGGATCAGAAAAATATAAAAATAAATTTCGTAAAACTCTTGGAATTTATCAAAAAGCTCGAAGACAAGTTGAAGCTGAAATTCGCCATCAACAACTTCAACAACAATTGCGGGAAAGTGAAAGCTATACTCCTGAAGGTGGAGGAGATACGGAACCTTCAACACCCACATCCAAATCATCTCGAGCCCCAAAGAGGAAACCTCCACCACTTAAAACAACTAATAATCAACAACAACAGCAACAACAACAAAATATTTCTCGACAAACTTTACCCAATAAAAAACCAATCATTGAACCTCCAAAAGCTACATGGACAAGTATAAATGAAACTATTAAAATTTATGTGCCTCAACTTTTTGGTGTATCTAATCGAATTCCATTTGCTCCATTACATCGATCAGTAATTAAAAAAGCTATAAATGAAAAATCTAATCCTTTAAATCCCATTGATGAATATAATTTAACTATGGTTTGTTATTTTTGTTAATTTTTTTTTGAACCAAAAATTTTAACATCAAAAAAAAGTTTTTTAGGCTGCAGTAAAATTCCAAATTTTTGGTAGTTATTATCGAAATATGGAAAGGGATGGTGAATGTTATCGCGTCACTTCCCATCCATTTAATTGGGATAGCGTGTGCTTTTATTTAAATTATTGTTTAAATTGTACACCAAATTATTTGTAAGTTTCTTCTTGAAAGCTTTTTTAGTTTTCGAATTTTGCAATGAATGTTTTATTTCATGGATTCTTGGAAAAAGAAAACTTAAGTTTAAACTTTAAAGTTCTGAAAATATTATTGTTTTAGCACTTTTTTATTTCTCATACATTCTTGGGTTTTCAGAAATAAATGGGACATAAACAAGAAATTTTTTCGAAGATTTTTCCGTCGAACTCTTATTTCTCGAGCCATTCATACTGGAACTAATTATATTGTAAACCGACGGCTTTATGATCGAGGTACAAAATTTAAATTTCCACTTTTTTCTTCTTATTTTTCTTCAATAACTTTTGATTTTAGAATTTTATGATTATTTGAGTTATGATGAAGAAAAATCCGCGGTTCAAACTCAAGACTCGCAATTACAATATGACTTTAAAATTTATTTTAATTCACAACGATTCGAAACTGATTCAAAAAATCAAGAAATAATTGATTCAACAAGCAAATTAGAATTATTGGGTAAAAAATTTGCTTCTGAAAGTAAAGAAATTTCATGGATGGATTTATTCATTCGAAATAATAATAATTCTTCTTCTATTAGCAGCGATCAACAACAAATTTTGCCAGCTGAAAGTTTTGCAGATTATTTTTCCACCGATTTTGATTCACTTTTATATAATGAAGTTTGTAAAAATGTAACTAATTATTCGGCGCCAAATGAAATTTATCAACATCAACAAAAATTAGATCAAGAAGACATGGAAATAGACAATTCTGAAACTGACACGAATATGTTTGATTTAAATAATGCATTTTCTTCTGAATTTTTGTCACAAATTGAAAAGTTTGATATCGAATGGAAATCAAATCTCCGTTTATCACTTTCATCCCCACAAGATATTTCATATTCAGATAGAATAATAATGGATTACGGCGATTTTGTTCCCGATGAACCTATAAGTCCCACAGAACCCTCAGATGCTGATAATATTAAAGAGGATATGAGTTTTGGAAAATCGTTAAATGAAATGGATACTATTGATGATGAAAATATTCATATTATTGGTATTGGACCTACAAGAAAACGAATTAAAGGATTAAATGATTATTCAGTTTTTAATTCATCAAACAAATTTATGTCCACTCGAATTCCATCAAGTATTAAATTTAATGAAACATCTTTAACTGCACTTTTTGGATCAATCATGAAAGATGGAGAGGATTCAGAAAATGGATCAGCTTGTTCTTCGTCGGATGAAGAAGATGGAGAGGATGAAGCCGATGAAGGTGCTAACCCAAAAGTTGAAAAAGACCTTGCTGCTGATGTCGTGAACCTTGATAATGCAAATCAAGAAGGTGACCAAAATAATAAAAAGCGTAAAGCACCCAACGATGAAGATGATGATAACGAAAATGAGAATGCAGCTAAACGTCGAAGAATTGATGATGGAGAAGTTACTCCACCAACTACTACAGCTCCAACTTTCCATTTATCACCTAGTGATGACCGTGACGATCAAGCAGATATGCAAGAGATGGGTCTTTTGCGAATTCAACCCCAAGAAAAAGAAATTAATTTTGCTTCTATTCATTTATTGGATAAAAACATTGAAAATTATTTTGAAAATTGTCGACCTTATTTGAATGCCCTTAATAATTATTCAAAGTTAGCAATCATGGATTCGGTTGCTTCAGCGCATGAAAATAATGGAATGAATTTGTTGGAAATAAATCGAAATTTTTATTATCAACTATCTTTGCGAAAATCTATTTCAAATTCTGTTAAATCCGAAGCTCAAATCAACGATGATTTGGAAGAAAATATGATAAATTTAAGTGGAGCTTTTACTCGACAAAGTTTAGCAAAGCATGAAATTGAAAAAGCTGAAGTTAAAAACTTTTCACTTTCTTTTAACGATTTATTAATTCGCCAATATTATGAACGAGCATTATCTTCTAATTCATCTTCTTCAACTTCTCAACAACAGCAACATCAACAAAGATATGCATATGGAGATACATCGGTAATGCCAGCAAATCCAAGTAAAATTCAAGCTTTGAGAAGAGGTGCTGCTGCTGCTGCAGCCCATCAACAACAAACAACAGCATCACCATTAACAAGTAGCCAAAGCCCGCAAAAAGTTTTAATTACCGCTGGTAATGTAAGTGGAATGCAAGGAACACCAGTGCCTCGACATTTAGTAACTACAGCAACTTCATATCGTCCAATTACACCTACAAGAGATGGCAACATTCATGGAGAACAACAGCCACAATTTCAACGAGCTGTTATATCGGGAGGGGGATTTACTCAACGTCCACAAATGCAGCATCCACACCACCACCAACAACAAGCAATGCCACAACACATGATTTCATCAACTATGGATGGTAGTAGTGGTGGCAGCAAACCTGCTCCACAACCTGGAACTAATCCTCAAATGTCTATGGTTCGACAGGTTCAACAACAACAACAATCTCCAAGTGTTGGTAGTAGTAACAATTCTCCAGCCGCATCAGCAACAGGAGCAATTCAACAGCAACAAAATCAGTCAACAACAACAACGACAGCTGCTGCTGCAGCAGCACTAAGGCCATTAAATTTTCCATATGAATATCACTCAAATTTACTTAATGATAAATGTGAATGCTCCAATAAGGATTTGGGTCAACCATTATATTATAATGATGATATCCCAAATTATGATGAAATTAATCCTATTATTCGATTACAAAAAGCCGCTGATAATCTTAATTCTGATTCTCCAATGAAATTACTTTATAATGTTTGCAAAAATATTCCATTTAATAATAATGAATCAACAAAAGTTAAAGAAGTAAGTTGAAAAAATTTTCCAAAAAAAAATGGATCTAAACGTTCACAAAATATTTTTTAGGAAATCAATGAAGAAGTTAATAAACTTTTATCTGATATTTCAACCAACGAATTTACTCCTCCATTAATTCCTTCACTTTCTGTTATTCGAGAAAATTGTCAAAAGAATTCACGAGAGCGATTTAAAAATCGCCAACAAATTTATGTTACCGTTCGAGGATTCAGTAAAAGTGATATCATGGTTTTCTTAAAACAATATGAAATGAAATTTAATATTCCATTTTCGGATATATTTAATCTTAAAGTTCGTCGTTTACCCGCTTATGATGTTCGATATCATTTAATTTCATGGAGGACTATGGCATTGAGCAATAAACTTCGAAAAATTATGGAATCAAAATTAGATGGGGCCGAAATGGGTTCAAAACAAAGATTTTTAGAATCTATGGCTCCTCGAAAACCATTAACTCGTTCAGCGTCAATGGAACATTTGGAATATAAAGCATCAAAGAAAATTGTTTTTGGAAGAAGTAAATCCCTCCCAAATTTAACAAACCTGAAAGAATTAACACCATCCCAAATTTATCATTTAAAATTTGGGTTTAAAGATGCCTCATTAAAATTAACCCAGCTTAATTCATCAAAAAATTCAACCAAAACCAATCAAAAAAAGCAAAATTCATTTTCAAACCAACAAGAAGCAGCTATCGAAGAAGAAGCTCCACAGCTTCCAAAACCAAAACAACAACAACAGCCTTCAATGAAAAAATGGCGGAAACAAACTCATCGAAAAATTCATCATCTTGGAGTATCAAAAATGTCTTTGATTATAAACAAAAAGAAAATAACAACAGTTTCAAGATTTTATAATCCTAGAAAACCATTAAATCCTCGAGAAATTTTGCCCCTTTATCAACGTTGGAGAAAGCCATATCACGTTGAAGAATATTGGAAATATACCAAAGATCGACGCCAACTACCTCCCACAATGTTTGATGTAAATTTGAAAGAATTTTTTCTTTAAACCTTAAAAAAATAATTTGTAATCTTTCTTTTTTTTAAAGCATCACATCATTGCTTTTTTTGATCTCCATTTCTTATCTCTCTTTTTTTTTATTTGAGTAAACACTTTTTCTTTATAAATAATCGTGTCCTTGAAATAAATGCATTTTTTTAAAAGCCCAAGCTTCGTCGAACTTGGTAGTGCAAATACAAAAAATGAATAAAAAAATCTTTGGATGATATGCTTGAACGTAATAACATTAGCTGCTGGCATTTTTTTAGTTGCTTATTATTGTGAAAGAAAAATAAATGTATGGTTAACTAACTTCATTAAATTCTCCGAACCTTTTTTGCACTAAACAAGGGAAATGAAATCAAGTGGGATGAAAAAATTCTTCAAAAAAACAATGCTGTGTTACTACTGCATTAAGGCTTCATCGAATGCGAACATAAATAGGGATGGGCAAGAGCTTCAAAAACGTTAGTGTTCCCCGCCTTTTTTTTCGTCCATCTCTTTTTTTTCAAGCGGGTGACGGTAGAATTTTTTTGTTAGTTTTATTATTTATTTTCCTCATGACTATAATATGTAATTTTTAACGCTGATTTTAAATATGTAGCTGTAAAATAAGTTGTTGCTTCAAAGTTGCAAAATATATACATTTTTGGCTCGTTTTCCCATATTCCGTCTTATTCCGTCAAGGTGCTTATACCATCGGATAGAGAATTTAATTTTACATATATAGAAAAAATTACAACTTCCCGAAACTTCCCGATCCCATTCATTTTAAAGAAAAACCAATATACTAACGTAAAAATTCCTGAAAAAATGCTTTTTTGATATTAAAAAACTAGTGGCATTCTGCGTCAAAAGGGAAAAGCGCCTTGATGAAGTGATGCAAAAGTGTCACCTGGACGAAAAAAATTTGATTTTTAGAAATTACAATCGCGTTTTTCATATACATTTTAATTGGCTTTCATTTTTTCGTTAATACAAAAGTTATTTCAAATGAGCTAACGTATCTTTTGAGATAGAAACCAAAAAATTCTGTCGATTTTGAAAAAAACGCTGCCCATCCCTAAACATAAAAACCAAATTCAAAACAAGAAAAATACAAAGATGATTAATTTATTTAAACACAAATACATACATACAAAAGAAAATATTGTTGTTTTATTCAACCAGATTCATTTACAATAGAAATACGATTTTTAGGTGCAAACTTCTCAATTCTTTTGACCACATCAGACATTGATATACGATTGTTAGGTTCAATTTCAAATATTTCAGTGACGAGTTTATTCATATTTGGTCCGGCCCAATCAGGCATTTGCAGCTTATTCCCATATTGAAGTATTGATTCGCCGATTTGAGTTCCAGTCCATCCTTTGTAAGGTTCTTGAGCATCGTTGAAAATTTCCTAAAACAAAAAATGATGTAAAAATTAGTTAGTACGAAGATAAACATACCCATAATAAGACTCCAAAAGCCCAAACATCAGCAGCTCGAGTGAAAACTTGTGTGCGAAATACTTCAGGTGATAGCCATCGAAGAGGTGTTTTTTCCCTTGCATTAAGATTATGCCGATCTCCAATAACACTTAATCCAAAGTCACTAATTTTGAGTACCTTGGAATCATAAAGGCAATTTCGAGCTGCCACATCACTAAAAAAGATCATATGAAATTAGTACATAGTTATAAAGACAAGCTAATCTTGCATGTGAAAGAACAAATACAAAAGCTTACCGATGAAGAACATTTTTAGAATGTACAAATTCAAGACCAAGTGCAGCATCGAAACACATGTTTATTCTTTGATTAAGCGAAACTTTACTTGTATTACATTTCAGGAAAATATCCAAAGCACCACCGTTGATTAATTCCATAAGAATCATGACAGGCTCCATATCAGAAGCAACACCATAGCATCGAACAACATGTTTATGAGAAAGTGGACGTAAAATTCGTGCTTCACTCATTATTTCCAGGATCTTCTTTTTATCAACATTTTCACCTTTGAGCTGAAAAGGAAGAGGTTTAAATGATATCAAAAGCATAAAAGCTAAATTTACCATTTTGATAGCTACTTTAGCCAATTTCTTGTTCTTTCTTCTTAGTTCACCAGAATAAACATCTCCAAAAGCACCAGATCCCAGCCGTTCATTGCAAGTTATTTCATCATGACGCAATTCCCAATCCTATAAAATGGCAATACAGTTATAAACTAACAAAAGAAAGAACAAGCTTACTTGTCGACCAATAGGTTTCCTTAAAACAACTTTATGAGTGCTGAATGAAGTTTGAGAATTCATATAATGTTGAACCATGGTTAAGACGTTTTCAAAATAAGGTAGTTTTTCTCCACGTGTTGGTTGACAAATTGAATAACGTTTGGATGCATTTGGATTCAAGACGAAGTGATGAGTATTCCCATTCCAATAAACAGATAAGCATAGTTCAGGAGTTTCTTTTTTAACAGCTTCATTGAGTTCAGTAACACGCAAAACAAAATGACCATTTCGACGCAGCATTGCTTCAATGTCTTCACGTGGTAGAAATCTAAAAAGTAAATGAGCATTAGAAGTTATAACATACTACAAAAATGCTTAATGGAATAAAAGCAAATGACATAAAACATAAAGCTTTAACATCGTCCAGTTTAACGATAGCAATAAGCAATAATCAAAGGAAACAAAATTTGCGAAGAGATGGAAAAATTATTGAAACATACCCATGGAAAAATTCCTTTGATTCCAAACCTTCTTCAAGAGCAATTGGAGCAACTTTATCATCATCATCAGGTGATAATATCTTTGCTTGTGGAACAGGAGAGACCGATTTTCCTTGTTTCTTTTTACTTCGACGATTATGACCATTAGACACTTTTGATGAAGCACTTCCTGGATGAGGTTCACGTGATAAAGCAGGTACAGGTAAAAGATTCTTTCCATGTTTCTTATGACGAGGTGCTTTAATAGGATGAGTCATCACTTTTGAAGCTTTGCTTATTTCAGGAGTTTCAGCAGAAAGTGGTAAAATCAATGGTATTTCTTTCGGTTGAGCTTTGACTTTCTCGGATTCATCTGATTCTTTTCGTTCTAATGAATTCATTGGATGCTGTGGTGGCGGAGGTAAAGCTGCTGGAGAAACCATTGGTGTTGGTGGAGGTGGTTGTAATAATGGATCATTGTATGGATCATAACCTAAAATCAAAACAAGCATAAATATAACAAAGCTATGAACAATGATAATAACATACCTTCATGAATTCCAGGTGGTGGTAATATTATTCGTGGAGGTGATGCTGGAGGATGATGACTAAAAAGAATCAACAGCTTTAGAAAGAAGATAAAAGGTTGTAAAAACTTACTTATTTCCTTTGACACTTGAATCATTAATATGTTTTCCTCCACCACCTTTACCACTTTTGTCATTATTCTTTTTTTCTTTATTTCTTTTTTCTTTACCACTTGTATCATTACTATGTTTAATTTTTCCAACAGGAGCAGAAGGCATTGATGATTTAGAAAAAATTCAAGAAGCAGCAACGATGAAAAAGAAAAAAAGAAGATTGAGGAAGAGAAGATTCACGCACACAACTAACTAACGCGCAGCGAAAAGAAAAGTGTTAAGAGTGAAACCGTCGAAATGCAAAGTTTGAAAGCTTTGATGATGCAAAAAAAAAATCATGCAACATACAAATTTGCATACATTTTTGTTTTTCAAGCAATTTTTCTAATATGGTTATCCAAAATATGCAATCCATGGATTTCAAGCTTTTACTAAAGCTGTTGTTGTTCATTAAGCTTTAAGGTTTTATAGAAATTATTTATTTCAAAATTACAAAATTTTATTTTAAGTACACAATTTTAAGTTGAATCCTTTGATGCTAAAGAAGCTAAAAAGCTTATAATCATTTTAGGATCCACCGAAAGTTTTTGTTTAAACAACTTCAAATTGAGTTTGCTCTCAAACAAGTTATTTAAAAATTGCAAATATCGATTAAATCTTTGATCAAAGCTAGGATAATACACAGTACAATGCCGACGTAACCAAAATCGATATGATTCAGCAAGGGATGTGGCAAAATTTAATTGTGGGATTGCTTTTCCTGCAAAAAAAAAATATTGGAATTATAAAGAAGTGCTGCTTAGTAGCAGAAAGTTTACAACGCATACCTAACATACAAAATGCAATACAAATTAATAAACGTATTTCTTCTGCATCTGATTCTGGGAGGTTATTATTTGGAAAGAGATAACCAATTTTAATTTTCTCATCATCCAATAAATTTGGTGTACCTTCAGATTTAATTGAATGAATTACAACGCAATATTCCCAAACTTGTTTTAATACTTCCACTTTTGTTGATGATGGAAGAAAAATTATTACTGAACTTTTTAAGCTTTGCATTATTGAAGTAAATAATAAAATATCGGCTAAAATCCTTTTTTTGGTTTTAATTTTTAACAAATTTTATGACTAAACAAACAAACCTTGAGAAATTGAATTATTATTATTCAAATTGGAGGTTGTTGAAAAATTATTAAAAATTGAAGAAGAAATAAAAGAATTTTCATTTGTTCCTCCTCTTTTAAGATTTTTTACCAAATCAAAAATATTATTATTATTCGAAGGAAATAATGAAGAAGGAATTAATGAATGAGGAGGAGGATTAAAGCGTTTTGTTGCTTTCAAAGATGTTGCTAAAGATGTAAGATTCAAAGTTGTTGTTGTTGTTGCATCGATGATGGATGATGGCTTTTCAATGAAATTGTTTGTAATAATAAATGGATTGGATGAGGTTGTTATTTTTGTTGGGGTAGTTTTAGATCGACGACGATTTCTTCGTGGTCCACGCTCTTTTTGTACAGCTAAAAAAATAAGTTAAATTTATTATTTAACTTTTGTTTTAGCTATTTGCAGCAAAAAAAAGAAAAATTAAGTTTAAGGATACTGTATTTTTAACTCACCCTCTTTATTCATATTCATTGATAAACATTTTCTGTAAAAAAAAAACAAGAATTTTTAAAACTTGCAAAACGATTGATGATTACCTTAATCGACATGAAGGGCACCAATTTCTTCGAGTTTTATCAACTGGACAATTATCTTCTCCAGCTAAAAAAATTAGCAACTTTTATGATTTTCTTTCTTAAATTTGGTTGTTGGTTAAGTAACTTACAAATGCAAACATAATGAATATTTCTTCTAATGCTCCGTTTAAAAAAGCATGAACATCCATCACAGCAAACAATACCATAATGACGACCAAAGCTTCGATCGCCACATATTTGGCATGGTTCATTTGTAATTAATGAACGGCCTGCAAAATAGTTATTTATTGTGGTTGGAGAAAAACAAAAAACAAATAGCAACTAACTAGCTTTAAAGCTTACCCATTTTTATTAATTTTTCAATTAACTTAATTACTCTGCAGCAGCTTGACCTAAAGTTAGTCATACGGTATTACTGTATTATTATTGGGCAAAACAAAAAATGGACTTCAAGATTATGAAAAAATAAAAAATCTGATAGCTAAATCAAAAACAACAAAGTTGGGTTTTGCTCGACCAAAAAAAAATAAGAACAAGAAAAGTAAGTATACGTAGGGATGGGCAGCGTTTTTTTCAAAATCGACAGAATTTTTTGGTTTCTATCTCAAAAGATACGTTAGCTCATTTGAAATAACTTTTGTATTAACGAAAAAATGAAAGCCAATTAAAATGTATATGAAAAACGCGATTGTAATTTCTAAAAATCAAATTTTTTTCGTCCAGGTGACACTTTTGCATCACTTCATCAAGGCGCTTTTCCCTTTTGACGCAGAATGCCACTAGTTTTTTAATATCAAAAAAGCATTTTTTCAGGAATTTTTACGTTAGTATATTGGTTTTTCTTTAAAATGAATGGGATCGGGAAGTTTCGGGAAGTTGTAATTTTTTCTATATATGTAAAATTAAATTCTCTATCCGATGGTATAAGCACCTTGACGGAATAAGACGGAATATGGGAAAACGAGCCAAAAATGTATATATTTTGCAACTTTGAAGCAACAACTTATTTTACAGCTACATATTTAAAATCAGCGTTAAAAATTACATATTATAGTCATGAGGAAAATAAATAATAAAACTAACAAAAAAATTCTACCGTCACCCGCTTGAAAAAAAAGAGATGGACGAAAAAAAAGGCGGGGAACACTAACGTTTTTGAAGCTCTTGCCCATCCCTAAGTATACGGTAAAAAAATATTCCAAAGTCTCTCCAATTTCAAAGCTTTAACTTTCTCCAAAAAAAAGTAAGTAAAAAGCAGCAACTTATGATTTTTCACTTTTATTAAAACTAAATATTTTTTCACACACATAACCTTTTAATATAAAAAAATGGTATGATGATGATGATGGTTTATAGTAATAATTATAAGAAAAACTAACTCCAACTCCTCCATGAATTAAAAAACCGTGAGAATTTGTTCTTTCACTTTCATCAACGTCAAAGAAAGAAAGGCACAACAACAAAAAAGTCGATGGACAAATTTCATATTTTGGAAGCTAGCTTTCTTTCATCTTTTTTCTAATTAACTTTTACTTTTTCTAATTTTTGAAAAAAATATTGTAAGGTATGAGAAAGTCACATTGAAACAGCAAGAAAGAACAACACCAATATGATTCCTAGAAACTTGGAAGAAGAAAAAGAAATAAAGCAAAAATTATTAGAAAGATTTTTTCCAGCAAAAAAAAATGTAAGTAAGTTGAGACTTCTCGTTTTGTTTTCCAAGAATCAAAAAAACCTTCAAAATTGTATTTTCATTTTTGTTGAAGCTTAAAGTTTTGAGAAGCAAGCATCGAAGCGATGCCATTGACGTCTTCGAGCTTTTTGAGGGAAGAAAATGAAAAATTTTCTTGTTTAAAAAAATTAATTATTAATTCTCGATTCTCGAAATTTATACCTTTGAGATATTGAAAATCAAAGTACTTTTATGTATTCTTCTCCTTTTGTTTGAAGTGACCTCGTTAACGGGAGCTTGAGATTGAATTACCTATTATCCCTTTTTTTTCCCTCTTTCTTTTATTTTGTTACCGTTGCTACTGTTGTTACAAACATGCTCGTTAAGGGAAAATGTCGAAAGGCGTAAAAGCAAGAAAAATAAACAAGAAAAAAAATGTTACAGTAATAAATATTTATTATGAAAACAAAGTAAACAAGATGAACGAACAAAAAAACATAATAATACCAGTAACAAAGTGGAAAAATGAGATCATTTGAAGTTGAACATCACCATCAAGCAGGCATAATAACAGGTTCATGACTTTTTCGTTTTCTCTGAAAAGGAAATGAATAATTAGTAAAACACAAGGAAATGGAATAAAAACTTACAGTAGTTTGCTTCTTCACGGAATGATTCATAAGACATGTGTAAGCTTTATCCTGTACTTTGAAGACACCGATGAGTCGATTAGCTAGTTGATACATGTTGTCTCGAAGGGAGATGATGATGAATTGAGAGTTCTTTGTTTTTTCCTAAAAAATGAAAATGAATGTAAGTACATACAAACAAAAAAGCATATAACATACCTTGACAAACTTGCTAATCATGGCGACATTTCGAAAATCCAAAGCGGCATCAATTTCATCCATAACATAGAAAGGCGTCGGTAAGAATTGATGAAGAGCGAAAACGAGAGAAAGTGATGAGATTGTTTTTTCTCCGCCAGATGTCATACCAATTTCTCTCCAACTCTTTGATTTTGGTCGAACACTGAAACAGACGAAGATAAAGCTTAATGAAAAAGGTTGTAAAAAAACTTACAGAAATTTGATTCCTTCAGCATAAGCATCCATAGGAGAAATTGCTTGAAGATAAGCTTCGCCACCAAGTGATAATGCATAATATTGACTTCGAAGATATTCATTGATTTTGGATAAAGCGTCAGTAAATTCTTCCAATCGTTGATTGATAAAGCGATCATAAACATTTTGAACTGCATTTAAAGCTTTGGTTAAATTGACCAAATGAGCTTCTTCTTGTTTGAAAGTTGCAAGCTAAAAATGAATTAGGTTATAAACATATGGAATAAAGATAGCAAAATAAACATACTCTCTTACGATATTCATCAAGTTGATTCAAATTGAGATTGGTTTTGATACTTCTTCTATCGCCTTGTAACTCTTCATACACATGTTTGAGGTGATCCACATCAAAAGTTGCGATTTGTTCAGGAGCATAATTGATGAAGGTGGCGAGCCTTGATTCATCAACAGGTCCACCTTCAGTACTTTCAGCATCATCATCGATTTCCATTGCAGTGCTTTCGTCTTGATCTTCTTCTTCCGAATTGTCTTCATCACTTAAATCTCGACCATCATCATCTTCTTCGTCATCTTCTTCATCCAAGGCAAATCGTATTCTTTTCTTCGTTGCTGGTTTTTGAACTGATTCATCATTCAGGAGGTCATTGATATCGTTAAGTTTGAGAGCATCACGCTGAAAAAAGAAAGCATATGTATTACAAAACAAAGGTATACTATAGCAACAAAAAGAGCCATGCAATAATGTGGATAAAAAAAGCATACTTGAAGTACAAATTCTTCCATTTTTGCTTCAGATTTTCGAATCTTGTCCATCAATCCTTCTTGTTCGATTTTTGCTTCTCGAATGATTTTCTTAAGGTTGACTTCTTCTTCGTTATTCTGTTCTGCCTTTTCACTTTCTGACTTGATTTCAGCTTCAATTGCTTTTACGTGATCCTAAAATTACACATTATTAGTTTTCAATATTAAACGAAAAATAAAACATACCTCCTTTTCTGTCAATAAAACTTCAAGACGTTGAATAACTTCTTCACTTTCCATCTTTTCGTTTTCAAGTTTTTCGATGTTTTTCTCAGCATTCTCAATTGCTTCTTGAATGGATTCAATGTTGTCAACAGCTTTATTGAGATCTATTTGAGCTTTACTTGACGACTTTCTTAGATCAGCGAGCTTCTTTTCAATTTCTTTTTGGCGAGTTTGATGTTGATCAAAAGTAGCTTGAGCATCACCAGCAATTTCATTGTAAACTGAAGTAATTTGCTTCGAAACACGATCATATTCTGTTTGAATGATACTGCTTTCCTTCTCAAGCTTATCACGATCTGAAAGAGAAATGGTAAGTAAGAAAACAAAATAAACGGTAAAATCAAACCCTCAGTTAGTTCTCGAATTTCATTACGAATAGCAGCGATTTTCTCATCAGAAACATCGGCTTGAGCTTTTTCAAGATCACTTCTAAGTAGTTGGTCATTTGATTGAAAATACTTGAGATCAGTTTCATGTTGTTTATGAGCAGCTTGCAGCTTTGAAAGTATGCTTTTTTCTCTTTGAAAAGTTGTTGATGCTTCAGTTCTTTCCACTTCAAGGTGAGATAGTTGATTACGGATTTCATTGAGTTGTCGTTCAGATTCTTCCACTTTCCGTTTCAAGGCATCTAATTCTTCTTCAGAAATGGATGTTGCTGCTACATTGACATTTGTTCCAATCTTCCCACGAACCACATTAGTACCACCGCCAGTCATTGCACCAGAAGTTTCAACAGCATTACCATCCAGAGTAACCACTCTCCATTTCTTTCCAAACATCATTGAAGCGTTCCTAGCTGTTCGAATATCATCACAAACAAGAGTATCCTGAAGAGCAAAATAAAAAGCAATAGCAACATCAGGATTGGTTGGTCTAACAAGATCAAAAAGTCGTGGAAGATCCATAGGTCTAAAAATATTAGAAATAATAAGTGATTAAGCTATCCAAAGAACATACGTTTTGATAGGCCGCATATGATCTTTAAACCTTCCAATTTTATCAATTGCTATCATAGTTTTTCTTGGAAAATTTGATTCCTTTGACATGAATTCTAGACATTGCTTAGCTGTTTCATAAGTATCAGTCACAATATTATCCATTCTAGCACCGCAAGTTGTTGAAATCGCGACATCGTATTTTGGATCAATATTACCAAGATCGCCCTAAAACCAATCATATAGGTTAAAAACTAAAGCTTTAAACCAACTTACCAATCGACCATAAATACCAGGAATTCGGCCAGATCGCTTTTCTTCCATGAATTTTTGTACTGCCCAGTTTGATTTCTGTGTGCTTTGTTGTTCAGATTTTGCATGAGAATATTGATTTCGAAAGGTTTCAAATTTGGAAGAAAGTTGTTTTTCGCGTTGCTTCGTTGATTCAAGTTGTTCATTCGCTTTGTTATAGCGAGCTTCGAGTGATGGCAGACCTTCAATGATTTCTTGGATTCGTCTAAAAATTAAAGTTTAGACAAAATATTTTAAGGACATAAAAAGCTTTAAAGCAACATTAAGTTGTACAAATCATCCACATTTAAGAATATCGTAAAAACCTTTACCTTTCTTCAGCTTGATAATCATCCTGAGTTTTTTCCAGATTTCGTTTATTCTCATTGAAGCGATTTTGAGCCTTTTCAAGAGGTTCTTTCATTTGCATTTGTTTACTTTGAGCAAGAGTAAGCTTTGAATTAGCTTCATCTTCTTCTGCTTTGGCTTTAGATAAACCCATGCCAATTTCATTACGTTCTTTCTCGAGCTCAGTAGTTCGAACATTTGCTTCTTTGTTCTTTTCTTGCAATTCAGGACGAACTTCTTCTATTTTCGCTTTGACTTCTTCCATTTCAGCTTTCAATTCTTCAGCTTCAGCAGCATTTTTTTCAGGACGCTTTTCAAGTTTTTTGATCTAAAAACAAAAAGTTGAGAAGAGAAGAGATAGTAAACAAACTTACATTTTCTTCAGTTTTGGCCATTTCTTTTTTCTTATCATCAAGCAGCTTTGTGGCTTTTTCATGATTTAAGCAAGTCCTTTTGAGCCTCATTTGTTCTTTATCAAGTTGTTCTCGTTGTTTTCTTTGAGAATGATGAGCAGCTTCGAGTTCTCTGTAAAAGGAAATCATTATTACTATTATCAGATAAAAGAAAACTCACTTTGATTTTTCTTTCACGATTACTTTTGCTTCGGTATTTCCTTCAATAATCTGCTTCAATCGTTCTTCTTGTTCAACCAAACTTGCATCAAGTTCTTCTTGACGTCTCCGAGATTCAGCCAATGATTGATCTTTAGTATGAAGTTGAAACGAGAGCATTTTGTGTTTGCAGTGAGCCATCTTGTTTTCAATCATTAAGATTTTGACCATTTCACGAACAGGACCAACAAGTTCATTCTTAAATTTTCCTGATTCTTGAACCCTAAAAATGCGTTGGTTAATGATAAGCTATTAATAGGAAACATACTTCATAAGTTGTCTTTGTCTCTCGTTATCAACAACATTAACTTTCATATCCAAATCCTTGACTTTATCACGCAAACGGGAAGTGCCAATGATGTCATCGAGATATTCAAGTAATCCTTGATCATTTTCTTTTTCAGCTTTTGGTTTCATCGTTGAAATCATTTCCACTTCACCCTAAAAACAAAAGGTTAATAAAGCAGCGATCATTGAAAAACAAACTCACTTGTAGGATAAGAAACCGATTGTGATCCATATCAATTCCATGTTCTTGGAGCTTGTTCCGAAGTTCATTGCGTCCCACATTATCATCATTGTAATAATATTTACTTTGACCGCTATGGGTGATAATTCTTTTGACAGTAAATTGTGACTCCGGAACAATAGAATGTTTTCCATCAGCCTATAAAACAAGAAGATTTAGTTAATTACAATCGTCTAATAATAAACTTACTTCATCTTGACAAAGCTGGAAATGGATTGTAACACTGCAAGAAGTCAAATTTTGCATTGCTGAAGATTTGTGGATCAAAGCTTTAACATTAGTTGAACGGATTTTCGTGACTCTTGAACCAAACACGAACATTAAAGCATCAATGATGTTACTTTTGCCGCTTCCATTTGCGCCAACAATTGCAGAAAAATGCTAAAAAACAAAGGATAATCATACACAAAATAATTTGAAAAAGAACTAACAGGATGAAAAGGACCAACAGATTGTTTTCCACAATAACTTTTGAAATTTTCAAGGATCATTTTGCCGATCATTAAACGTTGCTTCCCATCATTCTTATATGCAGCACCATATTTCTCAGGAATAGGATAATTTGAGATATCCACATGCTTGAGTTCTTCGAGAAGTTCAGCTGTAACTTCAATTCTTTGTTGAGGTTCAGCATTGCCATAATCAATATCACCATCGACTTCATCAGGATCGCCAAATGGCTTCTGTTTACGCTTTGGAGGCATTTGAAGATGCTAAAATTAAAAAAAATTAGATTGGAGTTCAAAAAACTTGGAATGAAAAAGCTTGAAACACGAAAAACGAGTAAGAAAGAGATGGAGAGAAGATATGAAAGGAAGAGAAGGAGGCCGCGCATTTTTTTTAAACAATGATGAATTTTGGCGAAATGAGGGAAGATGGTTGTTTTATCTAGCAATAAGAGGACGAAGAAATAATTCAGCAGCAAATAACGATTACTTTTTTTTGACAATAAAAATATGCAGTAGCAAAATTGCAGTCAACCATTCATCTTGCAAAAAATACAAAATCAAGCAAACAAACAACCAATCATAACTATTACAAGGCTAAAAGCCTAAAAAAGGTGGAAGTTGAGTCTTGAGTCAATAAAAGTATGGAAATCTCAAAGATTCAAGCCGACTCAACTTCGCGCCCCAAAAAAAATTTTTTGAGAAAAAAGTAGCTTGATTTTTTGTGAATATCTTTTTTTTCATTGAGGAATTTGTTCAAATACAAGCTTCATGTTAAGATAACTCCAAAAAAGGTATTCATTTATAAAAAAATGTACCAACAAGATATATTTTTATATGTGAAAATCTGTTATTGAAAGGTTTTTAAAGATATATATATAAAAGTGATTAGTTAAAAAAAACTTTAGTAAACGTAATCAAACGCTTTGAATTACCTAGAATATCGTATTGAAAAACCATTAATTTTAAAAATAACTAAAAGAGATATAACAGGTAAATTTGAAAAATTACGAAAATTATTTGAAGCAAAAATTTAAGGCTATTTTATTTAAAACATTAGTAAATGTAAAAATTTATTTTAAAAAAATGAAGTGCAAAATTTTTTTTGGGGCGCGAAGTTGAGTCGGCTTGAATCTTTGAGATTTCCATACTTTTATTGACTCAAGACTCAACTTCCACCTTTTTTAGGCTTTTAGCCTTGTAATAGTTATGATTTCCATTCTTTTATTGAGCTCGAAGAGATTTATAGATGTAATTTGAAAATTTAAATACCAAATAAATAAAAGAAGGTGCTTGACTAGTGTATTAGTATTTTTAAAAGATAAATGGAGAAACAATCAACTCTGGATAAAATAATACTTCGCAAAAAGTACCTGACGGTACTATCTGACCAAATGGAGAAGTTGGAAGTAAAAATTTGTAGCATGGGAAAAATCTTGAATTTATATAAGAAATTTTTTTAATGCAAAGCATTTTTATAAATAACTCCAGCTTAATTAAAATTTCTAACTTAATTTAACAGAGACCAAAGAGTCTGTAGTTAAAACGATTCACTTTTAACATGGTATTTTGCGTTCGCATCGGAATCAATTCAAATTTTAGTAGTCCTAATCTTTCTTTCTTTAAAGACACATAAACGGATTTCACTTCATTAATGAAAAAAATACATGCCAAATAACGGGGTAGTTTTATTTTTAACTTTTACAGTAAAAGTAATTCCTTTAAAAACATAAAATTTGCTACTAAATATTGGAAATTAAAGCTCGGAAAAAGCGAAAAACTCTTTCGCCCTTCGGGCGAAAGAAACTTTTTCTACTTTTTCTCCTCGCATATATGTCGGGAGAAGTTTAAGTCAATCACCATTTCTCACAAAGTTCTTTATTTTCAGTTAGGTATGGAATAGCTCAATCAAATACTATAATCCAACTCCATATAAGAAAAAAAGACCATACTTGTCACAAAATTTTTACTTAAACTATTAAATTATCTCCTCGTGATTCATTCATATGGGTTAGAATATTTGAGATTTTTAAAAAACATAATCTGCCACTGAAGTCCACTAAACTTTATTTTTTCCCTCTCTTCTAAAGCTCAAAAAATATTTCAACAAATCTATTTAATAAATTTAATCTGAACAAAATGATCTGACGAGGAACCTTCATTTAGTAAAAACTCCTAGCAATCCATAATTTTTTCTTTTGTTTGTTTTATGGATAAAAGCATAAAGTCAAGGTGCATAAAAACCACCTGCAAACAAGTTTAATATAACGATAAATTACGCTTTTTTTTTTAGAAAAGCAGCGCTAAATTAGCTTTTAAAAAAACTCCTCAGAAAATAAAATCAACGTTTTTTTATTATAGGAGAAAATGTGAAAATTTAGGAAAATATGAGGGACTTTAATACCACTTTGAAAACAATAATATAAATGCCATCAATTGTTTCCAAGTTAGATGGCAAATAAATCGTGATTGTCCCTGCAACATTGCTCCTAGACTTCTGCAACAATCATATATTTCATACCTTCTCAATTCGCTAGGAATTCCCAATAATATATTGTCATTAAGTTTTACTCAATTTTTGGAATATTGGGCTCATCAAGAACGTAATTGCGGTGATCATCGTCAAAATCGTAACAAAGTTTTACAAGACCCCAATCACACGTGGGCAGGTGAGTGCGACAAAAAAATTTTTCGGGCACGAAGCAAGCAATACCAAAGGGTCCACCGTGTAGATTTTAAAAAAAAATAATTTAGGAAAATTTCATTCTTACCACATCGAAATTTTTTTTCTATTAGATTTTTGAAATTTTGAGGCACGGAGCACGAAGCAGGGTGCGATAATCGCACCCAATCGCACCCCGTGCCCACGTGTGACCCCAATGATCCTCACTTGCAGTACATTATTATTATGGTTGATGGTTATTTAAGTAATGGCAAAGATACAAGAAAATTAAGAGTAAGAGAAATGGTTAATGTTCGAATGTTTGATTTTAATTGGAATTTAATTTCTGCTATCGAACGACGACCTGCACATTATACAACCTGGGTAAAAGCTAGGAATGAAGATGGATGGATAATACTCGACGATAATAGACTTGACCATCGTCGAAGTATTCTAACATATATCACTGATTATCGAATGCTTCTTTATCGAAAACGAGTATAAATTATTAACGCTTAATTATATTTAATTCCTTTATATAGATTTTTTAAAGCTTTATAGTCAAACAAATTGATTTATCGTGCAAACAACTTTTTTGTATTAATTGTTTATTAATTAATTTAATAATTTAATAAATGTAAAAAAACAATGTAAAATGATTATCATAAACATAATTCTTTAATAATAATTTATAATTTTTTCATGAAAAAAAATCACAACACTTCAGTATATAATTTATCAATCAATCACAAATAATAAAATAAATAATAACTAAATAAAGCAGAAAGAAAAAACAATTTTTTTTTATCCAACCTTTTTACATTCAAAAAATGCATGGAAATGGAAAAACATTCAATCATGATTCAAATAATCCGCCTTTGATTTTGCTCTTTGATTGAGACATTTTCGTTCTAAGAATTGTAACGGAACGACAAACAAACAGACATTTTTTTTTGGACACATTTTTAGTCAAAAATCTCGATCTAATAAAGTTTTTTTTTTGGATTTCTTTACAGATATAATATATAGATGGGCACTCATAAGTATACCAAATTTCAGCCATAGTTAATAAACATAAAAACATGATTAAGCTAGTTGAAAAAAAAAGAGATCTTGCGCTCCCTAAGTCCCGACCCAACTTGGGCCAGCTGTATCGCATGCAGCACGATCGCTTCGCGATCGTGCTGCATGCTCTGGCTGGCCCCAACCATCGAATGATGCTGCTCGTCAATACAGTACATAGAACGAAAATCTTGTCAAGACATAAACCTTATATGAAAACTATGGTAGTTTTGAAGGCATAACAATAACAAATAGCTTGGATGCATACAAACAACATTCAAGCTTTTTGTGATCAGGTTAAAAAGATAGTTGTTAGGGGCAAATAAGTAATATTCAGACTAATAAAAGGTTTATTTTTTGTGTAAGTTTTCATGCAATAAGCAACCAAAGAAATAGCAAGGATTATTCAAACAAAACATTTTTAAGAAAAGGCAATTTGATATGGTGGAAATATGGTCGTAGCATAAACTATGATGAAGAAGAGATTCAATAAAGAAGCATAAAGCAGTTGAGTCATCGATGTATTCGAATTCACTTTTCAATAACAATGATTATATGGATATGCAAATTTATGTTTTAGTCGCAATGGTGAGGATAAAGATAACTTTTAATTTACTTTTATTATTTTCTTTGAGCATGTGGTTCCATACGTTTTTTACATACAAAATTATTGCATATATGAAAAATGAGTTTAATAACAACAAATTCAAGGGCAAGCAGCAATAAAAGCTACCAGATGCATCAATGACGAATGAAATCACATATGTTTGGAACAGTGAGATAGTTTAAACAACAATTTTTTTTCCCAAACAAGCACCAACAACAAAATCAAAAAGGTGTAAGTTTATCGTTACTGCAGTAATTAGTGTGATACAAAAAAAAGGTGCTGATGGAAGCGGCTCAAAAGTTGTTGGTTTTTATGATAACTTTAAATTTATCAGTCAAGTTGTGGAGTCCTTCGAGGGATTTCAACTCAACAAAAAATTCATTAATATTAATTTTGATCAAATTGCATAATTTTATTAAAAAGTTTTTAAATGAAGATGGAATGTGGCATTAGAAGTTTTGGTTAACAAAATAAAAGTTTGTAAACCATTTCAAAATACTTCAATGCAACTGTTGATATCCCCATTTGTGCGTAGTCTCCTTGTGTACATAATTTAAAAGCAAATGAAAAACTCCGAATAACGATTACCGAATCGCATGTATAGCTATCAGCCATCAGTTATTCATCATAGTTCATTATACTAATAAAACACGAGGAAACTAGGTTATAATCTCAACCACCTGACTAATACTCAAACCCGAAGGTGAATAATAGTCGATTTTAAAGTGAACATGCACAGTGGCGCAATGAAAGCTTAGGGGCGGGATAAAGTTAGTGGTTGAGATAGCACAAATGGGTTTTACGGAGTGGGAGGAAAAAGGGAATAAATTATATAAAAGTCGGGTGGAAAAAAATTTTAGAGGAAGCAAAAAATATCAAATAATATGATTGATGGAAAACACAACAGCAAAATTTTTGTAAAATGAATGAATGAAAGAAGACGAAGAAAATGAAGATTGAAAAGAGGCAACTTTTCCGCACAAGCAAACGCGTTTTTTTGAACATGTTTGAATTTTCATGTCGAGAACCATAATTTTTTGAAAACCATCGAAAAAAAGTGTAATGTAAAATTTTTTATGGATGATTTTAACTTGCTTTAATTTTTTTTGCTTAGGATTACTTCATCTTTTTTGGATTAGATATTCAGTTTAGAGTAAACCTCTTGCTAATCAATCAATCGCGACTCTAAGTTTTTTAAACATTACCATTTCTTGTTTGTGTGTTTAAGCATCAAAAAATCATTGCTTTGTTTGAGTTATGTCTGCCTTTTGGATAAAAAAAATGTGTTTATCAGCCTTCAACAAAATTTCATAACAAATTTTATGCTTTTGAAGGAAGCCAAAGGTTTCTCGTAATAAATGTGACCATGGAATAATAATATCCACTAACAAACGCAAACATTCAATTGAGGAAGAAACAAAATTCTAAAACATAAAAAGCTTTAGCTAAAGGAGAGACAATTTCCACACTAAAAAACCTATGAATGAAAGCAAAAGACATCTTTCGTCTTCTCTCAAAACTAGCTTCAGAAAAAAAAACAAGTGAAATAACTTTGGAAGCTTTGATTTTTACTTGACATTGACTGATGATTATAAGGATTATGAGTTTCAATAAATCTAAATTGCATTGCATTGCTTTCAATGGAGTTAAAAATAAAACAGAAGAAAATGCCTAGGTTCTGCAATTATGTGAATGCAATCTTGTATGTGGCAGTAAAAAGCAATCGTTTGTTGTTAACAATGAAGTGAATACAAAATATCAAAAACATGACAAAAATTTTATAGCAAAAAGTTTATTAACATTAAAACAAAGAAATATCATAACAAATACAAATAAAAAGTTATTCTTGGTCATCAGCTAACAATACCGAAGTACTGTAAGCATGATCCCAGTAATGTGAAACACGGTGACGTTCGAGGAGTTGTCGGACTTCTTTTGGAGATTGTAAGATGTGAATACGAAAATCATTGAAGGCTCGATTGCCTACTATTCCTTCCCATACGAGCTGACATTCATTGTAAGTCTTTGGAGAAGTTTCATCATCATTTTCTTCTTCGTCATCACCAGCAACTTTCTTCTTTTTCTCTTGTCCAACAATTTCTTCTGACCATTTTATACGATTCAGCATAAGATTTTTGTAAAACTTCTGTTGTTTAGGCCCTAAAATGGTAAGATTAATGAAAGAGAAAAATCAAAAAATGAAAGTCAACAACAAACCTCCTTCAACGACCACCAGATTGATATCTTTGTAAATAGCCATTAGCCCAGTCAAGCCCAATTGCTTTGCATTCGTTTCAACTTTGAACTTTTTGGCTGGATGAGCAAGAGATTTGAGACGATAAATTGAAACATGAACATTGAGACTTGTGTCTTCAGCAATCTTGCGTCGTTTCTTATCCGAGCGTTCTTCTTTTGTGAGTTGTCGATCAGCATTTGCTTTCTAAAAAATGGAAATGAGATATGTAATAATACCCAAACAAAAAACTTACTAAATGTTTCTTCATTCTTGCAGCCATTTGTTCACGAACATGAGCTTCCATCTTTGTAGGATCTTGAATTGCATCAGTACCAAGCACTCTCATCAAGTTTCCAATCTTCACTTTCGGTTCAGGTGGTGGTTTTAAACCAAGTCTCACTTTTTCAGCTTCTTCTTTCAGTACTTCGCGACGATTCTGACGACGTAACTTCTTTCTTTCTTTTTTGGTTAGATAAACTTTCAAAACTTGTGGTACAACAGGTTCATTAGCAGCTTTGGATTCAATAGGATGTTCAATCAAACGAGTAATCGTAGCATATCGTTCATCAGCAGGAAGATCATGAGAAGGAACATCATAAGTTTTCTTTTGAAGCACAAGTTCATCCCACCATTCGATTGAAGGCAAATAGTTTGAAGCACCTTGATCAACATCAGGAGTAACAAGAGCCAACTTTACTGCCGTTGAAATACCAGTTTGTTTTGCCACGGTTTCGATCCCAGCTTGAAGAATGTGAAGTTGAGCCGTCTTCCGTTGAATGTTTGCTTGCTTTTGATATTCACCTTCTTTAACAAATTTGAACGTTGCTCTTCTTCCTCTTTCAGGACCTTTCATTTGGAGACGTGGATCAATGATACCAGCTTCATCTTCTTCCACTTTGATTTCACGCTTCTCAGGTTCAGGCGAAGCTTTCGACAGTTCTATTTTAGGTTGATTTTCTTCTTCTTTTGACGGTTTGATCGTAGCTAACAGATTGGAAGCTTTGGCAATCTTATTCTTCAATTCTTGATACTTATTCACTTGAAGATCGATGAATGCAGCAGCTTCCATAGGATTCAAACTTTTGTTTACTCTTGCTGAAGGAGCAGGTTGACCAGAAGAAATACCAATCCTTTTTTGTTTGAGTTCTTCTGCAGCCTTTTGAGCCTGTAACTTTGCTTGTAAAGTTATTCTTGCTTCTTCTTCAGTCATCGCAGGCCTTGATGGAACAGGAGAATCATTTCGTTCTTCTTTGACAATATCTCTACTGAAAACGAAGTCGTGATTAGTAATGTTTAAAAATCAAAGGTAAAACAAACCAACCTTCTGCTGCTTCTTTCTTTTTCCTTCTTTCTGTCACCACGGCTGCGATCTTTATCATCTTTTCTTCGATCATCATGGCGTCGACTTCTTTCACGTTCATTGCTCCGACTTCTGCTTCGTCTTCTTCTTGATTTCTTGGATTTTCCACGATCCTCAGGACTATCATTTCTTCTCTTTCGAGTATCAGATGAAGGAGAATTTGCCATTATTACTGCTTGAAAATAAAAGCAGCGTTGAAGAAAATTTGATTGAAAAAAATGGCAAAGTTTTCTATGAAAAAAAAAAGATGAACTTCAAGCAAAAAATATGAGAGAAGAATGAAAAAATGGTTTCACAACAAAATTTATTATAGGACTTTTTGCCATTAATGTGTTAGAACATATTTTTGTTTGAAATTTTAGAGGAATGAGGTTTACCAAAAATTTTATTTCGTCATTTTTATTGTTTGAAAAATTAAATGTGTCCATCCAAATTGAAACTTAACAAAAGATACATATGTACCTTTTTCACTCAAAATGCTTTAAACCAATCAAGCAGTAATCCATTTTGGATTGCATGGATGTGATTGAATGGTTTGCTTGAATTTACTTTTCGTTCAATTCCTTATTTTTATATTGTCGTGGATTTAGCTCCATTGTTGATGATGAAACTGTAGCAACAACAATAATTTTATTAAAGGTATTTATTACGGTTTAAAAAAAGCAAAAAATATGTACATAATGGTATACTTGCTTGAAGAGTAATAATAGGTACTTTTTTTATAAATATTTTGTTTGTTTGTTTTTTTGTTTTACCAAAATGGACACCAACCAATATAACATTGGCATAAATTTTCCGCTAATGTAGCTTGTTCAATAAGTCGATCAACGTGAGTACGAATATCCATTTCTTTTATTATTCCATCTCGAGCTGGATTATGATGAGGTGGAATAAAATCATAACCATTTAATTTATCTTTTACTCGATCTATAGCTTCTTTAGATCTGGCTCGAACATGACTATCCATAACTTCATACATGGATTGATTTCTACGACGATTAGTTTCAACAACTGCTTCTCGACCAGTTTCAGGTATTTTAAACCAATTTACAACTGGATCATATACGAATGCTTCAAGTACAGCAAGAATGGAATAACGATTTTGTCGAATTAATCGAAGAATTCGTTCACATGTAATTCGATAATTTCCTTCAATGCCTGTTACTTCCATTGCCTAAAATAAGGAGGTTTGAAATGGAGCTTTTTTTGGAAGAGAGATTCTTTCTTTCTTAAAGCAATTGTGGACTTACATGAATGAGCATTCGAGTAAGGCGGAATGGAACACGTTCAGGATATTTTTCTCGCCTCATTGCAACTTCAAAGCAATCACCAAAATCAATGTGAACTATTTTTCCACTTAATCGATCCAACATTACATTGGATGGATGTCGATCACCCAAACCAAGGATGTAACCAACCATCGACATGCAAGCCATGGATCTTGTAAAATTTGTTCTTCGATCAAACCAAACTTCAGATCTGAAATTGCAAACATTTTTTTAACTGTAGCAATCTTGGTTATTCAAAGCTTACGTGGGAGATTTCATCCAAAGTGTATCACGAAGATCATTGCCTTGAGTTTTTCTTAAAGCTTCGCGAAAAACTTCAACTTTTTGCATGAGAGTCAATTTTTCATAATCCGCGCACAAATGTTGCATTTCATTATGTTCAATTGAAATGGGAATTCCTCGTTTATCTCGATAATCTTTTATTAATGAATGTAAGGTATCACAATTAGGAACCCAACCAATTAAACCTGATGTTTGACTTAACCCAATAATTGCATAACGCTAAAATCACCAACTTTTTTTTCAATTTTTTTAAAGCCATGTTTTTTCTTACCTGAATGGTTAAATCCCTTCGACATGTATCAGGTTCCTTTAAAATTAATGAATTTATTAAACCAAATAATTGCATCACTCTTTCATCTTGTCTTGGATCTTCATGACCTTTAAGTAAGAAAACATATTCATTTCCATCATCGCCACGCATGGTTAATTTTCTTGGACGTTGTTTGGATAAAATTACATGTAAAATTGGATCAATGGATTGAATTTTAATTAATCGTCCATTGGGATCATAAGTTCCGGGAACGCATAAATCAAGATTTTTAGCTGAAGCTAAATTTGGTGCAACATAATTTAGATCAAGGCTATTAAGTTGTTTAAGTTGAAGGGAAATTCTTTTGAACACGCTATAATATAAATCCCAAGCTTGATTAATTTCTTTTATATCATTGGTTATTCGATATCGTTCACAACAATCGTGAGCTTCTTTTAATTCTTTGTAATATGTCTGAAACAACAAAGATTTTTATTTCTCCAAAAAAAAAGTAAATGAATGACGACGACAAACCTGAATAAATGAAAATTCTTTCAAAGTTTGATGTCCACGTTCTAATTTTTCATGCAATGGCTTTAATAATGCAAGCATTTGATTGACATCCCTTGCAGGGCCATCAGGTTGAAAATATAATTTTGATGCATCTTCAAGAGTTTCATGCCACATTTCATGCCATAATATTGCGCATCGAATTAATTCTTTATTTAACATTTGACCTTGTTGAACAATGGAAAATTTAGTTTCTGAAACCACCGATAAAATTTCTATGGCCGCTGAAGCACGAATAGAATTTTTTGATTCTGTTGCCGCAATTAATGGATATATTAAACCATGTGGATGAGCTTTAGCCACATCAATCATGAGTTGTTTAATCAAACGTCCAACATTATCATCCAAATCTAATCGAGCGATAAGTTGGGGAGCAATTTCAAGCCAAGTTTCAGGTGAAATTGTTTTAACTCCTTCTTTAATACAATCTTCAACTATTTTACGATTTCCATGTTCCACCCATAGCATAAATAATCGAAGAGTATCTTCAAGAGATGAACCTTCAGAAAATTGAATGGCTTTAAAATAACAGCTTACAGCTCGCTTTGCATAATCTCCAATTGTTTCTGAATCAACTATAATCGATTGGGATGGCGAAGGAGGATCATTTCTTTGATGGTGTTGACGTGACTGTTGTTGTTGTTGGTGGTGGTGTTGTTCATTTCCATAAACACCACCCATATTTTGATCTGGCCATTCTGCCTCCATTGTATGTTGCTGTTCTTCATTAGAGGGAACAGTGAAATTTCTTGGTGCAGCAGCTGAATGTTCATTATTATCATGAATATGTTGAGGAATACCACCACCCATCATCATCATTTGTTGTTGTTGTTGATTATTTCCACTATGTTGACGTTGATGAGGAGGAGGAGGATTACCAAATTCTGTTTCAAAATTAGAATATTCATTATTAAATGGATTTATTAATTGTGTTGGATCATCCCCTCTTGCTTTATCCATAACTAAATCATAATATAATATTGCTAATCTCTTCCATGCTTTTTGCCAATGATGTTGTAATTTTGTTGCAGTTTGATAATAATGTAAAATATTGGATGATATTGGATTTCCACCACTTCTAGCATCACCACTTTTTTGATTATTTCGATAATATGCTCGATTTATTCCAGTTGGAGTATGAATTCGAGATGAAACGGATGGATGCCTTGATGGAGTTGGAGATTGATTAGCTGAATGAATACTATGTCCATGAACTCCATATGATGATTGCCAATCACCAAGTAATACATAACATTTAGCTGTTACTCGAGCTATAGGTTGCATTTGTTCTGGTGCAATCATACCACTTTGAAGGGCTTTCATTAATTGAGTTGTTAATGCATCAAGTTTTCTAAAATTTTAATTTACTCGACTTTCTCAAACCCAAAAAAATCCATACTCAATTGCAATACTTCGATGATTATCATTCCATACTTGTTTTATAATAGCTAAAGTTAATTGTGGGCGTTCATATGGAAGTTGAATATTATGTAATTCTGAATCTTCTGTAACAGGAATAAGGCCTTTTAAAACTCTTGATGCTATTATTGGTTTTCCTTTTTTTCGGCATAAACCAGCAAATTTTATCCACATTGGTCGTAACTCATTTCGAGACATAACCAGTTGTCTAAAAAAAAGCAATGTTATCAAAATTAAAACTTATAAAAGTCTCAGATTTAGGAATTATTGAAATTTCGTTATGAATGAAAGTTTTTTGGATTAAAAAAGGTAAAATAATAAAGCTTTGTTTTTGAAAGGAAAAAAATTTTAAGTTTGGACTCTTTTTTTGAGGATAACTTTTCAACTTTTTTGTGTGGCTTTTTTAATTTTTCTTTACGCGTGTAACATTACCTCGTAATTAATGATTTATGCCATTGATCAACATCCAATGAAATACCTTGCAATCTTCGACTCCAAACCACTGCAATTCGTGTCCTTCTTTCTGGAATCATTTTATATTCGATTGCTTCTTCCAATTCGGTTAAATGTTGGGCCATCACTATAGCTCCATAAGCACGTTCATACGATTCAGCAGCCATTGCAGTAAGTTCTGAATCAAAAGTATCTCTAACTTTGTTGATATAATTTATAGCGACTGGATAATTTTCTTCTTTTACTGCCACCACTGCTCGTAAAAATGCTCCTTCCACTGTATTTTCATTAAGTTTAGAGGTGATATCACCCATTTTATCAAAATCTCCTGCAGCCCATGCAGCTCTTGCAGAAACTTGTAAAATTTTTTGTTTACGTTCCACTGCATCTCGATCGCCCGTGTAATCATCCAATTTCCATTTGGATAAATAATCGGTTGCAATTTCATTGAGTTTTTTCCATTCAAATAATTGTTCCAAACAACGCATTTGGCGAAGTTTATAATCAAGCATATCCAAATCAGTTAAACTTTCGATAGTCGTCATTTCAGTTTCATAATTTTGTAATGCTGTATCCCATTGACCTAATTTTTCATGCCATCTTCCGGACACTTCCATTTTAAGCCTTGTTGCATATGTGATTACACCCAAAGCTAATTCTTCAAGATTTAATTTTTTAGCAAATGTTATAATTTGTTGACAATCATCCGAAACTGCATTGGTATGAGATAAATCTGAATCCAATCCATCGCTAGCTCGACTCCACATTTCTAATTCTTTATATCGAAGCGCTTTAGCATATGCTTGAACTTGAGCAGCAGATTTAGATAACAATGGATAATCAACTGGAAGTGGACCTTTTTCTGAATGATCCATAAATTCTGCTAAATTTAGAATAGCTTGAATAGGTTCAATATGTGGACAAATTTTTAATGCTTCACTAAAGGTTTTAGCAATATTGTTTTGTTCGATTTCAGTTAAATGAGTCCAAATTGACATAAATGTTGCATGGAAAAGTTCTCTAAAAATTAATAAGAAATTTAAAGGGTTTTTAAATAAAAAAAATTAAGAAGGTTTTTAAGAGTTCATTTTTTTGAATAAGCAAAAATATTGTACGTTGAAAAGAAAGTTTTATTAATCCCGCGGAAAATGTTATTTTTCATAAATGAGAGACTCACTTTGCTAAAGGTTGATGAGATTCAGCAAGTTGTGAACAACAATTTAATGAATTAACTGGAGAATTTTTTAAACATTCTAATCTCAATGTATCCATCCAAAGTAGCCAATCTTCTCGAATGGATGAATTTAATGGAGGCTTCCAAATTTGTTTTAAATGTTCAATGGGAATCGCTTTTTCAAGAACCTTTCTTCCTTCTTGTTTTGGTGGAATCATTTGTTGTCGACGATTTATTTGCATTGCTTCCGTTAAAGTTTGATAATTTTTTGGTTTTGATGGTCTTTCACTTGAATTAGAACCCAGGGGAATTCGTTTAGCATTCGTGGGAGCATAAGATATTTGTGATTCAGTTAATTGTCGTTGTTGATCCGCGAGATTTGCAGCGCTTGCGGGATTTATGCATTGTAAAACCGCTGCAGCTTTATCTGAATTTACTGCTCTCAAAGTATCATAATATTTTATTATCAAAGTTTCAGGAACTTTGTATTTAATTAATTGAGTGCATACAGTGTCACAATAAATAACAAATTGACCCCACATCTGAAAATTAAAAGTTTAGTGGGTGTTGAACCAAAATAATTTACGCGGAGTCTTATAACCAAAAAAATTTTCTAGCCACTAAAATAAATACACAAATTCTTACTTGTTCAACAATAAGAACCAGAATTTTCATTAAATTTTCATGAAAACTTTTATTATTTATATTTCTCAACCACATTTGCATCACCATAGGCGCTCGTTCACCAATGGAATGATAATGTAAAATATTTTCCAATGTTTTAATTCCAATTATTCTAATTGATTCTGTAACAGTACTTTCAACATCATCTATTACAAAAATCACTGGAGGAACAATTAAATGAAGATGTGGATCGAGGCATGGATTAATTGCGGATACACAATTTAATGCTTTTTCAGTTAATTTTTTTTCTTTTGAAGTATCCATTTGTACCACAGCTAACAAATATGGACATAAATCAGTGACGAATGGAGAAAATTCTGTTCCCAATGCTTTTCCAATTGCAGCTAAGAAATCAATAACAATTCCTCGCATTTCTGGATGATCGATCCAAGTTGCCTAAAACAAACCAACAACTTTTTTTTAAACTTTTTCCCCATAAAAAAAAAACAACTTACAGCAATAAGTTTAAAAATATCTTTTAAATATGGTTTCATATATAATTGAAACAAAGGAGCTAATTGTTTAAATTGTAAAAGATAAAAATGTCGAAATTCTTTATTTGCTACTTCTGTTAATGCGATGAGTTTTGGCAACACTTGACTCACATATTGTTCAAGATTATTTTTTGGAATATCTTCAAATATTTTGCATAAAGCATTTAAAATTTGTTTATGCAAAGGTGTCAAAGATTCGTCATGCATCATTTGAATTAATGTTGCAATCGTGATTGCAGGATAAAATTGTTCCAAAGTGCATTTTTCATAATTTATCCATCGAATAATATCTAAGAAAAAAAAGTTAATTAATTTTAGGTTTTATAAAGTTAGAAAAACAGAAATTTTCACAATAAAATTAAATCTTTTTTGGGGTAAACAAAATTTTTTTTGAGAGCTGTATTCATTTTAAAAACTTACCATGTCTTGGATCATCACTTTCTGGTGTAGTTGGAAGACTCACGGCAATGGTTCGTGAACGAGTTGAAGAAACGGTGCCCAAAAAAACTTTATATGTGTATGGATCCAATGCTCCAATAATTCCTAATGTTCGAATAATTAATCGTCGCATATTCATATTTAATTCAGTCTTAATAAGTTTCAATAAAACATCAAGCAATTCTGGATGTTCACGATATGGATCTACAACATATGCGGTGGATTGGCATAAGCCACTCATAGCTCGAAGGGAAGCCTAAAAATAAAAAAAAATAAATTTCTATGGCCACGAATTTTTTTTTGTTTTTTTGGAATGATTTTGTGCAGATTTTTTTAGAAGGAATCAATTAAATCGAAAATTAAAAAAAATAGAGGGAAATATCTCGCAAAAAAAAAAGGATTTACAACAAAAATACAAAATAGTTAAATTTCAATTTTTTGTGTTTGACGAAAGTGTTTTTACCTCTCGCCTTGATAAACTTGTTGAATCTTGTAAATATTGAAGCAAGGGTTTAAATAGCAATGGTAAATGTTTAACAATATCCATTCCACCCAATGAAGCTAAATGACTTAATGCTTTAAAACATGAAACGTAACTCCAACAGTTCGTTTTTCATGACTTAAATGTGGTTCAAGCGCTGATAAAATTGAATCCATATATGGCATAACAAATTTAGGTGAAGTTTCAGCTAAAACTGCAATGCATTTCGCGGATTGTTCTTCCAAATTATTTATTTTTGAATTAGATAATTGTCCAATGGATTCCAAAATAACTCGTCGCAATTTTGGATAAACATATGCTGGATTAAGTTCAGCTAAAACTCCAAGTAATCCAACAGCAGCTTCTTGAATTTGTGGATTTTCATCATAAAGGGTCATAAATAAATTATCCAACATATCTCTTTGAGCAAGATGATAAAGAAAGTCACGATCTTTAGATACAAAAGCTTTAAGAACGGCAAGGCGAACATCCACCTCTGAAATTTGGAAAAATAAGTTTTATTTTTTGTTGCATGAAAAAAAAATGTTCACAAATCTCCTAATATGAAACCATGGAAGCGTTGTTTAGAATTAGAAGGAGTAAGATAAAAATTTGTTTACATACCTCGATCAACGACAGCCAAATTAATTAATCCTTGCAAAACTTTATGAATGAGTTTAAAAACATTGAATTTCTTTTCCAATTCTGATTTTTCATGAATTCTTACGAAAGGTTTAACTATTTTTGCGCAACATTCGATTGCAGCTAAACGAATTTCAATTTGATCAAATCGAAGATAACCCTTAAAAAAATTATATTATGCTAATTTTTTAAATCAAAAACTCTCAAAAGAACTTTAGACTAATTTTTTATTCTTAGAAATTTAGCTTACTTGTGCAAGATAATTAATAAACATTTGTAACGCATGTCTTTGAAAATCAAATTCACCCAAAGCTTTTAAAGCTAAACGAATGGTATGAACATCTTCGGATTTAATGGTTAATACACTATTTCCTGGAATGGGTGGCGGAGTGGGAGGAGCAAATTTACTTGGTCTTTGTTGATGCATAAGTGTACGATATAATAATTCCAATAAACCATCATGAGTTTCAGGAATTAATTGTTGAAGATGTTTCACGATATTATGTAAAACTTCGATTACACTTTCAACTAAACCAATATTAAATAATTGTGGAAGTAATGCTTTAACTTTTTGATTTACATCTTCTCCATGTGCTATTATGACATTTGAAAGGGATTTAAATACCGGTTCATCAATGGGTTTTAAACCATTTCTAAAAAAAGCACACGATTCAAAAAAACTTAGAATCACTTTAAAGTTAGCTGAAATTTACTTAGGTCGAATAGCCATAATATGTTTAATTATTTGATCCATAACTTCTTTAAGCATAAATTTAGTATGATTTGGATCATGACGAAATATGAGTCCAATACATTGAAGCATTTGAGTATTCTTTGGTGAACCTTGCAATAAAACTATGAATAAATCTTTGAGTGGAAGAGATTTAACATTTATTGATACCTAAAAAAAAGGAGTTATTAAATTTGCCATCAAAGCAACAGAAAGGAGGTTTTTCCATAAAAAGTAAGAATGACGCAAAGTCCAGAAGCAAAAACATAATTTTTTTTGTTGGTATTTTTGCATTCCATCGCCTTTAATACTTTTTTCTATTTAATTTTAAATGCACTTTTAAAAATGATTTTGATTTAAAAAAATTGTCGTTAATGACTCCCATTAAAAAAGCTTACAATTCTTGGATATAATTCCAATAAAATATCAGTGATTTTAGGATTCCGATAATTTCTCGCTTCATTAATAGTTTTAATAATATCATTAAAATTTTCTAATATCATCGCTTGAACCGTGTGACTTTCAACGACGGGTGGAACTATTTCTTCCATCATCCATAAAACTGGATTTGTATTTGCAATGGATTTAGTTTTAGCTAAAGTATTATGCTCTTCCTCAGTTGTTCCAAGTCGAATATATTCAGATTTAGCACAACCAATCCTCAAAATTTCATTATATATTAATAATGAAGATAATATTGCATCTTCTTTTGATGAATTTCCATCAACTTTTTTTGCTTCATTCAAGCATCTCTAAAAAAGGGTAATAAAGGTTTTTATTGTTTGAGTCAGTAGTTCTGTTCTGGCTGGAGAAACTTACTTTATACCATTCATTTTTCTGCCGATGTTCACGTTGTGATATAACTGTGAGAGCTGCATGCAAAGATTGGCATGCTATTTGTCGATGATTCTAAAAAGTTAACAACAATGAAATCTGTTTTTATTTTCTATGGCTGCGGTGATTTTTTTTAATGGCAAAACTATGAACATTTTTTCTGTGATTTTTTTTTTGTTTTCTTTATTTACTTTTTTTTACAAAATTATTGAAGCTCATTATTTTTATTTTTATTTTCATCTGTAAATAAGTTTTAAAAATTCTGCCTCCAAATTTGTCTTTGAATTGCCTCCAAAACAAAGCTTGCTGATTTCAAAACAAAACAAAACAAAAAAGAAGGCGCGGCACAGTCGCCATTTTTGCTTTTTTTTTCTTTCCTCTGATTTTTTTTTACTAGTGAGAAGAATGTTGCTATTGTCGAAATGCTGCTATTATTGCTAGCCCAAGTATAGCAAACGCTTATCGGTCTTCGGTCATATCATCCTCTTTTTTTTACTCAAGAAATAAAAATGGAATTTTTTTTTGTTTTTTCATTCAATAATACTCTGTCTTCCTATTCTTATTTTTTTACATCATTTTTGTCAGCTATTTTAGATTTTTAAGGTAGGCTTTTTCTTCCCCATTTTGCTAAAAATTATGATGTCACTAACCTTATGTTCACGAATAAATTTAAATATATGTTGAAAATAATATGATGCTTTACGTAAAAAATATGGTCTTGTAAATAATGCAAAATCTCTTAATATTATTAATGTACATAGCCGCTGTTGATCTGTGGGTTTTTGAGAATCATCCAACCATTCTCCACAAGCAGCCATGGTTAAATCTGCGATTTCAACTGCATAACTTTTAGATGTCTAAAACAAATATTTTTTAGAGGTTTTTTTTAGCAAAAAATGCTTGGGAAAAATACTTGAATAAGATAAAAAATAGCTCGAGAAGCTAATTTCATGGATTCCTCATTGCTGTGTTTCATACATTCAAGTAAGACTTCAGCAAAATATTTAGTCATTCCCGATTCATCCCCGGTGGTAATTTCTGATGTTGCAGCGGATAAACTAACTATAAAAAGTTAAATTAAATTGAAGACATATTAAATATGATTCTAAATAATTAAAGTTTTTCATACCAACAAGAAAAATGGCAGCTTTCTTTTCACTTGATTCTGCACCCAATAAACGGCTTTTAACTTCATTCTAAAAAATTTAGACGAAGTAATATTATATATAATTTTTTTTAAAAAGCTTCAGTATTATTACCTCCGTTTCATTTACTAATAGTAAAGCTTTCCGATATATTTCTAGATCCTTTAATTTTAAAACAGATAAATTTTTTATTGTTCTTTCTCGAACTTCACGTGATACCATGGCTTCGCTTTATTATTATATATTTTTTTAAGCGTGATGCTGCTCACCAAAATAAAGACCCTGAAATTAAAGAAACTTGTGAGTAAAATGGGAAGACAAAAATTCAGTCAGGACAAAAGATCATTCAACATAAAAAATGATAAAAAAAAAATTAAGTTTTTTTTCTTTCTATGATAACATTCATTCATACAAGCAGCAAGCTCCAAATGATGTTGTTTATTTCAAAAGTAAGGAATATGAATATGAACCTTCAGACAAAAACAAAAAAAAGTTAAGTTTATTAATGGTGGCAAGCAAGAGTATATCTCAAAGCGAAAAAGGATATTTCATAGTCTATGGTTTGTTCGAACAAATTCATCAAAAGAAGACTTTTTTTTTAAATGAATGCCATCAATCTCTTAGATTTTGATACCAAAATAATGAAAACAACAATTCAAAGTGCCAAAGAACATAATAACTTTAATAAATCCAATAAATATATTTTTCTAACGGAATTTATGAATATTTATGATTCAATTTGATCATATGAAATTGAAAGCATTTGTAATTTTTTTTTTCGTCTGATGGGAAACATTGCCGATTTTTGTTGCTATTTTTTTCCATCTCTAAAAGAAAGAGAGCTGACCTTTCCTTGTGACTGTTTTGATGCTAATCGATTGCTTCGCGCCAAAGTTTTCGTGCTCTTTACAACAAACAAAAAAAACGATACTTGCTTTTTCTTAAATGATTTTTATGTTTATGGGCAAATAAAGTTTTTTTATTGACCTTTTATACCCAACAAACAACAAGCAATACTTTAATCAAGTTGTTAAAAATCAGTTTTCGTTGATTTTTTTACAAAAAAAAAATTTATAGCAATTTTTTTATTTACATTTTCGCTTTAAAAACTAGCACATGATAGATTTTTAAAAAAATGGAGTGTGATTATTATGAAAACAGAAAAAAATTGAAGCTGCATGATTTCACACTTTATTTTATTTTTCAAGCATTTTAATAAGATACGCAAAAACTATTTGCCAACGAGTCCAATTAAATCATGCCCGAAAATTTAAATCTTTTAAATTATTTTTTCTTTCAAATTCAGGATCCCATATTCGTGAGAAAAAAAAGTTAAAAAAGCAATTATTTTTTTCAGCAAAAAATTGAAGCGGAAATTGTTACAGTATTACCTCCATAAAATTAATCCAATCGCAGAAAAGAAACCTGTCGAACTTAATTTTTTATCATATTTTTTTTAACCGACAAAAATATATTTGTGCGTCTTTGTGTTTGCGCGTGATAATAAAAAATAACTAAAGATAAGAAGGAAAAAAAGTGAAAGGTAACGGTATAATCAAAATTTTAATGGACAAAAAATTTGTAAAATGAAAAAAGCTATTTTTATTTTTGATTAACATTGGGATTAAATCAAAAGTTTTATTTAAAAAAACAACGAAGTAATTAAATAATTTTGAAAAAAAAAGTTATAAAATAATCAATTTCATGGTTGTCAAAAAATATGAATTTTAAATATGCTAAAAAAATCCAGACTAAAACTGATTAGATTGATTATTATTAAGCGGAAGCTTTTGGAAGGAGGTTGACTGGTAAATCAGGTTGGAAGGTTGTAACATCATACATTGCGGTTGTTTGTGAAATAATTAATTTATCAGAGGATTTTTTAAAAACACCCATAAATTTGGTAAACATTGGTGGCTAAAATTTTATTATTAATTTTTTATTCTTTTTTTTTTATTAAAAAGCCGATTAAAAAACTTACTTTTTCCTTTGCTGCAGCTTTTGCAGCAGCTTTCTTTGCAGCTTTATCTGCGGCCTTTTGTTTCACTATAAAAATTATTTTATTTAAAATTTTTTAAATAAAAAATGAAAGTGGCTTTGGCTTACATTCTTCACGAATTGAAGCCATTTGAAATTTACTTTGACGGCGTGATTCTGCATTCCCTTGGCAGAGTGAATGTTGTCGTTCTGGTGGCGCTTGATCTAAAACAAATAAATAGAAGAGTTAAAATAAAAAGTGTTAGCATAAATTATGAATGATTACTTTTCTTGTCAAAGGATTTTGAAATGGTTTCAAGGAAAAATGTCATTCCTGCATAAGAATTCATTATGAGCCGCCAATAAAAATATTAGATGGAAATATAAACACAAAATTGAAATAAGAATGAAGAAAACCTAAAAAAAATGGTAATGAAGAAAGGCAGAAGAAAAATATTTATGTATAATAAGGCGCCATTTTTATTTAAAAATTTAATTTAAAAAACGCTTTTAAAAAATAATATTGGAGCCTTTTTTTATTTCATAATCAAGAAAAATTTATGAAACTTTGTTTCCTAAACACAAGGAATTTTTGTAAAATTAAAAAAAAGAGAAGCAAATACTTTTTCACGGCGGACTTTTTTTTCACGGCGGAACTAAAACTGTTTCTTGAAGGATAAAAAAAATATTATTCCCAACAGAAAAACTTGATCATGTTTTGTTTTTTGTTTTTATCAAAATGAAAACATTGAACCACGAAGAAAAAAAATTCCATTGTTAAAAAAACTGTTTTTCGGATTTTTTAAAATGATATTTGATTTTTTCCCCTTTCCAATGATAAAGAAAATAAGACTAGACAAGTTTGTTTATTAAAAAGTTTGAAAAAAAAGGAAGCTAATTTTATCTTAACTCGGGAACGAACAACAAGGACTCTAATATTCAAAGTTGACTCGAATATAAACAAAATTATCACAATAATTTTTTTTGTTGCCAAAATGGTACAATTGAAAGTGAAATCTCCTTCAAAAAAAGTAAAATATTGATAACAAAATATTCCTTGCAAATTATCCTCCTTCATTTAATTAGTAGAAAATAAATTTATTATCTTTCATAACAAAAAATTTGGATTCATAAATGATTATCTATGAAACTTTCATTTATTTATTTGTGTTTTAATGCTTGCATAAATTTGTGTTTAAAAAATTTTATTTATTAAGTTTTTTTTCTTCTTCTAATACATAGCTAAAAAAATATAAGTAAGTAAGTGAAATTGAATAAAGTTTTTTGTTGTTGAATTAATTGATTAAGTTTTTTTTGACAATAAAAAATAAAATAAAATAGATAGATATAAGGCAAGAAGACTTAGAGAAAATAAAGAAGGAATTGAACGAATAAAAATTTTTTCCCACAAAAAAAACGATTAAGTATTTATTTTATTTTGGGTCTTCAATACAAATGACTTCATGAGTTGCACTTCGAGTTGGTGATGTTCCATTATAATTTTTTTCTTGTTGAAGTTTTTGCATTGCTTTGAAGGCCGCAATTTCTTTACGTTCTTTTTTAGCATTTCGAGCTTCAAAAACTCGCCTGAAAAAAATTATCATAAGTAAATATGGGACACGATTAATTTGTAATTAAGAAAAATTGGTTCAAAGTTAAAAATAATTTTAAAGCTAAAAAAATTTTCCAAAACATTATTTTAATTTATTTATATAATGACTAAATTTTTTAAAGGGTTTTGTAGTTCCATATTTTCCAAATCTCTCATAAAAAAAATTAAAATTAGCTTACCGATGATTAATAATTCGATCAACAATTTTATCTGTGGTCATATCATTTTTAGAATCCACGGTTTTAAAAACTCCAAGATTTTTAGGAATTTCATATGGATCGATATCATCTATGGTTGGATGATGTTCCACTCGATTTCCTTGAACTACAATATTTATTCGAAAACGATCAATGAGTTCTTGAGTAATAACATATGGAGCACCAATAATTACTTCAGATGCGGGTTTATATGCAAGAACGGATAAAACCCTTTCATGTAAAGACATAATGGGATAATTATCTCCTTTATATTCATTGACAATATTATCAGAATATATTCCAATAATTAAATAATCACCCAATTTTCTTGCTTCTTCCAAAAAACATAAATGCCCAATGTGAAAAAGATCAAAGGAACCACAAATATAAACTATGACATCGTTGGGAGCTGGTGGACGACCTTCAGCAAATTGCATAATTGTTTGTGTGGAAGGCAAAAATCGTGAAACCCTCGTCCATGGTGAATGTGAATCGGAATCAGTTGAAAGGCTTTGAGTTCGTTCACGAGAAACTAAATCAAGTTCATCATTTCGATTATGATGAGTTTTTGTTAGTAAAAGCATTCGACCAACTAAATCCGTGGTTGAAACTCCAGCTGTTCGTTCACATTCTTTATACCGATTTGCTATTTTAACTTCAGCATACGTGTCTACGCCATCAGAAGTGAGAGTAATGTCATCTAAAAAAAATAATAATTTTGTTTTAGAAAATCATAAAAATGATTTTATTTTTTTTATTATAAAAATTGCAATTTTAAAACTCTTTCTAGCATTGGTTCGCATACGAAAAAAATGCTACTGGGAGTCCCGCTTAGTAAGCTCTTTCGCGATACTTATTTTAGATTCTAAATTACTATCCTTTTTTTAAATTAAAAATATTTGCTTTTTCCGCCTAAATTAAACTTTAAAAAAAGCCTTACTTCCATGAACGCAAAAATCACAATTATAATCATCCAATGTTTTAACGGTGGTTGAATATGGAGCACCTTCCACAACTTCATCCACCCATTTTATTCCTCGAACCATTCGATATCGTTCACTTTCATTAAATACTGGTGGACCTTTATGTTTGGTGATTTCTTCATCAGTATGAACTCCAACAATCAATTTATTTCCCATTTGTTTAGCTTGTCGTAATTGATTGGCATGACCAAAATGAACCATGTCATAGCTTTAAAAAAATGTTGCTTTAGTAAAAGAGAATTATTTTTATAAACTAAAATAGGGAAGAACAAAATAAATGAAATTTCTTGCAAGTTTCGCTGTTCTCGTGCAAAGACTCGAAGTAATAAAATTTTAAGAAATCACTCAAAGCTATTTTTTAAGTGATTTTTATTTTACAAATTTGCTTAAATTAAAGAAAAGAGCAACATATTGAAGCTGAATGATTTGGAAAAAGAAAAATATTAGTTACTCACCATCCATCACACCAAACTCGAATAGGTTTATCTGGTTTATCAGGCATTTTATTTCTTTCACTATCAACTTTGTTGTTAAAATATTTTTGAATTCTAAAGATTAATCAAAATGATAAATAGTTATTTAAAAAAACAAAAAGATAAAAGCACGTAGCAGCAACAATTTTAACAAAGAAATTCCGTATGGCAGTTTGCCAGTCAAACAAAAAAAACTTTCATCAGAGTTAGCAACAGCAGCAGCTTGGAAAATTTGAAGCGGCAAGCCTCAAATTTTATATTGTTCGTTAGCTTTTTTTCTATGAGGAGAAGAGAAGAGAAATGCGAGAGACAAAAAAATACTCGCAAAAAATGAGAGACAAAAAAGCAAGCAAAAAAATATTGTTTTTGGGAGAAGAAAGAGAAAGCAGAAAATTTAAAAAATAGTCGTCAGCTGGCAAACAAATAAAGAAAAAAATAAAAGTGGGAGTTCCAAAGGCAAAATAAATAAAAAGAAGGAGAGGTCTGTCTCACTTTGAATATAAGGCTTTCTAATAAAGGAAGAAAAAAAACTTGAATTGTGATAAAATCAAAAAAAAAGTTTTTTCTTTTCTTTCGCTATTTTGAGGCAATCTAATATTTTTTTTTTTTTTGGAAATGAGGCAAAAAAACAACCAGGAAAACAGCAATTAAGAAATAATTATTAGTCATAAGTTTAATAAAAAAAGAATTTTTTTAGCATGGAATCGTTCAAAGTCCGTTTTGAAAAGATACATTATTGATTTGATAAATTTGACAGCGATGGATGGTAGCAGAAAAATAATTAAAAATTTCAAATTTTGTGATACATTATAAAATTATTGACCACAAATTTAGGCTTTAATGATTCGAAAAAAGATAGCGTTAAAAAAATATTTTTACCCGAAACATAAAACCTCTTCCGTTCGTAATCTCGAAAAACTGAAAAATGGCAGTAATAAATAGGACTATAAATACCCGATGAAATTTTTTTATAAAATTTAACGATCATTTTTGTAGGCGCCTTTTTTAATTTTTTATTCGAAGGCTAGCTTTACCGATCAACAACAAAATAAAAATCTAAACACCAAACAAATCCATTATAAACAACATTCCATTTACCTGTGTATATTTTTTTATCAATCATAAAATTCATTTATTCTATAAAAAAATATGGCGCCATATTTTTTTTCTTTTTTGATTTTTTGTGTTATTTTGATGGAAAATAATAGACAATTTTTTACTCACCTGTCAAAGAAAAATATGAAAGTTTCACATCACTTAATTCCATGTCATTCATTGGCTATGGCATTCATTGATAAAGCAATGATGACGACCTTTGAGGATTATCGTCAAAGTACATGCATGCACATTGATAAAAAAAATTTAAACATATAGTCATTTTCCTAAGAAAAAATTTTCATACAAGGAAAATCAAAACAAAGAAGAAGAAAAAAACAATGCATTTTCATGAAAGCTGCCGCCGCAAAATAAAAACTAAAAACCGTTCAAAGACAAAAGAAAGAAGCGAAAATCAAAATATTTATCATCGGAAAATAAATAAATAAGCAAACGGCGAAGAAGAACGTGGAGCAAATATCGAAAGACTATGTTTTTTTATTTATTTTTCGTGTTACTCAAAAAAAAGAGGAAAACATTAACATTATTCACATTTTTTTCTTCTTCGTTGGGCGATGGTTTTTAAGGCAAAAAACAAACACGTATAACAACAACACCCACTGTCTGAAAGAAAAAAATCAACGAAAAGCAAAAAGTGAATCCTTTGAGTGAAAATTCTTTTCCCTTTTTATTTTGATCGTTATCAATCGAAAAAGAAAAAAAGAATTTTTTTTGAGTACAAAAAAAATTGATTTCTGAATGTGAGTGACGCATAATTTATTAGCGAAGAAAATGTGTGCATAAGAAATGAAAAAAAGAAGCCTTAAATGCATCTAAAATGAATTGATTTAGAAAAACGCGAGAAAAATGTTTATGGATAAATGTTTTTGAATACTCTTATTTTTAAATTAATTTTATTGGTCGTTGAAAAAAAATAATTAAAGCATTTTTGTAATTTTTTGATTTTGCACGGCCAAAAAGAAGAAACAGCTTTTTTCAATTAAATTAGTCAACCATTTTTTATGTATGTCATATGATTTTCCATGAAAAAAAAAATAAATAAAGAAAAATGGCAGATGACTTGCGATCGAAATACATAGGTCGTCAGTAAAGCATAAACCGTTTTTTTAGCTTTTGTCCTCTTGACCTTTCTCTCATCTTTTTTCCTCAGCTTGTTCTAAACATTTTGCTGCTGAAATGGATGTTTTTGAGAAACCAAAAAAAACAATAAATAAATAAAGCCATGTTTGAAAGTTTGATATTTCATTTGCTGGATAATAAAATTATTTATTCTTACATACATTTTAAAAAGTAATACAAAATGGCAAAGTTAATTCAGCCATAAAAATAAATTTATTACTGCGATTAAAAAAAAATAATATTTTAAATTGAATTTCAAATTATAAGAAGATTTACAAAGTTAAAAAAATAATATCAAGGGGAATTTTTTTAATACGTAATTAAAAAATTTTGGTTATTACAAAAATAAATATTTTTAAAATGGTTTTTTTTTTAATTTTTCTGAAACAGTTGGTCCTCGCTTTTTAATTTGTGAAGTTGTTGTTGTTATTTATTTCGTTAGCGGGTACTACTCTCATCCTCTGAATCACTATTTTGTTGTTGACAAGCAACAATAAGCCGATGGGGTTTGACAATCTTTTTTGGATTAATCATTTTCTTTTGAATTAAATCTCGTCGAGTAAATTGTGCATATACGAGAGTGTCGTATTGAAGCCGAAGAAATTGTAAGCTCGTTCGTTTATATCCCGGAAGATCTTGATTCCAAAGCATTAGTTGAGTTTCAACTCCAGATTTCGAATGGTCATTTGAGAAAACAGTCATTAAAAATTCATTTGGTTGAAAGCAACGAAGAACTTTTAAAGTTTGTTCATAAAGGCAATCTTCTTGTTGATTAGTTTCAAATGAAACATAACAGAAATCAGGTTCGGGTGTAATATGAATGGTTACATATTGATCCGAATTAGGAAGCAATCCATTCATGGAATATCCAACAGGATCAAAAAGTTCTTCATGAATGATAGTGTCTTTGGGAACGAGTTTATCGATGCCACCAATTTGAGTGCATTCTTCTCCAGTCGAACAAAAACTTTTTGAATATATTTTGAGGATTTCATTTGGGATGTTTGTCATACAAATCTCCAAAGTGTGATCAGGATGAATTGGTGGAGCTTGAGGGGTTGACATGGTATATAAATACCATCGATGTTGTTTAAGCGAACCCATACAATATGAAACACCTTCATCAAAATAATTATCAAGTAAATCCGTTTCAAGATCGAAATTTTGATGGACATATGGTTGTAAATCAGGACGTAAAAAATTTTTACGTGAATAATACACATTTGCAATGGTATCCATATTTGCATATTTTTTAGCTAAATCTAACATTCGATCAATGGAATGAAGAAGTTTAGTGCTGCCACAAGTTTTTAAAATTATTCGTGTATCCGAAACAAACATGCTTGATTCACTTAAAACATAACTATCAAGAATGCCATTAGTTCGATAATGCAAAATATGGCATTCAGCTATTTCAAGAAGGGTCACAATTTCTTCATATGGTATTGCTCGAAGGGACGTTGATTGAGGATTTGATTCTTTATCGAACCAAATTTCAAATAACTTTTCTGCTCCTTCAAAAAAATGTCCTGGATTTTCATCTTTGTTAATTGTAAAATCAGCATCGCTTGAAATGATTGTTGTTGCTCTTTCAAATTGATTTTGTAATTGTTGTTGTTGTTTAGCAATGACTACTTCCATGACTTTTCTTGGCTTCTGGCTTGACTTATTGTTGCTTGCTGGCTTTTGGCTAGGTTTATAGTGATTGTGTTGTTAAAAACTGGATAAATGGGATTTTAAGATTTAATTGACTTTTGAGGACTGAGAGTAGACCCGCTAGGGAGGTCGTCGATAAAGAACAATAATTGGGGGTTTTGACCACATACAACTAGTCTGAAATTTTACTTATTGTTAGTTTTTGTTAATCGCAACATTTTATTTCCAAAAGAAGTGCATTTAAAATAAATTTTTTGTTGCTAATTTTAGAGTTTTTTTATGTTACTGTAATTTTGGTGCGTCGAAATCAAATCAAGTTTTTCTTATTTTTTCAATTTTTGGTGCTGAGTAAGAAGACATCAACGAGGCGAGGCGGAAACTTGGAGAAAAAGAATGATAAGAAAAAATAAAACTGTTTCTTTATTTTATTAGACAAATCGGTAAAGGTGGCGTGAGTTTCACATGAATGAAATGTTTCGAGTGGCAATCAAAATCTAATTTTAGTTTTAAAAAATTGCTTCGAAAAAGCTAATAGATCTTTGAAAGAAAAACGATTCCAAAAATGAAAAAGAATTCAGAAATACTTATTTTAATTTAATAAAAGTTTTAGCTTCAGGATTCTTTCAAAGCCGCTTTTTTAAATGACTTTGACGCAAACAAAAAATATAAATAAACTTACAGGGGATGTCACCGATATGCCTCTTGAAAATTCAAGGCCAATATAACGATGAATATTGATTTCGAAATCAAAGCCTTCAATTCAATACAGAAATTAACTGTATGGAAGACTTTGATAAAATTAGAAGAAATGTGAAGCGGAGGATCTAAAACAATTTTACGAGACACTTTGAAAAGTTTGTTTAAAGTTGAAGATCAGGTCTAAAAAATATTTAAATTTAAAAGTTTTTTTGAGTTAAAATAAAAAGTTACAAACTTGAAATGATCCCAACTCTTTTTTGACAACCAAAAAAAACCAAATAAGCTTCTGAGGAATAAGAAAAAGTTCAACCGAATTTAAGACGGTAGAAAACAAGAAAATGATGAATGAGAAATTTTTGAGGTGGAAAATAAATGGAAAAAAATATCATATTTAAGGGGGCTGGACAAATGCAATTAAAAAGATAAGAAGCAAGCAAAGCTAAAATGAAGAAAAAAAAACGGAGACGACAAAACCATGGCAGCACGAAAATATTATCAGTGGACACTGAAAAATGAATCGTTGCCGCCATAAATGCAATTAAACAAAAAATAAAAATAAAACTTAGACTCGTCGAGATTTTTTTTTTGGACTTTCACCTTTTATTACCAGAAACAAATATTTGGGCATAAGTGCACTGTTTTTTTTTCTTGTAGAGTCTAGCGATGCCATAAAAAGAAAGTTGAATGATAAAAAATATAAGACAGTGACAGAATGTTTAGACAGAAAAAAGCAAACGATGGAAGTAAATAAAAAATAAAAATGATGTAAAAAACCAACAAAGTTTAACCAATTTGGACAAATAATGAAAGAATAATTTTAAAAAAGGTTTTTCCCTATCGAAACTGTGATTCTGTAGAAATTCATAAAATTGCCTCCCACTGTTTTTCCAAAAGTTCATACTACTGAATTATTGCAAACCCTTTTTTTCGTTAGCATTAATTATTCAATGTAAACCTTTTTTGTTGATTAAATGTTGTGTAGGTGGACAAAAACCAAAAACGTCAATGGTTTTTTTTTGGCGGTGATAAGAGTTTTGTTTTGACTGAATCTAAGCAGCCAAATATTTAAAAATAATCGGTAATGTTTGATTAAAACCAAATAAAACTTTCTGCTCAAACAATATTTTTCCATAGAAAAAAGCCAAAATTAAAGTAAAATGATCAAAGTTTTTTTTTTCAAATTTAAAGCAAAGTCCTTTTTTAATTAAATGGAATACTGTAAATAAATATTTTTCATCTTCTCTGATTTTATTTGTTTTCAGTCGGCATTTTTTAAAAGGCATTATTGTTTGATATTTAAACATTGCATTTTTTTAAATCAATGGAAGTTGTTTGCACTTTTTTTTACTGTTTCCTATTTTTTTTACTGCCGAATCAAAATCGCTGCCATTTATGAAATTTTTTTCTTCTTCTATCCCGTTTTTTGAGTAAATAATTATGTAGTGTGACAAAAGAAAACCAGTGACAAACATCCGCATGGAAAATGGTGAGGAAAAAAAAACAAAGAATGCCATTCTAAAAAATATAGCAGCAGCATCATCATGTCGAGTGATCGGAAGTGTAAAAGGAAGCACTCTAGAAAAAAGTGGCATTAAAAAACATAAACCTTGACATGAGTATGTAAATCTATTGAAAGAAATTATTATTGCACGATATACGATCCTTAAATTGACCTTTTTTTCTTAATTTATTGTCCCAAAAAAATGGGCGTGCATTTCTTTATTTGTTGGATAAAAATGAAAACAAGCCTTTTTCAATCTCGAAATTTTTTTTCTGTCAAAGTACAGTTCAATTTTTCGCTGTTAGTGTCTGTAGGAATATTTCTCAAATGATGGATTTCGAAGTTGATCATCCACCTCACACATTTTCAAATCCCCGACCACAAAATTTTGATTTTCATGCTTCTTTGATTGATTATATGATTCATAGTAAATCTTCTGGAAAAGGATACGCGAAATTAATCCAAACTTGTAAATATTTTTATTCAAAGAATCCTCGTGTTATTCCAATCAAAGAGATTTTTGATGGACCAAATACTAAAAATGGAGGACAATGGAAATGTTGGGGAGAAAATGAAAATTATAAAATTATTAAATTGAATGACGCACCTTTTAAAATTTCTGTTTATGGAACTATCGAAAAAAAATTTGAAGATTTGCAATTTACGACTATTTCATCCTTAATTCCAAAAATTTATTGTTGCAATCTTACTTCGTTAACCCTATCACGTCAAGGCCTCAAATTTGATGAATATATTTTTTTGGTTAATGGTGGAAATGTTAAATATCTTGCTTTGACTGATGTTGTAATAACAAAGGAAAATGAAGATGGAGGTGTTATCGTAGTTCCTTTTGAACTAATAATTGCTAAGGTTCCTAAAATTGATTATATTAGTTTGTAAGTTTTTTTTAATGTACCAAGTTTCCATGATTTTGAATATATATGCAAATTAACATTTTTCAGTTCACTCGAAAGAAATCCTTCATTAGTATTAACTAATGAGACGGCAAAGAATCTTAAAATTTAGCCATTTTTTAAACATCTTAAAACTTTGGAACTTCAATGTATCCCTCTTGAATTTAAACCCAAACCATTTTGCATATTCTTAAAAGTAAAAAAGTTTCAAATTTTTAAAAAGCTTTAACTTATTTATTTTTTGCCAATTTTTTAGAAGCATGCAACACTTGAAACAATTCAACTTGGTTTTAATCGAAATTCTGCGTTAAGAAATGTTGCTTATCAAAAAACTTTTGATAAAGCTTTGAGAGCTATGTATAATTCATGGGGAAAACGAAGAAGAAATAAACCTAATATATTCTTCAATGATTTCACTTGGGATCCGAAGGGAGATAATACAAAAAGCTGATTCTAAAAAAATGTTTATTTGGATTTTTGTTTGCCCTTTTTATCGGGAATTTTTTTTACAAATTTTACAATTCAAAGATTTGTATTTTTATTTAATTGTTTTTGTTAACTTATTTTTAAATTGGCTGATATGAGTCATAAACAAAGTTAATAATCAATCTTTTTTCCTGTCATGTAAAAGTTTATTTCTCTTTTTGTATTTTTCTAATCCAATTTGCTCATGTTCATCAATTTTTTCTTTTCTTTTTTTGTCTTGAAAATTATAAAATTTTTTATTTTTTGAAGAAAAAAAACATTTCTCTATTCATAAACAAAAATCTTCAGCGGCTGAACAAACAAATATTTTAAAATTTAATTGATTCAATTCATTCAATTCAAAAAATTCTTTTGTGTGTCGATTTTTTCTTTCTTTTTTTGGTGGGTTTGATTTAAAATTCGCGCGTTCATTTCATCGCCACGCAGCAACGCCAACTAACATCTTTCTTTAGTCGTCACAAAAAAAAATTGTCGAGAATCTTGAGTTAAAAAAAATTCAAATGATTTCTTTTTGTATAATTTTTGTCGTCAAAAATTTTACCCATGCCTTCTTTGTTTTCTTTTTTGCTTCCCAAAAAGTTATTTTAATTTAAAAAAATGATTTATTAGTCCAAATATCTTTTTCCTATCAAAACCAAAGCAAAGCCACCAAAAAATAAAACAATCTTTTTTCTTCTTTTTTTATGCTTTGCCGAAGCAACATTTTTTTTGTGTTCATTCATTGATTTTGAGACTAACTGCTGCAGCAACAAACAACCTTATTTATTTTTTTCTTTCTTCATTCACGTGTTTAGTTGTTGAAAAATTATTTTTGTCAATTTTTTCAACTCCTTTAATTTTTTTTTTAAATTATGGCATGGTTTTATCCAATTTTAATGGGAGCTTTTTGTATATTTTTTACATGGTTTTTTGAAGTGACTCATCAAACATTATTTTTACCATTTGTTACATATTTCAGGTATATCCTCAATTTTTAAATAATTTACACATAAACTTTGGGTTCAAGCTCAAATTCATTCACTTTTGTCGTTTTTCGTTATTCAAAAATAACAAAGTTAAAAGCCAGACAAATAAAAAACAAAGACGGGTGCTTCTCCTTCACTTTTTTTAAATAGGAAATGAACTACCAAAATAATCGAAGATAGAATTTTCTCTTTATTTTTATATATATTTTTTCATCCACGAGAATATCTATCAAAATTATTTAAAAAAGTTTTTAGTCGAAAAGCTAATTACGCTATGACATTTTATTATGGAAGTTCAGGAAGTTCATCCAAATCTAACACAGCTGCATTAACAGCAGCGGCAGCGAATCGACCATGGACAACTTTGAATGATCCAGCGGTGGAGGATTTACTGCAAGATTATCAAGAAAGGTTCTTTCTTTAATCCATAATGAAAACCTTTTTTAATAAATTAAGCAACTTTTAGATTTTGTACTTTCAAAAATGCATCAATTTTTATTTCAACTTTTAATGTTAATGGAAAATCTCCGCCTGAATATTTTAATGATTGGCTTACATTTGATACAGAAAACTTACCTGATTTTGTTGTTATTGGGTTAGAATGAATTCATTTTCTAAAATTATTAACTTTTCTAAGTTTGATGATTTTAGTTTGCAAGAAATGGATCTTGCTTTAGGAACTTATGTCACAGAAAATACAATAAGAGAAGATCAATGGATGTATACTTTGAAAAGGAATTTACCAACCGTTTATGAAGTTGTATGTTATCATCAGATTTAGCTTATAAGCGACTACTAATTCCTTTTTTATATTTTTAGGTTGAAAAAATACGTTTAATAGGAATATTTATGGTTATATATCGAAAATCAGGATCTCATATACCTTCTCCAACTCATGTCCATTCATCATGGGTTGCAACGGGATTTTTAAAATTTGGTAATAAAGGCGGAGTGGGAATTAGTTTTAATATCAATGATACACCTATATGCTTTATAAATTCCCATTTGGCTGCGGGTGGAGAATTATCTAAGAGAAATCAAGATTTTCGTGAAATATCTCAAATGCGTTTTGGCAATGATCGAGGAATATATGATCATGATGTGGTGATTTGGCTTGGAGATCTGAATTATCGCTTAGAATCTCCATATCATTTTCAAGAAGTTGTGGATATGATTGAAGAAGGAAAATTCAATAAATTAATTGAATTTGATCAACTTCGAAAGCAGCAAGAAACTCGACAAGCTTTTCATGGATTTAAAGAAATTTTGGGTTTACCTTTTAAACCAACATATAAATTTGATGTTGGTACATCGAGATGGGATACAAGTGAAAAAAGGCGAATTCCAGCATGGTGTGATCGAATATTATATTGGGTTAAAGATAAACAAATTAAAATAGCACAAAATGAATATAAATCTGTGGAAAAAGTGGTGTTTAGCGATCATAAACCTGTAAGAGCATTGTTTAAACTTGGAACTAAAATTGTTGATGAACAAAAGAAAGCTAAAGTTTATGAAGAAGTTTTACGTGAAGGTGATAGAAAAACAAATGATATGCTTCCACAAATTGAAGTATCGGCAACTGAGGTAATTTCTTTTTATGACATCCTTCCAGAAATTGAATTATCTCAAACTGAGGTAATTTATTTGAGTTATTGCTTTTTATGATCCTTGAAAAAAACAAGTTTTGTGGATCATTTTTTTTCTTTTTTCTCCCATTTTGAAAATTTATGTGTGTAACTCTTTTTTATTTTTTTTGGGCATTCATAGTAGCTTTTATCCTCAAAAAGTAAAGTGTTAAAAATGAAAAACATGATTCAAAAAACCTTTAAAGCGCTAATAACTTTTTTTATCTTCACCATCTCTATTTTTTAGAGAAAAAAAACACACTTCCCAGAAAAGAACTGCAAAAAAAAGAATTGTTTTTTACGTTATTTTATTTACCCGGATTAAAAAAAACATTCGGGTTTATTATTATTTTTTTCGATAGCATCTAACTCTCTAATTTAAAAGAGTCTTTTTTTACTTTTTGCTTTGATTTTTTTAAACCAAGCTTTTTTTGAGTTCTTTTATTTGGAGTTAATTTTCATCCAATATTTTTCAAAAAATTTTTTTGCCCTGATTTATTTGTTTGAAAACAAAGCAGCTGAATTTTTTGTTTTCACGTGTAAACAATCAATAATACCAATAGCGGCGCTTCCCTAACAACAACAACTAAAAAAAGTTTCACACATTTTATTATTTATTTTTTTTTAGTTTTTGAAATATACATACATAGAAAAAAGTCATACGTCGTCGATTTATTATTTTAATTTATTTTATTTTTAGTTTGACTTTGGAAATGTGTATTATCGTACAGCGGTAGTTCGAACGCTAACAATTAAAAATACTGGGCGTAATGGAACTAAATTCTTTTTTGCTCCAACTCATCAACTTCAAACTTTACCAGAAAATTGGTTAACAATCACACCCAAATCTTCATTTATTGAAAGTGGAGCTCAAGTTGAAATAAATCTTCAAGTTTTGGTTAATGACGAAGAAGCAAGAAAAATTTCAATTCCCGGAAAATCTGATTTTTCTTTAACTTGCATTTTAATTATTAGTTTGGATCAAGGAAGGGATTATTTTGTTGTATGTGATGCAAAATATCAAAAAAGTTGTTTTGGTTCATCTTTTATTGATTTAAAGAAAAATGGTTGTCGTTTACCTAAAGATGAAGAAGATTTGCTTGTTCCTGTAAGTTTGTTTTACAGCAACAAAAAAAATTATTATATGCGCCTTGACACTTTTTTTTTCTTCGAGGAAAAGAGAACTGATATAATTTTCATTTCAAAATTTTCAAATATCAAATTTTTCAAAATCAAAAATTTGCATATTTCCTTTAACTAAAAAACTTTATTACTTTCTTTAGACTCCAAATCCAAATGATCCATTACAAGTTGGAGATTCAAGAGTACCAATCCAAATATTTTGGTTATGTTGGGCGATGAGAACTTTATCCTTAGATGATATTACTTTTGATGAAACATTTTCTGAAGCATTATTTCATCAAATTCGAGATTATCTTGATAATGGTAAACCCAAAGAATTAATATTAAAAAAAGATAAAAAATGGAAATCAATGCTTTATGCTTCATTGCTAATATTAATTGATTCATTTAAAGAACCATTATTTCCAAATGATATTAGTTTTGATGAATTAACAACCGATGATGCAATATTATTAACCATTTCAGATTTTCCACAACCTAATTTACAAGCCATGGATTATTTATTAGATTTTTTTGTTGATTTAACTTTAAATAATAAAGAATTTTCAAGTAAGTTTTTACTTTGACATTTTTACAAGTTTTTTTCTCGCTTTTAAAACCGAATCAAAAAAAACTTAAATTTTTTTACTTTTCCAGAAAATTTACAAGTCCTCGCAAATATTTTATTTCAATCCAAAATCCCCAAAGGCGGTGTGGAACGACGAAGTTTGATATTATTTTGTATTAATCATAGAAGGCATAAAGGTGGTCTCCCTGATTTAATTGATGATGAACCAACACCTATTTCACCGATGAATTAAAATAAATCTATCTTTTATTAATATAAAACTAAGCATCATTGTGATTCGATTTTTTAAAACTTTCTGTAATATGTCCTTATTATTCTTGTTGTTGTTGTTGTGCCATTTTCAATTCATCATTCAAAGAAAAAAGCTTTTGATTCGATTTTTGTTGTTGACTAAAAGGGTTTTTTTGATTTTTAATTTACTTTTATTGTTGATTTTTTAAAGGTTGCAATAATGCCTTTCAATACTTTTTCATTGACTTCGTATATTTTGTTATTTACTCCATAGATAGTGATTATAGGTATTAAAAAAGATGTATCTATTTAGTGGCACATCTCAGCCACTCGTGCAAATGTTTGATTCTGATACTGAAGATGGATGATCCAAAAAAAGCTTCCGTGAAAGTAAGTAGTAGTATGTGAAAGAAGCTTTGAGATGGCAAGAAGGATGAATGAAATCAATCTTGAAATTGATTCCAATAATTAATTTACTAATAAACTTGGAATTTATACGACCTCCTCCTAAGTAAGCCCGTTTTTTTTATCCACAAAATTTGTAATTAACGAAATTTTCTTCTTCAGCTAAACTTTTTAGTTTTGCGAAGAAACAATAAAAAGTTATAAAATATTTTCTTTCATTTGGAGAGGTAAACTTTTTGTCAACCCATCAAATCCTTTTCCATGTTTTACATTTTTTTTATTGCTTTGATTTGAAAATTTCAAGCTCAATTTTTCTTTTTGTAAGCTATGTAAAAAAAGAGAAACACCAAAAAAATTCTGCAAAATAGCTTTGAAGATTTGCAACAAATTTAGTTTTTTTCAAATTGCAACTGTGCTTTCAAAGCGAAAAAAAACCGCGAGTAAAGTGGTGAAACGCATTTTCGAAGAAGAAAATAAAATAGTTTGAAGCAAAAAAACTTTTTCATCTGCAACCTTTTCTTCTTCTGCAAAAAAAAAAAACAAAACCAACAACTTCCAATTTCCAACTCCATAAAAAAATATTCGCGTTTTCCTTCCTTTTTCGCCCAATTTATAAAGTTGCTAATTATGTAAATCTTGAGATTGTTGCAACTCATTCTCCCACAATTTTTTTAGAAAAATCATTCCATCATTAGTTTGATTTATTTCTTCAACCATGGTACGGGTGTATTTGATTCTTGTGGCTACGGGTTGTTGTTTATTTTGTACATGGTTTTTTGCAATACCTCATCGAACCATATATTTACCAACGATAGCATATTTCAGGTATAACATCCTTTTTTTTTACTAACCTTTTGAGCTCAAAGTAAGTCTCTTTTCAAGAGTGCTTTTCTTTTGTGAAAACAATTACATATTTACATAATTTTCATTTTTTAGTCAAAAAGCCAACAATATTATGACGCTTTACTATGGTGGCTCATTAAAATCAAATACTGCACTAATGAATCGACGACCATCGACAAGATTGATCGATCCAGCTGTGGAAGACATGCTGATAAACTATCAAGAGAGGTTGGTTGTTGTTTTTTGTGATTACCTTTAAAGCTAATTTGATCACTTTTAGATTCTGTACTTTCGCAAATGCATCCATCTTTGTTACAACTTTCAATGTCAATGGTAAAACTCCTCCTCCATATTTACAAGATTGGCTGACATTTGATACCGAAAATTTACCTGATTTTGTTGTAATTGGGTAAGCTATTCCTTCTCATTCATGGATGCTAATCGTCTCATTTATTATAGCTTACAAGAAATGGATCTCGCTTTGGGAACTTATGTCGTCGATAACACTGTACGCGAATACAAATGGTTATGTTCACTGCGGAAGAGTCTTCCAACATATTATCAACTTGTATGTTTTACACTTTTCTCTCTCACGGTTCTTTATGGTTGGGTTACTTTTTAGGTGGAAAAGATTCGTTTAGTTGGAATATTTATGGTAATATATCGTCATGCTGGATCTAGTATACCTCAACCTTATCCTGTTTATTCATCATGGGTGGCAACAGGATTCTTCAAATTTGGTAACAAAGGTGGCGTGGGAATCAGCTTGAACATTAATGATACTCCTGTATGCTTTATCAACTCTCATCTTGCTGCTGGTGATATGCTTTCAAGACGTAATGAAGATTTTCGCCAAATCTCAAAAATGCGCTTTGATAATGATCTTGGAGTATATGATCATGATGTCGTTATATGGCTTGGAGATTTGAACTATCGTCTTGATTCACCGAATTCTTTTCATGAAATGGTAAAAATTATTGAAGCTGGAAATTCTCATGATCTCATTCAATATGATCAACTTCGGAAGCAACAAGAATCTGGTCATGCTTTCTCTGAATTCAAAGAACTCCTGGGTTTACCATTTAAACCAACTTACAAATATGATGTCGGAACTTCAATCTTTGATACAAGTGAAAAAAGAAGGCTCCCTGCATGGTGTGATCGAATCCTGTATTGGAGAAGAAATGAACAAATCAAAGTTGGTCAAAATGAATATTCATCTGTTGAAAGAGTGGTTTTGAGTGACCATAAACCTGTTCGATCTGTTTATAAACTCCTGACTAAAGTTGTTGATCATCAAAAGAAATCTAAAGTTTATAAAGAAGTGCTGCGAAAGGCTGATCAAAAAGCTAATAATATTATCTAATTATCCTATTGACTTGTAATTCTGTAAAATACATGCTTATTTGTACCATTTTCTAAAGCTTTAATTTGAATAAACGATTTATTGACTATTTGCTTTGTTTTTTCTTGTTCTTTTTCAAAGGTCAAAGTAAACCTTTTGATACTTACTTTCGTTCTTGATTTACATCTTTTGTAATTTACTCCTTTTTTAGAGCATATTACGTGTCAAAGATGATGAACCTTTTTGGTGGTGCATCTCGAGCAATAACAAACATGCTCGTTCAAATGCCTGATTCTGATTCCGAAGATGATCCAAAAAAGAAGCTTCCTGATGGTAAAGAAGATGATGAAAAGAATGAAGAAGGAGATGCTGAAATTGATCCTGAAAAGAAATCTGCTGATGAAGTTGGAATTAATACAACATTGATTGCAAGTAAGCGCATTTGTTCGATTATCATTAAACGACTAATGAAGTTATTTTTCAGATAAGCTTTTTGCTTTTGCTAAACAAGCAAAATCTCAAGCTCAAGGTTATGCTAAAAGTGCTTATGAACATTCAACGGAATATGCTCAAAAAGCATCAGCTCAAGCATCGGTATTTGCTGAAAAAGCTTCAAAATTTTCCGAAGTCGTCACTCAAAAAACTCCATTGGCTGAACTTGAAAAAGAAAACAAGCAATTCTCTGAACAACTCAAGCAAGAAAGATGTGATGTTCTGACTCAAATTCCTCCACCATGGATTGGAATGCCTGATGAAGCTTTAGCTCGTAAACATATTCTTTCACTTTCAACGGTATGTTAGTTTGTTAATGGAAGATTTTTTGATATGATAAACGTGACTTTTTTTTAGGATACTCGAAATTTCTTAGAAGACCCACCAGCTGGAAGAGAAGTTGAAATTGATAATTTGGAACAAGTGGCAAAAGACTTGATACAACATGATCCAACGTTAAGCAAGCTACGATATGAATTGGTTCCAAAGAAGTATGTGTTTCTTTTACTATTGTATCATTAACTTATTCAACCATTTTTAGGATCACTGAAGAACGATTCTGGCATAATTACTTCTATCGGGTTTCACTTGTGAAAAAAGTTTTACTCTCAAAAGCTGCAAAGAAAGCTGAAGAAGAACCTCAAACATCGGAAGAAAAGCCAGCTGATAAATCAAGTGAAATGGAAGTTGAAGAAACTCGTCGAAGTCCATCATTGAAAGAAGAAATTGAAGAACATGAAGAAAAAGAAAAGCAACAAAGCCCTAAGAAGTCAAGCAAAGAAAGCAGCCCTATGGGTGAGTTACTTTATCTTTTTGTTTTTCATGGTTTTAATGATCTTCTAATTTTCAGATGAAGATTGGGAAAAAGAACTTCTGAGTGATTTGGATTATGAACTGGTCGAAAAAGCAACAGGAAAGAACGAAGAACAATGGGAGAAAGAAATTCAAGAACTTTTGGAAGCTGAATCAAATGAAGAAAAATCACCATAATTTACTTAAAGCCGCTTCTCTTTAACTTGTAACCATTTTCATTCATTGTATTGTATTGTTTTAAGGGTTTTGTAGAATCGTGGCACAAATATATATTTACGCCAATGATTTTGTTATGTACTAACATTCATATTTACTTTTATTCCATTGTTTTTTATTATGTTGTGATTATTTTTCAATGTGCATATGTATATTTTTACAATAAATTCTTTCACTTTTTTGCAACTTGATTTTATCTTTTCTTTGATTAAACTTATTATGACTTGATATTAGTACCTATTGAATCCAAGTATGAATTCAATGTGGAGCTTTTTTGGATTTTGTTTTTTTGTTATTATGAGGAAGAAGTTTATTCAAAATCGTTTTGTTATCAAACAAGTAAAAGGTTTTGGTTGAATGGTAATTCCAGGTGTTTTGTCCAATGATGGAAGATTATTACAATCAATGGGTGACACTTTGAATAAGTTATAAAAGTTTGCAACTATTAAAAACAACTCCATTCTTGCTAATGATTCACCCAAACATTGACGTTTTCCAACTGAAAATGGTACAAGTTCATCAATCTTTTTGAGATCTCCATTGGAATCAATGAAGCGGTCAGGTTTGAATTTGTTTGGCTCAGGGAAGATCTGTAAAAAGATGCACATTAGTTTTTTAGCCAATGAAAGAAGTATGTAAGTGAATGGACTAACTTTTTCATCAAATAAAACTGTGGAAATTTGCGGAGTTATGGTTGTGCCTTTTTTAATGAAATAATTTCCAACTTTGACATCTTTGGTAGTTTTATGAAGCAAATTTTGTGGTAATAAATTTACACTTCTCTGGACTTCATTAATAAAAGCATTCAAATAAATTAATGAATTACGATCTGCAACGGTTATCCTTCGATCTGTAGCAATAACAGAATCCAGTTCTTGATGAATTTTTTCTTGAATCTTTGGATTATGAATTAGATATAAAACAGAGAAAATTAATGTATTCGCTGTTGTTTCTTGACCTAAAAGAAGTTTGAGAAAAAAATTTTGGTTGGAGAGATTTGATTGCAATTTGCAAATATGTTTGTTTTACAAAATTGAAACAACAAGTTCCACTTTTGCGTGTACTTTTTTTTAAACAATTAACTAACTTACCTGCAACCCATAAATCCAATAATGATAAAACTAATTGAGTATCATTAAATGTTTCACTTTCATTTTTTTCTGCTTCACGAAGATATGCTTCAACATAATTTTTTGGTTCACTAGCTCGATCATAATTGGATGATTTCATTTCAACTTTATGTTTTTGAATTTGTTCTTTACAATAATCACTAACAAAATTAAAATCACCCAAAAGCATATCCATTTGGCCTTTAAAATAAGGGAAATATCTAACTGTTTTATTAAACATTAATCCTAATAAAATTGATGGAAAAGTCATCATTCGCATATGTCGAGCAATGCGATCTTTATATTTTGCAAATTCTTTTTTTTCTTCTTCATCATGATATGCAAAACCAAAAAGGATTTGGTTTATGATATTGGAAACGGTGATTTCAAATATTGGGATTAAATTTAATTCGATTGTTGTTGGTTGTTGTTTGGAATGATGGAATTGTTTGAATAAACCTTTGAGCATGTTGTCTAACTCGCAAAGGATCTAAAAATGAAGTAACTAATAATAATTTTTTTCTTCAACAATTTTTTCGCAACCTTCCATCCACATATGTATGTACTTACTTTTTCTTCCATAACTCCTCGACCCATACCAAAATTTCTAAACACCTTTAATGCAAATCGACGATGTTCTCTCCAAATTTCACCTTCCGCAAGAATGATGCCTTGTTTTCCACCTCTTACATATGTATGATATTCGCCCATGGTGGTTCTTCCTGCATATGAATCACCATCTTTTATAAATGTTTCATTAATTAAATTATAATCTGCCACGACAACCACGGGTTGTTCAGAGATCCAATAAGTGTAAACATCACCATAAAGCTTTTGCCATTTTTTATATGTATCATATCCCGGTGGATTTAAAGCTACATCAATAAGATTTCCTATTATTGGAAGTGGTGGAGGACCTGAAAAAGCAAACGTTCAATGGAATTTTTGGAGTTGCTTGAAAGTTGGATTAATTTTATGGGAGTTGGCTAATAACTTTTTTTTGTTTTTGAAAGAAAGTGGCTTTCCACGAACATTTTTTATATCAAAGATCCTTTTTTAAAAATTACCCGGTGGCAAATCCTTTCGTTTCCAATAATAATTATAAAATAATATTAAACCCAAAATTGCAATAAATAAAACAACAAACATTTTTATTATTTTTTAAAAAGAAAAAAGTTTGAAACAACAACCAAGTAAAGAAAAAATAAGAAAAGGTCAAACTTTAACGTTTTCTTTTTATAAATATCATTTTATAATTTACATCTCTCACAGAAAAATGAGCGAGAAAACATACCTAATAAACTAGTTTTCAATTTGTTGTTGTCCTATTACATATCAAAATCAATTACATACCTAATCGTCGTATATCACATTTTTTTCTTTTTCTTTTTTTTTTGTAGTCAGTCAATCATCGTCAATTTCTAACTTCCTTGAACTTAATGAAAAGGAATTTAAAAGGGCAAAATATCTTTCTAATTTTCGGTTTAATGAAAAATCATTAACTAAATTGAATTTTGTAATAAACAACAAAGCCATTAACAGCATCTTAAAATTCCAAAAATTATCAAAATGTGATTCACAAACTTTCAATTTTTAAAACTCATCAAAAAAATTGAAGCTACAGTACTTGTTCGATTATCAAAATTGTTTGACAGGATAACTCAATGGAAACCTAAAGTTGTTTCAAACCATTTTAATTTTTCTTTATTAAAATGTCTCAAATGTGATGATTTTGATAAACCAATACTCCTCATAAATTTTTTTCTTTGACATCCCATTTAAAGCAAGCATTTATGATTGTCGCCTTTGGTTGGTCATTGCTGGGTGCTGCTTGCGTGCTTTTTTTTACGTCGTCGTCGTGTTTTTCTTTCCTTCACCCATTTCTTTCTTTCTTTGCTGTTGCTCATGCTTACGAAATTGTTGTTTTTTTTGTTGTTGTTTGAACCTTCTTGTTTGTGAAAGAAAAGTACACTCTTTAAAAAAAATTGATTTTAACTAACTTTGTTGTGAAAATTTCTTTTAACTTTCTTAATTTTTAAATTTTCATTATTATTATTTTATTTTAAATCAATATTTTGTGAGAACAACAATCATTAATAGCATCCAAAATGGCATCGGTAGTATCTGTAAGATTCTTTCACCCAATAAATTTAACTCATTTTTATATATGCTTTATGGATCTTTAGGGCGCTGAAAAGGTCCTTGCCCCTGTTGCTGCTGTAATGGATGCAGCTAGGCTTGGTAAAGCCATAGTTGATGATGTATCAGCTGGAACATCGGGTGAAAGAACTATCGAAACTGCGACATCTGTAGCAACATCATTTGCTACTAGCAAAGGTTTTGCAGTAGCTGGAGGTGAGGAAGAATTTTTATTTACATCTAGTTAATTATAAATTTCTTTTACAGCATCGATTGGTGCTTTAACTGGGATTGGAGCTGCACCAGGAGCTGTAATAGGCGGAATTGTGGGAGCTGTAGCTACATCGGTTTCAACAAGTAATGGTACAACTACAACAACCATTGATGAAGTTATAACAACCACATCTTTCGTTGATCCCCATTAATTTTTGTATGTATGATTACCTTATTGTATATTTTTATTTGCTTATTTATAAAATAACGGGTTAGAGCAATAACATGCTAAAAGTTTTGATGATAATAAAAGTTTTTTTACATTAAAAAACCTAATCATTCCTATAGTAAACATAAATAAAATGGCAGTCTCAGTTTTTAATTTATAAATAATTAATCGCGAAAAAAGAAGAGTCAGTAAAATTAAGTAAATGCTTGAAGCAAACCTTTAGAAAAAATTGGCTGCTGTTACTCGAATTTGTTTTAAAATCTCCGCCATTTTTTGCTGGCAAAAAGTCTAAAATGCATTTTCTTGTGAAACTTTTTTTCTTCATCTTCGATGTTTGGAAATTTTTTAACTTCAGCGTCTTCCATTTTTCTGATTTTCTTCATCGCGTATTTTTTCAACAATGGCATATTCTCCATCACCTGATACTCGAAAGAGGCGAAATGGCAGCCCTGAGGATCGTGGAAGATCCAAGGAATCAAGAAGAAGACGAAGCAGAAGTCGGAGCAATGAACGTGAAAGAAGTCGACGCCATGATGATCAAAGAAAAAGAAGCAGAAGTCGAAGCAATGAATGTGAAAGAAGTCGACACCATGATGATCGAAGAAAATATGATAAAGAAAGGAGCCATGGTGACAGAAAGAAGGAAAAAGAAAGAAACAGCAGAAGGTTAGTTAATTTTTGTTTTACTCTTGATTTTAAACCCAACTAATCACGATTTCCTTTTCAGTAGAGATATTGTCAAAGAAGAACGAAATGATCCTCCTGCTCCATCAAATTCTTCAAAAACAAAAGTGGAAGCAACAGAAGAAAGAATACCATGGAATGAATTTCCTCCACCAAAAGTCAAACAAGAACCTCTTGATCCAACGATGGAACAACCAAAGCTCGAAGAAGAACCTATTGAAAAAGAAAAACCATCGTTGAAACCATCAGGAAAGCTACTGGAAGATACGAATATGGTCAATGGTGTCGTCGTCAAATATGTGGAACCTCCTGAAGCAAAGTTACCCAAAGTCAATTGGCAGCTTCATCCTTTTCGAGTGCGTTTTTTCTTGCACCTTTTCTTATCGCTTTTCAACTTTCATTTTTAGAATCAAGAAGGCAAAGATCCTGAGCCACTTCCTGTTATGCATATTCATCGACGTTCTTTTTTTCTCGTTGGAAGAGATCGCAAAGTGGTACATTTTCCTATGGATCATCCGTCATGTTCAAAACAACACGCTGCATTACAATTTCGCTCTCTGCCGTATACGAAGCCAACTGGTGAACGATCTCGTCGAACAAAACCATATCTGATTGATTTGGAATCTGCAAATGGAACGTATCTCAATGATGATCGAATTGAAGCAACAAGATATTATGAACTCAAACATGGTGATGAAATCAAATTTGGTTTCTCTTCAAGGTCTTTTGTTATTCTGAATGCCACAGCTGCTATGGCTCAAATGGATGATGTTTCAAATGTGAAGAAAGAAGAAGAATCTGATGATGAAGAAGAAGAAGAAACTATGAAAGAAGAAGCTTCAACCAAGGAAGAAAAATTTGAATAACTGTTTTTGTTTTTTTGTTTGTTTTGTATTGTATTGTATTGTGGCAGTATTTATTTTTGTTGCATGAATAAAGTTTATGATTACAAAAATTGTCTTGTTTTTTGAACTAATTTTACTTTTAAAAAAAGAGAGACACATTAAAGCTTTTTAACATTGATGAGAGTTTTACGATTGAGAAGAGGAGTTGTTGTCAAAGTTGAAAGCGGAGAAGATTATGTTCGTCGATAACCTTGTGGTGGTGGTGTTACGGGTGGTTCATATGGATAAACATCACCAGCAGATGGAGATCCACCATACGCATTCTCATTTTTCGGTGCAATGTAAACATTATTATTGTAATTTTCGTCATCATATGCAGCAAGAAGAGAAAATTGTCCACTTGCAATTCTTTCACATTCTTTGAGATGCCTAGAATTATAATTTATTTAGTTTTGTTATTTATAGTTAATTATCATGTTTGTGTGATTACTAAAAGAGCATTTTTGGGCTGCATTTTCGTTAAATACAAAAGGCAATTTGGATTTTAGACTCAAAAATTAGGGTTTGCTTGTTTTGTTGAATAAAAGCCATTGAACGCAAAGCAACATACAAATAAAGTTTGTAAACAATCCAAACGAAGAAAGCTTCGAGCAATGCCACAGCTAAATAAACAAGAATAATGAGATATCCAAGAATTCGAGTAGCTAAAAATCTTTTATCATAAACCTTTCAAGTTGAGTATTAACTTGTTAAAATCTTACATTCATCACTCATATGATAATCACCTTGTCCAAGAAGTGATCGAATACCTTTATATCTTTCAAATAGCAATAAAATTGCTGTAACCAATGCAACGATGAATAAAAATAATGTTAAAAATATTTGTGAAAATAAATGTGGTATAACCCAATTAGCTTTTTGTTTAACAATTGCAAGAATTAAGATGATAATACCAATGATAATAATTATGAGACTGATAATACCTTTAAAATAAATGGGTTTAAATTAAATTAACTAACTACATAACTGTTTGGCGCATTGAAGCTATTAGATATCGCAAAAATGGTTAAGTGGAGGTTAGTTGTTAAGGTGGATTATGGATGCTTCCAAATTTGGGTTCATTTAGGCAAAAATTTAACTCCGGTTTAGAAACAAAAATGTTTTTTTAAATGAAAGATATGAAAATAATTTACCAACAAAAAACCAAAAGAAATATGGTGAACCAAAAACTTGAAAATTTCTGAATAAACCATAAAGGGCTAAAATGCATAACACGGTTTCAACGATGCAAACAATGTATCCGGCTGTCTAAAAAATTATTCTTTATTATTGCTGATGGCTAAAGCAGCAACAACGTGGTCACTTACTTTTACATTACAACAGCATACACGATTTGTTGTTGCATATTTTTCTGGCTTCTCTGAAGGTGGTGGTGGAGGAGATTGGTAAGATTTTGGTTTAACCATTGTTACTAAAATGAGTGGTTATAATAAAACGACAAAGTTACGGTAATGAATGAGCAAACACGAAAACAGGCGAAAGTTGGGGAATAATAATTTTTTTCGATCGTTTGGTTTTATAAAATTCAGAAAAAGTTGCACAAATGCATAATCTATAATATTCTTTTTTAAAGGCGGTTAGCTATTAAAAAATATAAAGAAGCTCCCAAGAAGTAAAGCTTTTTTATAAAAAAAAAAGTAAACAACCATCCAAAAACAAAAACTAACTAATCAATGGATGGATCAATGAATGAACGACACAAATAGCAATCAACTTATCTTTGAAGCATTTTTTGAGCTCAATATTTTTTCCTCAACAACTTTTTGCATAATCAAGAAAGCAAAAATTCTTCCACACAAAAAACAACATCGACAGTTGCCCTCATTTGTTGCTCCTTCTATCTGTAACTCGACAACTTCCTTGGTGTTATTGAAGGATCCATTTTTCAAAGGCAACCCTTTTTCTTTGTGGCCAATTATAAAGCAAGCATAAAGGTTAGACAATGCCGACAGACTTACTAACTAACTAATTACACAGGTATCACAAAGATGAGAAGAAAGAAGAAAAAAATGGCTTGAAACGCCCCCACACAAGCATTATCTTCTTTTTCTTGGTCGTGAAAGATTTATCTTTCTTTTGGCTTTAACTTTAACTTTGGCAACACAAATAAAAAGAATAAGATCCCTTTAACTTTCAAGACTTTAAAAAAGGAAAAAAAAGCAGGCGTAAAACATTTTTTTCAAGCATTTTTTTTTGCTTGTGGCAATGCAAGAAAAAAAAATCAAAAAAGCAACGACGACAAAAAAAGAAGAAGCATGAAATAAAGTTTTTTTTGCTTTGTTTTTTGTTTGTTTGTTGCCGCCATCAACGTTGCTGCCAGCTGTTGTTGCTCGTTGCTACCAAGTCAATTTCATGATCCATTTCAATTTTCTTCTTTTTTATTTTGATTGAATTTTGATTTAAAGAAAAAAGCGAGAGAACTTTAAAAAATCAAAAAGAAAAACAAATTATAAAAGATTTTAAAAGTTTAAAAGCAAAGATTATCCAAAAATAAAAATATGAATTGCAACAAAACAGATAGAAGCTGAGATTATTATAACTTTATAAATGCAAACTATGGCCAGCTTTTTTTAAGAAAATTTCGCCGGTTTTTAACACGTTTATTTAAAGCCTTAAAATTAGTTCAAGAAATGGATTTCTGGATAATTTTAAAAAGAGGAATAAAAAATTAAGGCAATCAAAATATGGATACTCCTGAAATGAGAAGTTATTATAAAGAGATTTGGCAGCATAAAAAATATCCAAAAGAAATTCGATCAAATTTTTTTAGACTTTTATAAAATTTAAGGTAAAGGTTTTCCATTTTTTTGAAGTTGGAGGATAACTTCAAACAAAAATATGTACATTACAAAAAACTTTTTTTTAAAGATTTTAAACTCAAAATCGAGATAAAATTTATAATCACTATTTTGGATATCCAAGATTTACTTGTAAATTTTATTCTTTTCTTTTTTTTTTGAAAATGGATAATAACCCAGAAAAACCTGTTTTTCAGTTGGATAAAAAACAACTGAAAAAGGAAAGAAAATAATTGCTTCCCCAAAAAAATAATAGTTGGTAGTAAATTTAAAAAATTGAACAACGAACAAACAACAAACAAACATATACTTTTTACATCAAACAAAAAAAAACTACTAAAGTTTTTCAATCAAAACAAAAAATAAAAAATGAACACTTTCAAAGATGAGGGGGAAAAAATAAACACCACGTACAACATACATACAATTCCAGAAAAGAAATAAAAAATAACAAATGATCGGAAATGGAACGAATGAATTCAACAACAACAAAAAAATACAAGAAAAGACAGAAGAAGAAAAAGGAAAACGTTTATGTATTGTTTTTAGCCGTTGTTATTATTTTTGTTTTTCTTTTGTAAAAAAAATTTTGAGCAAAAAAATGAATGAATAAAATAAAAAACAAAATATTGTACTGTTTTTTTTTTGGAAGCTTCTTTTTTTCTAATTTTCCAGAAAGAAAAAAAAAGAAGCGTGAGAATGCGCTTATTATTACCCTTCTCGTTGTCGTCTTCAACCTTCACTACCTCCAACAACAAAAAAAAAACCAAGAATATGAGTACGAAGAAAAAAAAGTATGAGAGTGAATAAATAAATAATAAATAAATAGAAAATCACCTTCACCACCACGAAAAAAAAGAGAAGAAGAAGAAAGTGAAACTTTTGTGTAATTTTGAGATTATCTTTTTTTCTTATTAAAGGTAAGGTAAAAATATGAGAGAAAAATGCGAAGAAGAAAAATTCAAATTGATTCAGAAAAAAGAAAGGTAAAAAGTGAAAAATATTTTAAAAATTAAATGCAAAATTACCGTGGCAGCAGATAAAATTTTTGCGACAGTTACAAATAGTTAATTGAAGCCAACGCCTTAGAATTTTCTAACGTGATTCAACCAGAATAAAATAATTTTCGGCTGCTTTATAACAAAAAAGCAGCTACATAAAAATTAATGACAAAGAAAACGTTTGCAAGCTCATCGCTGGGAAAGATTTTCTTTAGTTTTTTTTTTACTTTTTAACTTTGAAGGACAGGAAGTTAACAGGAAATTTTATCTCTTTTCTTTCTTTCTTTTTTGCAACATTAGTATAAAATTTAATATTTTTATTCAGAAAGCTTCTTTTTTTGTCGTTCTTTGAGTCTTTGAATTGTATGTATGGAAGCGATTTCAATTTGGCTTATTGGTGTTGAGCTTAAAAATCTTTGCCCTTGAAAATGAAAATGTCGAGAATTTTTTTTACATGGTTTTTAGAAAACTAGCAAATATTTTTTTGTATTCAAATTTCTCTTGCATAAATTTTAACTAACTCAATTTATGTCATTTTTGTTTAAAGCTTTCTAAATTTTATAGCGTATATTAGTTGCTTGATTTGCCTTGATGCAAACAAAAGTACCAAAGACTTAAAAAAAAGTTTCTGGAAAAAATAAATTTCGTTTACCTAAACTTTTTTTTCTTCTAATCCCTCCTTTATCAAAATGATTTTTGATTGTTGTAAACAACATTTCATTTTTTTGTGTTTTTATTGGAAAACTTTAAACTTTTGATTCTCAAAGAAGCATATGATAATGATAAATATTTAATGAGTCCACAATGCGACAAAAATAGATAAAATTAAACAAAAGATGCTTAAAGTGGTTGGGTTAATTCCATTGTCGTCATTGTTTGGAGCTCTTGTTGTCGGTTTTTGTGCATTTGGATCGGGTCCACATTGAGCATTACATTTATTCGTTCCACAAATGGATAAATCCATTTGCAAACAAGTGTTAACCCATGGACTAAAAAGTAATTATTAAGAAGAAATCAAATTTATTACAAAAACTAACTAATTTTGAATACAAGCTGTACTAGTTGTTGAGTACTTTCCTCCATTATTTGGTGTACCATAGCTGATTGTATTCGTTGATAAACAATAATAAAGTGTCCCTTGTGGCATATCGCAACCCGTAATATTATCGGCTGCATGTATATGATCTGAAAATGAAACTTTTTAAAGAAGATTTTAAATGGCAAAATTTCTTACTATATCCGCAATAATTACATCCTGTTTTTTCTACAGGTTTAGCATCGGGAGAATCATTCGATAAACAAGTAATGCTTGCTTGGATTGAATTTAAACAAAATCCAAACAAAATAATGCTAAAAACAAAAACTTTTGACATATTTAAATTTCTCAATAACTCCAATAAACTTTGAATCTGAATGCTATTAACCACATTTTCGATCACTTTTATATCAAAATGTTACCAACTGTAACGTCATAAGAATCATTATTTCAATTAACTTTGGGTACTATTGTTCCAAAAAAATTCTGATAAGTCCCAAAAATTTTTTTTGGGTGGAGTTATTATGACGAACTAACCAACATTTCTTTGTTACCGAAATGTGTGCAAAAGCGGAATTAGAAAATTAAATAATTTATTTTATTTTTGATTCTTATCACACTTTTGAAATTCGTCGAAAAAAGAAAAAAATATTTGGGCGTTAGCATTTCCATCAAAAAAGGTAAGCTTACTGTGACTTTTTAGGAGGAACCACCGTGCTGTTTAATAAGATTTTTCTTAAAATAGTTGTAAATGAGTCATTTCTTATTATTCATAAACAGAGTCAACTAAATCAAGAATTATGAAACTAATTAAATAAATGAGTTTGTGTTCTCACGAGCTGCGAAAATATCGTTTTTTGTTTTAAATACTTTTGGACGCCGCTTTTTATTTTTTATTCAATGGCACAAATTATTTATGGATTACTTTTTTTGTTGTGAATTTTTATTTCTCAAAATAATAAACATTCAACTTTTTTATTCATACATTTTTAAAACAAAAGTAAACCACAAACACTTATTTAATTTAAAAATAAAAAAAATAAATTATGATTTGGGTGTAAGTTTATCACCGACGGCTTCAACAATTTCTTTTACACCATTTTTAAATTCTTTGGCACTTTTTTTTATTCCATTTTTAATACTTTCAGCACCTTCTTGGAAATCGAAAGCTACGCTGCTTTCAGCATCTTGATTTAATAATTGTTGTTGATATGCTTTGTCATCATCTCTATCCATGGCTTCTTTTTTTATTGTTTGGAAGGGAAATAAACTATAAATAATAATATTTAATAAAAATTAAGGAGAAAAAAAGAAAAATATTTTATTTTTAACGCGCGAAAAAAAAATTAAAAAATGGATAGGTTTAAGGCAGAAAAAACAAAAAACACGTCGTAAAATGAAAAGTTAGTTTTTACGAATGAATGTTATTTTGGGAATAAAAAAAAACATTTTGAAAGGATAGCTGAGAACAAAAAAATGCTTTGAGCTTCCCTTTTTTCTTTCTTTCTTTTCTTTCTTATACGCTTTGTTTTTTGCTTTTCATACACCAAAAACCATTGTTTTCAAGCTAGCAAGCATATTTTAGTCTTGAGTTTTATTTTATCCCTCTCTTTCAGCTGCTGACCGATGTTGTTGTTGATGCTTTTGATGCTGCGAGCAAGAAAAAGCCAAGTAAATTTCATCAGCTGAAAAAAATGAAGGAAGGAGGATATGTAAAAATAACTCAGGAAAAAAAGATGAATGAAAATTTTAATCTTTTTTCTTCTTCAAAATTCGTTATAATTATTTATTCTTTTTTTTCCTTTTTTATCTTAAAAACAAAAATATCCAAAACCATGGCTTTTGAACCCATATAGTCAAATATTTTTTTGACATTTTTCTTTTCTGTTCTTTTTTTATTATCGAAAACAAAAAAAGAAAAGCTTTATTATTATAATAAAAAAGGCAACTTTGATGATATCCAATATATACAAAAGCATGAGTAAATAAAATATCTGTACACTAATAAAAAAGATGTGAAAATATTAAATACAAATTTCGATAAAAAAAAAAAGCAATTGAAACCGATTGATTATGTATATTTTCAAATTTTACAGTCAATGAAGTTTTAAAAAATAAACATAAGCGAAAAAGGTCTTACAAAAAATAAAAAACCGTAATGTTTTTTTTTAAATTTTGAATTTCAATATGAAAACCAAAAATTTAAATAAATGCAGAAAATATCTTTTTTTTAAAGCGAAATGAATATGCAAGATATTTAATAAATGTGTGGAGGCATGAAATGAATTTCTGAACCCATTTTATAGTCACGAGCATGGGCGGCAACTTCTTGTCCAGCTGCTGAAACACACGTAGTTTGACGAATTCCACCTTGAGCGTGGACATTGTATGGGGCTTCACGAGTATTGGCAGTAGCTTCACTTTGAAGTTTTGCACCAGCTTCAATCATTTCAGCTCCTGGAAAAGAAAATGGAGTTATTAGAAAACTTTAAGAATGGATTTTTTTAGTTCTTTGATTTTTGTTGAGGAAGTAATTTTTTTTTTTTTGGAAAGAAAACTCAAACTTTATTGTTACTGATTCTAAACGTTTTAAAAAAGCTAGCTTACCAGCTTCAGCGATAAGTTCTTGTCCCCGTTCTTGATTTTGTAAAGCTTGAGCAGTTTTGGCATTATCACGTTCAGCAACTACTCGGGCTTGAGCTTGTGCCAAATAAGCTTGTTCAAAATCTTTTTCATTATTTCTCAAAGCTTTTTCTCCTTGTTCACGCAATAATTGAGCATCGCGATCATGTTCGTCAGTAACAGTATAATGAGCAGTTTCAGTTTCATACATTTCACCACAATTTCCATTATCACATGAAACAACATCATATTCACCATGATGATGTGGATGTTTAATGCAATGATTTACAGCATCTTTAACACCTAATTTAATTCCATGCATACCATCTTGAATACCATGCTTTAAATCCTTTGCCCCTTCTTTAATATCATGAATCATTCGATGATTTTCATCATTTATAAGTATTTGTTGTTTGACTGAGGTGGATTGATAAGAAGTCATTTTTTCTTAATAGCAATTTTATCGTTAACAAAATATTCTAAAAAAAATTTCTTACAAAAAATAGGCCAAAAGGAATATGGAATAAATTCACGCAGATGACTTCATTTTTAATTAAAATAAAGAGATAATTAATATAAACTTTTAGAAACATAAATATTCAAGGGAAAACTTTTTTAAAAGGTTCGTTATCAAGCAAATTAAAAAAATAATAGAAAAATCCATGAACTTTGAGTCAAAACTCCGAGTAAAACACAATTCTTAAAAAAATCAAAGAAAGATTTTTTGTTAAAAAAAACTTAAAGAAAATATGTGGAAAAATTTATAAAAAGTTTAATACACTCTCAATTACTGTCTAATAACTCATTAATATTAAAATGCTAATGGAAAAAACTAAGGCTCCAATAAGCTTTACAACTAGGAAGGTAGCTTTCCTTTTTCAATGGCGATGAAAAAAATCAAACTATTTTAGCCCAACCAAAATTAAGGAATAAGATAAGTGGAGTTTAAAAGGAGGTTGCAATCGGGAGGAATACTTTTGTTATCAGACTTTGACTTTCTTTCAAAAAAAAAGCAAAGAGCCAAGAGCGAAGAAAAACTAAAAACATAAACAAAAAAACAAAGAGCCAAAAATAATGAAAGATTTATATTTGGAATTGGCAGCGGCCTTTTTCTTTCTGCATCCTCCGTCATAATAGCCGTTAGTTTCAAAACAGCAAAGAAGAAGAAAAACAACAACTTTTAGGAAAAAAAGAAAGTGTGTGGAAAATTAAAATGGAAATAAATTGAAGAAAAAATTTTGTTGTTCCAAAAAAACACTAACAAAAACAAAAAAAGCATGTGTGCAAAAAAAGGAGAGTTTCCAATAAATCTTTTTTTCCAGAGTAATCACTTTTGAGCGTAAAAAAGAGCTCTGACGAAGACGACTTTGTTATTTTTTTTTCTTTTGAAAGGGTTGTTTTTTTCCATGCATGTGTTATCAATTTTGTCTGCTGTTTTTTTTGTTTACATAAAAAAATGGGGGAATCCCTTTTTTTCTTTCGAGAGAATGAAAGAAAGAGAAAAAATGAAATAAAGCAGCTATCATCAAAAAACAAGAATGAAAGCAAGGGTAGTGAGAAAGAAAAATTACATAAGCTCATCACCTATATCATCTGTTAGCTGGTGGTTGTGTGTGTGTAATTATTGTTTAAAATTATTAAGAAAGCCAAAAAAATAATAATAAAAAGGTTGTTTCATAAAATTTTCGAAAAGTAAAGAATTTTAAAAGTTCAAAAATAAAAGAAATTATATTTTTAAAATATCAAAAATTATTTTTTTATTTTTAAATTAGATTTGAATGGTGTTTTGTAAAAATAAAAGGTGCAACTAAATGTCAGTTAAAAGCATTGAGAAATTTTAAAGTTGCAATTTTGGGCGACTAGTTGTTAGATTTTAACACTTTTCAACTGATTCCTATAGAAATCAATCAACTTGGTACTTGAATAAAAATCGAGTTGTTGTTCGTTTTTTAATTTAAACTTTATAAGCTAATTATTTTTTTATTATTATTAAATTTTTTATTTAACAAAAATTCAAACAACCAAAAAAAAACAATGATAAAAATTAATTTTAAATTATTAAGCAGTTCGAATAGGCACAGATATTTTAATTTGCTTTGAAATGGTTGTTACAACTTTCACGCTATTCTTTTTATTTTTTAGATTTAATAAATTAAAAAATTTTAAGAAATAAAAATTAAAGAATGCCTTTTTAAAAGTGGGACTAAAAATAAAATGAGTAATCATCACAGCATAATGTTGAAAATGATATCCAATTGTGGAAGAATAAACATAAATCCACAAAACATTATTATCATTTACTGTCGAAGAAACATAATTTAATATAAAATAAAGCATTTGAAAAATGGATGAAAATATTGCTTGATATATTAATCTCCTCTCAATTTTAGCATGAAGAGAATGGACTTGAATTTTATTGCTTCTCGAACGATGCATGGAAAAAATAATAAATCCAAAAGTGCCACAATTAAATATGCCACTCACAATTAAACCTTTAAAATAATAATTTGATCGAAAAATTAAGCATGGAGCTGTGGTGGAAAGGGAGCAAGGAAAATTAATAAATTTATAACCATCGATGATGAAAGGAAAGAGGACCATAAAAGTTACGATGAAAATCATTTTTCGAGGAGTCCATAGCTGAAAAGTTATTAAATTTAATTTTTGTTATCCTTAAAATTATTTTTTTAGTGTTCTTACTTTTTCATGTTTGAATGAAAATGCTAAAGCTGTGCAGCGATTTAAACAAAGAGCGGTATTCCAAATAATTAAAAAATATGTGTTATGCCATTTAACCAAAATTAATGAATAATAATATGTTATCGTATCCATTGGATATATCCAATTAATAAAAAGCGATAAATCAGAAATATATCCAACATTTAAAATGATAAAATATGCAGATCGAAAATTTGATTGACGCTTAAAAAACTGAACGGTTAAAAAAATAACCATAAGAATTTCTAAAGCTCTACAAGAACATGCAACAATATTCGATGCAAATTTAAGGATTTGAACTGCAGTGGCGGAATTCATGAATGCGAGCGAGGAAGTAAAAAAGAAATAACGTGGATGTCAAAAAAAAGTAATATTGTTACATATTTTTCTCTTCAACTTTTATACGATAAAATTAGTTCCCACGAAAACGTAAAGCTCAAAAGTTTTTAATTATGAAATTTTTTGTAGCTTAAAAATTTTTTATAATACTTTTGCCAAAAAATTTATGAGGAAGTTTTATAATATCGTGTACTTTTTTTCTTTCCACTCAATACGTTTATTTTAATTATATGAGTTTGTTTTGATGTCGTCCATGCATGCCTGAGAAAATGTGGGGAAAAAGTTTATATTTTCTCTTTGAATATATTTTTTTTAATTTGCTAATTAAGATAAACTTCTGTTTTATTTTATGTTTTTCTTGGAAGTTTTATCCAAGAACCATACTTTGAGAAAATTTTAGGATACAAAAAAATTAAAATAACTTTTGGATTTTATGATTTGTGTTTATGTTTTCTTTTTGCCTATAATAATATTGCAAAACACACACTTTTAAACTTACTAAAAAAATAATGTCTTTTCAATATAAATCTAAAAAAATTTCATAAAGCTTTGGTTTTTTCTTCCAAATTCCAAACTCAATCATTAATCACGAAAAAAAATTTTTATTATTACTTTTTTGTTGATCTTTTGTGCACTTTAATTTTTTTCACTTTTATATCTGTAAAAAAAAGATACAAACAAACAAACAACAAACAAATATTTTCCTTTAAAACATCATCGATGTGCACAGAAAAGAAAGAAAAAGGAAAAAAACTTGTTTTTTTAATGAAACGATCCTTATCATGTGGCAAAGACAAAAAGTTAAAATTATTTTTGTGTGTGTTGTCTTATGTTTGATCGCTAAAAATTTTGTTTTTGTTAGAGAAAAAAATTTCTTTCTTTTAAATAAAACTTTTTGTTTAGCTTAAGTAATATTATTAATTTTTGAAGTCCTTGAATTTTCAGAAAGCCTTGTTGAGTTAGATAAAAAAAGAAATATGGATGAGACGGTTGAAGCCCTTTTGCATAAATTGCAACCCATTAAAATTGCTACTGGTGCTAAAGTAACTGTAGTTGGAGTTGGCCAAGTTGGTTAGTTAGCTTTTTAAAAATGTCAATATGAGTTTTATTAAACTAAATATTTTAAGGCATGGCATGTGCTTATAGCATTCTTCAACAAGGACTTGTAAGCGAATTATCTTTAGTTGATGTAGTTCCAGAAAAGCTTGAAGGAGAATTAATGGATTTACAACATGGTTTAGCTTTTACGAGACCTTGCTTAATTAAAGCTAGCACTGGTAAGTTTTTACTTTGAATTTAAAACTAATCACGGATTTCATTTTTAAAAGTTCGCATTAAAAATGCGGGCATGAGAAGAATTTAAATTTTCCTTTAAATGCTTTAACCAGTAAAAAAAAATATGAGAAATAAATTTTCGAACATGAAAATGAAGATATTTATATTTTTAGATTATTCCATCACAGCCAAATCCGATCTATGTGTGATTACGGCTGGTTGCCGACAACACGAAGGTGAAAGCCGACTTTCCCTTGTTCAACGAAATATTAAAATTTTTCGTGGAATTGTTCCTGAACTTGTTAAACATTCCCCTGAAACCCTCATTCTTGTGGTTAGTAATCCTTGTGACATTCTCACATATGTAACTTGGAAACTTTCTGGTCTTCCAATGGAGCATGTATTTGGTTCGGGAACAAATTTAGATTCAGCAAGATTTCGATTTTTATTGAGTGAAAAATTAAATATTGCTGCAACCAATTGTCATGGATGGATTATAGGTGAACATGGGGATTCATCGGTTGCTGTTTGGAGTGGAGTTAATGTTGCAGGGGTTACATTATCAGCCATACAAAAAACTGATAAATATAAATCATGGGAAAAAGAAATTCATCAAAAAGTTATTGAATCTGCTTATGATATTATTAAACTTAAAGGTAAAATCGCAAAATGAAAGGATTCGGTTTCGGATTGAAAAGGTTAAAAAACTTTTTTTTGTTTCACCACAAAAATAAATATTAAAATCTTCGTTTTTACTTTAGCTTTTTGGAAAAGTTTTTGATGCAATTTTCTAATTTACTTTTATATTTTTAGGTTACACCTCTTGGGCCATTGGATTATCGGTAGCAAAAATAGTTCGGGGAGCCCTTCAAAATAATCGACATGTTTTTGCTCTTTCCACCAATGTCAAAGGCATTCATGGAATTAAAGATGATGTCTTCCTTTCCTTGCCATGTGTTTTAGGTTCCAATGGCCTCACTCACATCGTTCGACAAGATCTTCAACCGGGAGAAATTGAACAACTTCAAAAATCGGCTAAACATATTCATGAAATTCAAGAATCTCTTGATTTCGAAGAAGGAAAATAAAAGTGCTATAAAACTTTTCTTTTGAATTTTTAGTTTATTTAAACTTATTTTATTTTGTTAAATAAATTTTTTAGTTCGATTTATTGTTCCAATTTTGTTCACCAAAAATCAAACATCTTTGTCTTTCAAATAAAAAGTTCTTTTTTGAAAGTCATAGACCCATTTTTTTGATTGCTGTTATTTTAGCTTAAAACAATAACAAAAAATAACCAAACATCCTTTTTATCCACATAAATGTGTGTCAATTAAATCAATCTTTTTTAAAATAACAATATCATTATTTTCTTACTTTTATCTTTGCCAAAAACTAAACAAACAAACAAACAAAAGAAGGCGGTTAAGAAAAATTAAAAAAGAGGTATAAAAAAGAATTTATTGAAGATTAGAAATTTAATTTTTAAAATTGTGTTTTTCCTTGATTTAGAGTTTAATCCCAGATTTTATATTTCTAATTTTGACAAATCGAGTTTTTTCTTTTCGCGAATTTTTTTCATTTTATAAAAACCCAACTTTTTTTGCAGATTGATTATTCCTTTTTTTCTAAATAAAAAATCATAATGGATAAAAATCAAGCCAGCAAAAACCCCGATCCAGCTACCGTTCCCAAAGCTGAAAGCGGCAAAGAAGTTGAATATGCTGGAACTCAATTACAACAAGATCAAATGTATGAAAAAAATCATAATTAATTTTCTTGTATTTGCCATTTAGAAAGAATTTTTTGTAATTATTTGAATGCATTTTAAATTGTAAATCATTTTTTATGTAATAATTATTACTGTTTTTCATTAAAAATTAAAAAATAAAATTATATTTCTTACACCATTTTTAATTTAAGCCTTTTAAAATCAAAAATTTAAAAATGTTACAAAAATTTGCAATACCAAAATAATGATTAACTTTCTTGGATTTTAAATTCTTTGGAAAAACACAAAAAACGAATATCCTTGAGTGAATTGAAGATTTAAAAAAAAGACTTGAATAATAAATCACTTATTTATTTGATGATATCTGCAAAATCAAAAATCATTGAACTTCAAAATTTTAAGTAAAATCAAAAAGTATTTTTTCTTTTTAATTTTATTGTTGGAAGATTTTGTATTTTAGTTTTAATCCCATGGTTCCGGATATTTTCTGGTTTTTAAATTTGAATAATAGCGGCGGAATTTGAATCAAATTACAAACAAAAGGCCATGAAGATGGAATCTCATATTTTTGTGCAATCATTATACCCAAAGTTTTACTTAAAAAATAAACACCATAATTTCATTTGCTCAGATTAAAGATTACCCTTTTGATAAATGATTTAAAAGATTTGCTCCACAAAGATCAGAAATTTATTTGTTGTTTTTTTGAAGGAAAATGTTCGAACTTTTTTTTGTTGATTAAGAATTAAAGCAAACGACCTCGATAATCAAGCAACAGCAAAATGGCTTTTAAAAGTGTCTTTTCCAACAATGTTTTGATGAGGAAAAAAAGAAAAGATAAACAAAAACTTTTTGGGAGAAAACCCATAATCTGTTATTTTATTTTATTTTTTTAATGGATTTCTTTGATCCTTAAAGCCAACGACCAATGTTATGTAAAAGCAATTATAATTTGGGAATAAAGATTAAATGAAGCGGAGGAGGATGCTAAGAAATATGGCATAAAACCTTTGCTAAAGAATTGGATAAAAAAAAAGTAATAAAAGTCGGTTTAAAAGCTAGTAAACATGTTTTTTCGCTGGAGGTTTAATTGTTGTTGGTTGATCCTTGAAAAAAAGAAGATCAAAAAAAAAATCAGTATAAAATGCAGATAAAAAAAAGTTGAAAAAACTATGCCTGAGTTCTTCATGGAAGCTAGCTAAATGCTATGGTTTGTCCCAAAAGAAATTTTTTAACTTTGGATAATTTTTTAGATTATCGGCTTAAAACTAACTTTTTTTTGTGACGCAATTTTTTAAAATATTATCTTAGGTGATTTAATTTAGAGATCCAAATTTCAGATAAAAAATATCATGGACGGAAAAAAGCCCAAGCCTCAATCCAGCGATCCCGCAACTGGACCTTTCCAAGAAACTGGTAAGCGAACTTGCTAAACTAAAATAAACATTTAATTATGTTGGATTTTTTTATAGGGAAAGATGTTGAAAAATCTGGAACCCAAATGCAACAAAATAAACAAGCTGGAAAGGGAAAATAAAAGAAAACTAAATTTTTTAAATACCATTTTTTATTTTGTGTTATAAATTAATAATTTAATGTAAAGCTTGAATATATTTTTTTTTTGTAAATGATTTTATTTTATTATTTAAAAAAATAAACAAATGCATAATGAAAAAAAAATCTAGAATTTGATGCATAAAATAATTGCGAATGAAAAACAATAAGGCAGAACACGAAGAAATCCAGTAAAATAACTTCTTCTTTTTTTAGAGAGATCGAGCTTTTTACCAATTGACTATTTGCACCCTTGATTTTTTTGCAACATAAAAATAAATAATTTATACCAATTCCATTCCATGAACAACAAAATTGGAAAAAAGTTTGCAAATTCAAAATGGCATTTTTAGTAGCAAAGAAAGAAAAATTAAAGATTTTAAGCTGACAAAAAAATGACTTTCACTCAAGCCAGCCAAACAAAAAAGAAATATCTTCATGGTGCAAATGCAAAATGTAAACCAAAAAAAGCTCAAACAATCAAATCAATAAACAAAAAAAATTTCCTTATATAAAAAAACAAATATGAATCAAACCCGTTTTCTTTATGAATAATAACTTCGCAAAAGAACCCGAAAAAAAAAACAAAGAATTTGTTATGCAACATCATCATCTTCAACAATTAAATAAAAAAAGATAATTCCAATGCACATAAGATTAATTAAAAGTGAACCAAAAAATACATTTCTCCATACATGCGAAAATCGTTCACATGGAATTGGGCAAGTATAATGCCAAACCCAATCAATTATTTCATTGGACTTTTTTTCAACTGGAGAAATTAAAGTTAAAATCATGGATGTTAGAGTTTGAGAATCCACGAGATCTTCATCCTTTAAATAACTTTGCATAGTTTGATTTGAATCTTTAATAATTTGTTGGAAATTTGATGAATAATTGGAGTCATGTCTTCGATGCCATTGATTAATATTAGTTTGAACATAAATATAATTTTTTATTTGATGAAATAAAAATCGTTCAAATGCTGATAAAGTTTCATTCCAACAATTCAAAGTTTCATCTTCAATCGAGCAATGCATGGAGCACCCATAAATGGTGGAATTATCACCAGTTTCATAATTTTGTGATTTAACAAAACCAAATAAAATAGCAACAAAAAATAATAAAAATAAAAAAAGATTTTTCATATTCTTTTTTGTGGTTTTGCAGGAAAAATAAAAAATATGAGAAGGAAGATGATGGTGAAAATAAAGCAAACAACTACAAGAAAAAAAACCCGGCGATTTTCTCCTTCCTTTTCTTCTATCTTTTTTGTTGTTCGCAAAAAAAAAAAGAGAGATTGTTTTTTTAATTCAAAAATGTTGTCTGCGCGCCACCGCCGCCGCCACATTCACTGCTGCCGCCCAGTCATATTCCATTCGTAAAAGCAGCAGCAAAACAAAAAAAAATGCAATGGATGGAAAAAGAAGGAAAAAAAGGTGCATTATGAACACTGAAAAAAAAACCGAATGATCGTTCAACGACCATTTTTATTTGGCTATAAAGCGACTATTTTTTTGCAATTTTACGACGGTTTTTTCATCTTTTTCAAAACGATGGTTCAAAATACGGTAGTTTTAAGAACTTCTATATGAATGATCGTTTCACGACTATCATAGGATCGGTTTTAGAACGTTCACATAAAATATGAACGTTCTATAACATCATATCGTAAAAACTATCATTTTACGACTATTATTGTTACGTTCAACGACTAAATATTTTCTTTTATTCTCTGGCTCACATTTTTTTCGAAAACCTAAACGTAGCCCTTGTGTTTATACCCTATCACATAAAGGAACAACCTTTGTTTCAAGTTTCGATTAATTTCTGGTTCATTTTCTGAAGGTGGCGGCATAGCCGTGCGTAACTCCATCTGAAGATTATTAAACTAGAAATTGTTAATATAGGTTCAGTAGTAATAGCTCTGGCCTAAATTAGCATAAACGAAGGATTGCCTATGCATTTCTTTCAGCTATAAAAGCTTTGGTATACCATAGTATCTAATTTTTGGATTACTATCAGTTTATCTGATTGACATATTAAATAATATTAAAATATTCAAAATTTCACTAAAAACTCAAGAAATTTTTTTTGTACCATGCCCGAAAAAATAGTCGTTTAACGATCAAAAAAAAAGTTGAAGAACGACTATTTTATAGTCACAAAACGGCCATATAACATGGTCGTTTATAATACGCTGTAGGCCAAAATAACGTCGCTAATGGAGCCAAAAAACGATCGGTTTTCGATCATTTTTTTGTCGGTTTTTTTTCAGTGAACGAACAACCACCAAAGTCAGTTAGTTTAAACGTTTTAAAAAAAAACAAGTGATGATTGACTGTCGAGGCAGGCAGGAAAAAAAGAAAAAAGTGGCTATAAAGAAAGCCTTTTTGCAATCAGTCATTGATGTTTTGAACTTTTAAAAATTGTGAATGCAAAAAAGAGGTCATAGTTGTTGAAATACAAACAACCAAATTGAGTTTGTAGTTTGTAAAAAAAACTTTATTCAGCTATAATTAATTCGATAAAATATTATTGGAAAAAATGATGTATGACTTTAGAAAAATAAAGAAATAAGTGTTTAAATAGGTTTGGATTCTTTTATTAATTTTCCTGCATCTTTAATATCTTCACCTGTTTTTCGTGCCTTTTCATGTTTGAGTTCTTCATGAGCTTCATGAGGGGCAGCTTTATCGTCATGCTTCATTTTTTCACCAATTGGATTTTCTAAAAATTCAATGGAAATCATCAATCTGAATCAACAACATTCTTTGCTCTTAATCCATTGAAAAGTATTTAAGTCTTTTGTATTTTTAATTCCTCCAAAAATAGCCACAAAAAAACTCACTAATTCCATCTTTATTTCCTAATGCTGAAGCTTTAGCAGGTGTTTGATCAAGATTTTTAGCTATATCATTTACAGCATCCATAGCTCGTTTCGCACCCTTTTTAACTGAATCAATAATGGTATTATTATTATTAGACGATGATGAAGATGAATAAGTTGCACGAGAAATAAAAATATGTGGCTTTTGATTGAGAAGTAAACGAGGAAAACGATTCATAACCTTAAAAGAAAAAATAATAACGAGAATTTGAAAGAAAATGTTTTAAAATAATTGTTTTTATGCCCATCGATAAAAAAGCACGAGTAAACAAGTCTTTCAACAACAACAAAAAATGAAATCAGCAGCTCGGAGAAAAAAATAAACAAAACAAGCAATTTTTACTTTGGGAAGAAAATTTTTTGGTAAATACAATTAATCAGCCTTTGATATCATAGTTAAAAGTTTTTTATGAAATAAATAGAATCAATGGAAATCACAAACAAAAATACAGTAAAAAATTGAAAGCATACAGAAATACAATTTTTATTAAGGGTTAAAGCTTTATGAAGCTCTTCATGGGTTTGATAACTTTATTACCATAATCTCAAGATAAAATTGTCAATTTGATAAAGCTAAAGTTATGTATGTTGTTGCTATGTAAAATCCAGGATATTACTTTTCACCACAAACAAACAACAACAACAAAAAGCCAGCAGCGTTTATGCTTTTTTTTTACGTCAATGCTCACGCAAAAAAATAATCTCAAAACGAATTTATTGTAATCGTTCTTTCAAATTTTTTTCTCCAAGCCTTGCTTGCCCTTGTTTTCATTCGTGTTTTTTTTTAAACTTCCATCGTCAAATAACAACCAACTCATTTGCTCCAATTTTAGTCAAATCCTTGATCGAAGACTTTGGACAACAAAAACAACAACGACGACAACAACAACGAAATTATAAGAAATGGGTTTTATTTGGCGATTAACCAAGTAAGTTTCATATTTGATTTTTTGCACATTTTTTTGTTGTTTTTAATAAACCTTTTTGTTTTTTAGAATTGGCACTAAATTTGCACTTGTGGCTGGAGCAGTTAAACTTTCAATTGATAATGATGTATGGTCATTGAAAACAGAAAAAGGTTCAGATGTCTATGAAAAATTAAAGAAATATATCCTTCCTGGAACTATTGTTTATAAAGAAAAGGTTTGTTGGACTTTGATATGGCTTGCTTTGAATGGTTTGAAATTATCACTTTTGAATCCTCAACTTTGTTATGGTTAGCTGCTACTGCATCCAAGAATGAAGTTTCTGTTTGCCATACATTCAAACCAAATCCTTTTAAAACTGCATTTTCACTTACTAATTTCTTTTCTTGTTTTTAGCTTCCATCAACAGAAGAAGTTCAACTTAATGCTGGATCTCGATGGAATCGCTATGTGAATTGTGCATTTGATTATCTCAACTCTGCTCCATCAAGAATGAACATGGGTTTCCAGTCGTTATACAAAAATGTATCTGATAGTATTCAAAACTCAACGAAATAGAAAAGCCATTACTTTGTTTTAGTTGTTTCTTTTGTCTTGATTTGTAATTGTAAAAAGATTTAATTAGTAAAAAATAAATGATTTATTAACGATTTAAAATATGACTAATACTAAACAATACATTATTATTATTCTAGGCTTCCAAAATCGATGACTTCCTTTGATGGCTTCTTTATCACTTCCTTCGATGGTGGCTGTTTCTTCATTGGCTCCTTTGATAGTTTCTTTACCACTTCCTTTGATGGCTTCTTCGCTAATTCTTTCGACGGTTTCATTACTCGCTCCTTTGATAGTTTCTTCATTTCGGATTCTCTGAAAAAAAGATAAGGTTAGAAGAATCACAAACTTTTGAAAGCTGTCCCAAAACTTTTTGCTATCACTCATTCCAAAGAAACTTACTTTGTTGAACCATCATCAATTGTTTGCTTTTCAAGATGTAACCAATCATCATCGGATGGTTCTTCTTTAGCTTCAAAAGCAACAGCATCAATAGCAACATTTTCAACGACACTTTCACCACCAATATCATTTTGTTGTTGTTGTTGTTCATTTTTCCATGGAACTTTCCAACGTGCTGCAGGTTCAAGAGATGTAACTTTGAGCAATGGATCATTACTTTTGCGACTTTTTTCTCCATTATCCTTCATTTTTGATGATTCTTCATATTCCAGGAAAACTTCATTCACTATTCTTTGGGTATCAGAGAGCAACACGTCTTCAGTTTCTTTCGCATCATCAGCACGTTTTACATTATGCCTTTCTTCCATATTCATCTTTTTGAGTTCCTTCTTTCTTTGATGACGACGAATCAGAATTCTTCGGAATAATTTGTTTCTTGTTTCTTGAGCTTTATTGTTTAGATTGCAAGATACAATGCAGAAGATTAATATGAGCCTAAAAAAGAATACTGTAATTTTAAAGAAGCGATTTCCATGATAAATCTAAGTCGAAGCTTTTTTGCATCAATAAAAGGAATCAAAGCTCAACTTTTTGTTGCTTTAGTAATGCAAGCTTTCAATGATCAACATGTTGCAGCATAGTTATTTATCCAAACATAAAGAGATAAAAACTCACGTAATAAGAATTAGCGCAGCTAAAACAGGAATCCACCAGTAATGATGCATAAACTCAGCGGTTTTTACTTGTGGAAGTTGAAGAGGCGTCGTAGTCATTGTCGTTGTGGTTGGTGATGATGATGATGATGTCGTAGTAGTTGGTGTTATCTTCGTATATTCGTACAGATTCTGAAAAACACATATGTTAAAGCATTAAAAAAAGTAGTAGTTATAAAACTAACCAAATCAATAGTTAATGGACATGATTCACCTACTTCTTCGAGAAATACTGAAGTTTGATAGTTGTGATAATAGCCATTGAAAAGTACAGCACCAAGTGGACAAGCAAACATGGATCGAGGTTCAAATTCTATTGTTGTAAAGTAACTTCCAGTTTCATTTGTGATGAAGGTTCCTTGTATACATTTTTGAGTTCCCAAATCGACGATTATTGGATTACCTTCGTCACCTAAAAAAATGAGATAAAGACGATGCATTAAAAGTGTTTCGTTAATGACATCCATTATAAAGTGGAAGAAATATGTACATATAAAAATAAATAAGATAACGAACATCCTAAACAATCATCCAGTAAAATCCAAATGTTAACCAACTTACTTGAACCGGTGATAGTTATCACATTCTGTTTCTCACCATCAAAATGAAATTGAATTCCACAAAAGTAAGTTTTGCTCTTACAATACTTTTTCATGACCATTGTTTGAGACATATTCGAATTGAAATAACATAAACTAATATGTCCATCATTCATTTCTCTAAATGGCGAAATACAAATTTCCATTTTGATATCAGCTTTCAAACCTTTCAAACCAAATATTCTTTGATTGCCACTGAAACAAGAAACAGAGATAAAAGGATAAATCTTTGAAAAGTAAAACGACTTACATTAATTCTTTTCGAGTAAACTTTGGTTGAGAATTATTTGAGATGACTGCATATTGAGTTGAAGGTTCAAGAAAAGAAGCATCGAAGATTGAAAGATCAGTAAAATTGAATGATGGTGGCTCCACGATTGAAAGAACTTGTGAAGCAAATAAATTGAGGTATAATAACAGCAACAAACTAAAAACAAGCATATTTTTTGTGAATCGAGATAGTTATTTACAGATGGCGCGAAGAGAGAGAATGATGAAAACGAGCGACAACAAAAAAAGTTCGAAAGAATGAAAGAAAATTTGAATGAAGCAGCAACAAAAGCAAATTTCTTCGCTGCTCCTTTTGTAACACGCAGGCAATGAATATGGTTTTTCTGCCTTTCAATGTGAACGGTGCTTGTACTTTTATTGAATGTCAAGATTCATGGTTTTTCAAGTAAATGTGTTTATCCAATATTTTAACGGTAATGTATCTTCATGATCTTTTTTTTCCTATGCGATTCGATTTTTAACTCGATTTACGGGAAATGACCAACTCGCGGATTAAAGTTTTGAGAGTTTTATTTTAAAAAGGGTTTTAAAATGAAAGTGTTAATATTATTTTTTGGTTTAAATGAAACATTTGTGAAGCTATCAAGTGCTCCATCAATGGAAGATAATCGTAAGTTTGTTAGCGGACTTTTTTTGTTGCTTCCTTTGTTTTAGATGATCGAAGTTGGATGAATGAAGCCATAGCAAAACTTTGAGAAAAATGGAAAAGGCGATACACCTTTGAAACGATTAAAAGTTCTAGGAATATCAAAATTGGATTTAATTTTTAAGGATGAATCTTCAACGAGAAGTGGATCATTAAACCATTGTTTTGCTTGGTCACTTTTTATGTGAGCTTTACTTGAACGTACCATCAATGAAAAAATACCACAGTTTATGAATTAATCACGGGAAATGCAGCAGCGAGTGAAAAGGCATTTATTGCTAAAATTATTGGAGTTCTTTTTGTTGCTGTGGTAAGAGTTTACTTTGAGTGAAGATTGCTGCTCTAAAGAATTTATTATTAGTAATAATATCGGTGGCTTTTTTTTATTTGAAAAAATTTTTACTTTTATATGTTACTTAGATTTTTGTTTTTGCTCACTTCTTTGTTTTCTCTGAATGCAAGCAGCTTCACTCACATTCACATTTTTTAGATTCCCGATAGCAGGAAAGAAGAAAAAGTTGAACGAATTAAAAATAATGGCGAGGATGTTTTAAAAACAGATATGAAAAATATTTGAACGTGCAAAACCAAATAGTTTTTTCTGCTTCTGTTTCTTTATGCATCAATTTTGGAAACGGTGATTTTGCAAAAGATTTTTATGAAAGTGCAAACGTTATGTATGAAATTATAACCCAACTTAAAAATCAAGGTAAAAAACAGCGATCACCAACATATTTTATTCATCATACTGCAGCCATATGTAAGTTTATTAGAAGCACATTACTTAGTTTACATGAGTGTTTGACGACAATTATATATGGTACAGTTTCATCTGTTGGTCGATATATTCAAAAATATGGCATTATTGATACAAATGTTGTTTTAGCAGATACTGAGTTTTCAATTTATTATAATTATGTTATAAACAGAGCATTTGCGAATGAAACAGGTACTGAATTTTGGCAAACCCCTGATTTAGCTATAGCTGGATTTGGTTATTCAGATTAGCCCATTTTTCTCCATTGGCTATGGTTGAGTTAAAACAAAGTTGATAAATAAGCAATATGTGAAATAATAGGACCAGCAATTCGATGTGAAACTACTAGTCTCCATCCAGCTGTCAACTGCAATTGACAAAGCATGTAAAATCCCTGATTTAGCTTCGACTGCTGCCATGCATGTTTTAAAAGGTACTAACACCTTCGAAAACTTATTTTTTTTACACCTAACAAGAAAAATTTTTTTGTTGTTGTTACAGATAATGGAATAAACGGTGGAACAAGTAAAGGAATAAATTTTGTTACAGCTCTTTCGCTTGTTGCGTCACATAAAGAAAATAATGCCAAAGCGATGAAGGTGAAAAGGATTTTTCAATTGTCACTCTTTTAGCAGATAATTCAGCATTTTATGAAGCAACATATTACAATACAACATGGATAAAAGAAAATTATGAGCCTCATGGATCTGAATGTTGGAAAAAAGTTATTACAAATGCATTAAAAGAAGGAAGTGTATTTATTAATTGTGCTTTTACAAAGTCTGATTAATTCTTATGAAAATTATGGTGATGTTCTTGAAATTCTTAAAAAAAAACCCTACAATTATTTATGACTAATGATGCCATTGCTAAACTCCCTCGATTGACAACAATTTCTTTGGGCCCATTATTAGAAAAACTTGAGACATGTGTTGTTGCTTCAAAGCCAACAAATTTTGCAATAAATAACAACAAATTTTACTCTTTTATGTAAACACTAGTTTGGTAAGATAAAGGAAAAATATTTCTATGAAAACAACCAAAATAACTACAGCCATGTTTATTGGTGATGAACAAACTATAATTTTGTTTGATATCATCTTCCTTCATTCACAAAATTCAAACAAAATATATCGTAATTTTTTATTTGGCATTGCATGACAGAAAACGTTAATTTATGCTTCGTGTTTTTTGCCCAAAAAAAGAAGAGGAAAATAGTTTTGGAGAAAATTTCATACCGAAGTTTTAACTTTTCTGTGTTTATTTAGTTCAAAGCATTCTCCATTTGCTAAATGTGATAATGGAACCTTTATCGTCAACACTTCCTAATGAACGCATGGCTCATAAACGTCCAATTTCTGTTATCACAATTGACGATGATAGCGACCAAAATGATAATAAAGAGTAAGTTTTTTATAGCATTATTATTACTTTATTTTTAATTCCGTTTATTTTTAAGATTATCACCACCTGCTGTAAAACGAGAAAAACATGAAACAACTACAGAAACTATCAAGGATGAAATATCAGCTTCTAACTCACTCATAGACAATGGAGAAGAAAAATTACATGGTCTTAATGCAACCGAAGTTTCAAATGCTTCTGCTATTGATGGTGAGACTTCTGCTGAACATTTTGGCGATCAAACCTTTTCTGTAACTGATGATAACAATGAAAGGTAAGCATCTGACTAGATTTCGTGTTAACTTTTCCTCAATCAAGTCGTTCCACTACTTTTGGATTCTAAACTTTTATCTTTTTAGCAATGACATCATCAAGCCTCCCAATTTCCTATTAGAAGCAACAACGACTGGAAAAAGAAGAATGATCGTTTTTACTTCGGATGATAAAACAATATGTTACAAACTTTACAATAATCACGACGCATTGTTTCATTGCAACGAATGTTGGAGAGTTCATAATAAAACTGTTGCTGCGAAGTTACTTCAAGATGAAAATGGTGATGATTACGTTCAAATGGTACATCAGCATCTTTGTGAACCTGTCAAATATGTTCCGCGATCACCATATTTTCGAATTCAACCGAAGGAAATCATCAATACTCCAAATTATGAAGTTCAATTAAAGCAAAACGGAAAACGAATTTTGATCATTTTTGTGCAAACTAATCCCAATGTCTGCTATTACTACCGAAATAAGAAAAATGATAATTTTATATGTTTTGAATGTGAAAGAAGCTATAAGAAATCCATCTCGGCGAACATTCTCAAAGATAAAGATGGCATAGAATATGTTCAAGTAAATGCTCCTCATCTCTGTAAACCTGTTCCATACATCGCAAACAAATGGCATGTTATTCAAGGTCCGAATTTCTTTCTTCATCCACTTAATCAAAAATTGGCTGTTTTCAACTCGAATGATCGTAACTCCTGTCATCATTACACATATAGCAAAACTAACAAGTCTTATATTTGTGCTGCATGCATAAGTGGTCATCAAAAGTATGTTTCCGCAAAGTTAATCAAAGATGAAAATGGTAATGAATGCTTGCAAGCAAACAAAAAACATTTGTGTGATCCTTTCATTTATAAAATTTCTGATAACTTTTACATCGTGAAATCTCCTAACTTTACATTGGTCATGGATGAAAGCAATTGTTCGATCTTGCGTGTTTATGCTTCACATATTCGCTCCAGTGGTTACAACTTTACTCAAATGGGAAGTTCTTATGCTTGTACTGGATGTCTTCTAAAGAATGAATATTTTATGGCAAAGTTTTTCAAAGATGAAAATGAAGAGGAAATTGTTTTGCTTTGGAAGGATCAACAACGACACGTATGCCTACCTTTTATTTATTGTTAATGTTTTTTTATTTTGTTATGTTCATTGTTCTCTTGTTTAATAAATGTTTAATTGGTCTTTATTTTATGGAATAATTAATCGAGAATTTATGAGCATCACGTTTGATGTGTTAGTACTAGCATAAGTTTGCCTGAATGTCAAAGTGCAAATGTTTGCTTCCTCCATTTTTAGTTTGTTCGTTGTTCGTTGCTTTTTTGCACGACTTTTGCTTGTGTTGTTTTCATCGTTATTTAATAAAGATAGTCGGTAATTAATCGGGCTGATTACATAGCAATGTTCTTCACATGGACTTTTCGGTCGGTAATTTAACATTAGTTCAAAGTCGATTCAACAATGTTTTTTTCTCTTTGTTTGAGACATATTTAACTAAATGGATCTTCTTTGAAGGCCTTTCTCGTTTGGTAAAAAAATATTTGCCAATAAAAATAAAATGCTTATGACTGACCAACGTCGAGTGATTTGAGCTTATCATTTTCAAAAAACAACAACAAAGGCGCACTCATTTTTTTAATTAGCGATTTAAAATGGTTTCATACATCATTTCTGGCAAATTTGATTCTATTTTACACCAGGTTCGTAAATAGCAAATTTCAAAAAATGGTAAAACAAGAATAAATGTACAAATTTTTGCGTCAAATTGTTTCGTTATTAAGAGGAACTAGAAAACCATATTACTGTACAACATGGATAAAAGAAAATTTTGAGCCTCATGGTGGTGGAATTCATGGATTTGAATGTTGGAAAAAAGTTATTGAAAATGCATTTAATGAAGAAGGAAGTGATCCATTAAAAGAAGGTTCAAAAAAATGTGAAAAGCATTGAAAAAATAATAAAGATAACGAAAATTTGTGAGAAAGAAATGTTTAAAAAAGTTTAGTGATTAGTAAAATAAATTCTAAAAACTATTTAATGGTGTCATCGATAAGTAAAATGATGAAACAGGGAAAGTCATTGTTGAATCCAATCAAAGCTAAAATCTTTCAAAAATGTGGTTATTGGAAGTTGTTAGTGCAGCTGGTAAATTTCCCTTTTTCTATTCTTATTTTTTTTATGCTGGAAAAGGAAAAGCATTTCATTTCCAACTTTTTTATTTTCCCAATTTTTAGCCTTTTTTATTAACACTTGGATTTTACTTTTTTTATAATAGCTATCTTTTGATTGTTTTTAATTGTAAACCCCTTTTGGAAATTTTCTTTTTCTACAAATGACTGACTTGTTGTTTGCTATATTTTTTTTTGTAAACGAACTTTGTTTTTTTCTTTTTCGATTTAGTTAATTAAAAAATTAAGTTTTTGGTGGGTTATTGTTTTTTATCTTTTTATTATTATTATGACATTTTTGGAAAAAAGTAAAAACAAATAAATATTCTTTTTTTTTGTTGCAAAAACAAGTTTAAAACTTTAAAAAAAAACCAAAAATAATATTTATAAAATATTATTTTGATAGCCGCGAGAAGAATAAAAAATGTTTATTAATTTAGTCGTTTTTCTTTTAAAATTATTAACTATGATCTCACTCGATATCGTTCATGTTCAGTGATCGAAGTAAAAACCCATAAACAAACAATTGAACATGTCATCATCAAACAAACATTTCAATTATCATTGTCAAAGTAAAAAATGATTACAGTTTTATGTACCTTTTTTTTAGAAAAACAAATCAAGGGAAAATAAACAAATTATTGCTAAAAAAAAGTTTATTTTTAGTCGTTTTCAAAATTGTTAAAAAAAGTTAATTGAAAGGTTCAAAAACGATATTTTAAATTGAGAGCAGACACTTCGAAACAAACCAACAATAAAAAATTTCCAAAAAAAGCATTTGTTTGTAGCAAAAGTAATTAATTTTACTTTAACAACAAAACTTTTACTTGCTGAACTATGGATAATAATAAAGCTCACAAGTTTGTGAGCAGCAGTTGCCATTATTTCCCGATCCATTTTTGCGCTACATGGTGGAATTTTCTCCGGCTTTTTCATTTTCCAAAAGCATATGTTGTTGGGTCACTCATATCATTTTGCTATTGGAAAAATATGTACGTAAATAAAAGTTTTTACATAATTTTCTCAAACAACCTTGGAAAAATAATTGATAGAATTTGAAGTTCAATTTTTATTATAACAAAAAAAAAACAATGGAAATACTGTATTTAGTAGTTTTCTTTTTTGCATAACTTCTTTAACAACAACAACTACTTTCTTCTGATGTGTAGCCAGCAAAAAATTAATGATATTATTTTTGTTACATAAAAATAATCACCAAAAATAATCCAAACAAACATCAACTCCACAAAAAAAACATAAAATGATAAAATTACTGTATTTTCAGCCTTAAAGTGAACTTATTGATGAATGCGACAAAGACCATTCAATCTCAATGAACTTATTTTATTCTGTTTTAGAAAAAAAAACTATTAAAACGTAAAATGACCAAATAAAGTTCAGCCACAAAATATTTTTTATTTTTGCAGTTTAATATTTTTTCACGTAAATTTTATGATAGTTAGTTATTCGTTTGCTTTTCTTCTTTTTCTTTCAGGGTGAATGATTATTTATGATGATTATGGGAAGCAGTCAGTTAATTTGTCGTCGCTCAATGAGAACTAAATAATGCAGAAAAAACTGTCCTCCTTCTTCTTCTTCTCCCGTTCGTCATCATGAGTTTGATCTAAAATGGTTTTTTTTAAATTCGTTTCACATAGATACTATTTTTGTGGTTGGTTTAATAAAAAAATCATTGCATTCTTCTTTTATTATTATTAAAAAAACAATGAAAAATAAATTGACACCACCTTCTTAACCTTTTTCACCACCTTTACATGATCAAAGATCCTTCAACAGAAAAGGAGGGAGTAAAAAAGGTAATAAAAACATATGTATCATTTTTTGGGGGTTTAAGTTTGTCGTCTGTTTAAAAAAAAATTAGTGGTATTTAAAGGAATTAAAAAATTTTAGAAAGAATAATATTATCATTTCATTTATTTACAACAAAAAAAACATTATTGTTGTTTGTTTTAAAAGAATTTGTAAACAAAAAAAATGGCATCAAAAATTCTTTATTGTTTTAGTTGTATTATTTTTATTTTTGCTTTCGTAAATACTTTATTGAATGCACAAATATATGATCCATCAGCAGCATATTTTCTTGCTATGCCTTATTCCCCGTATGGCCCATATGCTTATAATCCCATTCATCAAGCTTCAGTTACGGGTGGAATAGCTGGAAATCTTTTATGTGCAGATTGTGGTCGAGGAAGAAATTAAAAAAAAGTTGCTGCTTCTTCACTTCTTTGCATAAAAAAAATTTCATGTACAAATTTTATTATTATTGTCTTTTTCTTCATAATTTTATAATAATCGGGTCTGTAAATAGTTTGTTTTAAAGTTTAATTTGTAAAACAAAACTTTCAATTGAATAAATCATTTTTAAAAAATTCTATGTTTGTAGTTGCAATAACAAACTTTTAAAATCTAACAATCAAACCTTCGCAAAAAACTATAGCCATATCTCTCTCTCTTCTTTGATACAAAGTAAATTATGGTTAAAAGAAGTAACAAAAATATTTGCTTGTAAAAATACGTTAGAATCATCCATGAAATTTTAATTAGAATAAACAAATTTTACTCGTAAAAAAATCAAAATCATTTTTCAAAAGCAAAAAAAATTTCGCTACAATGCTTCTTCTTCCACGGTATTTTTCCATTTGAAACCCCTATCAAAAAATGAAAAGCATGGGTTAGTAAGATTGAAAGGAAGCTCTTAGCTATGTATTGTTGTTCTTCTTATTCCACGCTCACTTGTTTACAAAGATAAATAAGTCTTTTGGTTAGTGAACTTCAAATTCCATTTTTATATCCATAATTAACTGTTTCATTTTTCCTTTTAATTTCAGTGCTAACAACAACGATATGCATTCATTCATGATAATCGAAAAGATTGTTTATGGTTTGTTCGATTGAGAAAAAAAACAGAAGCAGAAACTCGATAAGCAAAAAAAGGATTATTAGTCTGCAAGTTTAATGGAAATTCACTTCAAAGATGGATTAAAGCTTTATGTTTCAAAGCGTTAGGGCAATTGTGAGAGAGTCAGACTCGTCATAAAGATGCTTATTTTCAAGATTGTTATTGAAACAACTTGTGTTTACATATTTATAAATCCAAAGATGACATAATTTTTGAATGAAAGGAATTTTCATCTTTGAATCCAACATCCCTCCTTCCACTTAAATCTTGCATTCATAATAAATCCAACCTTTTCCACTCTCGAATTTAATTCCAGATATTCTAGCAAATAAGCCGCAAACTCGAATGCAATCTCAAAGCCACTGTAATAAACCCTTGAAAATTGAAAGCAATAGTTTTGGTTGTAAAAAAATTTTATTTTGATATTTAAAAATTGCCAGTAAAAAGGGAAGTAAATAAGTACATACATCAATGAGATAATGTAAATCACAGTGGAAAAGGAAAAAATGATGGGAAAGAACATACAAAAAATTTTATAAAAAAATAAAATACGCGTAATTTAAATAAACAATGAACGAACAAAAAAAAATAAAACACAATGCAATTATGTATGTATGTGAAGAAAATTATTTTTGGAAGGAACGAAGAAAACTTTTTTGTTTTTATTTGTAAAAATGAAAGAAAAAATAAATCTGATGAACAATAATAAATGAATGAATGAATGCTGAGTAAAATAAAGGAAATCCCCGAACCATTTATGTATGTGTGTAAATTAATGAAAGAAGATGCGAGAAAAATAGTAAAAGAAAACACAACAAAAAAGGTAATAATATCAATCGTTTTTTCCACCCAAAAATCCTGTACTTAGAAGATAAAAAGTGAGTTAGTCAGTCAACTTGGCTTAAAGAAGATTTTTGGGGAGATAAAAAAAAGGTATGAAAGAACGCTGAATGAATGAATGAATAATATTTTTAGACTGCAAGATACATAATTTTAAGAGCACGAATAAGTTCAAGAAAGAAAGTTAATGCTTTTTACGGTTAAAAAAGAGAGGAAATTAATGATCAAATGTAAAAAGTGAGAGAAGAGACTAAAAGCATCAAAGAAAAAAAGAAGAGACACACAAGTGTTACAACAACAAAAAAACAATTTATTTACTGTAAGAACAATAACTCCAAATACAAAACAAAACAAACAAAATAATCCTACATAATGAGATAAATTTAAAAGGTATATTCATCATCTTCACCGATCATGTCAATTGCCCATTGGAACTTTTCACGTTGGGTCTTATTGTATATCTTTTCAATTGGAACATCGAACTTTCGGCACCATGCAATGGAAATTCGTGGATCAAGATAATTCAATTTGGATGTACTTAAAGCAATTTGCTTGTTTTCATCTTTGTCGGTCTAAAAAACAACCATAGAGATAAATAAGAATGCATGAATTAAAGAAAGATCATACCTTATTTGTCTTGAGTTTCTTCAATTGTTCTTTGCATCGTGAAATTTTCTTGTCAAACTTTTCTTTGTCTTTGGCTGATCTTGCTTTATCACGTTCTTCTTTGGCTTCTTTGAGTTCCTTCTTTTTCTCTTTGATCTAAAAACGAAAAAAGTTAGAAAAAGATACAAACAAATCAAACATACCTTAGTTTTCATATTCTCCATTGATTTCTCATGAGTTTTTGGAACAGCACGTTGATGGTTACAAAGGATGGCCACTTGTCTGTTAGCACGATTGTAAGAAAGGATTTTCTCAGGTATCGTATCTTTGGCTAAAAATGATACGAGATAAAGACACATCTAATTATAATGTTAAAGAGACATACCATTTGTAAGTTTGTCCAGCTGTTGTTGAAGTGTAAACGAAGCATTGTATGTACGGAAGCATTTGGCCGTCAATCCAGGCATAATCTTTTTCAAATGCTCATTGAGCGATGAGGTGTCTAGTCGATCAAAGAGGTCATCTGAGCCATCCTTGTTTTCCATAAATTTACCAAGATTTTTGAAAACTTTCTTATCCACAGAAACACGATTGAAATATCTGATAGAATCTTTACCAGGAAAATCAAACTCCACGACATACCTAAAAAACGAAGAATGAAAGAAGCATAGAAAAGAAAGTGAAAAACTTACTTCTTATCTTCAAATTCTTTATGAAGTTTAATGTGTTCACATCGTAGAGAGCAGCAACCAACAGTATCTGCGGCTTCATCAGTATCCTTTTCGTTACCAGCACGAAGAGCAAGTTTATCAATGAAGTAAATAGCAACAGCACGTTGACGCGTTCTCATTTCTTTTGAGCTCATATCTTCATTGTATTGTTTTCGAACATCATCAATAATTTTGGCAAGACTTCGAGCTTTTTCAAACTTTTCATAGTCCTTTTCTCCTTTCATCTTTGATGAGGAATTCAGCATAACATATTTGTTTTGACCAAGCACGTTTTCTGTCCATGAACATAACCAAGCTACAGTATTATCATGTCGAACTTCTTTCCATTTATGACCAGCTGGAGGTTTAGGAGCATCACCACCTCTGAAAATTGAAAGTTTTTAAGCATATAATAAGATCAAAGTAAGTTATTATCTTATATTTTAGGTCAACTTTTAACTATGTAAGTAGCAGTAATACAAACTCAAATAAAGCTAAAACATACTTAGAGCAATTGATGATAACGTCTTCTGGTTGAATTCTCTTCTTCAATCCGCCCATGCGCGGGTGCTCGCCTCTTCCGCGAAATAATCCAGGAGGTTCAATACGAAAGTTGGCGATTTTTTGACGGTATCCATCGATGATTGCAATGCCATGTATTTTCTGCTCCTTTTCTCTTTCTTCTTTTAATTTCAGCTTTTCTTCCTTTGTCATAGCTTTTCTCTTTTCTGATTCAGCAACAAAGTGAGCATGAATTTGACGAAAATCACATTTGTCCAAGCTTTTGATCTTTTCTCTTTCTGCAGGAGTCATAACTTTTCTCCAATCTTTGAAGAAGTTTGTATTGAACACATCTTTCGTCGTGTAATCATGATCCAACATTCGAGCATAAAATGACGCAACTTCTTCAGCTTCAGGTGAAAGATGCATTGTTTCTTTATCATACTTGAATTTGACGCTTTTCGGTAATGATTCATATTCAGGAGCGAAGACAGGACCTTTATGAATAAGAGTAGTCCACTTAATTCCTCCTTCTTTTTTTTCCTCCTCCCACCACTTCCAAACATCGAAATCGTCTTCCTTCTTCTTCTTCTTAGCAGGTGAAACCCCATCTTCTTCCTTCTTTGGTTTGGCCTTTGATTTTGATGTTTCTTTCACAGCCTCCTTTTCTTTCTCTTTCTTGCCATTTTTCTTATCTGTCTTCTTGTCTTTTCCTTTCTTATCCTTCTTTGAATCCTTCTTCTTGGGCGTTTCTTTCTTGATTTTCTAAAAAATGATTGAAATTAATCGATGTACCAATAACCACTTCCTTGTTTATGTAAAATGTACCATTGTTTGGAGATTCTCTTATCAAAAAATCAATAAAGAGAAAACTATGACAATGATTTAGGTTGTTATAGCCTTTTGTTAACTCCAAAACAGCATGTTATGACTGAGTTAGAGAAGAAAGAAGGCGAAGAAGTTTTAGTAATAATACTTACCGAAGGTTTGTATTCTTCTTCTTCATAATCATCATCGCCACCAGCATCAGACTGCTCATTATCATCTTCTTCATCCGATGAAGCATGTTTTCGCTTCTTGGCTTTGCTTTTGGATTTTGGCGTTGATTTGGCAGGAGTTGATTTTGATGGAGTCGATTTCACTGGTGAAGCTTTTTGACTTGAAGGTTCAGTTTTCATATTGACTTCAACTTCCATAGGCTCCACAATGCTGTTGTTATTGAATGACTGAGAATCCTAAAAACATAAACCAATGAGTAGTCGGAAGTGGAAAAATCTTACAAGTTCAGCTTTCACATCATGATTGTCAGTTTTGATACCATTGGATACTTCGCCATTCTGAGTTGGACGAGGTGAAGGCAATGGAGAAGCAGCTGCAGCAGTCATTGGAAGAAACTTTGACGAGCCTAAAAAAAGTAAATGAAATAAATAATTGATCAAAGCACGTCAATAACAAGTTGCAATCACGTTCACGTGCCAAAAAATCAAAACGCGAAATAAAACCACAAACAAAATCTGATGGAGGTGGCAAAAAAAAAGAAAAGAAAAGGATAATCAGAAGTTAAGGAAATCAATGGTTTCAATGAAACCTTGGTAAACAACACGTTCAAAGATAGGGAAAGGAGGATCGAAAAACCTTATAAAACCTTCACGAAAGATTGATTTTTCAACTAAATTTCGACATTTTTGTCATTGATTGGTCCATCCAACATTCAAATAAGGGTAAAAGTAAAACTATAATTAAGAATTATTAAATTTTAAGAAAAATCTTTGCGCAACGAGAGGCAAAAAAGACTTATACGAAAATTTTTTTCTCAACAAAAACAGCCAACACAGCAAATAATAAAAAAGAGAGAAGTAAACGCAAAGCAAAGGGAAGAAAAAAGACTTTGTCGTTTTTTTCGCTAAAAATGCAACTGAAATACGACTAAAAAAAATGGCAAAGTGTTGGAAAAAAATGGAAAATTTTTCTAAGTCCGGGGAAGTGGTGAAGTGGGTAGGCAGCGAGCAGAGGAAGAAGAGAGATGAAGGAAAAATGAGAAAATCAGACAGCAATGATGAAAAATGCTGACGAGCTGTTGCGGCGGCGGCTGCGAGCAAACCAACATCGAGCGAGCGGCGGGCGGTGGAGGAGACGACCACCGAACAACAAAAAAGTAAAGAAAGGAGACTTTCCATTCTTCGATCAATTTTTTCCCCTTTCCTATTGCAAACTAATTCTGTTCATATTTATATTTCTTTAACATAACAAACAAAATAAAATAAAAAGTGTGCGTCGTCCGGCAAAAGCATTTTTTGGTTCGTTCTTTTTTTTTTACCGTTCATTCAATTTTTTTGGTTGTTGAATCTTTCTTCTTTTTTTGGGAGAGCAAGAAAAAAAAAGCGAGAGAGAGAAGAGGAAAAATGTGAGTGGCAGCAACCTAAGCCAATTTTGGCGGCAAATACTGTAAATTTCAAAAAAAAAACGTTCGATTTTTTTCTTCATGAAAATTTTTTCTAAGTCTTTTTTTTAGATGGAAAAAATGCATAGTTTTTGATTAATGTTAAAGTATTATTATTGGATTTTACATACTTTATCGACGACGACTAACTAACTTTCTTTCTTTCTTATATATTAACATCCTTAACTTTTCTTCCCTTTGTTTTAATGGATGGATTTTTATTATTAGTTTTATTATTATGAAAACTTCAAAATCTTCATATCTTGATTATTCGAGTGCTTTTCATGTATCTAATAGTTTAGCCATTCGTGAAGCTATTACTAAGATTTCATTATCCCCGATAGAAGCTATAAAATATTTAAATGGAGAAGATTCAATTTGGTGAGAAATATTTCTTTCATTTTTTTAGTTTTGAAATATGTAATTTTTAAGGTCTAACACATCCGATGATGCTATTCATTGCGCTTTGATAACTTTGAAGAAGTTTTATAAACAATTAAAGCAGGAAATAAATCAAAAAACTAATAATACTATTGATTCGGATAGTTTGTTAAGATTTTTAATTAAAAATGATGGTGAAAGTATTAGTGATGTTGTTTCAAGAGTTTATGGAGGCAATAAAAAAGTTCCATCAAAACGAAGAAGTTGGAAGCAATTAAAAATTGCTGATCGTGATACTCCACAAGATATTCGACCTATTCCTTCTAATGTTCCTCCATTGGATGCACATGAATTTAAATCAGTTTCAGGTTGGTCTGATGAAGAAGAAGATTTTGAAAAAGGTGCATCAGAAAGAAGTGAAGAAGAAGTTTATCATGAACCTTTTGATGATCCATTAAAAATTATTTCCGCAAGAGTTTTGAAAGATGATGAACCATCTTCTTCTTCGTCTTCTTCATCCTCCACTCTTTCATCATCATTAAATCCAAATGAAAGAGCTTTAAAGCAAACACAAAAATCAACAAAAAATGTATTTAAAATTGTTCATAAAGTTGATAAAGCTATATCTCCACGATCTCCAAACACCCCAAAGAAATCTTCAGGGGTTAGTTTAAGTTTTTTTAATTTCCTTTTTTGCCATTATAAGAATTTATTTTTTTAGCAAATTTCTGCTCCATTTTCTACTGAAAGAAGTGGAGAAGAAAAAATAATTACTTCTCGATATATTCCACAATCATCTAAAGCAATTCAAACTGATTTTGAATATCCCATTAGAGTAAGTAACTTTGGTTTTTTATATACACATTTTTTTCGAATCTCGAATATGTAAGTAATAATACTTAATTTTTTTTATAGCCAAAAACTGCTGATGTTGGTGTAAGTGCTCGATTAGCAACATCTCATAGACGTGATAATCACGAACGAGGAGGAGGCAAATCCACAACTTCTTCAATCACCACATCCCTTTATAATAATTTGATTGATAAAAGTTCCACAGGTGAAACAACGGCGGGCACCACTTCATCATCATTTTTTTCTTCAAGTCTTAGTGCAGGAGAAATTCCTATTCATAAAGTTGCAGCTATGACCGCAAAATCAAAATATACAGTAGTTTCAATTAGACCCGATGGAAGTTGTTCGTCTGCAGTTGCAAATTATCGAGCTTTTAAAGAAACTTCTAAATATTTTGTCCCGCCTGCTTCATCATCTAAGACTCCAACATTAATGGAATCGAAAGATGAAATAAGTTCATATCATAATTATTCATCATTTGCTAATTTGCCACCATTACAAGCCTCAACACCTATAGCAAAATCAACCACGACATTTGGTGTAAATAAATCCATTCCTCGTGGAAATGGTTATCATAATTATGGTAACAACAGCAATGGAAAAGAAAGTGATGGCAGTGGTGGAGGTGGTGGTGGTAATGGAAGTTCTTTAAGAGTTCAAGAATATTCTCTTCCATCAACTTCCCCACATGAATTAAATAATGTTGGTGGGATTGCTGGAAATTTACCTCATTTGCAAATAGAAGAATTAACTCCACAAGAAAGTAAGATTTTTATTTTTTAAAGTTGCTTTTGGGGATGTGACTTTTCAATATTGGTGAAATTGAGGAGCATAAAAACAATATGTGTGGCCAAAGTTTCGAACAATAATAATAAGATTGACAAATTTACTTCAAACTTTTTTTAGCTAATTTTTTTGAAAATAAATGCAACTACTGCTTACTGTATTATTATTTTTTTATCACATGTGTTAATTATTTTCAACTAAACTTTTGCAAAGGTTAATAATAGTTTTTAAATTCCTATGTAACTAACTTCAAAAAAAACGCAATACCTTTACTTTGTCTTTGCATTTTTTTGAATGAAAAAAGCTCCAATTTTTGGAATTTTGCAACTATCAATTTTGCTTTCTTCTTTCAAAAACTTTCCTCATAAATTATTATTTCACAATATTTTTATTAACCTATTTAAAAGGGTGCAAATTAAGCTCTGCGTAAGTAAGAAGTCAAAGAAATACATACAAAAAGTTTTTTTAATTAGCAATTAGTGGTTTTGTATTTCTAAAAATCCCCAAAGAAAAAAGAAAGGATGAAAGATATTGATTAGGCTTTTTTTAGCTTTCCATTGCTTTTATGTCCTCTTTAGGAGAAAATAAAAAGGCAACAACAATAAAAAACGGGAGACAACATCAAAGCATGCATTGATGTTTTTTTTGTTGCAGTAAAATAACTTTGTTTTTTATTTTGCTTTTTTTTAGTTCGAGAACATCTCATTCGTCGTCATTTGAATGCATCTCCAACAGGAGGTGGAGGAGCAGGAGGAAGTGGTGAACCCATTTCAATGCGATCTGAAGAGGAATCAACTTTAAATCAAGTTTCACCATTACCGAGTGGTGAATAATATATAATACAAAAAATAAGGCAAGGTGGAAGTAATCGATGGGTTATAAACCCAAAATGATGATGATGTTTGAACAAAAAAAATGTCAAGGCTGTTTTTTACTTTGTTTATAAATCATTTTTTCATTATATTTGTTTTTATTTTTTTAAACAAAGTAAATTATTATTTTTCTGTCTGTACTACCTAAAAAAAATAGTTGTCTTCTTTTTTTTGCGGCTTTCAGTCGATAAATGGTTTTTCAATCAAAGTAGAAAAACTACCATTTTTTTTCATTCCAAATTCACTTCTTTCTTTTTTGTTTATCTTTTAAAGCATCCCATTATTTTTTGATCTCTCCTTTTCTCTCAATTTTTTTTAATGTAATGTAATAATAATATCTGCCATGTATGAATTTGATAACGGCCATATTTTAACATGCAATAACTTTTTTCTTCTTCATTGTTGTATTTAAAATCCAATAAATTTATTGATCCCTATTTAAATTTTTTTTTAATTTCTAAAAGGTTTTGCCCCTTCCGTTATTTTTCACTGGATTAAGCCACAACAAAAAAAATTGGAAAAAGTATGTGTAAAATTTGAGAAAAGTCATTATTGCTTTTTGGACTCTGTTTTACCGTTAAACCTTTTTTTTAAAAGATCAGAGGTTTTTTTCATTTATGATCAAAGTTTGAGAAATTTGCAATTAATTATTTTTTATATTATTTTTTTGGAACGTAATTGAAAATAGAACAATTTAAAACAGAAAAGACAAGGAAGGAATCTCCTCTTTCAAAAAATGACGCAGCAGATGGGGATTCAAAAAAAATATATTGATAAATTACACACCTTTTTTCTTTTTTCCCTATTTTTTCTTATTCCCATTTTTCCGAGATTATAATGACTAATCGGGGAATTATTTCGTTTGATTAAAATCTTTTATGGTTTATTTCCAATATTTTCAATAAGCATTAAATTTTTCATTTTTCAGGCATTTGTGGTGATTATCATCTCAAAAAGATGCTGGATGAAGTGTTGTTGTTAAAGACGTTGTTGGTGGCATAGTTGCAACAGCAGCTTATTTATTTAAATTTTATTTTTACTTCTTCTTTCGCCTTTATTTATTTTTTTCAAATTTCTGTCTCGGTTGCAGAAAAAAGAGTTACTGGTCTTTTACAAACTTTTTTCCAAAGAACTTTTTTGAATGATTTTTTATTAAATCAAAACAAGCGATTAACAAAATGAGTGGCAGCTGTGGGGTTGAAAAGTGAGTTTTCCAAAATTTTTATAATCATTTTTGATAATTCTTTTTTTTCTCTTTAGTCCTTATATGAATAAAAAAGCAGACAAAGGTGAAAATTATGAGCCCACTCAACATGAACATGTTGCAAATACTTTAACACATGGAGTAAGTTATTTATTTGCTTTTTTTCTTCTTTTATTTTTTGAGTCTTTGGCTGGTTTACCTTTTAAAAAAGGTGTTCAACTAAAAACTCGAAATTGAATTCGTCGTCTGAAACCCATCGCATTTAAATAAAAACCATTTTAAAAAAGTTGGAAGTTATAACTTATAAGATTCCAAAAAACTTTTTTCAAGCAAATAATAAAGTTTATTAAAAGCTCAAAAATATTTCTCTCCACTTTTAAAGCAAACATTTAACTTTTCGTTCAAACCCAATCATAAAAAAGCAAACGTTTTTTTGAAGCAAAATTACTCAAACTTACTAAAATAAATTTTCCCTGACTTTTGTTCAACCTAAAATAATTTTTTATTATTTTATTTAATTTTATGGCTTTTAATAATTTACTATTTTTTCCACTTTTATAGATTGTTATCATTCCATCAATTTATATTACAAGTTATTTAGTTCAGAGAAGTTATCGAGATCTTCAATTTCATATGATGGTGATATATTCATTTGCAACATTTGTAATAAATTTTATCCTTAGTCTTAAATTCCTTATAATGTATCTTTTTAGATGCTATTTTTAATGTCAACTTTATATCATCTTTGTGAATATCTTTTTCGTCCAAATCAAAAGAAGCTTCGATATTATTTACATATAACGGATCGAGCGGCAATATATTTTTTTATTGCAGCTTCATCCCATCCATGGTTAGCTTTAAGGCATTCAGATTATTTGGGAAAAAATTTAAAATGGATTATATGGGCTTCAGCAATATTTGGAATATGTTATCAATTTAAATTTCATGAAAGATTTAAAAATCTTGAAACTTGTATGTATGTCGTTATTTCAACTTTACCGTTCGTGGCTATGATGACTATGGTAAGTTAGAGGTCATGGAATTTTATTATAAAAAAATAATAATCAAAATTTGCCACAAAAAAAAAAGACTACCAACTTTTTTTCTCGACAACGACTCGAAAATCTATGGCAGTAATCGCTGTTGCATTGACTTGGATAAAAATAATGTTTTTTGAGCAAAGAAAGAATGAACTCTGAATTTTTTTTTGGCTTTTTGGATAAATTTAAATATGATTTTCTTAGTTTCTTTTTAAAAGTCTTTTAAACGTTTACAAAAACGATCTTTCAATTTTTATTAATGCAATGAAAAAGTTGCTCAAGTCATGTTTTTGAAAATGAGACAACAATGCCCAGAACTTGTTTATTTGTTTTAGAAAGCAATCCCAATTTTTGGTTATTATTTTTTCTTCAAAAATTTTATTTTCTTCACTTTTTTTTTCAGAACGATCGAACTGGGCTTCCATTGATGCTTCTTGGTGGATTGGTTTATGCAATAGGTGTAATATTTTTTAAAATGGATGGCGTAATTCCTTTTGCCCATGCAATATGGCATTGTCATGTCGTAGTTGGAGCTGCAATTCATACATATGCCATTTATTCTGTTCTTCTTGGTCCCGATAGACTTAATCCATTTCCTAGTGTTAGCTTTGAACAAAAATAAAAAATAAAATTATTTATGGTAAAAAAAAACTTTTTTTTATAATTGTCAAATGGTGCGACGCAATGAGAGTATTAATTAAGGGCGCTCTTTCTTTTTTTCTTTTCTTTTTTCTGTTAGTAAAAATTATTAGTGTGATTTAAAAAATGGGTAGTTCAAGTTTAAAAAAAGATTCTTTCCTAAAAAATATTATTAGTATTAGGTCGTAATTGATTCGTATTTGTCTTTTTTTATTAATTTTATAGTTTTTAAGCTTATTTTACTTTGTTTGTGAGATTATTTTTCTTTCATTAAATAACAATGTTAGAATGTGAACCGAACGAGAAATGGCTTTTCGAAGTTTGCAGGAAATTTTTCGATTGCTTTCTAAAACGGTACACATTTTTCCTTGGGGTTTTCATGCTTGATTTTTTTCCACATTGTTTATCACGAAATTATTAATGCATTTTATTTTTACTTCTTTCAAACTTAATTAAATCTCTCACTTTTATTTTATTTTTTGTCCCTACCATGACTATAGTATTTTTAAATGGCGCTATATTTTTTTTTCTCTCTCTGAGTCCTGTTGCTCTTGTTTAATAAAAAAAATAAATCTCTGTGATTTTCTAACTTTTTAATGTATGTATTTTATTTAAAAATAAATAAACGTATTTAATCTTTCTCAACACTTTCTTATCACAGAAGTTTACAATTAACAACAATTAAATTAAAGTTAAAACAAAAAATTAATATCCACTCGGTTCCGATTCGCTACCCTTTCTATAGTCACTATTAGCATAAATTTGTCCATCAATAGCTCGATGAACGGCACAAACAACCGTATAATTATCAGCTAATTTAAAAATATGACCTTTTTCTTTTAATAAAGTAACATATTTTTCTGGCATTCGATGTTCCACAATTGTTACATTGGGTTGAAGTTGATTATGAAATCTTGGAAAATCCACTGCTTCTTTAATATCATTTTTAAGCCATAGCGAATGTAAAGCAACATTTGCTACTCCACTAATAATAGTCGATCCTCCAGCGCCTCCAACAGCGAGAAGTTCTTTATTATTATCATTAAAAATTACTATAGGGCTCATGGAAGACATGGGACGTTTTTGTGGACGAATTAAATTAGCTGGAGTTGGAAGGAAACCAAAATAATTTGGATGTCCAGGAATCGAGAAATCATCCATTTCATCATTCCATAAAATTCCTGTAGCTTCAGAGGATACCATTGCTCCAAGGCTAAAAAAATGAAAAAAAGGATTAAATCGGCATCGATCAATGAATGACACATCTCCTCTAAGAATTTTAAGCATCATTTTCAAGAAAATTTTTTACAAGTTTTTGTTTCAAAGCAAAATTACAAAACTCTAACAAATTCTTGCTTTTTTTCTTTCTTTTTCACATTTTTTTTTGCGTTGTAAAAAAAATTCTAAAAACTAACATCAAATTAATGGTTGATGTTACAGCTACAGCATTACCCTTTTTATCGATAACACTTATGCTTGTCGTTCCATGATCTTCGGGTACATAAAAATGTCCACCATAATATTCATCAGCTTGAGTTTTTTCAGTTAATAAAGCTCGAATATTTTCCGCCCATTTTATATTTGTTATATTTCTCGCTACATCGCTAGCATTTTTAATAAAATTCATATCACCTAAAGCACTTCGAGCTCCATATGCAAATTTTGAGGCTTCTATAAATCGATGAAATAATGTTCCATAATCATCCAAAGTTGTTACATTTGATAGTTGGTAACTAAAACAAAAAGCTAAGAATAGTTTTTGAAGAAAAATAATAATCAAGAAATGAGTTTTTTTTACCCATCAAGAATATTTAATATTGCTTGAGCTATAGCTGAACCAGATGGAGGAGGAGGGCCACAAATATGTCGACCACCAGCCAAATGAGTTTGAATTACATCCTCGTCATTTCTAATAATGGCTTTATAAGATTTAAAATCTTCTGCTGTTATTATTCCTCCTAAAAAATAATACTAACAAATAGATTTGCTGAAAAATATTTTTTTTTCTTCTTCGATTAATTTTCTTTTAAAAAAATTGGTTTTTACCATTTTGTTTAAATTCTTTAACCATTTCTTCCATCATTTCACCATTATAAAATAATTCAACTGGATCTTTTGCATCTGCTAATCTTTGTAAAGTATTTTTTAAATTATCCCTTGTATGAATTTGTTCTCCAACTTTATAAACTTGTTTCGTTTTTGGATTGATAAATCTTTTCATCGTTGGTTCAGCTAAAATTTGTTTTTCAAAATGTTTGAGTGATCCAGCTAAATGATGAGAAGTTGGAGGGCCTTAAAAAATTATTTATTTATTTTAATCTGGTTTTTGGAAAATGTTCTAAACCTTCTTTTAAAATATCGATTGTTGGTTGAATTAAATTTTTCCATGGAATTTTTCCACCAAATTTTTTATATTCTGTCCAAAGTCCATGTAATTCTCCTGGAACTGCAATGGCTTCCCAACCATATTTAGAATTATTCCATTTATCTTTATACATATTTTCAAATGCAGCTAATGGAGCCACTTCTCTTGCATCAACAACATGGCAGGTTTTAGTTGTGGCATTAAAAATAGTCATAAAATGTCCTCCACCTAATCCAGCTGATTGAGTATCCATAACCCCAATACAAAATAAAGTTGCAATTGCAGCATCCACTGCATTTCCACCGTGTAAAAGTGTATCTCTGAAAGTTTTAACTCATCATTTAGGATTCATTTAACCTATAGCATACCTTCCAATATCTGAGCACATTTCATTGTCCGCTGCAACGGCGGCGGTTGAATATTCACCTAACACGCTTGGAGAAGGTTTAGGCCACGGTGGAAGTTTATTATTATTCTAAAAAATAATTTTACTTTTTTATTGAATTTTTTAGGGACTATCGAAAATTATTCAAAAATGTTGGTTAATTCAATAAATACATATCCAACTTACTCCTTTCAAAAGTTTAAGATATAAAGATGCAAAAAGTACGGTGGAAACTAAAAATATAAAAATGCATAATAATCCTATCATTGCAACCACAGATAATCGACTAAAAAAAATAATAATTTTGATTCATTCTTTTTTCGTTGCAATAAAGCTCCAGTTTTTTTTGTTTAAATCTTACGCGCTATTATGATCTTTTTCAATAACACCTTCTTCTTCGTCATCATCATTTTCATGTGGAATCATAGGAATTTCTTCTTCTATTCTACTAAAAAATATTTTGATAAATAAAAGCCAAAAAAAATTTAGGGAATAAACATTACTGAATTCTACTGGTGGTACTCATGATTTTCTTTTCTTTGAAATTTTTATTAATCTGGCTTTAATTTTTTTACCTAAAAAAAATATTGTAATATTGATTAAAGGTACATAATTTTGTTTTGTGGTTAAAATCAAGCACAATCATTAAAAGTGTCAAAAAAGCTATGTTTGAGAAAAGCGAAGTAAAAGGTAAGGGAAAAATGAAGCAGCAGCAACCAGCAGCATTGATTTCATGAGACAAGAAAAGAAACAAAAAAAGCGGTGATAATTATTTTTTTTGTCAATAAAAAAAAATAATCAAATTTTATCAGTGTTTTTATTTTTTGCTTACATAAATGTTTTTCTTATGGGGTTTTTTGAGATTCCAGAAACTTAATTTTTTTATGAAAGTTTAGAGGCATTAATTTATTTGCATACATGCGTTAAATAAAAGGATTACGGTAATTTCAAAATTTAGTATTTTTCGATATTTCATTTCCAATCCGAGAAAATAATCTATTTATAAACCTTGCTTTTATTTCTTCTTCTTCTTAGATGTCATTTAGTCAGTATTAATTTATCTGTCAAAGGTTAAAATAAAATGCTTTTCTTCTTCTTCTTCATATTCATTATTATTGGCTGGCGGCGGTAGTAGTTCAAAGAAAGCTAAGGAAGAGGAGAGATCTCGTGAACTTGAAAAGAATAGCAGCCAGCCATCTGCGCAAAAAATACAAAAAACATAAAAATAAAACCCAGACATTATTCTTTCCCTTTGCTCTCGATTCCCTCGAATTTTTTAAAACTAACATATGTACGTGGAAAATCCCAAAGTCTCAAAAGAAGATGCTTTCGCTCAATCAAAAAAACAAACAAGCAAATAATAATAACTTCCATCGACCTTCCTGAAATTTTTTCTGTGACATACATCCTTGAAACTTTTTGTTATTTTTTTTAAATTTCTTCTTTTGTAATGTTTGCTTATAAAAAATGTTGTAATCATTATTTGGGATTTCTTCCATTGATTTTCTTAGTTTTTCGTTAAAAATAAAATTGTTAGGAATTAATTTTGTTTACAAATTTTTGGAAGTTTTAAAAAAAATCAGTAAAAAAAGAATTTCTTTTTTTTTTGTAAAAATGATAATAAGAAAATGGAAAAATTCTGATATTGTTACAATCAAACTGACTGTTGCAACGGGTAAGTAAAAAAGCTGAAGAAAAAAAAAACAAAATTAAGTCGAAAAAGTTGCATATTCATTCCTTTCCATTGCCATTTTTTAGTTCATGGTTATCGCCCATTGGTTAGATTTACGGAAGAAATAGAAAAAGCATGGGAAAAATTAAAAACGCGGCATCGTTTAAAGCAACAACAACAACGACCAAAAAAATTTCTTCAAAAAATTGCATCCACCAATGAACTTCATTCCCTCCTCACAAACATAAATAAGTATGACGACAATGAAATAAATCCATGCCCATTGTCTATCATCCCAATCACTACTACCAGTATCACATCTGCTGCAGCTGATGAAGAAAAAAATCAGCTGTTTCATCAACATCTAACTAAAAAACCACAAAAAAGCAATACTTGTAAGTTTTTTTCTTCTTGAGTTTTTACGTCTGCAATTTTTTCCCCTTTCAACTCCCATTCAAAAAAAAAATCAAAAAATCAAAAATCTCGTGAAAAAAAAGAGGGTGGATTTCAAGGAAAAGCTATAGCTAGCTAGCTTACTGCTGCTGCCAGCGCCACACATTGTCATTCAAGAAAATAAGAAGGAAAAGGTTTTGAAAAACAAAGTTCCCCATAGGTTAAAAAAATAAAAATGCTTCTTTAACGATGATGGAGGAGAAGAGGACGACGATGAAATAAATGTCAGTTGTTTCTTCACCTTTTTTCCTTTCATTTTTCAAGTAAAATGCGTGAAACAAAAATATTTAAAGAGAGAGAAAGCGAGCTATTGAGAGTGCGAAGGGCAAAATTATTGTTGAAGAAACAAAAAAAAAGTTTAACGGAAGGAAAGAAAGAAACTTAGGATAATGAACAAATCGCTATTTATCCTTTCTTCCTTTTCAAAAGTTTTAGCTAATAAACTTGCTTGCTTGCTTGAACTTTTCTCTCTCTCATTTTGTTATTCATTCGTTAGTTGAGAAAATAAAAGTATTTTATTATTGAATTAATTATTTATTATTTCTATTTCTCCCAAATTATTTTGTGAAGATTTTTCGCTCACGAAAAAAAGAAAGATGTCTTCAATAAAACCAGTTAAAATTACAGTTAGCGGCGGAAATAGTGTATTCTCAAAATTTCGTGAAATGGAAGCATCTGGAATTCAAGAGAAAAAGGATGATGTGTATGATAAAAATTTTGTACCAAAAAAATTTTCAAAATTCTCAGCAGATTATGGAACGCCTAAACCTGGAACTTTGACAGAAATGAGAGCAGCAAAAGCTTGTAAGTTTCCAGTTTCTTTTTTAATATGATGTGGCTACAGTAATTATTAATATTATTTTTTTAGCGAAACATATTGCAAAAGAAATGAATCAAATTTGTGAAATCATTCAACAATATGGTAAAAAACGCCCCGATGGAAAAGTTATTATTACCTTTAAACAATTATTTGATCTTTACACTTATATTTCTGATAAAGTAAGTTAAAGAAAATATTTTTCACGGATAGCCTATTACTTTGCAATCGAATATTTTTATTATTAAAGTTTAAAGCCACACATTTTCGGATAACAAAGGCTTGAAAAATTTGATTGGAAGGGAAAGGCAGATAATAAACCTAAAAACAGCTCCAAAAAACCGTTTTCGTTGTATCAAAAAATAAAGTTACGGCGGCAAACGGCAAAAATGTAAAACCATTTGAAGCTTTCGTCATAGCTACAATGATCTATCTAACAAAAAAACCTATAGCGAGCATCCCTCTCAACAACAACAAAAAAAGAAAAACTAAAATTAACCCTTTTTTAGGTCGTTGGAATCCTTCTTCGCGCAAGAAAATACAATATGTTACATTTTGAGGGTGAAATGCTTTTTCAAAAACGAGATGATGCCGTGATAATTACCCTTTTATTAACACCCGAAGAAATTAAAGCAGCCATTGCAAAAGTTGAAACATCCAAATTTATTGCAAATGGAGAATCAAAAATGTAAATAACGATTCATCAAAAGGTGCTCAAATTAAATCCTAAACTAACATACGAGAAAATAACAGACAAGCGCGTATTTTTTTATAATAATCAAAACCTAATAAATTATCCTTCTTTCAAATCTTGTCACATAAAATTGTAATATTTGTTAATTGTTTTGGATAAAAAATAAAGAAAATGCAAAAAAAAATAAAAGATGGAAGCTTAAAACATGAAACAAAAATCATAAAAACAGTGAACCTGCTTCTTTGAAGCTTTCCAGTCATACATGGGCAAGGGAGTGTGTCAAGGTTTTTTTGCTAGCGGTACCCCAAATTTTCCAAAGGGTCTCCCCTCTCTGCTATTTTTTGGCTAGCAGAAAAAAAAGCGGTACCCTCAGAATACAGAAAAAAATTTCCCTTGGTAACCCCTGTGGATTTTTTTCATTTTCTAAAAAACCTCAGCGGTACCCCGGTACCTCTGGGTGTGTCAAAACACACCCAAACACACCCTGTGCCCATGTGTGTTTCCAGTAGTAATATCAAAATTTTATAAGGCACGAAGTAAGTAATATTTGTAAATGGTGGTTTAGGTTAAAATTGAGAGAAAAAAAGATTCAAAATTGAGAGGATGAGGCAAACATGGATGATGAAAGGAAAAAGTTTAAAACAATTGGTTTGAAGTGATATGAATCAAAAAGGCATCATGTTTTAGATGGGTTATTAATGATAGTTATTAGTTGTTTGGTAAACAAAAAAATAAATAAATAAGGGAGTTAAAGATGGAAGAAAAATAAAAGGCAAAAAATCAGATGCTTTGGTTGAAGCAGCAAAGTTTGCTGAACTTTGATGCATTTTCAGTGTCGTTTGGCATAAAGCGGCGAATAATAAAATGAATTTGATGGAGAAAAAAAAATTGAAAAGCGACGTGTCTCTCTTCTTCTTTGCTTTTACGTTAATTTTTTTCATCCTCCATTTTTTTATCTTTTTCGATCCAAATTTACTTGATAGCTAACTTGCAATTTATTACAAAGCGAATTCCCTCGTGTTACGCGCTCCTAAACTTTCTATTTTCTCTGTTATTGATTTTTTGTAAGCCAATGAATCTTTAATTTCAGGTTCAAAACATGAAACTCCTCATATTATTGTCTCTTCTTCTGTCGTGCAAAGCTATTGAATTAACATTTGAATTACCTGATAATGCTAATCAATGCTTTTACGAAGAATTGAAAGCTGGAATTGATAGTGTTTTTGAATTTCAAGTAAGTTTATTTTTTTGTCTTCCTCATTTTTATCTTGTTTCGTTTTTCAGGTTGTTACTGGTGGTCAATATGATGTGGATGCTGTGGTTGAAGATCCCAATGGAAAAGTTCTCTACAAACAGCCCAAGAAGCAATATGATACGTTCAACTTCAAAACGGAATCTCCTGGAACTTACAAAGTGTGCTTCTCAAATGAATTTTCAACATTCTCTCACAAAATCGTGTACATGGATTGGCAATATGATGATGGAAAAGGACATGATGGTAAACCCACTCCTCGATTGGTAGCTATGACTCAACTTGAATCTTCTGCTGCAACTATTGGTGATCGTTTAAGACTTGTGGATGATTGTTAGTTTCATTTCTGCTTTGATTCATTGGAAATTACCTCTTTTTTTTATAGATCAAACTCATCATCGTTTGCGTGAAGCAACTGCTCGTAAAAGAGCTGAAGATCTAAATGAACGTGTTATGTGGTGGTCTTTGGGTCAAACAGCTGTTTTTATTGTTATTTCAATTGGACAGGTATGTTATTTACAGAATCTTACAGTAACATATTGTCTTTGCCACATCTTTGGTTGCTTTTATTTGTGGTTTTTTCTACGATTAGAAAGAAATAGCTTTGCCATGTTTTCCTTTACTTCTTTTGTTCTTACACATTTTCATTTTTCAGGTTCTTCTTCTAAGATCTTTCTTCTCGGACAAACCTTAAGCTGAATCCCGATGCTCAAACAAAAAATTCTCTTTTATTTATTCAATGTAAACCATAATATTATTATTGTAACTTATTTTTCTTCTTTTCTGATTGTTATTAGAATTTTTTCTCTGTGCATTTTGGGTATTGCTTTGTATGTTAAATGAAAGTTTTTGTAGATTTTTCTTTTTCTTGCCTAATTCCCTTTAGTTTTGTGATAATAATTTATTTAAATAAAGGTTTTTGTTTTGCTGGTTGTTAAAAAGATTTTGATGAAAATCGAAACTTGCGTCTCTAGAAATCATCATTATACAAAAGTCAAAAAGAAAGTTATTGATTCTTGGTGAAGCTTTATGACACAACTTTGATCCACGTTTTTTGCTCATGTTAATCGTTTTGACTAATCTTTTCATTTTCTTACTTCCATCCTAGGTTTAAGAGGCGATGGAAAGCTAAACAAAGCCATGATATTTTTTAGTTTCACCAAAATTAGTAACAGCAACAAATCGTGAATCTTTTTTTCACTAATGGAACATCACCGTAAGGAACTTATAAAAATGCTCTAACTTTATCATTCTTCAAACTAAAACCTTCAATTAGACCTAAAGTTGAAACTTTTAACTCAATTTTCGCGAAGAAGTAGCTTCTTCACCTGAATAATATCCTCCTCTAATACAAAATAATGCAAGTACACAGTAAAATTAGTTTAGTCATTGTTAATGATCAATGCTTTGATTGCATAAAATATGTTCAAACTAATCGATTAATAAGGATAGCATTAAAGCTTTTACACTTTTTTTTATGATGACGACAATGTATGTAACATTCTTAACCATGTAATCGAAATCACACCATCGTCCTTTGTTTTGAAAAAAAAGTGCAACCATCGATGGTGATTTTTCATTAAAGCATATAAGTAAAGCAGCTGTTGGATATTCAAATCCAGATAGAATTGGAATTAAGATTGATGCTTAGTTCATTGCTCCTTCCTTTTTAGGATCAAAACCTTAATAATTGCCTTCAAGAAACAGTAAAAATTTTGGACAACCGATTAACCAATTTGTCTTCCGTTAAAAAGAAAATCGAGCTAAGATTCATATGTGAGTCCATAGAAAAATTTTAAACAATAGCTTTACCCTTATCTTTTTGCTTTATAAAAGCAGAGGAGTAAGAAAGCTTACAAACTCGACATTAATTAACGAAACCGAAAAGAAAATGTAAGCATACGCAAATTTTTTTCTCCTAAAATTTTACATAATAAACCAGCAGCGATGAATGGATGCGATAACAAACAAACACATTCATTATCGTTGCTTACTTGAAATCATTTTGTTTGGAAGAATGCGGTTTAATTTTTTTAATGAACCTTATCGAGAAAAACGCCGATTAAAATTGAAACGAGGCAAATTTGAAGACATCTTTTGGTACAGGTTTGTGTTTAGTTTTCTTTTGAGTGGAAAATCTTTTCAACCATAACCTTTCGGTGCTCGCCTAAAAATTTTCCTTCTCTTCTAATTTTTGTTGTTGTTTCAGCTCTTCATATGATTATTACTTGCTTCGAATTTGTTACAACTTTCTTTTTGGATTTCTTCTGTGCTATGGTGTCTATGAACTTGGATGGAAAAGATTAAACTTTGCAACATTTGAAAAGCCTGATGGTACCGATGATCTTTTTGCTTCAATATTTCAATGGTCTTTAATCTCTGGTGGTGCGATTGCATTTGCAATGAGTCCAATCTTTCGATGTGCTATTGTATGTGTATGCTTTGGTGCATTAGGAAAAAGTGGTCAAGGTGTATTATCTCTTTATGTGGCTGAACAATTGAGTAATGGGCCAATCAACAGAACTTTGGATAACTTTGGAATGATGGCCAATATGACTGTATGCTTCCTGGAATCTCAAGCCAAAATAACTACTCAACGAATTACTCTTGCTTCTGGTCCATTGGAACAACTTCTTGAGAAACATTTTGGTAAGCTTTTAATGAAAAAAAAAACTTGGTTTAACTCATGTTATGTTTTTGCTTTACTTATTATCACCATTTTGCTTTCTTTGTTAACTTTTAATGAACCTTTGTTTTCAGTAAACACTACGCTTGTTAGTCAGAAGATCGCTCATCATTTACAATCTCTTCTTGCTCCATTCAGTGATGAAATGCTGTCCTCAAATGATAACGATGAAGATGAAACATTAGCTGCAAGCATTGACAGCGCTGATATCCTAGCAGAACGTGAAGCAATAATCAATGTCGAAGAATTAGAAGCAAATGGAACAATCGAAGGAAAACCATCAAGATGGAATGAATTCAAAACTACTGGTGCAAAAACCGTTGCAAGAAGGTTTATTCGACGATGTCAACAACTTTTCGCTGGTGCATCAAAACAATGTCATGATAAATTCTCTGATGTTCAAACGCTTTGTTATGATTCCGTTCCTTGGGTATTCGCGTGGATCATATGTGGACAATTTAATGCTGTGGATCTCTGTCAACCTGGAAAATTACAAGAAGCTTCAAGAAGATATTGCCGTTTTGATGATAATGATAAGAATGCTTCGTTAACTCCTGATTTGGATTCGCAAATTGATAACATCAAAGGACTTGGAAAGCAAATTGGTAATGAATTGAAGATTAATGTAAGTTTGTTTACCTTGTTTTTCTCATTTGTTAATCACTTGATTTTTAGCTTCATTTCCACGTCAACGAAGAAATAAGAGACGAAAGAATACGTGTTTTGAGTGAAATCAAAGAAAAGATCAAAAGTGATATCGATATCGTCAAAATTGTCACTGGAACCTTCAAAGAAATCTTCAATGCTTTATTGATCTTGCTCGTATATTCAATTTTCAAAGATGTTATTACAATGATCACCAGCTATTTGAGCAATGTGGATTTCAAAAACTCTTTCCTGACTACATACTTCTGGTACATCGATGAGAAGCGAGAACAAAGTGGATTAGTTCATCTCAAACCTTTAACCAATGCTGAGACGAAGAAGAACAAATTGATGAGTCCTTTTGCTCCTCCAACATGGTTAGAAATCAAAGCATCCTGGCAGCCGCTGTTAAAATGGATGATAACTCTCATCGTTGCAACTGTGTTCGTTATGATTGATTATTATTTCCATCGAATCTTGACTCATGTTTATGAACTTGGTTGGTTGCTTTTTTCTTGTCGATAAAATCTTTCATCTTGATTATGTTTTTAGGTAATAAAGCTAGCACAGAACAAAGAGGTGAACATATGCTGAAAATTCTTGTTGAAGGCGAAGGACCAATTGCTGAAATGATTAAAGAATTGATTTCTTTCAATTTCTCTCAAACCATCGATGATTCAATTACTCCTTCTCATTGTATCAATGCACCACAAGGACCTGATTGGAATAATGTTTTCTGGACTATTTATCTTCCTCTCATCGCAATGTTTCTTCTTCAAGTATTATTCAATTTTATTATTCGTCGAATCATTCTCTTCTATGTGCTACCATATGTTTTTCGAAAACGTGCCAAAGCAAGAATCATTCAACTTTACAACAAATTACTGTTTGGAAGAATCAATCAAAGAAAGTTAGCTAGAGCAAGAATTCGTGAAGCTGTTCGCCAAAAGAATATTCAAAAAGCCAAAGGAGGGTATGTTGATCTTTCTGATGAAACCCAAAGCTTCTTGTTTAATCATCTTCACTTTTTAGGCTACTCTTCGCTGATGATGGCTTCATTAAAAAGCAATTAATTGATCGAATTTACAAAGTTGGAAAGTGTTTGATATGTGAACAAAATCGACGACCCAAAGGCTTGATATCCTGCGAAATCTGTTCAGCAACTTATTGTAAGAAATGCTACGAAGAATGTGGAGATCACTGTTATGCTTGTTTAGCTAAAGAAGGCGCTGTTGATTCAAATATGACTATCTTACAACCACCAAAATGAACCTTTTCTTATTTTTGTATTTTTGTTTGAATATTAATAAATGAAAGTTTTGTTGATTTTGTTTCTTTAACTAATCTTACAAATTATTAACCTTTTAACCATATTGAAGCAATACAAATCCAGTGAAAAAAGTTGAAACAAAAATTTTATTTTATAAAACGAAACATCAAAAAAGTGATACAAATAATATAAAACAAAAAACACACAAAAATCAATTATGAAGACCATTCTTACATTGAGCATCCAGTTTTGATGTTGCTGCAGCTCCAGTAAAGCGACGTCTTCGAGGAAGATTGATTGAAGCATCTGAGGTTGAAGGCATCGATCCAGGAGATTTCTCATTTGAAAGTATTGTTGAAGCATCTGCATTTTGTTGGTTCAATTGATCTTCTTTTGTTTGATGGAGAACAGGAGCAGGTTTGGAAAGACGATTTGAATCAAGAGACTTTTGAATTGGACCATTTGAAGTAGGAGCAGCTGCCATTGGTTTTTCTTCGCCCCATGGATCTTCATCTTCTTGCAGTTTAAGTTCTACCGTTGATGCAATTGATTCGGACGTTGTAGCTTGAGATTTGATAATTGTTGGTAAGACTGCTTGCCATATTTCTTCTTGCTTGCGAGTTTGCTGACGGCGAATTGGAGTTTGCCATGGAACACTTTGAGGATTCGACTTTGAAGCAGTAATAGCAGCTTTTGAAGATGAAGCAAGACGAGCAGCAAGTGATGGACGAGGTGGCGGATTTGGTGGAGTTGAACGTCGACATTGATCCACATTTGGATCATCTTCTTTTTTACAATCATCAGCAAGTTCATCAGGCGAAGAAGCTGCAGGTTGAATAACTTCAGGTCCACGATAAGGAAGTGGAGGAACATTTGGATCATCTTCTTTTTTACAATCATCAGCACATTCATCAAGCGAAGAAGCTGCAGGTTGAATAACTTCAAGTCCACTATAAGGAAGTGGAGGAACAGTGAGATCATCTTCTTCATTCCAATCATCATCACATCCATCAGGCGAAGAAGCTGCAGATTGAGTAACTTCAAGTCCATGATAAGGAAGTGGAGGAACTTTGAGATCATATTCTTTTTCATCAGCACGTTCATCAAGCGAAGAAGCTGCAGGTTGAATAACTTCAAGTCCATGATAAGGAAGTGGAGGAACTTTGAGATCATATTCTTTTTCATCAGCACGTCCATCAAGCGAAGAAGCTGCAGGTTGAGTAACTTCAAGTCCACGATAAGGAAGTTGAGAAACATTGAGATCATCTTCTTCATTCCAAGTAAGCGGAGGTCCGAACTCATCATTTTCATCCATTTTATGTTCGATGCTTGAATGCGCTACTGTTGGAGAACCATGTGTTGTGCTGGCAGGCATTGGTACTCGAAGTTTTTCACAGATATTTTTTACTTGATCCTAAAAAACAAAGTAAGCAAAATGAAGTGAAGTTATTTCTCATAGCAAGGCTTCATCATGTGTGAGACATGTAAATTTGAGTTTTCGATGTCAAAGAAGCAAGTAAAACCTTGTTGAGAAAACCATAAAAGTTCCTCGAACATTAAAAGTTTGAAACAAAACGTACTTCAATGGATCGATTTTGTTGGCGATCATAGCGAAAAACTTCCAAAAGTGCCATCATCTGAAATTTACAAAATTAATGCTACCAAAAAAACCATAGATAACCAAACAACTGACCTCATCACTATTACCAGGAAGCGGAATTTTATGAGCAATAATAAGCTGTATAAATTGATTCAAGTCTTGATCAAGACTTTGATCTTCATATCGCTCGAGAAGTTGAGAAAGCATCTCTGAAAATTGTAAAAAGTTAATGGTATAAATAACGCGAGATATAAAAGGAAGTTAACGGAAGAAACTATGTAACAATGAATGAATAACAAACATGTTATTAACGTATCACAAAAAATGACAAGAATGTAAAAAACAATAGCTTCGAAGAAAAAATGACGAAGAGCAATTACAACACCGTAAGAAATTCCGCGTAAAAAAAGAATCTCGCTAAGAGAAAAACCTTTTGAAATTTGGTTCAAATGATAGCCTTCAATGTACGTAAAATTCATCGAAAACAAAGATTGAAGTTGATAAAAGTTGAAAAATTAGCAAGCGCTTAGAATAACAAACGAATGGAAAGATTCTGCTTTTCGTAATCCACCATTCTTATGCATAGTTTTTCTGACGAGTTTTTTTAGAGGTTCTTGTTCTTACTCAAATTTGTTGTCGGTAGTATCATGAATTTAAAGGTTTTACTGCAAATGGCGAGTTAATAATAAGGGATAAGGTTATTCACTTATTATTTTGGTTAAGCTATGTTTGATTCGATTTTTCCTAATGAACACGCTAAATAATGCTCCAAATCTTCTCCAGCTGCAGAAAGCTGTTTGAGTTAACAACTTGAAAAAAAGTAAAACAATAATGCCAAAAATGATCATTCTTTATAACAAATTTATTAAACGAAAGAAATTTATTCAAAAGAAACAACAACAGTAATCGTATTAAACGAAAGAAACGTATACAATTTAAAGGTTCTTAGGTATGAGTCCATCTCGTTGAGCCAAGCGAAGAATGCAGTCATCAGATTCACCCATGCGTCGAAGTTCACCACAGATAGCATAACGCGTTGATTGACCAGGAATAAGGCGACCAGTTTCAGGATCAACATTAACGAAATCAAGCTGGATTGAAGCATGATCTTTAGCATGGATAATACGAGATGACGACGAACACTTGCGAGGGACGTACATGTCCACGAATTCTCCTTGATCGTTTTGCATCTTTGATGAGGTTCAGCGAGTTTGATTCAAGCCTATAAATTGAACTATTAGAAATACAATAATCCATCATGTCATAAACCCAAAAAGCAACAAGTAAAAAGCATGGTTAAAACCAATAAATGAAAGAAAAGGAAATACACTAGTTTACAATATCAATTATTTATTGTTAAAACAACGAAAGGTAACAAACAAAAACATCAGATAAAAGTTTAAGCTGGAACTTCATCAGCAACTTTGGTAGCACGAGTATACACAGTTTGCTTGCTATGCGAAACGACTGGCTTGATCAAACCACTAGCATGAAGTTGACTAAGAGCTTGTTTAGCAAGTGAAGCACGGATCTTGAAACGTTCAGATACCACGGATGGAGTAATCAATTTGACAGAAATAATCTAAAAAGAACAAAGATATATAAAGTCAAAGTAGATGGAAGAGGACTTACTTCTTTAGCAAATTTGTCATATGTTGGTTTGTCGAAGAGAACAGCATTGTTGAGCTTATCACGAACTTTTCCTTTTGACCACTTCTTCTTCTTAGCTTTTCCGCCTCCAGCTCCAGTGGGCTTAGGCTTTCCTTGCTTGGTATCAGGTTTCTTTGTTTGTTTTGGCGGCATCTTGTTACCTGAAAATGAAATAATCACAAAATGATAGAAGTTGAAAAATTGAAGAAAGTTGGATGAAAAAAAATGGATGAACAACGTTGGAAGAAAAAAAAAAGTGGGAACAAATTTTTTTCATCGAACTTCGCTGCACGCTCTATCGTCGATTTGACACACAAAAAGCCAAATTTGCGGCTCTTCAAAATGTTGTTGCTCTCTTGCATTTGCAACCAAAAACTATTTTACTGACCAATTTCTTTCTTTCTTATTTTCAACAAAGTTTTTCTTCCTCTTCATCACAAAAATTAGTAAAATCCTTCAAAGTTAAACCTCTAAAAAATATTTATTATTGCAAGTTAGAATAATGAAAGAGATTTAGCAACAATAATACATTTCATGATTATCAAAAGCATCATTTTTCCTGGATTTGATTTTTACATTTTCGAACGTGGTTTGAACTTGTTATCTTTCTTCTGCTTCCCTTTTTTTTAACTAAAAATTTATGGTTTATTTTCACTCACTTCATTTCTCTTTTTCTTTATGTTTAGTTCCAAAACAGATGAAGGTAGTAAGCCTTTAGATCCTCTAATCTTTGAGAAGTTGGTTCGCTACTGTAATCATATTTGTGTGACGAAAAAGTTGGAAAGCTTTACTTTTTAGTCAAAAATTTCTTTATTAGGTCAACTAACAACTTCCTCCTTTTCTTCTGCTATTCGTTTATATTTATTGGGACCGTTCATAACCCTTTTCATTCATTGTAAGCTATCTTTACAACCACGACAGATGTAGCTAAGGATCAATTAGAAACCAATCCTCTTGCTTTCTCCTTTATTGAGAGACTTCATTGCTTTGATTAATTTTAAACCATTCATTCACTTTTCCCTCTTTCTGTATTAGGTTTTTGACACCTTTCTTTTTTTCTGCAACAAAAAGCATCATCATGAGAAAATCGAAATAAAAAAAAGTGTTTTCTTTGCTTCCCTTTTTTGAAATTTTGTTTTTTGTCGTTGAAGTAAGTGGATGCTCTTTATCAGCTGATCAGGCTTTCGGATGTCATCTTGTCATCGCACTTGTCATCAAAAAATTTTGAATTACACTTTTTCTTCTAATGAAAATCTGTTTATCCTATGTTGTAGAGCTTTGCGAGATCTTTAAAGTCTACTAAGCAGAAAAAAAAATCACAAAAGTTATCATACCGATGACAATACACTTCCGCTTTCTAGCAGCCATAAAGCGGAAGTGGATTGTCATCGGTATGATAACTTTTGTGATTTTTTTTTCTGATTGCAGCATCTAGTAGATCTCGCAAAGCTCTACAACATAGGATAAACAGATTTTCATTAGAAGAAAAAGTGTAATTCAAAATTTTTTGATGACAAGTGCGATGACAAGATGACATCCGAAAGCCTGCAGCTGATGAGAGCTAGGTAAAGGCTTGTTTTTATTTTACGCAAAACCTTTTGTGAATTCACATTTCAACAACGTCAACATGCTTGATGATGTTTTTGTTTGTAGCTTAGAGTTAACGAGTTGCATTTCAATCGATAATACGACTCCACAATGTGCTATTATTGATAAGGAAATGCTTGAAAGAAGCGTGGACGTTATTTGAAGGACCATCAGCTATCAAGGTTATTATGTTAGTTAGTTTCATGACCATGTGTTTAACCTTTCATCGAATTATTTTTTCTAAGATTTTTCAAACACTTTTAAAAATACTTTATCCAATATTTGTGTTATCAACTCTTGCGTTAATACTTTTTATTTGTCCAGGTTTGTAACTGCATAACTTTACGTTTCTTTTTGTGTGAATGTAACTACTCACATGACATCGTCGAAATATAAAATTCATGAGTTTGCTTGGGTTTAAAATGTATTCTTACTTACATATGTTAACTCTTTAGATTGGTTTATAACCACTCATTTTCTTTCATCATCACATAATCAATGGAATAGCCCAGCATTTGCTTTGATTGTATCAGCTTTATTCGCCATTGCTACTTTCACTCCGATATTGTCATTTGCGCTATATTTAAACCATCTTAAAATTCCTTCTGGTTATAATTGTAAGGCTTTACGTGGATGCACTATTACCTCAGCGATTACGTTTGTATGTTGTGGAGTTGCTCATATTGCAATTATTATTAAATATCCAGGTTTAATTTTTTTTTCTCACAAAAATTAAAGAAACCGTTAAGAAAAAAATTTGTTTTAGATTCAGTTCGAAATTCTTCTTCTTCTTCTTATGGAGTGGTATTATTAAATTTAGCTTTTCTCACTTCCACATTTGCTTTTTGTGCTATTGGTTTAATTCGAGTGGCAATATTAAAGGAAATAAAAGAAAAAACCCTTCAACAAAGACAACAGCAACAAAATTTGGAAAATGGTCGAAGCAGCAATCATCCCAAAGTTATTTCATCAAATATTTTAATGTTTCCAAATCAAAGATGTTTGGAAACCATTGAAAAGCCTCCATCGTCGTTTTTTCAAGCTACGGTTGCCGCTGATGCTTTACCATCAAAACTTTATCTTCCCGATTAAAAAATTTTTCCCTTCAAAAATTTCAATATAAAACCAATTTTTGAACTCTTTACAAATTTTCTGAAGATAAACCTTTTTATTTAAATTAAAAGCAAATTTTTTACAATAATAAAAACATTTTAATGAATTATCAAATTAAAACGTATCATTTAAAAAGATGAAGAGGGACAAAATTTGAAGGTGGTGCAAATATCTTTGGGTGATTTGGATTCTTTAATCAATTGAATGATATCATCAACTTTGTCTTTAACAAATTCTTTGCATTTAGCATCAAGATCATCATTTCCAATGGTAATGACATCACAAATTTTGCCACCATTCTGAAAGTAAAAAAGAATTGTAAGTAAAATATTAGTAATCTAAGCTTTTTATTGTTGTGATCATCAGAGTATCAACAAGAACAAGCTCATGCCTCCACGTTAGCTTTAATCCCGCTGTGAACCTTTTTTTAATTTACCTTTCTAAAATCATCTTCATGTTCGATGATTTCAATTCCAGCTTTAGTGATAAGTTCAACGCACATATTGCAAATTCCTTCGCGATCAATTTTTTCAACAGATTTTGTTGAACCAAAAACAAAAAGAGAAACAACAGCGATGGCAAAGATGGCTTTCATTTTTGTTTGTTTGATAGAAGCTTCGCTTGATTGATTAGAGGAAAGTTATAAGGAGTAAAGAAATAAAATTCAAAAACAAATATTGAATTGAATTGTTGAAGATTGTGCTTTCTCAAAATTGCTTATATACGCTTCAAATAAGGCGTAAACAAAGTTTAATAATGCCATGATTAATTCAAACATTGATCAATTAAAACCATTTTAATCAGTAAAATTTTGTTTTTTGAAATTTTTGATTCTAAAAAAACACATACGCAATAAATAAAAAAAGTGTGCATCTATGTTGAAGAGAAAATGACGAAGGAACGAAGGAGGAGGTGGAGGTGTTGTTTACGCCGGCTGACTGCTCCTGATAAAGCTGAAGAACCATGGAAATGTATTTTTGTTTTTCTTCCGTTTTAAAATTTTTTTTCTGTTGTTGTTGTGCTTGCTTCAAAAAAATACAAAAACAAATGGCTTCAAGCAACCAAGGCATAGAAAAAAAAACTTTTTCTCCAATCAACAAATTTGTTTCTGATTTTTCTAACAATTATGTATTTGAAATAATGAAAATTATAATACAAAAGGAAGAGAAACTTTTTCCAAAAAAATTAAAACAAAAAAGACCAATGATTAAAAGTGAGATGAAAGTAATTTTTGGATTCTTCGATTAGCCATTGCATTAGATAAAAAAGATGAGCTGAATTTATTTGTGATCAAGTTCATTAAATTTAGGGAAAATGAATAAAGAGGAAGCTGGTATACGACCAGGATGCTTTTAACTGAACACTATTCTTTATCGTTGCCTAATAAATCAGAAACAAAAATAAAGTAAAATTATTTAAAAAAAGAGTTTCTCCAATCAACAAAGTTGTTGAGAGGTAGTAAATTAATTTAGTTAATAATAAAGTTAGCAGTTGTGTATTATAGCTAAAGCCATTGGATCTATTGATTATGACTTTTAAAAAAACCAAAAAATGCTGTAAAAAAATTGAAAGCCATCCATCACTTCTTTTTCAAAAAGTAAAACTTCAAAAGCTTTAAAATTTTTGTGGTTCCTGCATCGAATGCTTCTCAACGAAGAACCCAAAGTGTTACGGTGGTTTTCTTTTTTTGATGATTACAAAAAAGCAGACGATGTTTTTTCTAAATCTTTACAGCATATTTGCTAGTTATTAATTTGTTGGACCTGTTATTCCTGTTATGTCTAGTCCATGTAAAATGGCTACACATTCTTCTTCTTTAACCAAATATCATGATCATCATCCAAAGGCTTATTTTTTGCGATCGTAAGTTTTTATTGTTATTTTCTAATTTAACCTTTTTCCTTGTTTTAGTGATGCTTTATCTCAACGAGCTATAGTTGCATCAAAATCAGAAGATATTACACCTGTTGATGGTTTTCGATCTAAAGCTCCTGGTCCACTGCAACGAAGACGTCAACCTCATCGTCGATGTTTAAAGAAAGAATCTCCAAAACGTAAACACCTCAACAAAGAAAATGTTGTACTTCTTCCGTCTGGCTTTAAACAACGTGATCTTCATAAAGCTGCTATCAGCAAAACTCCATCAGCATGTGAATCATCTGCTGTTAGCCATCGTGATGGTGTTCGTCGATGTGAAACTAAAGTTATGCTCCAAACAGCTGATGAACAACTTTTTAATCCATATTTTGAACCTGAAGACATCCAACAATTTGCTCATCGTTTCAAAGCTCTTCGAACTCAATATGGTTTCTCTCAAGCTGATGTTGGTGCATCACTTTGTCAACGATATGGCTCAACTTATTGTCAAGCTACTGTTTCACGATTTGAGAGCCTGGTACTTTCTCATTCAAACATGTGCCAACTTCGTCCGCCTTTTGAACAATGGATTGATGAAATTGAACGTGGAATGGATGTACCTGCTAAACAACTTCGTCGAGCAAAGAAACGTGAAAAAAAACTATTGCAACCTTCTCAATCTCAAATGAATCATCAATCAACCTTTTCAAATTTGGTTATACCTATTCGCAAACGAAAAAATCGAACCAAATTGGATGAATCTCAACTTCTTGCACTTGTTTTATATTTTGATGGTAATCAAAGACCTAACAGTGCTCAAATGGATGCAATTGCTCGAACTTTTCATGTTCATTTTGAGGTTTGTTGTTTATCCAAAATGTCCTTCCTTCTTCACTTATCTTATCGTATCTTTTTAGATTGTTCGAAATTGGTTTTCCAATCGCCGTCAAAAAACTCTTAAAGGAGTTGCTTCTGCTGTCAAAGTTGAAGAAGAAGGAACTGGTGATGAAGATATTATTGTTGATGATTAACTAATTGTTTCATTTTTTGTTGTTAATTGTACTATTTTTGTTTGTAATAATGTGTTGTTGTGATTTGTATAAAATTTTGTTAAAATTTGATGACTCTTTCTTGCTAATAGGATTTTGTTACTATGTATGGATGCAATATGTATGTGGATCGGTTTTTACGTGTAATAATGGTAGCTTTTCATTAAAGATACCAAGCAATCAGTGTGAACCTCGTGATGAATCTCTGTGAAGATGTGGATGATGATGATGGAAACTAACATATTTTTAAACCATCATGCTTGCAATGCGACAAATATTTTGCTTACCAAGCACATACTTATGCACAATTATTTTATGTAAGTTTATGGATTTAAACTGTAACGCATAATGTAAAGCGTTTTGAATGATGAAAGCATGGAGTTTTAAAGGCAGCTACGTTGCTGATATCGGCAGTCACGGTGTTAGTTAAAGCATGCAGCGGTTTCAAGATTGCTGGCACTCGTTTAATATTGTTGTAATTTATCTTGTAAAGGACTCAATAAAGGATTAGTTGTACTTATGTATTAACACCGAAGCAAAGTAACAACTACCGTTAGAAAACAATGAATTTATTTGAGGCCAATTAATTTTACATTTTAACAAAGTCGCGCACAATGATGTTAAGATAAGTTTTTGGATGCAAATAAAAGTATTTTATTCTTTTTGAACTTTCATTTCCAATTCATTTTTGCTTTTCGATTCAAAGAATTTTTTATCAAGTAAAAATTCATGACAACCTTGAACGATTTTAAAAAACCAAATTCCAAGTGCTGCACCGCAAAAGCAAATGGTTGCTAAATTAAATGGCCATATTGGTCCCATGCTAGCTTCCATCATTGATACACTAAAAGCGAAATCATTAAAGCTACGATTGGTAATTCTATGAAGGAATAAGAACTCACTTAACAAATGGACCAAAAAGGGTTGCAGTCATTTCAATTCCAAATGACATACTTGAAATTGAAATTAATGCTCCAATAAGTAATACACTAACTTCAAGATGAAGGAAAAACATTTGTGGCACCACAAGCTTAGGCCGTTCAGTTACAATTCCAATAATCTTAAAATATTTTTTGTCTTAGAATTTTCTTACTTCATAAAAACTTTACCATTATGGTGGTAGTAATAATCGCAACCACAACAAAACCTGTCCCAATTACAGATGAATATAAACCCGTAATTCCAATATTTAAATAAAAATCTGAAATAAGAAACATGAAAAAAAAGTTTATGAATTTTAAAGAAGCAAATTTTCAGAAACTTTTTATCGCAAAGTTTTTGGATTTTTTAAGGTAATAAAAAGGCCTATTTTTTAAATGATGGCTCCATAATTAAAGAAAAATTAGCTTTTAATTAATCAAAGTAAAGGCTTACGAATTAAAGTTAATGTTGCAGCAATAAGAACTCCAACTTCAACAATTCCACCAATAATTGCTGCAGTTCGATAATGAAGTAAACTTGCGACTGGTGGAGCCAAATAAAATTTATCATTTGCATCAAATACATATTCTTCTTCTTCTGCTGCAATTGGAAGAGGATTCTTTTTCTCTACAGCTCTTGATGCTGATCCACTTGACGAAGAGGATGAGGAAATGGTATCCTCGGATGATGAAGGCATAATTTATAAAGTAAAATTACTTGAGAAATAAAAGAATCCGTCAGTGGTGTAAAAAATATCAAAAAAATTGTTTTAACGGAAAAAATGAAAGAAGAATAGAAACTTTGTGAAAGAAATAACTCCTCTCTTTTTTCTTCTTCGATTTGATTCGTCTTCGATCTCCGTTAGTGACCCAAAAAAGGAAAAAGGTTTAATCTAAACTCGTCCGTCATTCAACGAAAAAATGAATCCATGAAAAATGTCTCTCTTGTAAAAAAAGAAAGAAAGGATAAATTTAATCAATATTAATTATTTTTTGATTGTAAAAAGCTCCAAATTATGCGAGGAAACTATAAAAAAGGCCTGAATTCATCGAACTTGAAGTTGGTTGTTTGATTACAGAAAATTTGGACCATCTTTATGTCTAAAATGTTCAACAAATTGCCATCGATCGCTGTGGTTCGCTTTAATTTGAAGCCGCTTATAAAAAGCTCTAGTTCTTTGTGAAAATGCTCTGCTCCAACAACACTCTGAGATACGATAAAGCAAGCTATGGCTGAAGAAGATATAAAAATTGAGATTGATTGTTTGTGAATCGTTGATAAGGGAAAATGTTATCAACTTCGTGCAACAACAATGATGCAAGCCCTACTAGCTTTAATAATAACCTGGATCAAAACCAAGACTAAAATTAATGTGTCGCCAAAAAAGGAGAGCAAAATAATTCAAGCGAATTGACAAGTGAAAAACAAATAAAAATCCACAAATGGATGAAATCAAGATTGGAAATGAATTTTTAGCTTCAATTATTGGTATCTTTACTTTCTTCTCCTTATTGAGATGGCAATGCTTTACAAAGTTGATACTTTTTATCAATCTCTTAAATTTTTCTATAAAACTATAGACACTAGTAAAATTGGAAATGAGGAATCGAGGCGTTCTCAAAGTTTCATCTTCTAAAGCTTATTTGGCTCAAATCACAAAGTTTCTTGGAATAAAATATGGTTACTAATCGAAGTTTATTATTTATAGCAGGCTAATAAAAAGGCGTTTCTCGCGAAAAGAAAGATGCACGCTTATAAAAACAAATTTAAGAAAGTCAAAAAGATAAACTACTAATACAAATTTCAAAACATCATACATACATACATACAGTACAAGTAAAAATTTCCATCATTAATTTATTTACTTACAAAATTAAACCTTAATAATAAAATGGATTAAATACAAATTCATTAAAAACTCATTATTAAAGCATTTGTTTTTTCTTTTCTTTATTTCTTTGGTGTTGCTAAAGTTGATGAAGAAGATGGTTGCTGTTGTTGTTTTTCTTTTTGTTCTTCAATTTCAAATTGTAAATCAACGTCAAATTTGGCCATAGTTCCAAGAGATTCTTCCATTGTTGTTGTTGCATTAGCAGCCTTTGATTCTTTTGATTTTGCTTTCGTTGTTGCTTCATTATCTTCAGGGCTTTCAGAGGTCGTTGAAGAATTGGTTGTTGTTGTTGAATTTGAATTTGATTTATCATCTTTAGTTATTTTTGATTTTGATTTGGATTGAATTTTATTAATTTTAAAAGTTTCTTTTATAATCATTTTAACTTTTTCTTTATTATCCAATTCTTTCAATTTCATGCTTTCTTTTCTTTCTTTGTTGGCAACGATGGTGGAAGGAAGCTTCTTTTTTTGAGAGATGAGAGAGATGAGTTGTTGATTGAAAGTGATTTTTTCTTTTGATTGAAGCTTTTTTGCAGCAAAAAACTTTGAGTAAATAACAGACTAAAGAAAATGCAAATTTTTTAGTTATTTGTTTCGTTTTTTAGGAATTTTAATGTAAATTTTTTGATTGTAAAAAAGTAAGTACGATGACGCAAAAGAAAGAAAAAATATACAAAGGCTATTGACTATCAACGTACTAACTAGGGTTGTCAAAAAAGATTTCCCGATTTTTCCTGGGAAATTTCCCGCTACAAACCCTTACAAAGTTTCACAAAGTCTAACAAAGTTCTACAAAAGTTGCTATAACTTTGTTAAACTTTGTAAGACTTTGTGAAGGTTTGTAGCGGGAAAATTCCCGGGAAATTTCCCCATTTTCCCATTTCCCGGGAAATTCGACAACCCTAGTACTAACTAGTCGGATTAATTTTTCCAACGATGTTATGATATGGAAACAAAAGGATACTATTGTATTTTCCGATTTCGACATGTGTTAATTAGCATGAGAAAAATAATGGATTGATAATGAAATGGCGGTGTCACCGATGTTGCTTATGCCTTTTTTTGTCGACATTCACCGCTGGATTTATTTCCTTTAATCTTTATCCACGATTTTTTTCCAACTCGAATGAATGCGAATCTTTACCCATCTTCAGTTAATATTAGTGATATTCAAAGAAGCACACGAGAAAAAGATATTTATTTTTATGCTTCATCGCTTTGGAGGCTACAGACAAATTAAATCACCTGTTTTTTTTTTGTTGTATATATAATTATTAAATTATTCATGATTCTTTGAAAATAATTATATTTATATTTAGTCTTTCTTTCTTCATTGCTGTTGTATTTTATTTTATTTTTTGGAGGTAAACAAAAATTGTCTTAAAATAAATATGTAATTTTTAATAATTTTCTTGTAATCGTGCACCTAAAAAAAGAGTACAAAAATAAAATAAAAGCAGAAATCTTTTTATAATATTTTTTTTATTGCTTTTGAGATTACTCATGTGCAAAAAAAAATATAAGAGACTATAAATACTTCCGAAAGAAAGAAAAAAGCTAAAAAAAAAAAGAGAGAAGTTTACCACATTAAAATAATTACATATTTACAGACATACATAATTTTTTTCTAATTTTAGAAAAAATAAAGCATTGCTTTTATTTTATATTATTCTTTCTTTCATTGCCGCTAAATTAAGAAATGAACTTTAAAGTTTTTTTTGAAAATGAAAAAAATAATAAAGATCTATTTTTAGAATAATAATAATCGTAATAACATATTTTTTTAATAAAGTTATGCTTCTCATTTTTTACGAACTTCGTGAAATGAAAAAAAAATTATGGAAGTAGCCATTTATTAGTGAATCACACTCGATGATTCAGAAGTTGATTCAAGGAAATTATGCAACCTCCAATTTGGAGTCAGAGGCTTATGAACACATTTAAAGTTTTTAAATGAAGGGATGAAAAAAATGAGAAGAGTAAAGAAAATGAATGAAAACTCAAAAGTTTCTGATAGAATCTCACGAGCCGACAGATAAAAAAAAACGGCATTTTGCTTGTTGCGAATGACAATTTTTGGCCTTTTGTTGCGCTTGTTTCAAAAGATAAAATTTTTTTATTTTATTTGAAAATTTTGTTTTTTAAGGAAAAGTATTTTTTTGTATAAATAAAATGTAAATGTGATAATACAAAAGTTTCTTAAAATAATTTTTTACATATAATTGCCTCTATAAAATTTAAAAAATAAACTTTTCAATTTTTTAGGTCAAAAATACCAGATCTTTAAAAAATTAATTTTATAGAGGCCCATATATGTAAAAAATTATTCTAAGGAACTTTTGAATTACTACTTTGACTGTTTCCTTGAAGAAAATAGCACTTTCACATTCTTTTTACAAAGGAAAAGCTATATTACCATGCATGCAAAAAACTTTGACGTCAGGATTTTGGCTCAACGATTGGCTTATAAAAATCTGATTACACCAGTTTGTAGGCAAGATTCGATTGCATATTTGAGGGAAATATGAGGTTAACGAATCAAACTTAATGAATTTAGCCACAATTGTTTATAAAAAAGTTGCAAAAAAAGTCACTTTTTCTAACGGAAAAACGACCAAAATGCTCAAAACTTTGACGTCAGGATTTCGGCTCAAGGATGGGCTTATGAAAATCTGATTTCGCAATGTTGTAGGGGAGATTCGAATGCATATTCTGTGAAAGTTTCATAATTTTTATATTGAATATCCATCGTTAATCATAATTAAATATGCAAAAAAACAGACATTTTTTACCAAAAAAATTGCTTTCCCTTTGGTTTTTGGCATTGCGACAACCAACGACCAACTTTTTTATTTTCATTGAAACAAGCAAAATGCCGTTTTTTTTTATCTGTCGGCTCGTGAATCTGTTGTTTTTTTTGAAATCGATAACAACAAGCAAACATCAAAATTTGAAGAATTTATTGAATAAATTAAGTTAATGGTATTAATTTCAACGAAAAGACAAAATACTCTAAAACAAAGTTATTGGGAAATCATGACTCAAAATTTTTAACAATAAAAATGTCAGGAAAATTTATTAAAGCAGCTGCTGCCCAGAAACTTGATGGACAATAGCTTTTAAATTCAGTAAATTTAATTTTAAAAAATGCTTCCATAATTGTGCTTTGCTTTTAGATATTTCTAACACCCTTTATTTTGTATTTTCTAACTGTAGCGTTGTATCATATATTTTATTGGGTTTGATTTGGTCCCAATCTTTTTTGTTTGTGTAATTTTTAAAAACCAAACCTAGCGTAATAACTTTCAAAGATTATGTTTTATGATTTATTTTTTTGAATATTTAAATGGCGTAATAAGTTTTTAAGGGTTGCAAAAAAAAACTAAAAGCCGTCACTTTTTTTATTAAACATAAAAACGAAAGTGATAATATTTCCGTTTTATGTATTTTTTAAAAGCTGACGTTAAACTTTATTATTTTCGGGAATGTGCGTATAAAATTTTTTTTGCTGCAACATAAGCAACAAAAAAGTGTGTGTTTGTGTCAAAACAAAGTTTTTTAGTTTTAGTTTAAAAAACGTTTAATTTTTTTTTTTGCATAAAAAATAGAGAGAAAAACTTTTTATTTCGAATTTTTTTTCTTCTTCAGGAAAACCGATGATCCTAAAAATAGATTTATTTTTTAACCTCTCTTATTTTTGCTCGTGTTTTTATTGTTTATACATTTTTTTGACGCTGTTGTTGTTGCTGCTGTCTTCCTTTTTTATTTTGACTTTGTTTTTTTTTCTCTTCTTCTTCGTCGCTATCATTGTTTTCGGGAGTTTTTTTTTCACGTTTTTTTATCCATGCTTCTCCTTTTTTTATTTTCATCCTAGTTTTTTTATGCGCCTATTCAGAGATCGTGTGATGAGAATGAGAGGGAGGCTTCAAACAAAGTTGGCAAAAGTTGATGTCTGAATATAAAAAAAAAGTTTGTCGTTGTTGTAGTTAGCTTTTTTTTAGTTTTTTTTGGAGAAACATGTCTAATGCAGCGTGACGACGAAAACTTTTCTTTTTTATTTTATTTTAACTAAAGCTTTTTTTCAACTTTCAACTTTCCAAAGGTTTCACAAAATTGGTAAGAAAAATTCGGTGAACTGAAAAATTTTTTTGTAAAAACTAAATAACAACAAAAATGAAAAGATTTATGCAACAAAAAAAAAGAACGACGACGCTAAATTGGTTCCAAGAATTCATTTCCACCTCCTTTTTTCTTTTTTGTGTTTTCAATAATCAACGCATTCATTGCTTTGAAAAAAGAAACAGTTTAAAATAAACCAAAAACAAATTTATGCCCGTACATTTTTTCATATTTAATCGTCATTGTAAGACTTAACATTTTACGAAAAAGCTACCGTATATTTTTTGTTTGGTCTACGAAATAAAAATTATTCTATGGATGCGATGGCAAATAAAGCTTTCAATATTTACTATTCTTTTCTATTTTAATATTTTTTTGTAGTCTAAATTTTTTTTTGTATTTGTTACGCTGATCACCGACTTCAACCATCCATCTCTTTTTATTCGTTTTTTTTCTATTTATGTTTTTATTTTTTTGACTTTACAACCATTGTCATAGAGCTATCGTTGCTTAACCTCTCTTCCATCCATCTTTCTCTCTCTCTCATCTGTGTGCTTTGTAGCTATAATCAGTGCTTAAATAAAACAAAAAAATAATAAAAATCAACAAAAAAATTTGTTACTAAAAATAAAACCATAAAAATTTTTTATTATTAACCAACTAACAAACTAACTAACCAAAAACATACACCTTTTTTATGTAAAAAAAATAACAAACAACTAAATAAAAGAGCAATGAACCAAAAAGTAAAATAAAAAAGCAAAAAATCAAGCAAGCAAAGCATTATTTTAGTTTTTTTTAAACATCGAGACTCACACGCAAATAAAAAAAAATCTAAAAAAAGAAACTATTGAATTTATAAACACAACACAAACATACACACCATTGACATTCAGCATTATTCACTCACTCACTCTGCCGCAGCTCACTCATTTAATCACATACACGTTTTTTTATTTTTGTTGCGGTGGTAGGTTTAGCTCACATCGAAGAAGAAGAAGAAAAAGAAAAAAGAATGATAGTGAGTGAATGAGTGACTTAAACTTAACCTTTTCCTCCTCGTTTATTTTTTGTTTTATTTTTTTGTTTGACCTCACAAAAATTTTTTTTTCTTTTAGTTAAGTTTTTAAGTTGAAAGTCAACGATGAAAAGCTTACTTTTTATTTTTAATTTTGTTACTTTTTTTCAAACTTAAAAATGTCAAACTCATTCTTTTCTTTGAAGTAAAAAAGATATTAAAAAAAAGCCTGAGAAAATAATTTAAATGGAACCATTAATAAAAAAATGAACTTTTCATTATGAGATTCTCATAGTCTCCTTTTTATTAATAAGGAAGTACATATTTAAAATTCATTTTCTTCACCACCGCCTACTTTGTTTACATTTTTTACAATTAAGAGGGCGATGAAAATTTGAAAGGGAATGGATGTGTGCCACAATAGTTTCTAAAAATAATTTTAAGATTTTTTCTTTCTTTAGTGTGATCAATAGCTGCTGTTAAAAAGAAAAAGGAGGAGGAAGAATGCTTTATTCTTTTTGATTTACTTTTTTCATCTTTGATTTTAAATGAGACAAAACTTAAAAATATCAAATGATCACCATTTTTATGGGGATTTTTTAGGAGCCATAATAATTTGATAACTTTTCAATCATAACTTCCAAAATTTCTATTTATTTTTTACCAAAAATAAAAATCGATTCCGTTTTCGGTGAAAAAGACTCATAGTAACTATCTTTTTTTGTTAAAACAAATTTTTATTCTGCCCAAAATAAACATGCTTATCAAGAAAGTTTTTACAAACAAAAAAACATGTTGTTTATTCCAAAGTTGTTTTAGTTTTTATTCGAATTGACTTCTAGGCTAGTCGACCGATAATCTAAAAATACATACATACTTTAGACTATTACAAAAAAATTGTTTTAAAAATTTTCTTCGAAAAAAAATCAAACAGCTTTTTTTAATTTTATTTTGTTTTTTATCTCAACAACAAACTATTTTTACTTCCTTCTTTTTTGATTCAATAAAGCAAGATTTAAGAAAAATTTATTTCAATTTTGATCAAAAGAAGAAAACTATTTATTATTTTTAAGACATTGGGTTTCTATGATACTGTACAAATTGAAGAAAGGCAGAAGCGAAAGCAAAATTTCCTAACCTTTGAAACTTGGTGATTTTTTTTTGTTAATTTTTCAAAGTACTTAAAAAAATTAAATACTTAATTTAAAAATTTTTTCTGATAAAAAAAAATGAGGGTGAAAATCCAAATTGCAACTAAAAAGTAAAAAAGAAGGATGAAATAGGTGCGCCGAAAAAAGAAAAAATGTGTCTGATACATTTTTTAAGTTTTAAAAAACAAAAAAAATTATAGGCATATTTTTTTATTGCGTCGCAAATAATTTTTTGTGCGATGGAAGAAGACACGTATTTTGTAATGGTTTGATTTTGGATTTTGTGTGTGATTATTGGCCATTCGATTTTTGCTAAACCATAAAAAATTTGAATTCAGTTAGATTTTGACTTTAAAAAAACTTTGTGTTCACTTTTTTTCTCTCTCTCGGTTGTTTGACTCTTATCATATTTTTAATCCTTTAACCTTTCCCCTCAAAATGATTCTATTTATAAGCGCACCCAGCCATTCCTCATTCCATCACTTGTTCCATTCCGCAAATCAAATCTAAGTCAAAAAACTTCCCCAAAATTTTTGTTTTGTTTTGTTTTGCTTTGTTTTTTACACAATTATATTTTAATCAAATTCTTTTGTTATTTTTGAAGAACACAAAAAAACAATGCATTTTTCTGAAATAATTTCCGTTCAAAATAATTTGGTTTTTGTTGTTTATCATAGAAATCCCTTTTTTTTAATAATCAGTCAATGACGAAAAAGAAAAACTTCTTCTTTAATTCGAAGCAGCTTCAGTTCTATCTTCAGCTTCTGTGTTTTCCTTTTTCGCCACCGCTGCTTTTCCTTTTTTTTTTTTTGCAAGGAGAAAAAAAATAAAAAGCGAACACAACAGACACGTGCTTCCTTGCTTTCGTTTGGTGCTTGCTTACTTGGTTGAATTTATTTTTTTCTGAGCCCCTTTAAGAAAAAAAAATGAGCTCCGCCTTTTAGTGTTTATTTTTAGTTTTCCGGCAATTTTGCTTTATATAAAGCTAAAAAAAGAAACTTTAGCTCTTTCTTTTTCTCGTTTTTTTCTTATTTTCTTATTAACATACTTATTACTTTTATTTTTCCCTCTCCATATCTCTTTAGTTTTTATAAAAAAAATTTTTGGAAGGAAATAGGCGGCGGCGGATAACAAAATTCTAAGTTTTTTCTCTCGAAAGTATGAAAAATTTTAACATTTAAAAAACTTTTTTGATCAAAAATCTTATAAATAAAACATAAAAGGCAAACATATTTTTTTTTACTTTTTTACAGTACCATCATTTTCTGAGTTTCAAACTTTTTTTTCCACTATTAATACAATTTATTTTTTTTCGCCTCCCACATCTTTAGGCTCCAAAATTTTTTTTTGCTCCAATTTTCGAGCTCAAAATCAAAACCTATTCTTATCCATTCAAACCAGCAAAAGAATTTACTTTTTTTTGACAAAAGCTTTTTCTTTTTGCGTTCATTAATGTTTAATTTAAACACATGTTTGACGAACGAAAAAAAAACTTTTTTTGTTTTGTTTTTAAAACAAATAACTTCCGCGTTTTAACCTATCTATTGTTTCTTTTTTTTGAAGGCGTCGTCAGATTTGTAAAACAACGACAACAACGTTCATTTTCATGTTCAAAAAAAATTATTTTCGTTTATTTTCAGAGATTCATTTTCAAACCCATGCAACTTTAATTAATCTGATAAACATTGAAAAAAAGAAAAATGTTAGAAGAAATATTATTTGAATTATTTAAAAAATATGAATATGATAATAAAACCGTATCAAAATTTATTTTATCGAGTAAATCTGCATTAAATGCATATTTTAATATTATGAAAAAAGCTGTTAGTTTAGAAGTTGATTTTATGGATGATGATGTTATTATTAGATTTGTAAGTATTTTTTAAAATAAAATTTGGATTCTGCTAAAAGTCTCTTGAATAAAAAAAAGATAGAGACTTGAAGCGAAATTGAGAATTTTTGTTTCGTGACCCTTTTTTAATTCTCCCTGTAATACATATTTGAGCATTTTAATATTTTGAAGGTGCATTTTTAAATAAATTTATCCCTTTCATTTTATTTCTTTTTTGAATTGCCCTTTTTCTATGTCATTTGACCTCATCCCCAGAATATTATTAGTCATAACATTTTCTTAATCTTTTTAAACTCTATTTTATTACGTTTCTAAGAAAAGCTTTTCTGTCTTTTCTGTTATTATTAAACCATCCATATTTGAGCATTACCAAATGAATGAATAATTTTTCTTTTAATTTTTTTTATAGGCCAATAAACAAGCTTTACGAATTAATCCTCAACGAACATTATTGCCATTAAAAACTTTTGATATTGTTGGAAGAAATGTTAAATCATTTAGCCTTAATTATCGAGATAATGTACCAGAAATTTTATTAAAAGCTTTAGCTGAAAATGAATGTAAGCTTTATTTATCTAAACAAAAACTCTTTGAATCTGAAATATTTTTCATTAAAAACAAATAAAAATTATTTAACTTTGGAAGTTTTTGTTACAAACATTTTTTTAATTAGAGCCAAAATATATTCAAATATTATTTATTTCTTTTAGATCTTGAATCATTTTCCCTCGCTGCAGATTGTTATTGGCAAACATTTTCGAAAATAACTCCTTTATCATCAGATTCATGCGAATTAGGAACTAAAGATTTTGTGGAAATCACCGATTGCAATCCAGCTGATGTTGAAGTAAGTTTTTTCTCTTATTTTATTTGGATTCATAGCTTTTTCCAATCTTTTTGACTGCTCATCAAAAAAGTTTTTTGCATTTCAAAATTAAAAATGACGAATCTCAATTTTTTTTGTATGAAAAATAAGAAATTTAAAGAAAAAATAAAATTTCTGCATAAAATTAAATGCTCTGTCCATTTTATTATTATTTTTTTCCATTAGGAAAGTCAATCTTTGTTTTCTTAAAAATTAAAGTCTTACGAAAAAAGGAAAAATAAAAAACCTATTTTTGGATATCGGATGTTTTTTTGGGTATTTTTTTTTGCCAAAAAAAAAGAGATGCAACTAAAGCATTTTTTCATTTTTTTTTCGTTAAAAGGGGTTTCCCACAATAAAAAAAATTAATTTTAACGAAAGTGATTGCGTGTTATTTTTTTTTGGTGGAAAAATAATATTTAAAGTAGTTTTTCGAATGTTTCTGCCGAAGGACAATAAAAATAATTTTTATGAAGCAAATAATTTGAGGTTTAAGAGTGGGGTTTTCATTTAGGGTTTTTTAAATGAGTTATTTTCACGCAAGATTCTTTTATGTAAACTTTTGAGCTTTTTGATAAATTTTTTGATGGACCAACTTAAAATTAATGAATTTTTCTACCGTAAGACTGACTCCTTTCTGAAGCACAGAAGAAGAAAAAAAGAATTAAAAGCAAAAGAAAAATTATTTTTTCGTCACCATAATTCTTAAACAAAAACCCGTAACTCTCGTGCTCAGATTCGCTGATGTAACAATGGTCCTTTAAAAATATAAAAATCTTTACTAAAAATTTATCGTTTTTTCAGAGCTTCTTAATTCTCGCACCTTTTAAAACTCCATGTTTGATAATATCCTTTGAAAAGGGATGCTTTACATGGCCATATAAAGAACTAAAAGATATTCGATATTTACCAAAGTAAGCCCTTTTTTTGAACTTGAACTTTAATTCATTTATAACTATAATTAAATTTAATGTTTTCTTTTTCTTTTTTCAGTCCAAAATTATGTTATATTAAAAAATTGGTTCTTAGAATATATTCATCCAATCCATTTTCATATGATTATTTTTATACATTTTTTAAACATTTTCCAAATTTACATGAAATTGAAATAAAATATATTTGTGCTTTATCTCATAATTGTATTATGGATCGATGGATTTTAAAAGAATTTGATGATGATGAATGTGATGAAAATCATCCCACTAAAGAATTAAGTAATAATAGTTGTGAAAAGAATAATAATAATAATTATGTTATAAAATATCAAAAGGCTCTTGAATATGATTGCCGTATCGAAGGTGCAGATCTCTATTAAAATACAAATATTTATTTTTATTTTTTGTGTGGTTTTCTTTTACGTGTTTTTTTTTGTCTTTATTTGTCTGAATTTTTTCTTCGATGTGTAAATAAATTAGTATATTTTATTTTAAAAAAAGTTTTGAAGACTTTCACTCAAAAAAAAAACAAAAGTCACAGTCATCAAAAGAAATTTCTTGAAGTTTCACTTATTTTTAAAAGTTTTATGCAACAAAAAAACTTTGAAAGATTACTGTAATTTGAAAATACCCAGATTGAACAATTCCAAATCATTATCAAAGTTCGGTGGTTTTTGACTGAATTTAAAAAATCAACCTCTAAAATAATTTGTTTACGAGCAAGCATTTTTTAAACAAAAAAAAATCAAAAAATTATTACTTTAACTTTTTTTTTGCGATATGTTTTACTCTATCATGGTTTTTTATTGTAAGTAATTAAATTCATTCCCTTTTTGGATGCTTCTATTTTTATTTTAATATTTTTGTCTTCTTCTTTTTTTTGATAACCGTAAACAAAGTAATTAAAGTGAACGAAAAATTATCCATAGATTAACTTTTTTTTTAACTTTTTTTCGTTGTGCATTTTTTTGTGTGTGGTATAATTATTCATTGTTTTTTCTTCTAATGAGCTTTTTTTTTGCTGCCTAGTTGCTGCGTCTAAAAGTAGCAACAGCGGCAAAAGCCGGGCGCAATGGCTTTAGCAGAAGAAGAAGAAAAAAAAGTAATAAAGTCTGCCTCTTTTTTTAGCTAAAAAAAGAAAAACAAAAAACCAATTTTTTTCTAACTATGTTTAGGGAATTGATGCTGCTTGCTTTTAAGATGGCTCCAAAAAAATTCTAAAAATAGAAAGTTTACTTGGAAAGTTAAAAATAGAACCACAAAAAATAAGAAAAAGTCGATGGTTGGTTTATTGGCAGCAGAGGTTGTGACTGACTATAAGCTTCCTTGTTTTTTTCTTTTTTGTGGCTTGCCCCGGATTCTTTTTTTTGCAAATAATAAAAAGAAAGAAAGTAATCTTTTAAAAAATTTATTAGTCATTACCCTCCTATTTATAAAAAACCTTTTTTGTTTGTTTTTGAATCAGTCGATTAAGGATATTAAAGCATTTTAGTTTGTGAAAGATCGAAAACCAAATGCTAAAAAAATTGGCTGTTGCGACCGCCGATTTTTTTTGTATGTCTTTTTAAAACAAAACCATTTAAAAAAAAGAAAGACTGACTGATAAAAAAAGTGAATGTGAGCAAGCAACAACAATTTTTTTATCTAAAAATAGAAAAATAGTAAAAAAAATTGTAAAAAAATTGAATTCAAATTTTAAAAGTATTAAAAGCACAAACAAACAACATAAATAAATTGGAATGAATATTTTAAATGTCTGTGTTCTTTCAATAAAAATAGAAAAATTTAACTTCCTTTATTTCTGGTGATTCATAATTTGTCTATTTGTGTTTCAAAATAAAATTGTTAAAAATTGACACACATATTAAGCAGAGATTATTTTATTAAATACAGTGAACCGCAATATTTATGCGTAATAGTAACATTTGGGTAAAAAGTAATAAGAAAAATTTTAGTTCCTCCTTTTTCCTTGCCGAAATGAAAAACAAAAAGTATTACTGTAACAAACAACAACTGTGAACGAACAAAAAAAGTGTTTGAGCTTCTTTCAGTTTTTATTTCAAAAACGTATTTTTTTTTTGTTCAAAAAAACAAAAATCACATTTCTTTGAACCGAAAATGAACTCTCATATTTCTCTCTTTTTTTTTTGCTGCAAACTTTATTGTAAACATAATATTTTCACTCTTCTTCGACGACACCCTGTCTGAACCAAAAAAAAATAACCAAATATCCTTAGGGATATTTGAACTTACTACTATCATCAGCTGACAAACAAATTTGAAGCATCAATCATTTGTTTTTTTTTCCAATGAATGAAAGAAAAAACAAATCCTACTTTTTTTATTTTAAATATTTTTTAGTTTTCTTCGACGAAAACGATGAAAGACAAATATTATTGTTTTATTTTTATTTTTTGGAAGCTCCTTGTTTTATGATTATCAAAACTTTTTACTCCAATTTATGGTCACCGCTTTCTTTATAACTTCGGAATAGTGAAAATAAAAAATATTTGTTTTTACTTCTTTTTTTGCGGGAACTGAAAAATTAAATAAACTCTAATGACGATGATGATGATATTAAATTTTATTGCCTCAGGCATTAAAAAATGTGTGATTTCGGAAGCTCGAAAAATGTGGACTAAAAATGAACGAAATAAAATCCTTGTTTTTTAAAAACTTAACTCAGAAATCATCGAGCAAGTTAAGAATGAACTTGAAAAAAAGAAGTTTAATTTTTTTCAGTTAAAAACACTCAACGTTGCGAATTTTAAAAAAAGTTGTTAAACAAAAATCAAATTTTTGCGTCAAATGCAAAAATCAAGAGTGTTGTGTATTTGAAAAGTTAATATGATGTCAAAGTTGTTGTTGTTAGTTTTTAATAAATAAAAGCAAAGTTTTTTTAAGATCCAAAGAAGAAAAAAAAGTAAATGGTTGCTGTATTTATTGTTTACTCAAACAGCATCGTCATCCTCATTGAGCTAACATAAATATTTGTTTTTAGAAATTAATGAATAACTTTTTTTAAAGTAAAATATTATATTTGCAAGGGATTAACTAAAAATTAGGAAATGGCATTTTCAAAGATTTTTTTTTGTTGAATTTGATCGAAGAAGAAAAAAACTATTTTGCAAGTAAAAGCATAATTTTTGCAAAATCTCAAAGCATTGTATCACTTTAAAAAACAAGGGTTAGCATTCATATCTCCAATTTTGCTTATTTTTTGTTAGGTTTTTTTAAAAACAATGGAGTTAAAAACTTAATTTTAAAAATTTCTTGAAAAATTATTAGAAAATAAATAAGAAGTAATTTACTAAAAGCAAAAATTATTTTTGGGTTCATATTCAAGGTCTTTGTAACAACTTTCACAAGTTTTTTTTTGTTGTTTTTTGTTTTCATGAAACTATGAAAATTAGTTTTGCTATTCAGCTATTTCTATCGTAAACAAAGTTTGAATATTTTTTTGGTTTAGTTTTGCTTAGTTTCAATCCACAAAATTTAATCTCCCCGTTTTTTAAAGCTCGATTTAACTTTTTACATTTATCGCAGATACTGGCTTTCCTTCAGATTATTATAGCCCGTGAAAATTATTAATAAATTTTTGACGATTTAGAATGAAGCCAATCGAAAGATTTAATAAAATTATATTTGTTTAACTTTTACTTTCTTTCATTCCAAAAAACGTGATTATTTTTTTTTGCTGCTTTCTCCCTTTTTTGATGAAGCGTATCTATCTATCGGCTGAAGATTTTATTGCATCTAATTGCGTAATGCGCGCGCAACAAAAAAAAGAAGATTGAATGAATGAAAAGTTGACTCAGACGTTGCAGTCACACATTTTTTATTTGAAAGTTAGAAAAATAAAGGTTCCAGGTCTTTTTTTAATTAACTGCTTCAAAACTATTTTTTTTAATTTGCCTAATAATTAGAAATTAAGGCGGTCCAATACTTAGAAGAAAAAATAAAAATTCGTGTAAATCAAAAGAAATAATGAACTCAAAGGGAAAAGGTTATTCGTCAAATATAATCATAAAAAGATTTTTTGTGGGGTTTATAAATTGAAAAAAAAATTTGGAAAGGTCGGAGATTTTAGTTTATAAGTGGCGGCTTCCAGTTGCTGATGCTGGTTTTTTTTTCAAAGCTTTTTTTATTTCACATTCGAATTCTTTCCCTTTATGTCTTCCGATTACGATAGACGTGGCTTTTACTTATTATATTTTTCCATGAATTTCAAAAACAATTTGAATTTTTCCTTTTTAGCTTCACAAAAATAAATATGTTTCAAATCAGAATATTGTCACTTTTTTTATTAATTGGATGTTTTGCCCTTGCAATTATGGGACATCACTCACATTCTCATTCTCATTCACATTCTCATGAGTAAATTACTTTTTTTTTAATTTAAAATCTAAAAGTTTCTGTTTTTCAGACATCACCATCATCATGGCCATGGCTACGGTGGCGGTTATTATGGCGGCAGCGGCGGTGGTGGTGGAAATGGATGGGGTAATAATGGTTTTGGATTTCAACAACAACAATGGCCTTCTTTTGGGAGAAAATAAATTTTCAAGATATTATTAATTTTTTCAAAATTTTTGTTTTAAAAAAAAAGAAACGTGTATTTTAATAAAGGATTAATAATTTCTCATAAACTATCCAGGTTGGACTAATTACAAACAAAAAAGTCTGAAGACAGTTTCATTTCCTGGAAACTTTGAGCAAGAAAGGAAAAGCTCGAGAAAAAATAATGCAAAACAAAATTTTACGGTTAATGCTTGAAACCTTTTTTGTGCACTTTTGAGAGTTTCTCAAATAATAAAAAAATCACATAATTATTAATCTTTGTTTTGTTTTTTTGTTTCTCTAATTGCGGTGTCACACGTCTGACTAAATTAAACAACAATAACCAAAATTTCTTTGTTTCCATGCTTGCCTAAGGCGATTGGTAATTTGATAAACAAACGTATGTTGCTCTCATGATGATCATGCTAGAATTACAAAAATAAATTGGAACAATAAAAACCTGTTGTCTTCTTTTATTTACCACCGAAAGAGTAATAATTGGACAAAAAAATAAATAGATAAAGTTTGTTGACAGAAAAAAAGTTTGGTGATTAAAAAAAATTAATATGTGTAAGATTTTGAAACAAACAGAAATTTGATCAAAAAATTTAATTATTTATTGTTTACTTCTTTTTTTTTATTTGAGTTAATTGTTTTTTTAAAAACAATTTTTTTAAACTTCAAAGAATAATAATGGCAGGAGACGCCCAAGAAAAATTGGGTTTAAAAAGGTTTTTCTAAAACCTAAGAATTTTCAAAAAAAACTTTCATTATTTTTAAGATTTTAAAAGAATAAAAATATTATTATGGCTTCATCGTCGTCAGCTTCTTTGATCTTTATATTTGCTTTAATTTTTGCCATTTTTGGTTTTGCGATAGCTGGTCCATGGTCCCATTCTCATTCGCATGAGTAAGTTTATCGAAACGTGGAAATTAAAAATGAGCCTCATTTTTTTTTTTCAGACATGGAGGCTTTGGCCGAGGTTTTGGAGGAGGATACAATGGCTATCGCGGCGGCGGATATGGTGGAGGTTCGTCATGGCCATTTTTGGGAAAGAAATAAATTTATTTTTAAAAATTCATTTTATTTGTAATTACTTGTTTTGTATTTTTAAATTAGTGTACAAAAAATTAATAAAACCTAATATTTTTCATTTAAAGAATTTTTTATAATAAATAAAAACTCCATTAAATTTGTTATCGAAAAAATGCAAGGCACCAAAAAAATTTTTCTCTTCATTTTTAAAGTAAAAAGCATAATTATCCGAGGTTATCTTTTAATTTATAGCCTATCAATAAAGCTTAATATTTATATCAATTTTTTTCCAACATAAATAAGTAATGTTTTTTTTAATTTCATTTTTTTGCTGTTTATTTGATTGTATTTGCAGAAATGTCAAATCCAACCGTGAATTTACTTTCAATTTATTCAAATCCATAAAAAGTTCTAAATTTCTTGAATCATGAAAGAATAGCTTTTTTAATGGCAAAAATAATCTTAAATATTTGGAAGTTTATTAGCAAATTTTAAAATTCGTCAATTTTTTTCTTAAATTCCTGGTTTTATTATGATGAAACTTGCTGTTACTTACTTTTTAAAGAAATTTGAACTACTTGAGAAATAAATGGTTTTAAACAAGGCCCTGATCAATTTAAACATAGCATCTAGGAATGGGCAAGTACGAAATGTTGGAAAAAGTTTCAATTAAAAAAAAATACATACAAAATTACAAAAATAATAAGAAAGAGCTTTTAGGATTATTTTCAATTTTTTCTTTTTTCTCCTCTTCTTTATTCAATTTTAAAATATTCAAATTATCGATGGAGCTTTAATTAAAAAGTTTCAATTACTTTTCCAAAGAACCTTCAACTCAAGCTCCGTTGGATCTTCAACTTATTTGTATCAGCGAAAACTTTATTTTTGCTTTCATCTTCCCTATTTTGTATTTTCTTTGTTTTATTTTTAGCATCTTTTTTGGCTCTTCTTTCAAATCAGGTAAGTGCGTACAAAAAATCAGAAGAAAAAATTTATAAAATATTTAATCAGAAATTTTTATAACAAAAAAGCAAAAAACTGAAATGGAAAAAATGATTGCAAAAATGCTTATGTTTTACGAAGTTTTGAAACTTTTTTATCGGCAAAATGGAATGGTACATATTTTTTAAGCAATCAGTCGTCTTCTACCAGAATTTTTATGGATCCAAAGCTTTTGTTTGTTGTAATCCTCATTTTCCCTTCATTTTTTTTTCTCAGTCAAATGAAGAAAACAACTATTTCTTTTATCGTTTCTAACAATTAAAAATCTCACATTGGATTTTAAAATTATTGAAAGCAAATGCTTCTTAAATTTTTTTCTTTTGTATTTTTTCTTTCCAAAAAGCCTTTTAAAAATGTTTACTCCACAAAAAATGTATCAAAAATTGATTTAAGCGATAAGAGAGAGAGTCTCAGCATTTCCTTTCAAGGTGTAGCTCTAAAGGAATTATAAAAATTGATTTTCCTCTCCATCGCTTTTTTTTTTTTTGCAAGCATCAACGAGACGACGACCTCATAATAAAATATATTTAAACCATGCCAACAACAAAAAAATAATTCATGAAAAGAATAAATTGAATTCTCAAGACGAAAAAAGAAGAGCAGCAATAATCTATCCAGCTTGCAAGAATTTTTTTATTATGTATTAGAGGAGAAGGAAGGAGAGGCAGCAAACAAAAAGCGCACATTTTTTTTCTGCTTATCATTTATTTTTTGGTTTATGACTGATTATATACAAAAAAAATTCCACGTATAAATATTATATTGATAGTAAATTTCTGAATGGCGGCTTATGATCATACTTAGTTAGTTTTTTTATTTTTTTAACCCAACTTTTCCAAGCTTTTTCTTACTTCTTTTTTCCCAACAAAATCTTTTTATAAACTTCTGTTAATTTTTTAGTGGTGGCGGAATGATGAATGATCCATATTCATTTCCACCTATTAGTGGTGGTGGATTTGGTGGTGGTGATGGTAATGGAGGAGGAGGAGATGAAAAAAGTTCATCACATTATTTGAGACTTCGTGGTTTACCATATAGTGCAAAAGAACCTGAAATCAAATCATTTTTTGATGGATTAAATTGTGATGAAGTTCAAGTAATTATGAATGCTGAAGGTCGACCATCGGGTGAAGCTTTTGCTGGATTTGTAACGATTGCAGATGCCGAAAATGGATTATTACGTGATAAAAATAAAATTGGAAGTCGATATATTGAAGGTAAAAAAATAATAATTTAAAACCCCTTAAAAAGCAAGCGACGATTTTAACTTTTGTTTATTTTTAGTTTTTCGAGTTGGCGAAGTTGAATATAGTCGAATTCGAAATCGTTCCAATGGTGGTGGATATGGTGGAGGATATACATCATCTGGTTATGGAGGAGGAGGTCATGGAGCATTGGGAGCAGCAGCACATTATGGTAAACCTTTAGCTGGGATTTATGGTGGCGGCGGAGGTGGACCTCCACAACTTGCAAATGCAGTTCGAGTTCGAGGATTACCTTATTCTTGCAAGAGAGAAGAACTCCTAGCATTTTTTGCAGGTTTGTTAATTTTCGCAAAAAATTTAAACTAAAAAAAAGGAATATTTGGTTATTTGGGCTGGGTTGAGGTTCCAAACCAGCGGTGGCAGGCAGTAGTGTGGTTTCATATAAAAAAAGTTTTCTTATTTATTATTTTATATTTAAATAAAATGGGATGAATTATTTTTATTAGGTCTTAATGTGGATGAAGTGGTATTCGGGAAAGAGCCTGGGGAGGGCGGAAGACCAACGGGTGAAGGATTCATAAAATTCCGTACATCTGAAGATGCTGAAGCTGCAATGACGAAAAATGGGCAACATTTGGGGAAAAGGTTGTTTACAAGTTTAATTCAAGCTTTTTAAAAAAAGAAGCAAATTTTAATGGAATGACTTTTATTTTCAGATATTTGGAATTATTTCGATCTGATAACGAACAATTTGAACAATTCAAAAGGCAAATGTCCAATGCAGCTCAACCATTAAATAGCATATATCCTGAACCTTGGGGTCCATCATGGTATCCTGAAGAACCATATGGATGGGATGCATATGGAATGCCAGCCCCTCATATACCTGCACCACCTCCATTATCATCTCGAGGTGGTGGAGGATATCGCGGTGGAAGAGGCGGAGGAAATGGTGGCGGCGGTGGAGCTGGTGGTGGTCCTTATCGAGGAGGATATGAAGTTGTTACACCTCGAGCTGCACCATATGATTATCATGGAAGAGGTGGAGGAGGAGGATTAGGTGGATATGGACCTGATCCATCTATGGTTTATGGTGGAGGTTATGATCCTTATGGTGGTTATCCAGCACCTGTAGCTCCATATGGTCCACCCGAACATAATTATAACAAAATTTTTATGCGTGGTCTTCCATTTCGTGTAACCGCTCAACAAATTATTGAATTTTTTGCGCCTCTAAATTGTGTGGAAATTAAACTTGGATATTTACCCGATGGACGAACTTCCGGTGATGGTTTTGTTGAATTTGGAACCCCTGATGAAGCTCATGAAGCTAAACAAAAGGATCGGCTTTCCATTAATAATCGGTAATAAACAAAAAAAACTTTTCTGTGCTTCCAAGTTTTAAACCATTTTAAAAATTTTACAGATACATAGAAATTTTTGATTCTGTCAAACAAATTACTGATTTCTTTGCTCCGCTCAACTGTGTTGAAATCAAACTGGGATTCTTACCCGATGGACAAATATCTGGCGATGGTAAGTATGAATATTTGTTTATTTCTCTCATTAACAAACTCATCTTTTCAGGTTTTGTTGAATTCACGAATCCTGAAGAAGCTCAAATGGCAAAATTTAGGAATTTTCTGACGATCGATCATAGGTTTGTTTGTGGTTTTTTATTAGCATCTCTCTATTCATTTGTTCGTTTTTAGGTATATTGAAGTCTTGGATTCTGCTGTAAGAACTCCTCCCAATGTGACTTACAAGCGAGTCGGAGGAACGAGAGGTGCTCGATTAGCGCCTCTCATTTGAAAAAATATCATTGTCATTTTCTTTCATTATTTTTTTTATTGTCATTATGTAATGCTTTTTGTTGTAATCATAAATTATCTTTGTTTCATTTCTTGTTGTTTTGTTATCTTTTTATGAGATTTGGAAAACTAACTTGTTTGACAAGTTGCATGAGGATCAGAGGGTTGGAGGATTTCTTTTCAACCACATATGTTCGAGTATCATTATAGTTGCGTGTTAAAGATGATGGATATGGAGTTATTTAAGTTTATGCAAGAGAACCTTTATGTTTGTTTCAAAGACATATTTATTTTCTAGTTTATGCTCACCGTCTTTTTTTGTCTGTATCCTTCTCTTTAAAAAGCAAAGTTGTTTCTGCGGAAAAATGTTAGAAGACACTAAATTTATCGCAGGTGATGATGTAATTAGTTTCATACACGCAAAAACAAAAGTTTATAACCCATCATCATCATAGTTGATAAGATTACGTAGTCTTATTGGTGGTTATTAATCAAAGCACGTATAAAAGGGAACTAAAAAAATCTCATAATCGCGAATGGTTTACATTTAAAAAATGTTTTTGTTTCTTGCATCATCATTGGTAGTGTTTATGATATCTCAGGTTGCTAATAATGTGGATGCAGCAAAATTATTAGTTTTAAGCGTAAGCAATAGTAAAAGCCATATGATGTCAAATGGAAGGATTGCAGATACTTTGGTTGAAGCTGGACACAATGTTGTTAGTTTTTTTTCTTCTTCTGATTTTGAAATTCGTTTCAAGCAATGATTTGGGAGGTACTTGCTTGATTTGAAGGATTTGTTTCTAACCAAAATCCAAAACAAAACTAATATTCCCTTTAATTGCTTGTTTATTTTTTTGTTGTCAAGTTGCTTTTCTTTCTGTTTAGGAGGGTTAATGAATCTTGATAAAAGTGATGGAATGGAACTAATTTTAAAGTTGGTTTTATTATTTTAGACTTTTCTCAATATTGAACATTCAATTTCGATCAAAGATTTTCCAACAACCAAACATGCTAAAATTATTACCATTGGTCGAATTCCTGATGAAAGAAAAGCTTTAATGAAAAAAGGGAAATTAGCTGCGATGCATAAATTATTTGAGCCTCCAGGAATATTTGATTCTTATAATTCTTTTTTACCTTTTATTGAAATTACTGAAGAAGCTATTGAATGTAAGTAAGTGCACAGACATACCTAATTAAAAAAGGCTTCTCTTCTTAAAAGTTGAAAGATTTCCATTTTTGAAAAAGAATCAATTTGCTTTTGAGATTGAAGCATTAGGTTTCAGTGTTGTTAGTTATCCACGCTTTAGTGGACTTTGTTAATGAAATTTTAACTTTCCTAAAGCAAAAATCATTGCAGTAGCTCTCAAAGAAGGTAAAGAAACAATAGAAAAATTAAAAGCAGAAAAGTTTGATGCAATTTTTGTTGAACAATTATTTCCTTATGGCAATGCATTTGGTCATTTATTTGGTATTGATGTTCATTTTTTAACTAATACTTGCCCATTGATTGAAAATGTCGCTCGATTATTTGGTATTCCAACTCCAACGGGATGGGTTCCTTCAGTGGGGAAACTTCCAATTTCAGATAAAATGACTTTTTATGAAAGATTTCAAAATTTATTTGAAAATGAAATCACAAGTTCTTCAAGGATGAGACTCGTAAGTTCTGCAACAAAAATATTTCGTCGAAATTATGGAAAAGATTTCCCGGATGTTGGAGAAATAATAAAACAAAAAACTCCATTAATTTTTGTAAATGTTAATGAATTTTTGGATTTTCCTCGACCAATTTTCCACAACGTTATTTATATTGGAGGAATGGGAATGAAAAGTAACATCAGTGACTCAGCAGAAAAAAATAATGAAAGTTTTTTATTTGAACCATTTTTAACCGAAATGAATAAAGGCAAAAAAGGAATTGTCTTTTTTTCACTTGGTTCCAATGTGGATTCCAATAATCTCCCAAATTATGTAAAAAAAAATTTTATCGATGCCTTTGCTGATTTTCATGATTATCATTTTATTATTAAATTAGAAAAAGATGATGATTTTGGAATAAATTATGCTAAAACAAAATCAAATATTTTTGTAACACATTGGGCTCCACAAAATTTAATTTTAAACCATCCAAAATTGAAATTATTTTTTACTCATGGCGGATATAATAGTTTATTGGAAGTGGCTCAAACTGGAAAACCCATACTTTTGATGCCAATGATGTATGATCAAACAAGGAATGCTCAAGTAATACAAAGAAATGGTTGGGGAAAAGTTATTGATAGGCGAGAATTAATAGGAGGAAAAGAAAAATTGATTGAAAAATTGGATGAAATGTTAAAAAATGAAAAGTAAGAGATTATTTGGAGGATTACAGGAGTTGGATCGGTTTTGAGAAAGAACCCTTTTTGATTGGAGAAACAAACAATGGTGCTTTGGCTTTTAAAAAAAAATATCCAAAGAAGCTTATTTTTACTGTATTCATTAACCCAAAAAAATAATATTGCAGATATCAAATAAATGCCAATCGAATCAAACACATTCTTGAAACTAAACCATTTTCAGCGAATGAAATATTCATTAAACACGTCAAATTTGTTCTTGATAATGATGGCAAACTTCCCGAATTAAAACCATCTTCAATGGAAATGAATTTTATAACCCAAAATAATATTGATGTTTATCTTTTTGTTTTTGCTGTAATTCTTTTCATTGGAACACTTTTGATTATTTTAGGATTTTATATTTTAAAGTTTTTGTTAGCTATGTTGGTTTTCACGCCTTCTCGAAATGTGAAAAAGCATGATTGAATAAAAATATTTGTTGGTTGAAGCAAAAATCGTGTAAAAACTAACTTTAAAAAAATGTTAGATCAGAGAATTTTCTCCAACAACAAAAAAGAAAGCAATCATTCGCATAAATTACGAATAATCTTGGTTCTTATCACGATTATTACCGTATTTGGTTATTTGACGCGCAGCCGCGGCAGCAAATAAGCAAGCAGCGATTTAATTTTTGTTTCTTCAGCTGCTGCTACTCTTGGCTGTAAGAAGAAATTTAGAAAGAAAAAAAACTAACATTTTGAATGATCCAAGAATGTTGTTGTCATTATTTGTTGTTCATCGCCCATCATTTTTTTATACCAAAAAAGAGCAGCTCAGTATTGTTCGCGATTCTTTCTTCTTTTTTTTCGTGCTGCTTTTTTATTATAACTTTTATATGTGATGAAGAACAAAAAATTAAAAAATGGGGTAAGCAAGGGAAAAGAAAGAAAATTGAAAATTGAGAGAGCAAACGACAAGGATCTGAGATGATGAGAGCAACAGCGCGAGAAAACTCTTTTCGGTTTTTTTTGTCTCTCTCTTCTTTGCTATATGCTCGAGCATGTGTCACTATCGTTTTTGACGATATTTTTTTTATATTGTTTTTTGTTGTTATATTTTTAGTACATTAGCCTTTTCAATATTTAGATTAGTCATTTTTTTGCTTAAAATGTCACTGTTTATAGTAGTGCACGTTTATATTCCTCTTCTTTTTCGCCCTGAACCTTTTTTTTCTCTGTTGCGTGAATGGTTTTTCGATGAGTCATTTTTCAATGAACTCAAAAACGTTACTCGAGAAAATTGATTAGTTTCTATCGACTTTTTCCTTTCCTTTTTTACCGGTAGGCGAGAAATGCTGTTAGTTCAATAATTCGCTACCTTGATTTTAATCGAGAACACATTCGTTTGGGTTTTGATAGTTGCTTTAGTTTGTACTCAAAAAATCATAAATATTAGTAATATTTCTTTGTAGCACTCATAAATGGGGTTTTGCTTGAATACTAGAGCTAAAGTAATAACGTAAAGTTGTTTTGAGTTTCTTCCTTCATTCTTTTGTCCATCATCCTTACTAATTTCCTTCAAAAACCAGTGCTTTTATTACTTTGCATATATGCATATTTCCTTCTATCGTCACCATTAGTTTTCCACTTGCCGCAGTCCTTTTTTTGCATTGATTTTTTAACTGCACTTTTTTTTTCTCATTGATAATCTGATAAGCCTTTCCTCCCAACTTCTTTTCCATTTCCTATTTCTCATGTTACTGTTCGATGTTTTCCCTTTTCTTAACAATCACCATTGTAATTCCTTTTTTCGCTTTTATAAAATTTCAACTGAAAAAGTTAACGACTTTACAGTGATTCACTGATTTCTAACAAGGATTGTTCGCGTTTTTCTGTTTTCCATGTTTTTTCGTGATGAATAATAACATATTTCGAGTTTTTTCACTTTTGTCTAACTTTCATTATTTTCAGGTGAATGATCATTTAGTATTCGCCAACAAACAGAATGACAACTACAACACCTGAAGTAAGTTATTTCTTATAACCACAAACCTTTAATTTATATTATGTTTGTTTTAGAAAGCTGGCAACAACGTTTCTCGTATGTCACAAATCTTTTCAAAGGGAAGCGCCGTTCCAACCCGAAATGGTCCAGAAAAGAAGCGCACATGCAAGGCTCGATTCTCTTACACCGCTGAACAAGATGATGAACTAAGTTTCGAAGCTGGTGAAATCATCGAAGTTGTTGAAGATATCGAAGAAGGATGGATGAAAGGAATCATGCAATCCACTAAGAAGATGGGCCTCTTTCCAACAAATTTTGTCAATTTTCCGCCTGATGATGGTACAGAAAATGGATATGGTATCAAACAAAAATCAACACCTGCTGCTCCAACAGCTGCAACTACCCATGTCAAAGCAACAACAGCACCCGCAGCAAGTCCTGAAAAGAAAGGTAAGTAAGCAAGAAAGTATGAAGTATATAACTCAACTAACATGTGCTCATTTTTTAGATGACAAGAAAATTGATCAATCCGCTGCTATCAACACTCATCCTTTGATTGCTACTTCTGCTCGCCGTCTTCCATCAACTTCAAGTGTGGAAAATAGTGATAACAATGTCTCTATAGCTGGTTCTGAAAGTAAAAAACAAAGCGGTTAGTTTATTCTTTTTACGTTTTCCATCTAACTTTCCTTTTTTTAGAACGTGCAAAGGTCCTTTATTCATACGAAGCTACTCAAGAAGACGAACTCTCATTGACAGAAGGCTCCTACGTTCGAATCCTTGATAAGAAGAGCACCGACGACGGCTGGTATTTGGGTGAATTCGAAGGAAATCAAGGAGTTTTCCCATCAAATTTTGTCAAAATCATTTCAAAATCAAGTGATACTCCTCCAACGCCACCGCCAGTAAAGCCTCCAAAGCCACCGATGTCCAATCCTGATGATTCAAAGCATCATAATGAAAAGTCAATCAAGGAACCTCCTGTAAAACCACTTGGACTTGATACAAAAGCTGCAGAAACTCCTGTTAAGAATGCTGCATTCAACAACTCCGCAAATGAACGTTCAACTCGATCAACTTATGCTAGTGAACCAAAATCTTCTGGAGTCAATGCCGCTGATAGCCTCTCATCAACTACTTCTGGTTCAAATGCTGTAAGTTCAACAAGAATAAGGGACCTTCAAAATAATTTATTTGGCAATCGTCTTCCACCTAAACCTGGAGACAAGCCTGCCCGCCCAGTTACAACTATTGGGGATATTACCGCCTCCGCCGATAGCGACGTTGAGAAGGAAGCGGATCAAGTTGATTCAAAAATGAGCCATCCCCAACGTGACAGGCCTCGTCAAACTAATAAAAGGCCACCAAGCATGATGCCTGTGGTGAGAGCTTTTCTTTATAGCTTATAATCTTCCTTTTTGTTTTTTACAAATTAGTAATATTCTTTCTTTTGATGTATGTAATATAATAACTTCTTAATTATGCTTTCATTTTTAGGCAATCGATGATATTCTTAATGGTTCAGTGGCTTCCTCTTCTGCAACAACTACCAATTTCCCTGCAAAAGAAGTTTCTCCTGTTGTCACTCATAAACCTGCTTTATCAACTGGTAGCAGTAAGAAATGTGACAACGAGCCAATGAAGGATAACAAACCTGCTGCATACAAAGTATCTCACACTGAAACAACGCTTAGTAAGTCTTTTCATTTTGTTCTTTTTCTTTTTACATACCTTCTTTTTCAGTGCCTGTCAAGAAGTCTCATCCTCCTCCAGCTTCTACCAGTAATGCTCCAGTTTCTAGTCCTGTCTCTCCGATGGCCCTCGTCGATGATAACATCATGGTCTCTGGAAAAGAATTAAATAATGTTATCAAGACACTCAATCGATTGATCAAATTTCAAAATCAATCAGCTTGCTAATTTTATTCTTTTATGCTTTGTTGTAATACCTTATTGTGTTTAATACTTACTTGTGTTTATAATAAATTGTTTCGTTTATAACCTTTTGTGTTCTAACATTTACAAAATCGTTTTCTTTTCGATTATTGCTATTTGGAAAACTTTTTTACTATGAAGAAAGTTGGATATTCAAGGATCTTGAAATCTTTTATTAGCGAGCAGCATCTTTAATGCAAAATTGTTATTGTTACTTCTTTGAATCCCTTTTTTATCTTGAATTTTGTATTGATTAATAAAGATTTTTTTGTTTGAGATTTGCTTCCCTTCTTGACTTTATTTATTGCTGTTCCACATTCTTCATTTCCGCTATTTGTTAAAAAGCGACACAACAAACCCAACTAATTTGTAAGCATTTTTCAGTGATCATCATCTTTTATTCTTTCTTGTGATACTTGAACTATGGTTTATATCGAATGTAAAGATGATGCTGAATTCTATCATCTTCTTGGTCAGAACGAAGGAAAGCTACTAATTGCTGATTTTTCTGCAACTTGGTATGTTATTTTTGCATTTTGTTTTCTGTACTTACATATTTCATTCATTTTTAGGTGTGGTCCATGTAAGAAGCTTCATCCTCAATTCAAAGATGCTGCCAATGTTAAGCCATCAGTAACATTCGTTACTGTTGACATCGACAAATGTAAAGAAACGGCCATGCAATACAATGTCCGTGCTGTGCCAACTTTGATCGCTTTTATTGGAAAGTATGTTTTTATTCCTCGATGTTATTCTTGCTTGATTTCATTCTTACAAACCTTTATATGAAACATTTTTTAGGCAACAAATGGATGTATGCTCAAATACTTCCGCTTTGGTTGATTGGGTCGCCAAATGGGAACGAAATGTTGATACTGGTCCTTCTGTTGTGCCTGGTCAAATGGATCTTCAATCGTTTATTCATGTTCCATCTTCCGAAATCCTCAATGATGTTGATCCAGATGCTTTTCAACGCATGTTCTCATCGCCTCAAAATAACCATCAGCTTGTTTCTGATTGGTATGTAACTCTTATGGAATGCTTTATTTAACATGGTTGTTTTCTTTTTAGTGACGAACAGCTCATCATCAATTTTCAATTCAATCGCAATGTCAAGATCCATTCAATCCTTATTTCTGGTCCAGAAGATGAAGCTCCAAAAACGGTAAAAGTCTTCGCAAATATTCCTGTTACACTTGATTTTGATCGTGCGCAAAACTCAGAAGCCATTCAAACTCTTGATTGTACTGAAGAAGATCTCCATCAGCTTCGCTATGTCAAATTTCAAAATGTTCAAAACCTTCAATGTAAATCATTTTTGTTTTCTCTCAACTACTTACATTATCTTTTTTAGTATTCATTGTGGATAACAAAGGCGATGCTGAACACACCATTGTCAGTCAACTAAAACTTTATGGAACTCCTGTTGGCGAAAATGTTTCAATGACCGAATTCAAGAGGGTCTCAGGCAAAGCTGGTGAAGTTGAATGAAATGGACAAATAATGATCGATGTTATGATAAGCAAAGAATGATGAAAGCTTTTTGGCTTTTCAAATTTTTTACTTTCTTTACTTTTATATTTATATGTTCCTAATTAATTATGTGTACTTGTTTATTTATTTTATTGTACGTGTTTATTGAATAAAGCATTTTTTATAATACCTTTCTCCATTTTGTAAGCATTCATCAGTTTTATTTCTCTTGTAATCACCTAAAGTACTTTCGAAACTTCTTTATCTCCACATATTTTGTTTTTTATGCTTCCTCTTTTTAAACAACAATGTAATGATGCTAGTCAGACACTTATTCCACGAAAATGCCACCTTTAAAACCCCAATATTACTGCATCTTGTTTGTTTGTTGTGCAAAAGCTATGAACCATTTTTGTCATCACTTTAGTTTCTTCTTTTCTTTTGAAGCTTGTCTTACACGAGTCGTAAAAAAAATAAAAAACGGCAATAGAATTTTTCGCTTTTGCTTGTTTTCGTGTTAAAACTATTTTTTTTTGCTAATTGAAAAAGGTCGAAATTCAGCTATTTTTTTATGTTTAATATCTTTAAAAATCAGATTTTGTTTACTTTTTTTATGAACGTCCATGGAAATATAGTTTAGATCAAGATAAACACAATGGTAAAAGCAGAAAATTAATTCAACCGGCTCCAACTCTCAAAAAGTGTACCGCAATTTTTAATTTTAAAAAACTTAAAAACTTATCTTGCGGTGCATTTAGTGAGAGTTGGAGCCGGTTGAATTAATTTTCTGCTTTTACCATTGTGTTTATCGTGATCTAAACTATATTTCCATGGACGTACATAAAAAAAGTAAACAAAATCTGATTTTTAAAGATATTAAACATAAAAAAATAGCTGAATTTCGACCTTTTTCAATTAGCAAAAAAAAAATAGTTTTAACACGAAAACAAGCAAAAGCGAAAAATTCTATTGCCGTTTTTTATCTTTTTTACGACTCGTGTCTTACTCTTTTTTTCGAATTTCAAAAAGGCGTTTTGTATTTTGTGGCGGCTAAATTATCACCTGCAAAAAAAAGAGTTTCGAAACATAGCGCTAACATGGGAATCACTCACTTCTTTTTCCATCGCAGGTTTATTTGTTGCTTTCATTCTTCGTTTCTTCTTCAAACTCTTCGCTCAATCTTTTTGATGACGCTTTCATTTCTCTTTTTTTTTCAGATTCTCTCTTGCGGCTGTTACCTTCATATTTTTGCATCTTTATTTTATCAAGTTATGCATCGTCGTCGTTCGTGAAACAAAATGTCAAAAGAAAAAGAAAAAATCATTCAACGTTGGAAAGAAGCAATAGATGCAATTGGAAGCGATGTCACCTCAAAATATAAACAACATGTCGCTGATTTGGGTTTAAGAGTTGACAAAGATGGCAATTTTCGTGGTTATGTAAGTTTCTTTTCATTCCTAATGATCAAAATGTGGCTTCGTTTTCCTCTCATTTTCTGTTTGCTGCCATCATTTGTTGAGTTTAACTAAAAGCATTTGATACAAAACGAATGCTTCTTTATCAACTGATTATGAAAAAGCAGTAAAAACGATGAAGCTTTAAAACATGATTTTCACACACATTTTTTGTAAAAACGTTGTATAACCTTGTTACATTTTTAGGGAGATTATATGCATTCTAAAGTCACCAAACTGAATCATCAAGTACATTCAAAGGTTCAAAAGAAATCTGATATATTCAAAGGAATCTCATTTTATATCGATGGTTTTACTCATCCTCCAGCAAATGTTATTCGTGTATTGGTTACTGAAAATGGTGGAGAATATCATCATTATTATGGTCATGGAAAAACTACTTATGTTGTGGCTGAATGTTTAGCAAATACGAAGAAAGAAAGATTGCGAAAAAATGAAAAGGTTATAAAACCTTCGTTTATAACTGATTGGTAAGCTTTTTGATGTTTGAATTCATGTTAACTTTTGATTAAACGTTGTGCTTTTTTCAGTATTCAAGCTTCTCAACTTCTTGATGTTAATGGTTATCTATTTGCTGAATGTCGGAGAGAACGCGCCATAGAAAAGGGCCAAGGAAGATTATGGGATTTTATGAAAACTAAAAATGGTACTAAAGAAAATGGTGGAACAGCAAAAGAAACATCCGATGGAACAACAATGGAAAGAAATGTGGCACAATTCGAATGGGTTTCTCGCACAAAAATTACATCATCAAAGAAGCCAAAAATCAAACAACCATTTTTTCCGTCAACTAATGATGGATGGTCCTCATCGCAAGAACAAAATGAAATGAGAATGAAAATTTCTGATGTGTGTAAAGTGGAAAAGTATCGTCCCATTCCTGCTCGACCATTGGGCGTCCTTCCAAATCCGCCTCAACGTCCTGAAATCACGTTTAACAGTGCTCATCAAGTGATCGCCAACAAAGAAAAAGTTTCCATTGCTGAATTTCAAATCCAATATGGTCGTAAACCTCAGCTGAAAGATTATCGTCGACTCCTTCTTCATTTCACACAATATGTTCTTGCTTTTCAAATAGGAAGACTCAAAAAAGCTTTTCAAAGATGGGAAAGATTTGGTTCTAACGATCGACTACAAGATGGATGGAAATCTCTCACAGATGCTGTTAAACGTTATCTAAATTGGTATTCTTTTAATCATCATCAACAAAAGATTTATATGCTCGAAGAAGGTACTAATGATGAAGAAGAATTTGCTGCTTTTCTGGAAGATGTCTTGAAAGAATTTTGTGCTGGAAATGAACGATCTTGTGATATTCCTGATGTTAATGAAGAAGATATTTTTCTACCTCATCCTGAAGAATGTGAAAAGGAACCTGAAACGACTAATGATAAATTTATCGATCTTCTTTCATCTGAATCTGAAAAAGAAAGTCAATATTGCGTCGTGATAACTCAAAAACCATGTGAAATCATACCTGCTGCTTCTTCAACAACTCGTCATAAAGCTACTGTATCTTCTATCAATCCAAATCCCTGGAAACGAAGTGATCCATCTCGAGTTCAATCAACCGCAAAGAAAAATGTTCGACAAGCTTTTAAGCCTCCTGCAGTACTTTCGAATGTCTCAAACTCCAGAAACATTAATGCTTTATCTCGAGTTCAATCAACAACAACAAAAGAAAATGATCGACGACAAATTTTCAAGGCTCCAACAAGATCCATGAATTCAAACCCATGGAATGGTATCTTTCCATTTTCAAATCAATCAGCTATGGCAAAAGCAAATGGTCGTCGGCAAACTTTTAAGCCTCCTGTCGTAGTATCCTCGAACAACCTAAATCTAATGAAAAACAACCTTCCATCATCTTCAATCAAATCAACGACAGCAGCAAAAGAAAATGGTCGACCAAGCAACCTTCTTCCTGCTGTATCTTCGAAGAATTCAAAACCAATGAAAAAGAATGATCCATCTCCAATTCAATCAAGAACAACGAAAGGAAATGATCGTCAACATAATAATCCAAATTCAAATAAACGGAAACAACAAGTTCTTGAAGAAGTTTGGAGCAATAATCTGTTTGCAAAAAGGCAGAAACGACTATCAAATAATAAGCTTCCAACTGCTGATGATGAACGATCATCTCTTGATTCTCATAATGCCTCTGTTATTTGTATTGATTACTTTGTAAAACCGAATAAATAAAGTTTAGTTAAAAAATAATTTATTGCTAAAAGACAAAAACAAAACTAACAATATACATACATAAATCATGCACATGCATTTAATGAAACATCATTGACGGTCTGCTATCATCGGTGTCGAAGTCCTGAAAAACAAAATATTAGTCATAAGAAAATATACAGCTTTTGAAAAGGATGCAAAGCTATATGACTCTAGTTGAAACTTTGTTGCTTCTTTGTTAGAGTTGCAGTTTTACCATTATGTGTACCTTGCATTGCTTTTGTTGCACTCGGTTCATAGTAAAGAATTTACTCACCTTCCTTTCTTTATCCTTCTTCTTGTCTTTTTTGCTCTTCTTCTTTTCTTTCTTGTGCTTCTTTCGTTTCTCGCCAGCTAAAAAACGAAACAAATTTAGTAAATGGTATCAATCATATGCAGCAAAACTTACATTCATTATCATCGTCCAATGTTCGTTTTAATTTCATTCTATGAATTCGTTTTTCATCATTTGAATCACCATAATTATTACCATATTCATCATAAACTTTTGTTTCATCTTCGTTTGGAGCAGTTGAAAGATCACGACCTAGCAGCCTTGTGACATCACGAGTATCAAATAGACGATAAGCTTCAGGAACTGTTCCAGGAACCAATGTGAAACCTTTGAAATCATTTGGTGGTCCAATCAGCTTTCCAGTTATTGGAGGTTTTTCGATGAGTGTTCGTAGATTACTGAAAATGGAAAAGTTGAAAGAAAGTTATAACATAACAAAAAACAAAGTTAAAGGTTAGTTAAAGCTTTTCAAGAAAGCAAAAGCGAAAAGTTAGTTAGATTAACAACAAGCTTTACAAAGAACCACTTTTGAAAGAAGCAAATAAAATTAACTGACGTTGATCCACTAATTGATGAACATAAATTGTTAGTATTACATAGCGTCGGTAAGAATGATGCGAGATCTGTCTTCAATTTACCAGGAATGCAATATTTTTGATAAGCTCCACCAAGATTAACATAACTGATGAGATCTTTGCTGCCCAATAATGGATTTGAAGCTAAAAAACAAAAAGATTAAAACGTTTTTTAAAGAGAAAACATAAACTTACGAGGAAGAGATTCTTTCATTAAATAAAATGGACATACTTTTCGAGGTGGACCAAGCCTCAACGATATCTTTAATGAACCAGTTGAAACTGTTGGTGTTTGCTGATCCATTTCTGGCATGATGAATAGCCAAGTTAGTACAAAAATTTACAAAAATTTTCTGTTTCAATCAACAAAGATAAGAATGGATTGAAACGAAGAAGGATGAAGCAGACAAAAAAAGGAAGAAGAAGAAAGTCTTGGAAACATATTATTTTCATCAAAGCTAAACTCAAAATTTATTCGTGTTAGGATTATGTTTTTTCATGAGAAACGATGTTTGCCGCGAAAATGGAGTTCTAATTTTTCTTTTGACGTTGTTGCTGCAATTTCTTCTTCTTCATCATTTTGATTCAACTTTAGTTTTAGAAGAAAATATTTTTTTATTATCGCAATTAATTTATTCAACAAATTTCAAAAGAAGACATGTCGAAGCTGAAGAACGTTGAAAGATTAATGCATGAACTCACCATCGATCAACATCAAAATGTTCAAAAATATTTGAGGTATGGTTTTTTGCTTTGTTTCATTCTTACATTGGTGATTTAATGAACCATTTTTTTAGTAAAGAACCGTATGAAAAGCAAGAAGAACTTCGTAAAATGGTTACTCGCGTCGATGTTTTGAATGCTTCAAATACGATCAAAAAGCTCAAAGTGACTGTTGCTGACATTGGAGAAAATATGAAAGAAATAAGAAATATTGCGAAAACTCCATTTATTGCTGATTATGCAAAGCTTCCTGTTCAAAAAGAAAATGTTTTCAAGCTTAGTTTGTTGCTGAATATGGAACGATCGGTAATCTTTCAAGAAAAATCTATTTGAAAAAACCTTTCATCTTTTCAATTTTAGCTCAACACTCCAACTGATTCTTTGGGAGACGTTTTTACATTTTTGTTAACAGAAAACCTTCATCGTGGTGTCTCAATCAAAACTCCATCATTCAAAGATGCAAACATCGACATTAACCACATTCTCCAACCTCTTGGTGATCGTCTCATTTCTCATCGTTTAGCTTTACGTGATCGACTCGAACATGATCTTGGTAAACAAGTGGATTGGGAAGATGTTTCTGGTATTTTTGCCGCCCTTGCATTGCTGAATCAACTAAATCTCGAAGAACTATTAGAAGTGTATCTCAAAACTCGGAAAGTAAGTGTTTCATTTTACGGCATACTAACTACTCATAACTTTTAGGAACATATCGAAAGAAGCCTTGAAACAACCACAACTTTAATGAATGTCATTAAAATGATCAAATCAACTGCTGAATGTGTCGATGATGTCTTTGGAAAAGATGGATCAATTCTTTCGGCTTTGGATTTTGTTACTTCATCTGGTTGGTGTCCTGGTATGTTGCTTCACCTTTATAATTCCACTAACTTTTTACACTTTTAGAATCAATAATTATCGCTATGAAAGATTGTAATTCAAGCTGTTTGCCACAACTCAAGGCTGAAATCTCAAAAATCAACTCATCGTATACACAATCTTACGCTGATGGCTTGAGTGATGGATTTGTTGAAGAAAAATGCACCAAATGGATTGAAGGGTGAGTTTGTTTTTCTGCTGCATTATTTTATGACGAAACTATAATATTCATTTTTAGCCTCAGTGAAGTTGTTGAAAAACGTTTCAAAGGAATGGAGCGGTACAAAGCCTTGATTTCGAAGAATTTGCAACTTTTATGGAAGATGTTCTGAAAGAAATTTACTCAAAAATGGAAGAAGATTTTCATCAAATGTTCTTGGTTTCAATGGCAATAATCATCAACTTCCTGAAGAAAACTTTTATTGTGAATCTAATACCTCTGTCATTTTTGTTGTTGTTTAATTTGTAAATAAAGTAAATAAATATGTAATCATTATGAATATTTTTTGTAACGTTTTTTACGTGTTTCTTTTACCGGTTTCAAAGTTTGGAAAAGAAAGAAGGAGGCACATAAGACATTAATTGTATCACTGTTTATTGTATTTACCTTTATTATGGCTTCAATGTGTCCAACATAATGCATTGATTATCTTTCATGTTGTATTACTTGGATCCAATTTACGGTAAAGCCCGGGTTTATTAGGTTGATTTTAAAGAAAAAATTGCTTTTGAATCTCAAACACCAACTTCGTGAGTTTAACAAAGTTTTTCATTAATCGAAAAAAGATAATAAGGTGGTGGTTTACTTGCTAAGGTTGTTTGGCGGTATCATTTTGGCTTATGTTGTTGTATGTACTTCAAATCACGTAAACATATGAAAAGTTTAATGGCAATGACTTAACATTTTGAATCATTCCCAAAATATTAACAAGATCGAGAACACACGTGGGCAGCTGGGTGCGAAAAAAAAATTTTCGGGCACGAAGCACGAAATATACAAGGGTCCACCGTGTTGATTTTTAAAAAAAATAATTTTGGAAAATTTCATTCTTACCACATCGAATTTTTTTTCTATTAGATTTTCAAAATTTTGAGGCACGAAGCTCCAAAAATTCCTAAAATTTAGGCACGGAGCACGAAGCAGGGTGCGTTAAACGCACCCAAACGCACCTCGTGCCCACGTGTGATCGAGAAGAACAAACACACATACTAAAATTATTACAGCTATTACAGAAGAAATTGCTTGAATATTGTTTTTACAAAGAAATTTGTTTGTTGCTTTGATTTTTTTGGCAATACCAAATTAGATTCTTTACTTTAGATTACAGAAATTTGCTTGTTGTTTGGCATGTTTTTTGGCAATCAATGTCAATTTGGTGGATATTTTACTTTATTGGCATAAAAAGTATGGAGAATTTAATGCTGGTACATTTTTGTGATTTCCAAATCTTCAAGTTTTAACGAACATTGAGGTTTCTAGGAAAATGAAATTTATGTTGTTGCTTATAACAGGTTTTGCGAGAAAATGGAGCTTTTGAGCAGTGGTTTGGCACAGGAGCAAAAGATTTCTTTTTCTGCTTACGAAACTTCACCACTAGGGTCAATTTGGGCTGAAAATTACGAATTTCAACTCCATTTCATCGGATTTAAATATCAATATGGAGATAGACGCACAACTACCATTTGATGCTCCGCCCTCTGGCTGCCCCAACACCATATAAAAGGAGCTGCCTCCAGAACTTCCGACACACTTGTTCCCTCTCAACATCTCATTCACCACCATGACGTTCCGGCTGTCGACCTCCTGATTCTCCTATCTTATGTCTCTCTCTTGTCTCTTGTATGTATCTCTGTAAAGACCAATAAAGATGTTATTCGCCCCTAAACACATTCGAACCTAACAACCGCTACACCATAGTCTCTAAAGGTGTCAATACGAAAAAGACTCAATTTAATGTGGAAAAAACGATAATAGAAGAAATTTTTTTATATATTGGTCTTAAAAAATTATTTCGGGTCCTAACGCGAAAATGACCATATCTCCATATTGATATTTAAATCCGATGAAATGGAGTTGAAATTCGTAATTTTCAGCCCAAATTGACCCTAGGGGTGAAGTTTCGTAAGCAGAAAAAGAAATCTTTTGCTCCTGTGCCAAGCCATGCTCCACTTTCTCAAAAAATGTGTTTTATTTGAGATTCAAAAGGGCTTGAATGAAAAGAATAAGGATGCTGCTTACATACAAAATAAGAAATATTCTTTAACACTTTTTAGCACTTTTTTTATAAACTGCTTTATAAATATTTTTTTTTCTCGCTAAGATTTATTTGGAACTTATGTATGCATTCATTTTGTGCAAACAAAATATTTTATATTGCTGACGTTGTTGCTGCGTGGAATTCACTTCCATTAAGTTGAATTTAGTTTTATAAGATTTTTTTCTATCACCTTTAATTTATTAATAAATTAAAAAATCGAAAGCCATGTCAAAGTTGGATGTGGAAAGATTAATGCGGGATCTTACGATCGATCAACTTCAAAATATTCAAGAATCTTTGAGGTAAGAAAAATTATTCTTCATTTTTAAACTTTTGTAAAAAAGGAGTTAATCAAACCTTTTTTTAAAGTAAGCAATCAAATGAAAAGCGAGAAGAGCTTCGTAAAATGGTTGGTCGTCGATATCGAGATGTGTTGGATGCTTCTGATACGATTAAACGGCTAACAGAAATTGTTTCGGATATTGGAGAAAATATGAAAGAAATAAGAAAAACATCCAAAAATCCATTTATCGCTGATGACGCAAAATTTCCTATTAAAAAAGAAACTGTTTTTAAATTTGGTTTATTACTAAAATTGGAAAGATTGGTAATTTTTCGATCATACAATTATTTTTAAGTTATGTACATACTTTCAGCTTAATGCCCAAACAGATCCATTAGGAGATGTTTTCACTTTTTTATTAACAGAAAATCTTCATCGTGGTGTAGCTATTGAAGCCCAATCCTTTAAAGCTGCTAACATTGATATCAATCTCATTCTTCGCCCACTTAGTGATCGACTAATTTCTCATCGTTTAGCTTTACGTGATCGACTTGAATCAGATCTTGGAAAACAAGTTGACTGGGAAGATGTTTCTGGTATTTTAGCCGCCCTTGCATTGCTGAATCAACTAAATCTCAAAGAACTATTAGATGTGTATCTGAAAGCCCGAAAAGTAAGTACATATAACTTTCTTTCGTAAAGTTAGTGGAGCTGACGACCTTCATTTTAGCAACATATTGAAAAAAGTCTGGAATCTTCCACAACATTAATTAGTGTTATTGAAATGATTAAATCCACCGCCGAATGTGTGGATGATGTCTTTGGAAAAGGACGATCCATTGTTTCTGCTTTGGACTTTGTTACTTCTTTTGGATGGTGTCCAGGTATCCTTATTTTTTCTCCCATTATTTTTTTGCATCTTTGAGGATTTTTAGAACCAATAACTATTGCAATTGGAGATTGTAATTCATGCTATTTGCGTCAACTTAAAACTGAAATCACACGAATTAATTCATCTTACACTAAATCATATGCAGAAGGGCTGAGTGATGGATTTGTTGAAGAAAAATGCACTAAATGGATTGAAGGGTAATAATTGCTTGAAATTAAGAAGTTTTTGTATGTACCTATAAAAATATCTTCCATTTTTTAGCCTTTGTGAAGCGGTTGAAAATCGAGTTAAAGGAATGTGTGATTTCTTTGAACATGCCCATCAAATCGTTGAATTTATTATTGCTATAAATGATATTTTTGCAACTGAATGGCCTACGGTTTCTTCCAATGCTCTTGTATATCAAAAGCTATTTGGTTCATCCTTGATTGAAAGGTATAAAGCTTTGATTTCAAAAGAAATGAAATCCATTGAAACTCAACTGCTTGCGAATGCTCTTTCGGTTCAAACTAATCCTCCACCATTGTTTCAAAAACGTGGAGCTCGTTTTGATTCATTACTTGCAAGTGGAGTGAGTCAAGAACTTTATGAAGTAATTCAAAAAAGTTTCAATCAATTAAATGATTTACTTTCTAATACAAATCGATATATTTCAATGGGAAAAGAACAAAATGTTCAAGAATTGCTACCTTCTTTAGCCCAATCTGCTCTTGAAATGACTCAAAGATTAACTTCGATTGAAGATAAAAAAAATGAAGGAACTTCAAAAGAAAATAATGATTCCATAAATAATAATAATAATGAAAGAAATAAATGGCTTGCAAGATTTCGAATTTATTTAGCTTTAGTCCAACATGAACCATCAGTACTTTGTCAATGTATGGGACGTAATACGGAACTTATAATTCAATGCAATAAATTATTACATTCTGCAGCTGAAAATGCTTTATGGTTAGTTAGTTGGTTAATTATCCATTCCATTTTTGGAGGGTTTTAAAAAACAAAAACAAAAAAGCTTTCAATTTCTCAGATTAGGATAATGTTTCTTTGCTTAAAACATGGCTGCTTTTAGTTTTTGTTGCTATTTTTAAGTTTTGGATTTTTTCTTTTTTCAGTAAATTTATGGATATTTTAATTCGTGAAAGTTATGAAGCATCAAAAATTCCGCAAATGGCCGAGTATGTGGCAGACCCAGTAAAATTTCTGGACCTTGCCCAACAACTTGAAAAATACAAGCTTCCAAATTCAGAAAGCATCGTAGAAATTCCAACCCAACTCAGTCGATTTTATTTTTCATTCCTTTATTCAATTTGTCAAAAAACTAATGCCTATTCCATTGGACATTTATTTACCCGAAATGTGACAACGCATGTTTCTAAAGTTTTAGGTATAATTTTTTTCGCAGACATTAGTCAATTTGTTTTTTTAGGATCGCTATTATCTCAATCATTATTTGAAACAGCAATCGCATGTTCATCGGTTTCTGTAATTTGTACCCAAGTGCTTTTTGATTGCAAAGCTTTATTTTTTATGTTCCTCGATAAAGGATTTGTTGAAGCTGCAGGAATAATTGAAAATAAACTCGATCCTTTTAACAAAGCAGTTTTAACTGATCCATTAACTAAAAATGCTAAAATCTTTGTCCAACGAACAAGTGTAAGCTAATTTACATAAATTTAATAATACCTCTAAAAATTTGTTGGTTTTTTAGATGCTTTTTGGCCAACTTCAAGTTGAACCTCCAACATCATCAAAGGATATTGAACTTGCTCCATCCTTTACTTCATTGATAGATATTGCCCCAATAATTCCAAATATTCCTCGACTTCCATTAATTCCTGGTATGAGTGTAATCGAACAACAAGAAGAACAAAAACCTACAGCAGAAGAAATAAAATTAAAAAAGAAGCAACAACAACTCAGTGCTTCGGTGACTCCATCAGAAGTCCTTGGTGGTTTACTTGGTGCAAGGCCAGATATCAAAAATCTTTATGATAAATTTTCAACTAATTGGTTTAAAAATTAATTTATATGTAATATTATTTATTTTTTGTTGGGTTATTTAACTAAAAAAAGGTTGTGAAGGAATACAAAAATTATGCATTTTTATGTTTTTTATAAACTCTTTATGCAATGCAAAAGACAAATAAACAACAAACAAAAAGTTCAGCATTGTAGCGACGGTTGAGAGCTTGAGGTTGTTGCGGTTCCGAGAGAGAGATGAGAGACGACGTTATTGCAGCACAGATTTATTATACGAATGAACTTCTCCTAACAATATTACAAAACAATGACAATAAAGATTATTATGCTAATTTTATACTAGAGAAAGGAAGATGATCACGAGCGTCGTGACATTCCCGGCCAGCGATGAGTGGATTGATGGATCATAAAGTATATAGTTGAAACTGGATCATTCATAGAATTGAATCATAGTGGCATTATAAATAAGCAAGTTCGATCATGTTGATTGAAGAAGAACATTGATAAGATCATAGAGTATATAAGTGATAATGTGTTGGAAGCAAATGAAAAGAAGAAGAAGAATTACGATGTTGAGGCTAAATGTTGATGAGATTGATAGTTGTTTGAGTTGAAAGTTGTTTGAGATGAAAGTTGTTTGAGATGAAAGTTGTTTAAGTTGTGATTGGTTTGAGATGAAAGTTGTTTTGTTTGACGAATGTTGATATTGTCCAGGGTTGAGCTGTTGTTTTGCGACGATGTTTCCAGTTTTGTAAAAGATGCTCGAAGAGCCCTTCCCCGCGGCCAGCAAAAAGTGAATCCACATGCTTATGCAATTCAATTTTGCTAATCGTTTCAAACTCAGAAAATTCGAGATGTATTACGATGCCCTTTATTCGACAAGCTTTGTATCGAGTTTGTTGAAAATCTATTCGATTTTTAGGAATGTATTCGGTGTACGACCTTGTATGATCACTTGATACTTCAATGTATGGATCGGTATCGATAAGCTTTAGTTGATTGCTCGGAATATTTTCATTAATTTCGAAAGAATCAAGCGAATTTGTTTTAATGATTGAAGGGGTTTCTTTTACCTTTTCAAACTTTTCAACAATGGTGGAAGTTTTAGAATCCGAATCGATAAAAGAAGCAACTTCTTGGCTTATTCTCGATGAAACTTTGCTATAGTAAACCGTTGCAGGTAATAGGATTGATGGATTCATTCGATCTGTTTCCAATTCCAAGTTATTTTCAAGGATATGAAGTTGTTTTATCACCTCGTTAATGTAATCAAAAAACTTCGGGTTTTTAATCCATTCTTCAATAAGTATTTTTTCTGAACTGTGAATATTATCATCTGTGATATTTTCAATTCGTTCAAACCATTGGATAAAGTAATTGTTTATTTCCAATACCTTTTCATTGAGAAGTATCCAGAAAACCTTGAAATCAGCCTTTTGTATGGGATTCCATGGAAGTGGTTTTATAGAGTATTCGTATTGGTACTTTACCAAGTATTCCATTAGCCATTTATGATGAAGTTCAAGATGGTGGCGTATTCGATTAGACATTTTCAAGTTTTCTTATGAGAAATGTAAAATATGTATTCAATCGATTAATTCAACGTAGTTGAAAACCGAAGGAATGCCGTTCAAATGTATGTTTTCGTTTAACAAATAGATGATATAGCTCAATTATAAGAAGATCTTATCTTCAAACAAGAGCACAAGCAGTGATTGATAATGCCAGTTGTCTTAGACAATTAACAATATGCTTAAATAACGATCAAAATATGCGATTCGCTGATCACAGTGATTTATCACAATTCAACACACGAAGTCAGATTCGACAATTTAACACACGGGAAAAATTGAAGAATAAAAAGTTTTTCGAAAACGAAGATCCAGAGCCAAAGTTATGGATGGATAACGTTAAGAAAGTTACGATAAAAAAAAATAAGAAATTTGCAGCTTTGTACAAAAAATCTTATAACAGAAGATCCGAAGATCAAGCAGAGCCAGACGGCGTTAAAAACAGAAGAGCAGATGCTCAAGCAAAGCCAGATGGCGGTAAAAAAGAAAAAGATAATGTTAAACTTATACGAACTGTCCAGAGGCACCAATTTTGTAGCGACGGTTGAGAGCTTGAGGTTGTTGCGGTTCCGAGAGAGAGATGAGAGACGACGTTATTGCAGCACAGATTTATTATACGAATGAACTTCTCCTAACAATATTACAAAACAATGACAATAAAGATTATTATGCTAATTTTATACTAGAGAAAGGAAGATGATCACGAGCGTCGTGACATTCCCGGCCAGCGATGAGTGGATTGATGGATCATAAAGTATATAGTTGAAACTGGATCATTCATAGAATTGAATCATAGTGGCATTATAAATAAGCAAGTTCGATCATGTTGATTGAAGAAGAACATTGATAAGATCATAGAGTATATAAGTGATAATGTGTTGGAAGCAAATGAAAAGAAGAAGAAGAATTACGATGTTGAGGCTAAATGTTGATGAGATTGATAGTTGTTTGAGTTGAAAGTTGTTTGAGATGAAAGTTGTTTGAGATGAAAGTTGTTTAAGTTGTGATTGGTTTGAGATGAAAGTTGTTTTGTTTGACGAATGTTGATATTGTCCAGGGTTGAGCTGTTGTTTTGCGACGATGTTTCCAGTTTTGTAAAAGATGCTCGAAGAGCCCTTCCCCGCGGCCAGCAAAAAGTGAATCCACATGCTTATGCAATTCAATTTTGCTAATCGTTTCAAACTCAGAAAATTCGAGATGTATTACGATGCCCTTTATTCGACAAGCTTTGTATCGAGTTTGTTGAAAATCTATTCGATTTTTAGGAATGTATTCGGTGTACGACCTTGTATGATCACTTGATACTTCAATGTATGGATCGGTATCGATAAGCTTTAGTTGATTGCTCGGAATATTTTCATTAATTTCGAAAGAATCAAGCGAATTTGTTTTAATGATTGAAGGGGTTTCTTTTACCTTTTCAAACTTTTCAACAATGGTGGAAGTTTTAGAATCCGAATCGATAAAAGAAGCAACTTCTTGGCTTATTCTCGATGAAACTTTGCTATAGTAAACCGTTGCAGGTAATAGGATTGATGGATTCATTCGATCTGTTTCCAATTCCAAGTTATTTTCAAGGATATGAAGTTGTTTTATCACCTCGTTAATGTAATCAAAAAACTTCGGGTTTTTAATCCATTCTTCAATAAGTATTTTTTCTGAACTGTGAATATTATCATCTGTGATATTTTCAATTCGTTCAAACCATTGGATAAAGTAATTGTTTATTTCCAATACCTTTTCATTGAGAAGTATCCAGAAAACCTTGAAATCAGCCTTTTGTATGGGATTCCATGGAAGTGGTTTTATAGAGTATTCGTATTGGTACTTTACCAAGTATTCCATTAGCCATTTATGATGAAGTTCAAGATGGTGGCGTATTCGATTAGACATTTTCAAGTTTTCTTATGAGAAATGTAAAATATGTATTCAATCGATTAATTCAACGTAGTTGAAAACCGAAGGAATGCCGTTCAAATGTATGTTTTCGTTTAACAAATAGATGATATAGCTCAATTATAAGAAGATCTTATCTTCAAACAAGAGCACAAGCAGTGATTGATAATGCCAGTTGTCTTAGACAATTAACAATATGCTTAAATAACGATCAAAATATGCGATTCGCTGATCACAGTGATTTATCACAATTCAACACACGAAGTCAGATTCGACAATTTAACACACGGGAAAAATTGAAGAATAAAAAGTTTTTCGAAAACGAAGATCCAGAGCCAAAGTTATGGATGGATAACGTTAAGAAAGTTACGATAAAAAAAAATAAGAAATTTGCAGCTTTGTACAAAAAATCTTATAACAGAAGATCCGAAGATCAAGCAGAGCCAGACGGCGTTAAAAACAGAAGAGCAGATGCTCAAGCAAAGCCAGATGGCGGTAAAAAAGAAAAAGATAATGTTAAACTTATACGAACTGTCCAGAGGCACCAATTTTGTAGCGACGGTTGAGAGCTTGAGGTTGTTGCGGTTCCGAGAGAGAGATGAGAGACGACGTTATTGCAGCACAGATTTATTATACGAATGAACTTCTCCTAACAATATTACAAAACAATGACAATAAAGATTATTATGCTAATTTTATACTAGAGAAAGGAAGATGATCACGAGCGTCGTGACAAGCATTAAGATTTAAAAAAATATGAAAAGCTAAAGGATTTTGGGGTTCATCGATGATAGTATTTTCCCGGTAAGTTGTAAACATAAAGCTAGCTAATCAATCAACCCAAATAAAATGGAAGCACACGCGACTTTCCTTCCTTCTTCATAATTTTTTTTGGAGCTTTCAAATGTTTATTTTCGTGGAAATTATTCATAGAAAACAAAAATTTTTATTTTAAAGTTTACTACTAACTTCACCCTCTTTTATAATTTTTACTAGGCGCTACGCGGGCCTTCGGCCCGCCATGAGGCTTGTTTCATTGCAGTATAAAAAATGAGATTTTAATTCTCCACATAAATTTTTTATGGATTTCAAGACCGAATATTATCTCTGAATTCTTTAATATCGAAAAGTTTTTTGAGTTCTTCAGGATAAGGAAGTTCAGCGTTTAAGCTTAAGCTACTTCCATGTTGACAACAACTACTAAATGATGATCCTTTATTGCTAACTTTTTCACTTTCAAAATGGTTTGCGCTACAATGTTCACAGTTTATGTTCATGAGACCGAGATAATGGGGAGTTGTGGTGTCATCAATTTCTTTTCCACCGGCTGTAATAAGAGTTTGAGGGTTGCGACTTCTTCTTTGACTTATTTTATTTTGTTCTTTTTGTTGAAAACGTTCATTATTTGTCAAATTTGCATTACGTTCTTGCTTCCTAATACGATCTTGTTCCCTTACTTCATTTTTTTCTAAATCTGATCTTTGAGATCTTCTATTTTCCTCTCTTTCTGATTTTTTCCACTTTATATTTTCTTGATAAGCAGCCTCTTGTGAAGCAGTTCTTTTTACCCGTGGTCTTCCCATATAGAGTAGTAGCCAAAATTAAATAAAATGATAAGAATATATGTTATATGTATGCTTGCAATATGTTATATGTTGTATGTAAATTGTAATATGGGATAGTTTAACTCAATAGAGACGCACTAAACCGCGTATCAAAATTTAATATATAGCTTTTAGCAAAACGCAAAGTCACCGTCCCCAAGTAAGCTTGAAGACTAAAAATGAAGGTAATTTGACACACTCTCGCGCTTTTATACTTTTTGAGTGTTTCGAATGTTTCATGCAAATTTTGTCTTTTCTTTTTTTCAATGCGCGTGAAAGAAAATTTTATGCAAATCTTTCCTTTCATTTTTTTGTGAATGAAAAAGTAAATTGACACGGAATGACAACCTGTTTTACTAGAAAGGACTAGACAAAAAGGCGCACCTTCGGCGCGCCAAGTAAATGTTACAGCTACCTTTAATGATAACAATTTTTGTAACTAAGCTGATGCTCAAACTATTTTATGTAAATTTTTTCTTTTCCTTCTTTTGATTGCGCATGAAAGATAGTTTTATGCAAATCTTTCCTTTCATTTTTTTGTGAATGAAAAAGTAAATTGACACGGAATGACAACCTGTTTTACTAGAAAGGATTCTTCACCATGAAGAGCTTTGTGATGCTAAAAGAAGCTCCAATATGTATGTACAATGAGAGCAACATCCTTGCCTTTGCGCATGAATAATAGTATTCTTAGTAAAATGGGTTTGTAAGCTTCAATGAATAAAAGCTATTATCAAAAAAAAAGTGTTTGTGTTGTTGCTATGAGAAATATTATCCTTTAAAAATTGCAGCAATGTAATTACATAATGATGCGCGTCCATTTTCATCCAATTTAGTATTTACTTTGAAGTTTATTGAAAAGTTAGTTGCAAACATTTTTTTCGATGATGAAGTTTTTGAAAGTCCGCAAGTTTAACGGGATTTTTGGCATTATGGACTCCAACAACATCGTCATCATCCTTTTTTTTCTTCAACGAAGTTTGAAAGAAAAAAGTCATCAAAAAATTTCTTGCTTTCATTCTTCCATTTTTTTCCCTTCATTTTCGAGTAATCCTTTTTTGTTCAACGTTGATTCATTCGTGTATCCTTTTTCCAGATATCCATCATGTTAGGCTCCAAATATCATCGGGATAATGAAGAAGGCCATGAAAAATTCAAGCAAATGTGCATTGCTGAACCCAAACCAACTGGGTTTGAATTCGTCCATCCTCCTCTTGGAATTGATGTAAGTTTAATTTTATTTGTTTTCAATGCCTTCTAAACGCTGATTATTTTTTAGGCAAAAGCGTTCGTCACGTCACATTTTGGTCCAACTTCTAAAACACGAGGCATGCATTTTGCAAAAGGTACAACTACCTTAGCCTTCGTTTATGAACCTGCAACTCCAAATGATCTTGGTGGAATCGTTATTGCTGTCGACTCTCGTGCATCATCCGGGGAATATATCTGTAAGATCGTGGCCTGACAAGATGTATCCGAGTGCTTTTGAGGGCATATTTTCACACATCCCTTTCGGCGCTGCAAATTGATTCCCGCTCATTTTTCGCGCCCATTTTAAGCGAGTTATTAAGGCTTGAACAGTAATTATGAATAACATTAGAAATTATAATAATATAAAAACGATATATGGTGACAAAACATGATGATTTATCTCATAGCTTGGATTTAGATAGGGATATTAGAATATATGCAAATTTTAGAAAACTTCATTAATTTCCTAGTTTATTCCACAAAATACTAATTTTGCGATGGATTTCAAAAGAATAACTAAAGAAATGTGGAAATATTTAAAAACTAGGAATTTGCGTAATTATGCAAATTTTTGGGAGAATTTATGATTTGCTGGTTCATTAGTTTAGCATTAGTTGATCAACCAAAGTTAGAAAAATAAATAAGTGAGTTCAATTAGAGTCATTAACAAACCCCAGACGAATGAAAGAATTCTTAGACTATGTTAAAGCAATCAAGCAATGTCATCGTTAATACGAGGATAGATGCCGATAGCAACAAACGGTGAATTATCAGTCATCATGTTTAATATATGGCGATAGGAAAATTACTAAAAGGCTATAAAGATTCTCCTGTCATCCTACGAGTTAATAATGTTCACTGTAATTCCCAATATACCCATTCCATAAAAAATAACATTAGTCATTTAAAATGAGTGAAACATGTAACATAGCTTACTGATTTAAGGTTTCTATGTTAGTCTATTTACTTGTCCAAAAAATTAGAATAATAGTTTATATTCTAAACCTCTATGCTTTTTGGGTTCCTTAGGGCTTTCTTTATTGAAAATCCCTTTGATTTTTGCGCGCCAAAGCTAAAGTGTGAAAATATGCTCAGAGAGAATCGGATACATCTTGCCATGTAATCTGTAAGATTACTTCTAAAAGCTTCTCATCCTTCAACTTATGATCTTGTTTTTAGCGTCTAAAAGTGTCATGAAAATCCTTGATATCAGTGATCGCATGGTATCTACGATGGCTGGTGGTGCTGCTGATTGTCAATTCTGGTGTCGTGTCGTTGCTATGTATTGCAAGTGAGGAATTTCGAAAACTTTAACATCCTCTTCTTTATTACATTGTTATATTTTAGTCTCTTCGAACTACGTGAAAAATCAGAAATTACCGTCAGCGCTGCATCAAAGTACTTTGCGAATCAACTTTATGGTTATCGTAATCGTGGTCTCTCTGTTGGTTCAATGATTTGTGGTTATGATAAGAAAGGACCTGCTATTTTCCAAATTGGTGATGATGGTACTCGGCTTCAACTTCGTACTTGCTCGATTGGTTCTGGTTCTCTCAATGCTTATGGTGTTCTTGATACTCATTATAAAGAAAAGATGACAGATGAAGAAGCTCTCAAACTTGGTCGTCGTGCTATTATGCTCGCTACTTTCCGTGATTCTGGCTCTGGTGGTAATTGCAATGGTAAGTTTGATTGGTCACAACATTAAACAGTTAATGATTGCTTAATTTTTAGTTTGTCACATAACTCCTAAGGGCAAAACTCGTTACCCTCCTCTTGATGTTAATGAACTTTACTATGAATTTGCTAATGAACTTGGTCGTGAAGTTGGATATCAACCATCAAATGATGAATAAGAAGTTTTACATTGTCTCCGGTTTTTCAATATTTTTAATTCTTGTTTGATAACTTATTTTCTTATTGTCTATTGTCTTCAAGGTTTAAATAAATGTGTAAATTTACTTTTTTGTGTGATGTGAAGAATTTTATTAAAGGTTTTCAACTTTTGTTTGTATATTTTCCCCATTTGATAAAGTTTGGACCAATCATTTCGTCAATTTTTTCAGTAGACAACAAAATGGCGACAACCGCGTCAACAGCTGTTAATCCTTCAACTTTGATGCCACTTGAACTCGTGTGAGTCTTTTTATCATGTTTTTGTTTTCCTTTAACTACATACACCTTTTTTCAGGGATAAGTGTATTGGCTCTAAGATTCATGTGATCCTTAAGAGTATGTGTTTGTTTGTTTATCTAACTTTATGATCGAACTTATCACTCATTTTTACAGGCGAACGTGAAATTGTTGGCACTCTCGTTGGATTTGATGATTTCGTCAACATGGTTCTGGAAGACGTCACTGAATATGAAACAACACCCGAAGGCAAACGTGTTACGAAACTTGATCAAATATTGCTCAATGGAAATCACATTACGATGCTTGTTCCAGGTGGTGAAGGGCCACAAATTTGATCTCATTACGCTTTGGTTAATGGAATGAAATGATGTTATGATATGATCTGCTGATCTCTGAAATCTTTGTTTTGTTTTTGATCTTTTTTGTTTGCGTTTTAATTGTATTTTCTTGTGAATTGTTTAAACTTTTTATTTACACTTTGTCTATGATAAATAAACTTATTTTTAATGATCGTTGATTGATTCTTTCAAAACTATTTACACACATACATATTTATGCTACAAAATTTAAGCAATAGGAGGATTAATGAATTGCACTGTAATATCATATAATGGGTTAATGAGTTACTTTGTTTGGAGTAAGAGATGGATTAAAAGGTCGTTGGGGTTATTGAGCTGGTGTATGTTCAACTTGTCGAACGGTGGCTATTTCATGAGATTTTTCTGCTTGTCCAGCGCTGGCAATGCATGTTGTTTGACGAATTTCTCCTTCTTGATGGACATTATAAGGAGCATCCTTTTGATTTGAAGTTGCTTCACGTTGAAGTTCAGCTCCAGCTTCAATCATTTCAGCACCTGAAATGGTCATCATTTGTTAATTTATCCTTTGTTTCATTATTGCAACTAATAAAGGTGATTGCAGTGTGATAAATAGCTTTAATGGTAAATCTCATAAGAGCGGCTATTATTCATTTTTATTGAGGGTCATTAAGTTTACTTACCAGCTTCAGCAAGATATTCTTGTCCACGTTGTTGATTCTTTAAAGCTTCAGCGGTTTTAGCATTAGCCGTTTCAGCCATAGCTTTAGCTTGTTCTTGAGCTATTTCAGCTTCATTAAATTCTTGTGCATTTTTTTCCAAAGCTGCTTTACCTTTTTCTCGCAAAGCATTTGCTTTTATTTCATGCTCGTTTAATTCATTTTCGGATGAAGCGGCGGAGGCTGCTGATGATGATGAAGAAGAATTAGTTGTTAAACTTTCAAGAGGTGGAATATCTTCAATTTGTTTACTCGATTTTCTTGGAAGAACGTGAGCAATTTTATCTACCACATCTTTAGCTTGTTCACGAATTTCTTTTGTTCCTTCTTTAATGTCTTCTTTGAATTCTTTTGCAGTATCTTGAATGCCATGTTTAATATCCTTTGCTCCTTCTTTAATATCTATCGCCATTTCTTTAGCTCCTTCAGCTAAATCATGAAGGATACCAGAATTACGAATTTCTTTTCGAGCTTGGTATGCTTGTTCTTGATAATGATCAACTGATTCAATATAAACATATTTTGAATCCATTTTTTTTGTTGTTGGTAAATGTGAATAGGAAATTTATTTATTTCTGAAAAATGAGAACGACTTATTTACATCTTCAGTTTGTAAAATAATCAAAGCGATGAAGGACATCTTTGATTTCAAACACACGATTAAGAAAAAAATGCATTAACACAATTAAAAATTATTTCTATGAGTTGGAAGGGGATTACAACCATGGAAAAAATAGCTATGGTTTCTTTTTATTCTAAAGCAAGAGCTATTAGTAAGCTATAGGGCAAAGCATAAAAGAAATTTATTCGGTTTTATGAGACTTCAACAAATACAAAGCCATGAATGAGATGATCGCTTTTAATAACGATAAATTTTTTTGTTGCTCAATGAGAAGATATTTTGAGAAAGAAAAGGCCATTATTGCATTATTAAGGATGACAATAATTTTGTTGGTAAAGCAATACCAATAATAGTAATTCTAAAACTTTAAACGTATCAAATAAAATAATACTACTATCGAAGAAGAAAACGAGTGTTTGGGAGGAAGGGCTTTTAAACCTCGAACATAACAACCACCAAAATTACATAATCGTTGTTTATTCCAACAACAAAAGTTTTTTTAGTTTATTTGCCGTCAGAAATTTCGATCATCAATGATGTAAAATCGTTTTTATTTTTTCGGAATAATAATTTTTGTTTGTCGAAACCCCGATTTTTGGATTTACATAATTTTCTGATTTATAAAAAAAGTATGACGTGAAGAAACCTCATGAAAAATATAAAACCTCCTCGAACATTATGGAAAGCATTTTTCCGGAAAATAAATTTTTTATCAAAGAAAAAGAAAAATAACTGAACGAATAAATTTTATTTATTTTTTTTGCTTGAATGAATGTTTTGCTCGAAAAGTGCATCAACAAAAAAAAAGTTCGTAAATAAGTTTAAGAAAAGTAAGCCGAAGTTGGTCAAAGCACTTTTTTGCAACTTTTTAGGGAGGGTGCTGTCGTTCTTTATTTTATAAACCAACTTTTTTTTTAGATTTCATAAAAATTTTGGATGCAAAAAAACTAAAGAAAAATAAAAGAATATTCGCTCAAAATAATTTCTGAAACCCATTTGAAGCTTTTAATAAACAAACATGCCAATCTCTTCCTTGAAATGTTTTTTTTGTTGTTGCTTGAATTTTTTTTTAGAAGTAAGGATTTCAAAAATTGTGACAAAGAAACATAAACACAACAAATGGATGGATGGGTGCATAAATGAAGAAGCAGCATGTAAGATGTCAAAAGATTTTTTATATTACAAACTTTTTTTGATGTCTTCTTTTTTTTTCAATCAGAAAATAGCTTGTCACATGAAATGAAAAAATAGTATCATTTTTGATAGTTAATTTAATCAAAAACTAGAAGCTACGCCGGCCTTCGGCCGGCCAAGAAATTAAAAATGAATAAGCATAGCTCTTATTACTGTATCATATCCCTTTTCTGAATACTATCTACAATTTTGATCTTGTGCCCTATCTCGATCCCATGCCGTCTCCGGATGCTATCATGTTTTTTAAAGCTAACGCATCCTTCACTTTATTTTGGTCCTTGGATCCTTCCGCTGATATTTATTTATTGGATCTTTCTCGAGATAATAGTTCCATGAATCCATGTCCTGCTATTAGCTTCATGGATCCTTCTCCTAATAATAGCACCATGGATCTTTGTTCAGCTATTATCTCTATCGATCCTTGCTCTGATATTAGCTCCATGGATCCCTCCCCAGCTATTAGGTCCTTAATGCTTCCTCAAAAGAAAACCGCCACTCATCACCGTTTCATTTCTATGAAATGAGAATGCAAAATCCTTTTCTTCTCTTTTTCATTCTTTTTTTCCTTCCTTTTGCTTGATTGAAAATAGAAAATTTGCATTGAGGCAGAGACGCACTAACAGACAATGAAAATTGTAGAGAAGGATATTGTTCGCATTTAAGTTAATTTTTTTTTCATGTTTCATTTATTTTGGGATTAAATTATTTAATTTTGTGTAAAAACTTATAAGAAAATATTTTTTTAAAGAACTTCAAGAAAATTAAGAGGAGGCCAACAAATTTTTAAAGGCCCAAAAAAGCTACCGTAATATCTAAATATGGTCTAACCTCAAGATGGCCGGAATTTAGTCCAGTCTCTTAAAAAAAGATCAAAAATAAACAACTGGAATTTTTTTTGATTACTGTAGCCTTAATCCTTTATTAGTCCCTAAATTATTTCCGACTAAATAAATAAGAAAGTTTGATCAAAAAGGCACTAAATTAAAAATTACCCTTCATATAAATTTTAAAAAATTTGATGGAAGCAATTAAAAAGCAACAAAAACAAAAAAGGCTTAATCAAGAGTTGCATTCAATTTTTTTTTATCTATTTATATCGAAGTTCATAGACAACAACAACAAAAAAAGCTTTTTTTGCATAGAAAAAGTCGCCGCCTTCAAAAACTCCCAAAAGAAACAAAAATCAACAACAAAAAAAGTAAGCAAGTAAAGAGAAGAAAGAAAAAACAATGGTTTCGTAAACTTTTAAAGAAGCAAGCAAAAAGAGAAAAAAAAAGGATGGCACAAAGGAGAAAAGAAAAAAACTTCTTCAAACAAATTTAATTTAGTTTTATTTTTGTTTTCATTTTCTGCAACAAAAAAAAGAGATTAAAGAAACTAAACAGTTGTCATCTTTTAACTCCCTCTAATGATAATGATGACAAGCAACAAATATCACTGAAAGTTGTTTTTCAAAGGTAAGAAAACAAATAAGTAAGTAATCGAGCGGCATTTTCAGCATCATGAGTAAAATAAAGCTTGTAAAAATTATTGAAATTTGAAACCTTGCTGTGTTATTTTGAAGAGAACAACTACAAACGCTTTGATATTTTTGATCTCTTGAAATTGATACATCCCACTTTTTATGTTTTTTACATACATACCTGTGTTTCAAAAAAAAAGATGATCGACGTTTTTTTGTTTTTTTCAAATTGCATGGTTTATTCGAGAGTTGGGGTGTATTGTGATAAAAGCCACGAACCACAATAGCGAAATTTACATAAAGGCATGATCGGTTCTCCAAGAAAAGCCAGCGGGTTAATTTGCGCATGATAGGTTCTCAAATATATGTTAGAAGCAATTTTTGAAATTTTTATGAAACTTTACATCCAGGAAAATACATAAACATAAGGGTTTTTATGATAAAAAGTTGGTTCTCATTAATTAATAAATTTAAAACAAAGACTTTAATAAAATCACTTTTTTGACCCTTGATTAGCCAAGACGAAGTTTATTTAAAAATTAATTGATTAAGTCAACTTTCAAAAAAGAAAAAAGTTGAAGAAAAATATTTTTTGAATTAAAGAATGGCTGGACAAAAAAATTCACGAATAATGAATTCTTTAATTTTATTTATTTTTTTTAGCATAGCAGCTTTAACTTTAATTTTAAAACTGTAATCTCATGAAAACTAGGCAGGCTTAATAGAGATTTTAAATTTATTAAAACTAATGAAAAAATTAATTTCATTAACAACAAATAACACCCGTAAAAAAATAAAATAACCAATGAATTTACAAACATTATTGAAACCTTTTAAATTCACCAAACTTAAAAATTGACTAATTAATTTTATTATTTTTTCAAAATTTTTTATTTGGACGAAATTGTTGTTGCTGTGTAATGTGGAATGACTTCTTTTACAAATATTCTGTGGGAATTAATTGCTTTATCACTCAAATTTATCCCTTTTTTGTATGTTTGTGCAATAAATCTTTGACAAATTGATTTTAGCGAAGATGGGGAAGCAAGAAATGATTGAACCATATTCGTTCTTCCAATATGAATGGGTTGAGAAGAAAAAGTTCCGCGATGACCACCAAAAATATATACTCGACCATTCTAAAAAAAAGTTAAAAAGATAAATCAAGTTTAAAATCGCATCATAAAATGACGCAAAAAAATATGTTTGAAACAATGATTTGATAAAAACAAGTTTCCTGCATTTTGCAAGGAAAAAGACTTTGATAAATTTTAAAAACCCGGTTTGAATGGATTTTGTTTTCTTCCAAAAATAGCTTTTTAATTGTTAGATAATAATAAAAAAAAGCTACTTACTTCATCCACTGCGCTAGCTTGAAACGCGGTACGAAAGGATAAATTCATGGAGTTTTTATTCCATGTTAAAGTTTTTAAATTTAAACACCAAATATCATCAAGAAGATTCTTGCCATCAGGAGAAGCCTGAAATTTTAAATAATAATTTTTTTATGAATACTTTTCATAACAATATCCATACTCGTCCACCCATGCAATAAATAATATCTCCATATCGAACCAGGGAAAAGCAATCTCGATCTGGTGGAAATCCATTTTTGGCGTCTGGTTGAGTCGTAATTACACCAAAAACATTATCTTTAAGGTCAAAATAAGTTATCTAAAAACCAAATAAAGCAAAATTTATTTTTTCGTTGTCTTTAATATTGTTTTAATTACCTTATTTACAGAATATAAAATATCAATATTACCGCCACCAAAAATGAGTAATTTGTTATCATGAAGAACTACTTCATGTCGATATCGACCAGAAATGGGTATACAACGTGACTGAAAAAAATAACCTTTATTATTTTATTTTTTTTAATTTGTCAATTTTTTTATTAAACTAAAAGTTAAAAAAACGGGTTCCATAAAAGTAAGAAAGGAGCAAACACTACATAAAATTGCAATAAAATAATGAAAAAGTTGGGTGCAAATAGTTTACCGTTAAAAGAGTCCAATCAACTTTCAAAGTCTCCCCAAATGGAAGGATATCACCACGATAAACATCTGAATAATATAAATGTCCATCTGTGCCACCAATATAATAAACACAATCATGAGCTTCATCAGCCACTAGAGCTCCACCTAAATGAATGATTTATTTTAGAATTTAACATTTTGGCATATTTTTAAAAAATTACCATAAGTTCCTGGAGGTCCTTTTCCAAAAGATAATAATGGCGCAATATTATATTCTATTCCATTATTAGTATTTTTTATGGTGAGATGACATAATTTTTCACTTACTGATGCACCAAATGGATAACCTGTTCCACCAAAAGTTAATAATCCCCATTTTCGGGTTGCTATCCCTGGAAATTAAAAAATCTTAAATTGCCAAAAATAAAATAAAATTTGTCTTACAAGCATAAGAAACGGGTGAAAAATAATATACTTCTTCTTTAAGTGGAATTCTTTTCCATGTATTATTTACAAGGCAAAGCCTCCAAAGATCCGTGGAAGTATTAAATCCAGAATTTTCTCGCCTCTCACATAATCCTCCATAACTGAAAATTTTTTTCTTGTTTTTTGTTGCTTTAAATATCAAATTACTTACACATAAGCATAATCACCAACAATAACCATTCGATGTCCACTCATTGCTGGAGGACCTAAAAATTTAAAGCAAATTTATTGTAATGTTTTTTTTTGGAATTTGAACGATTAAAGTTTGCTTACAACAATCACATCGAGGTTCGCCAACTAGATCATCAGGATGTGATCTTTCAATTCGAGGCATGGTATTGTCAATATCAACGTAAACCTATAAATCAAATTTAAAAAAGTCATTAGTTTTATGGACAAAAAAAAGGTAAAGAAATTTCGAAAGCTGAAAAGAAAAAACAAAAATAACTAACCCTTCCACCAAGTTTTGTTGAAACAATTTTATATTCACTTCCACCTCGTCTCATACCCGATGAACGACGTTTTCGACGTCGAAAGGAAATAAAAGTCGAAATTTTTGATTTTTTTAAATATCTAAAGTACATTGGAAATAATAACTCTGAGAAAGATCTCATAATAATTTGAATAAATTTAAGAATAAGACAGAATAAAATTTGGATGAAACTTAATTCCCGTATCACCCACTCAAAATATAAAATGAAATAAGATGAAACAAAAAGAACCCAATATATAATTATATTTTGTAGGATACACCCTTCTCCTTCTCGATTGTTGTTGCAAGGTAAATGAATTAAATGATCAACAATTTGAGCATCAAAAAAATAATGATGTCCAAAAAATAATATATCACGTTTTTGTGTAACTCGTTGATGATTATTTAAAATTATGTTTCTTCTTTCGTCGCTGTCGCTGCCGATATTGCCTCGGACATTCATTATATTTATTTTATAACAAAGGAAAAAAAGATAGTTGCTGCCGCAATAATTGGTTTTAATCGAATAAGAAAAAAAAGTTGCGCATAGGAACGTAAAAGTTTAATATAAAAAAAAAGTATGATGGAATAATGTAACTAACACACGCACACGCGCATATCCAAACTTAACCAACGAGAAAATCAAACAAGTTTTTTCTTCTCTGTTCCTCAATCACACAAAATAAGATTTCATTCAATTTCATCCTTGAAATATCTGGTTTCTTTCAAAACTCTGCTCATCTTTCGTCTTCCATAATTGATTTGAAATAAAAAAAAATTTATCTATGCGCGTCTAAGAGGTTCTTTAAGCTATGTTCCATTAAAAAAAAAATAAGAAGTTTTGAAAAAATTTTGATAATTAAAGCTAATTTTTTGTACTGAGAAGAACCTTCGCGTATTTTCTTTTAAACTACGAAAGTTCAACCATTGTTTTTTGATAGAAATGTCAAAAACAATTTAAGAAGAGAATAGTAAAGAGACAGACAGAAAAGGTTAATTAATTATTAAAGACATTTTAAAAGTAACGAACTTTTAGTACTCAGCTTTTTTACACGTAAAAATAATATTAAAAAATATTTATAACATAACAAAATTGCTGCAAATGAAACGTTAGTTAGTTATTGACAACAACTTTTATTTTTTCATTCTTTCTTTCTGAGAAAAAAAGAAAGTACGTATATGTAATTGCAAGCAAAAGAAAAAAAAAAGAAAAAAGTAAATTTCTTTTAAAAACAACACTTTCTTTATTTATTGAACTTTAAGCTAAAAAATTAAATTTCTTTGCTGAATGGAACCTCATTCAACAACAAAAAAATATGCATAAGTAGAGTTAAAAATTTTCTTAATTTTCTTATTCCATTAATAAACATGGCTAATAATTGCTGGAAAAAAATAAACATTCCTTCAATTTCACTTTTACATATAAACAAAAAAGTTGTTATTGGTATTGCAAAAATGTTTGGCTTGGACTTAATTTTTTTACATTGCTTCTTTATGTTTCTTATAAAAAGCTTCAGGGTTTTTTTTAGGAATTTGAGTTTATTTACAGTAATTTATTGTATTTACAAATAACTTTTTCAAAGTTAAAACAAAAAAGACAAAAACTAGAAAATTTACATATATTTTATGTACAACGATTCTTATATGTTTGTTACCTAACATCTTTGAATGATTTTATTGGGCTCGACAAAGTCCAAAATTGGTGCAAATTTCTCGGCCAGATTTTTTATCTTTAATGGATTGAACAATTTTACCCATTTCTTCAAGAACATGTTCACGGCATTTTTTGTCCATTAATTGTGGAAGTGAAAGCAATTCACACATTTTTTCTGCTTTCTAAAATCCTTTTTTATAACATTAGAAAAAATCATTGGAAACTGACTTCACGGCATTCATCTTCGTTATCAAAAGTTTTAGTGGAAAGGCTTTCAATGTATTCCATGCATTCGCTACATAAAGCAACTCGATTATTAAGTTTGAAGCTAGTTGCAATTGCAACAAAAGCAATCAAAAGAATCAAAAGTTGAAGTTTCATAATTTTTTTGAAATCAGGAAATCACTGGGAAAAAAACAATTTTAAATATTTGAGTTGTTGCTTACTTCGAATTTTTCGGATTAGCTTTTATACAGTTTTTTCGGTTATTGTTTTCAAAGATTTTTAGCGTTTTTTTGATTATTGTAAACAAGCGCAATTTCCAAAGCTATTTTTGTCAACAATGTTTCTAAAAATATTCTCCAAATTTAGCTAAATTTTATTGATAAGGCTCACTTGTAAACTATGAAATTGTCTTTTATGCTCTTTAATTTTGAAAGTTGTGGTTGAAAAAAAAGCAACAATAGCATCAATATTTCTTCCAATTGATTATTTGCCCTTCAAAAGTGCTAAGAGTTATTTTTATGGCTTTTTTGTTTTTTATTTTTCGCCTTCAAATGTCAATAATTTTCCATTAATGATTCAATATACTTTTTTTAATCATTGATGCTTCAGATAAAGAATCTCCAAGTAAAATACTCAAAAAAGTCCTTACAAAATAAAAGTTAAAATTCATGTTTTTTCACACAACGCTTCTTCAATCTTATTTTTATCTTTTAAAATTATTTATTTAAATAATTTTCATTACATTTGATTTTCAACGATAAGTTCCATTACAAAAATACAAAGTTTTTGTTTTATTTAAATCAGTAATGTTTTTGGGTAAAAATGAAAATTCCAAGCTTTCCAATGGGTTTGTTCGAAGTGAAATCCATGCTTTGATTTTCGCTTTTAAAAGTTTAAATTCATCCAAATTTTCAGAACTCCAATTATAAATTCTAAATTTTTTTGTTAAAAAACAAATTTAATAAAAGCAGCGCAAACTAACTTAATGTTTGAAACATTATTTACGGCAAGAAATAAATCATCCCAAGATTCCAATTTACTGTCGATATTAACTTCAACTCGTTCAACATTTTCATGAAATAATTTTAATAAAAAAGACAAATCATGTTTAGAAGAAATAAATTTCAAATAAACATTTTTGTATGTTTTTGAAATATTTTCAGAAAGTTGCAAAAGTTCATTTGGTTGAATTTGATCGTCGATGGTTAATTTGAGAGAATCCATAACTCGAATATCCGAAAACCATTGAGAATGAATAAATTTTGTAGAACGGAAAAGTGCAAGCTTGCATTTATCAATAATTATTGGAAGAAATTCGATTTGATATGAACTTTCAATTGTGAGTTCTTCAACTTCAATTCCTCGAAGTTTCAAGCATTCATTAAAAATTGTTGAAGAAGCTGTCATCATTTTATTATAATCCACTTGAGATAAAAGATGGATAAATCTTTCACGAATATTTGGTGGAAGAGTAAAATAATGCTCAAAAAATTCCATCTCAGTTGTTTGCTTCTTATCTTCAGGTTTTTGAAATTGAGAAAATGGCGGTTGATTATTATCCAAAGAATCTTGGTTGTTAGGCTTATTTTCATAATCAGTTTTCTGGTGGTCTAATATTTCAGGCGCTGAATCATTTTCTTGAATGATAGTAATATCATCGGCTGGAAGTAAATAAGCAAAAGAATTATTTATGCTGCGATAATTTAGAGACTTTTTCTTATTGAATTTTCGATTGAAACTCTTTCTAAATGTTTTCAACATTTTGGAATGAAGGAAAAGTATTATAAATGAAAAAATTAGCGCAAAAAAACTAAAAATGCAATGAAAAAAGTGAATAACAAATTCGAAAAAAGAGAATACAAAGAGTGCCAAATTTAGCCTTGAAGGAAATAATTTGAATGAAAATATAAAAAAAGCAAAATAACAAAAATTTGTTTGAGCTTTTGGAGCATGCTATAGCACACTTAGTTTGAGATCAGCCATCTATTAAAAATTTTGAAAAACTTATTACCAAGCTTTGGATTACGTATTTGTACTTTTAATTTGCATTTATTTTTAGACAAAAATTTAAATATTTGTTGCCATGAAAACTTTTCCATTTCTCAATCTTCCATATGTTATTCAACGCCATTTTATTTCTTTGCTTCCCGATGAAACTTTGATTCAATTCATGCAAACATCAACTTGGGCTTTGCGAGAATCAATAAATATTCGTGGAATTCCTTCTAGACGCGATCATTCAACTTTGGTTGTTTCAAATGACTCAAGTTTCAGTGTCACAGTAAATGGAAACGGAATTAGCCTTTTCATTGGATATCGTAATTTCGATGGAATAAATTTAAAAAGAATTGAAGAGCTAATTTTATACTTGGATGAAACTACCACGACAGATGATGCTTTGAAAATTTGTAAAAAATATAGCTTCAGTAATTTCATTTTGAAAATGTCCAAGTTTGTTGACTGTACTTCCATTTTCGAATATTTAATGAATTCAAAAACATTTTATTATTTTGAAATTCACGGATATATCCCAGAAGAGCATTTAGTCAAGTATCTCCCGCAACTTTTAAAAATTGAAAAAGTTTCGTAGGTTTTTGAATTTATTCTCTGTTTTTTTATTATTAAATAATTTTTTAAGAATTAAAAATTTGGACCAATCATTCCCTGTCATGGATCTTCAAAGCCTTCAAAAAACTTTAAACCATTTTTTACAAGAAAAACAATTAATTTTTTATTGTTCCAAATTTGAAATCATTCAAAATCTCAAAAAAGAAAATACTGTGAATGTTTTAGCATTTGAAAATTCAAGTTTTACTTTGCATTCCTATTATCAAACAAACAATGATTGTCTTTTTTATGAATAAATTATTTTTTTGTTTTTGTTTTCATTGTACTTGGATAATTTTTTTTGTGGCATTCGAATCACAAACATATAAGCTTCTTTTTTGGTTCAACTTTATTTACAATTTTCATCCTTTAATTTTTGGGATAATTTATTTAAGTTTTTAGACTTTTCTCAATCAGCTTCAAAAACAATTTTCTCGATTTCATAAATAAATCCAAGATTGGCTAATTATTGTCTAAAAAATTTTTAATCAGCAAATATGTTTCTCACAACTTTGATACTAATTATAAACTTTTAATGAAAACAAAACATTATTATTAAAAATAAAAAAAATCTATTTTTAGAAAAGCAAGACATTTCGCATGCTTTGATTTGTTTGATTATTGAACCCAAAAAATATCTTTGAACTTCGTGTCTGGGGTTATTTTTAGGTGCGCAAAAATATTTATTTTTGTTTATTAAACTTTATTTTTAGTAATTCACCTTCACTGACAAATAAATAATATTTTTAATGTCGAATTTAAAAAAAAAGAAGGAATTAAAGAAAGTAAAGATCATGACGTCAACTCTAAAAAAAAGAGAACAAATTCCCTATCTTCTTTTCTTTTCAAAAAAACTTATGAAATTTTTATTATGGAAAACAGTTCTTAATTTGTTTATCACTTTACAGTTTAAAACCATGAGAAGAATCCAGATAAACATCCTCACGCAGAATTAAAATGTAAATATTTGCAACAAAAAAAAATTTTTTTGAAAAATACTTGCAAGAAATAAATCTTTTTCCGCCACTACATCGTTTCCACCTGACTTTAGTATTTTGTGAAAAATTGTATTGTTTATGATTTTTTATTTTAAAAACTTATCATTAACTTGTGATAAGAAAATGTGACAAAAAAAGACAGGTTTTTTAGTTTTTGTGAAAAGGAGTGCAAGAAGTGCGAAAACAAAAAGCCCTTTGTTGTTTTTCTTTATCATCGTTCAAAGGTAAAAAACAAAACTACTATAAAAAAAGTTGAAAAACATTTTACCTTTTTGGAGGATGGACTTTTGAACCATTATTTTTTTAAAAACATTTGTTTGGTATAAAAATCAGAAACTTTCAAACAATTTTTAATAACATTTTTGTTTATTACAACTTTAAGTTTTCTAAAAAAAATGGTTTCAAAAATTAGCATCCTCGTTATTATTGGCTTTTTTGGTTTGTCTCATGCAATTTCCCTTGAAGATCAATATCATAATAATTTGGTTAAGAAAAGTATTGATAGCGTTAATGCCAATGCATTGGATTATAAACATATCGCCGATGTTGATGGGGAAAAAGTAAGCTTTGATTCCAATTTTATATTACAAAACGATCATTTTTTTATTTTTAGATTTTACCCCGAAGTTATGCAGTTGGAGGAGATTTATTTTTTGATGAAAACGGAGCTAGTTATCCCGTAAATCCTACAAGCTTTTCATTGGGTGATTTATTGCAAGGCTCTAATGTAGCAGGAAATCAAAGGATTTCACCAGGTTCTTATTATTAAAATAATTATTTTTAAATTAGTTTTTGTACAAATATTTGGTGGATAGCTTTAATGTGTTTTTATTGTACATAAATTTTATTTAGTTTTTGTGAACATTTATTAATTAATTTATTGTCTGTAAATAAAATATTAAATTAAAGTCAATATCCGCGTTTAGTTTTTGAAATGAGTATTTTTAAATCTTCCTTTGATTTCATATTGTTTTAAGACTTCGGATATCTTTATTTTGAACCTGTAGTAATAAAGTAAAATTTATGGTCAAGAGTCTATTAATTGATGGATCGCTAAATTTTACCGTAAATACGTTTCATGTTTTTAAGCTTTCTTCGATAAAAAGAATTCTTGATACTAAAATTTTCTAAAGTTTTTCCAATACTCACAATAGTTTTTAGCTAACAAGAATTCATCATGGAAATATTTTTCTCTCCATGGCTATCTCAAAAAAAAAATTACACTTTTAACGATGATTGAATAAAAAAAAGGATATGCTGCTTCTCCTAATTTAATTTAAATTTATTTTATTTGTTGCCGCTCTTTTTCTATTTTTGGATTGGATCGTTTTGAAAAAAAGTTTTTGCCACTTTTAAATTTTACAAATTTTTTATGAGTGAGAAAAAAAAGTAACGTTTTTTTTTATTTTCTTTGCTGCTGAAGTAACAATAGAAATTATTATTGTTTTGGTCATGAAAGGACATCGATGCTTTTCTTTGAAGAAAGATTTTTTCTTTGTTTTGATGGACTCTCAAAAGAAGAAATAATCATTCAAGCGGAATGGTCGATTTTGCCTATTTTTTCTTTACTTTGAAGCCTTAACTTAGGTCAAAGTAATATTTCAAGCATTTATAAATAAAAAGTTAACGAATTTACGAGAGATTATTAGATTTGAATTAATTTTTTAAATTTATAATTAATGCTAGAGAAAAATCGTTTAGTTTATAAATTAGCTGACTCTCTCAACGCTTTTGTAAGTAACACTTTTTGACAGCTTTTTTTTTAATTCCTTACTCGTGGAATCAATTTTTAGTGTGGCCTGGCACAAAATAAAATATTGAGAGTTTCATTAAAAAAGGTAAAAAATAAAATCTCATTTTTCCAAAATAAATATCCCAATTTTCATACTGAACCCATTATCGGCAGGCATCTTCTTTTTAAAATTTAAGCACTTAAAAAAACAAAGCTTTTAAGAAAAAACCCAATATAAAAATAATCGTTATGAAGGGCAACAAAAAAAAGAGAGGCTTTAAAGAAAATAAAAGGAAAAAATTTTTCATCCCCGCCGGTGCTTTATTTTTTCGTTGTTCATTTCATTCCTTCATTTAAGTAAAAAAAATAAAATAAAATGATGAGAAGCTGCAAGCAAAGGGAAAATAAATAGGCAGGAAGACGAAGAAGAATGACGACGACGACTTATCTATCCTTCGTTGATGAGATAGGCGAAGAAGACAAAACAAGGCAATATTTTTTTTTACAAAGCTTTTTTTGCCAACTGCTTTTATTTTATTTTTTTCTCATTCTTTTTTTTTCTATTGCCTTTCTTTCTTTTTTTAAAGCTCATCTTTTAGAAATTTAGAAAAATGAAATAGGGAAGCTTTAACTTGTCACACATTTAGGTTCGTCCATCCTACCCTCTTTTTTTTTCTTTGACTTAACTCAAAGAGAAAACCTTACTTTTTTGTGCAAAGAAAAAAAAAGAAAATGCCAAAAGAGAAAATGGAACGTTTATTTTTAAAATGATTTTCTTTGTTCAAAATCTTTGGTGGACAAAAGAAAGACAGATATATTTATTTTTGGACCACCTTTTTGTAACTTTAGAGTTTCCAAAAGAATGGAAAATGTTCCAACCTTTCAGCGTCATTTGATAATTGAAAAATAACAAATTATGAAAATTTTCTTTCTAGCTTTTTCAATGTGTTTCATTTCGTGATAATAAAAAGATGGAAAATTTAAGATCTAAAATCAATTTGTTTATAGCTTGTTTTTTTTATAACTTCCAAATATGGGAAACAAAAATCCATCGTCGATTTTCCTGTTTCAAAATATTTAAATCTTAACATTTTTAAAGTTGTTTTTTTTATTTCAGAAAGATCTTCATCACTTATTTTCCGACGCATAAAAGTCTTTAATATTTAGTTTTTGATTCGCTGCTGTCAAAAATATTAGGCAATGTAACCAAAGAATATTTTGCTAAAGCAATCAAAAGCGACTAAAATCAAAATAAAAAAATGGAATATTTAAAAATAAATTATAAAATTTTAATATTATTAAATACAATTATTTCGGTGTTAAATTCAACGATTTATAAAAGAATTTCAAGGTTTAAAGAACCTGATGAAGCCGGCGATGTATTTTATCGTAAGTCCATAATTATTTTTCCTGAAAAAAAAATCATTGAATGGATTGAAAAAAATGTCTTTTTTTAAATTTTGCTTTTTTATTTAATGTTCTTAATTTCTTGTCATCGATTTTTTTATCTCCTAAAAAGAAGAGTAAATTTTTCTCGTTTTTTATTAAACAAAAAGCAAAAAAATTTTCCTCTTCTTTTTGTTATTTTCATGATCAACTTTATTCTTAATTCTCCTCAAAGAATCACAGAGCTTTAATAACGTCTCATAGTCGTCACTGCCGGTTTTGTGCTGAACTTTAGATTTTTTATTTATTTAAAATGATGTGTAAAAATTTTAAAGATTTTGAACAGTTTTTAAAGTTTGTTTATTTTTCTTCTTTTTTCCTTTAAAAAATAGAGTTATTATTTTTAAATTTTTTTCCTTGCTTTCATTTTGTAACAAAGCTTTTTGCTGCTCTCGTTTTACAAAAGATACAAAGGATTGACTAACTTAAAAATAAACCGATATCGTTGACATTCATTTTTCTTCTTCTCTTTTTTTGCTTACAAAATAATAATGAGCTTTGTTAGTCTTTTTTCTTCCTACTTTTGTTAGTTCAGTTTGCTTGTAACAAATTTTGTCAATTTTTGTTCTCATCTCTTCTGTCTATTTTTTTTTTCTTCCTTCTCTATCTCAAAAATAATTTTCAAGTGCGCGACAACGACGACAACGAAATTGTTTTTATGACCTGACTACCCATTGACAACGACGAAGCGAGGCAGGTTGATGAAAACTAACCAACTTACTTACTTAACTCAATGAATGAAAAAAAATAAGAAGAATGATTGAAGAACAAAAACGTTAAGTTGGAATTTTTTGCTGAACTTTAAAGCTTAATGATTTTGAGAGATAGAAAAAACTATTTGAGCTTATTTATGGAAGAAATGAAGTCGGTTATTTTAAAAAATGATATCAAAATTCTTTTTCGATATATTCTTAATCTGCCAAGATTGAGTTCTTTTTTGTCGTTGATTAGATTTTAACGATGTTTTCAACATTGAAAACAACATTTTTCCTTTTTTAAATATTTCAAATAAAAATTTTTGCCATTTTTTCTTTTTTTGCTCTAAACCTTTTCAAATAACGATTAATAATTTATAGCTGCCACCAATCTTTTTTAAGTAAAACTTTAAAATATTTTGCTAAATTATTGCATTAATTTTTGCAAAGTTTTAAAGAATGTCTCCATTTAAAAATCACTCTACCACTCTCGAATTTTTTTCATTCATAGTTTTCCCATAAACTTTGAACTGAATTTTTTACAAAAGCATTTACTCAAACTCAAACTGTTTGTTACTCGTCGCCTTCTTTTTTCATTGAGTCCAATACCTTTTATTTTTTTAGTGAAATTTTAGAAGTTTAAATAAATTATTAAAACTTTTAAGAATGAAAAAAAAGCTATTCGAGTTCTTGAAAAATGTTTATTTAAAAGTTTCATTTTCTCATAGACATTTGATAAAGGCTTGGTTGTTGTTTGAGGAGGATAAAAAATGAATGCTATTTTTTTCTGTTGAAAGGAAAAAATAACGCTTGAATTTGTTTTATAAACCTTGTCATAGAAAAAATTTTTAGCCTTTAATTCTTCCAAAAGATTTTGTTTAAAGTTTCATTCAGATTTTTATGGTAGAGCTAATTTTTGAAAATCAAGTGCCTTGTTTTTTGAATTTGCATTTTTTTTATTCGTGACTTTGTTTTTATTTATAAAAATCGTTTCGCATTTTTAAGAAATATTTATATTTAAAACTTTTTTTTCGTAGTAAAAGAAAAAATGGAAAAAATGCGCAGTCTTGAAAGGGTTGTTGAAACTCGAATTGATATGCTTGAATTGGAAAAAGCTGATGAAATTCAAGAGGATTGTCCATTTTGTCGTTCACTCGATTGTGATATCATTTTTGCTCTTTTATTCACTTTTGTTATTGCTTGCTTACTTGTATTGATTATGGTTTTTTGGCTTCGTGGAGTGTTACAATACGAAGAGTAAGGAATTTAATTTTCTGAGAATTATACAAACTTTCTTCTCTTTTGCACTTCTTTCCATTCCTAGAATTTATTTTTCAATCCATCCCTTTTATTTTACCATTCAAACACAAAATTTTTCAAAATACTAATAATTTTCATTTCATAACCCTGTAAATTAATTTTTCCAGAATGCGACCACCTTTTTGATTCATCTATCCCTAAAGGCAATTTTTCTTTTCCATTTCCACCGAGTTATTCAGAAAAAGCTCAAAAAAAGTTAATATCCACAAATTCTAAAATATTTGATAACATTCAGGTTTGTTACTTTCTTCTTTTTTTCATTAACAATTTTATTTTTACTAACAAGCTATCACCTTTTTTTCAAACTTTGTTTTTTAAAATTTAAAAATGTAATTTGCATACTTTTTTTTCTTTAGTGTATATACACGTTTGTCGCGGGACAAAGGCAACGTGTAAAATTAGATTTTATTGATTTTCAACTTGCCGGTACAACAGATAATTGTGATCTCGAATATATAGATATTTATTCTGAGCTTAAATCTCCATCAGATGATTTATTAACTTCTATGACGCCTTCACGTTATTGTGGCACCGTATCTCCTCATGTTAGAATTAGTTTACATAATATTATTGTACTTGTATTTCATTCAAGAGTGGGTAAAAAAAGAGGGGAAAAATTAAAAATTTTTGGTAAATATAATTTTATTTCTAATGGTTCGTTTGTTTTTCTTTTTTAATAAAAAGTGAAATATAAATGTTTGATTTTTTTTAAGCAAAATATATTCCGGGTCGTCAACTTCCAGGCGAGCCATGTTCTTTCATAATTGATGCAAGCACAAAGTTTGTTTTAATTTACTTTAAAAAAAAGAAATCTTTTTTTTGAGATGCAAATAATTAAGAATTTTTAATTTTATTTTAGACGACAAGGAACTATTGTTTCTCCAACTTATCCTGGCACATATCCTTCCGTAAGCTTTTATTTATGTATTTTTTAATTGCGAAAGAAAAGAAATTCTTTAGAATGAAAATAAATCGATTTTTATTAGCTTCTTTTTAAATTATTAATAAACCAGAGGAAAAAAAGTATTTACGAAAAACAAATTTTTTTATCATCGTTGTTTGTTTTTAGGACTTTTATTGCAGCTACCATGTTCATAGTGATAACCCTGATGATCGAATTCATATTTCTTTTAGGGATTTTGATATTTATTTTGGTGGTGAACAGTAAGGCTTTTCACCTTCATTAATTAACTATAATAACTTTAATTTTTTAAGTTGCCCATACGATATGATGACAATTTATGATGGCCCATCAAATCGCGATTATATTATTCGAAAAGTTTGTGGTTTACAGCAAAAACTTGAAATGTTTTCATCGGAAAATGATATCTTTATTGAATTTAATACTACTAATCCCGCGAAAAGTGATTTGCGAGGTTTTGTTCTTGAATATCAATTTTCAAGTAAATTTGTAAATGTTCGAAAATTAATTGCTAATCAAAAAGGTGTCACTCATTTAAAAGGCACAGAATGCGATGTGAGGGTTCAATCCAATCGTGAAACAGTGCATTATATTCAATCACCAAATGTAAATTCTTTGGAATAAATTTTAAGAAATTATGCAAATTTTTTAAACTCACTTTTTAGTTTCCAAAAATGTATCCATTAAATACTCTTTGCACATATATCATTGATGGACTCAAAGGTGATCAAAATCTTGAACAAGCTGTAGTTCGTTTTGAAATAGTAAATATGATGTCAGATAAAATTTCTTTAAAGTCATCATTAATTTCAACAACACCAACAGCAATGACCCTAAATTCTTCAGCATCCACCTCTTTTTTGTCACCAACCATAGAAATGACACCAGATAGTTGTGGTGGAACTTATGTGGGCGTTGCGGCTACATCCAATTCCATGAGGGCTGTAAGTTCAGATAGCGATGAAAGTTGGTATGATGGAACACTTTGTCATAAATTGGAAGCTGGATCAGATAAATTTGGACCTTACACATCTCAAGGGCCTCGAATGATTGTGGTATTTAGCAGCAGTGAAAATGCTTCAAGAAGTGATTTTGAAACGGATGAAGAATTAGGATTTAAAGCTAAAATTGAATTTAAAACTGGTAAATTTTTTCGCCAAATAAATTATTTAAAATATATAAAATATTTTTTTGTTTAAGATTTTGGAATCCCGGGTGAAGCTGTGGCAGATTCAAATAAATGTCTTTTTCGTTTTCGCCAACGTCGAGGATCTTTTAATAGCCCTCGATATCCTGCAAATGTAAGTCCTTCCAAAGTTGTTGATAAAGATTTTTTAAATTGCCATTGTTTTTTTAGTATCCTCTTGACACAAATTGTACTTATTTTATTCAAGGCCAACCTGGAGATCAAATATTAATTTATTTTGAACAATTTGCTTTATTTGAAGAAAATTCCGCTGAAATGTAAAAACTTTAAAATTTTTTCTCTTCCAAATAAATCCTTAAACCTTTTTTTAGTTGCAATGATTGGCTTGAAATTTATGATGTATTTAAAAATTCTGATGGCAGTGAAAAACTTGTTCGTCAAGCTAAACATTGTTGGACCATATTTCCGGGCCCAACCATTACCACTTTTGGCGCGCATGAAATGAGGGTTATTTTTAGTAGTGATTCATTTGGAACGGATAATGGTTTTAATGCTTTTTATGAAATTCGTAGAGCCTTTAAAGAGGATGTTCCAAGCAAACCAAGTAAGATTTTACATATACAAAAAAGGACAAGATTGTCACACAAAATTAACCTTTTGTTATCGCAAATTTTGAATCAAATACAAATTTTGTAAATTTCAGAACACTCTGATTCCCGCCATTGTGGACATTTAATTCAAGCATCTGATGCAATTCCATCAGGCTTTTTCTCATCCCCAGGTTTTCCAGTAAAATACAATAAAGATTTAATATGCGATTGGCAAATTATGGCTCGTCCAGGTCATCAAATTTTACTTCGTTTAACCAAAATGGAAGTGGAAGGAGAAATGACGGAATCAAAAATAAATTGCAAAAATGCTATAATTCGTATTCATCGAGATTATGGTAATCGAACCATCGATGAAACGATATGTGGTACAAATCCTGATATTCTGCGACCCATTGTTTCATCAAATGATTCAATTCGAATTAGTTTTATGACAGCTCCCGAAAAAGTTAATGGTTTAAAAGGATTTAATTTTACTTGGACTGAAGTGAGACAAGTTCAACGTAAGTAATTTATTTGAGGCATAGTTAAAGGAACAAATTTAAATAATCAAAGTAAACAGAATTTGCAATAAAAAATATTTTCAAAAGTTTTTTTATTCTTTGAAAAAGAAAACTGTAATATTATTTTTGAGGCATTTTATTTCTGCTATTTACAGAAAATAATAATATTAATTTCAGAAGATTCTGAATGCCTTGGAGAAGATCTTTATCTTTGTAGTTATACTCGATTATGCATTAAAAGTAAATTAAAATGTGATTCAGACGAAAATTGCGGAGAGAATGATGACACGGATGAAGCCCATTGTAAGTTTAACTTTTCCCATTTAACTTATTTCAAAATTTTTATGTTGCTTTATTAATAATCACTAATATATATATGTTTAATTCACAAAATTCACAAAAATTCACTTTTTTTTTCATAGGTCACCCAAAAGAAAACGATAAGTCATCAGAATTTCATCTACCTTGGGAACATTCTTCTTCACCACCATCAGCTAAAATAAATGCACTAACACATTATTTTGCTTTATTATGGCTTTTAATAATTAATTAATTAATTTTTGCTTATTTTTTTTAACTCACACAGGTATTTATTTAATTTATGCAAATATTTTTTTTCTTCAATTTTTCATCCTATAAACTTTTTAAGTTTTTTAACACCTGATTCACAAAATATTTTAACGAACATTGAATCTTATAATTTTTGAGAAAAGAATTAAAATAAATTTTTATAGGTAATATCGCTGAAAAAGAAGCTGATAAAAAAACTGTGATAATTGCGGGTGTAATATCTTCAGCTATTTTTATGTTTATTCTTTCTGTATTTTGCTTTCTTTTTGTTGCAAAATATAAAAGGAGGCAATATAAGAAAAAATATGGAAGTCGAATTCCACCAACTAAAACCACAAATGGTTATCCACCAAAATCACGCCAACGTCAACCATATCGATCCCAAAAACCCATGGGTAAATCATATGATGATACAACTATGAGCGATTATGATGGGTAAAAAACAAATACTTAAATTTCAATTTTAATTCCAAAAAATAATTTTAGATATATTCCATCTCCAGCTACATCAAGATTTATTCATCATGATGCAGTTGGACAAATCCCTGCCGAACCCCATCATTCCCATCATCACTCGCATAAACATCATAAAAATAAAAGTAAAAATAAATCAGAATCCCATAATTCTTCTAAACCACAAAATGCGCCACCTCTAATTGCTTCAGCGGGAAGTTATACTTTTTATGGATAATTTTTAATTTAGTTTAATCCCTCAAATGCCTTACTTTTTTTTGAATGAATGAAAACAATAATAATATTATGTGATATGTATTTGTATGTAAAAAAAATCTATGTAAAAGGTGTTTTTTAAGGTCAGAAATAAAATAAAAATTTTTTTACGAAATAATTAAAGTAAACCACTAAAAATGTTACACATTTTTTACCGGCCATTATTTATTTCAGCATTTATGTGAGTAATGTATTTTTATTTTTTGTTTTTCCAAATCAAAAGGCGTTGATAGAAACCGATCAAACGTGGTTGGAGGAAATCAAGAAATGTGCAATCAAAAAAGGGTAAACAAAAAATAATCAACCAAAACTGGAATATTTTTGTTTCATTTTCTTTCATTAGAATTAAAAGTTTAAGAAAATAAAGAAAGGAAGAATGCCACTCATTGTCTTCATTACTAGTGCATTATATAGGATGAAATTCATTGCTTTTTAAATCGTTTTTCTGCCAAAAAAATGAACAGAGTCTTTTATTAAACATTTTCTAGCTTTTTTACATTTCTAATTCAAATGTGAAAAAAATGGGTATTGGCTATGAAATCAAGGAAGTGTTTCGATGGTTCTAAAACTTTCAAAGAAAAAAATCTTAATACTTTCGTTAAAAACAGTTTGATTTTTCGTTTTTTCTTCTTTTTTTCTTGCAAAACAACTACTCCATTTTTATTTTCATTTTTTAATTACTTTGTTTACTAAACAAAAAATGCAATCAGTGATCAAAGTTTTTCTTTCATCTTCTTCCTTTTCTAGTTTTTTCTTGCATTGTCAATTAAAAGAACCAAAATAATAATCATTATAAAAGGGGCAACAAAAAATTTAATCAAGTCATCACTTTTTTTTTGTTGGTTATAAAACTACTATCCAAAAAATGAAGCAATTTATTTTTATATTTTTATTATTTATATCTTATGTCGCTGTCAACGCCATAGATGATGCAAATGTTGCTGCTGTTATAGATGCAAAAGAAGGTGATAAAATATCTGATGAACATCCAATATTAGTTCCAGCGCGCGATGTCGTTAAAAATGATGCAACTAAAGTTGCTACAGCTCCATCTGAAACCAATGCTGGTAGACCTCTTGTTTTGGATAAACCCGATATTTCTCCCACCACTGTTCCAAGCAAATCTGGTTTGCCGTCAGAAAATGTTTCACCTGCAAATAGCAAAGATGAAGCCGCTGCACTTGCTACAGAAAAGCCTGTTGGTGAAGTAACTACAGTTAAAGCTAAAGTTAGCGCTGAATCTGATGAATCAAAAGAAAAGCAGGATGAAACTTTAACTACTAAAATCCCAACTGAAACCGTAGCCGTTGCAAAGAAAAAGCCAGGAGAAGATACAAAAGTAGCAACTGCTACGAAAGTCGAAAATGTTGCAGTTGAAGGAAATCCTGAAAAGGAAAATCTTCCAACTGTATCAAGCCCAAGTAAACGGGCTCGACGAGATGTTGAAGAAGATTCTGCAAGAGAAGTTGGAGATGACTCAACTTTTACTCTAATCGAAGCGGATGATCGTCGGGATCCTCGTTCAATTTCAATGGAAGACGGAAATGTTCAAGGCATGGGAGGAGTTGGAGGTCAAGGAATGGGAACACCTATTGGAGGTGTAAATTCTGGAATTGTTCCAAATGTTGATGGCACAGGTGGTGTACAATCAGGAGGTGTAATTCCCGTTGCTTTAGATGATCCTCTTCCAGTTTCATCAGAAAGTCGAGAAAAAACTAATCTTGATGAACGATTAACTCGATCAGCTGAATCAAAATCAAGCGAATCAAAAGAAAAGGAAAAAGAAAAAGAAGATGAGGAAACAAAAACTTTTTCAACAAAAATCCCTGAAGAAGCTATCGCAGTCGTCCACAAAAAAGTTGGAGAAAAAGCTGAAGTTCAAACTGCCACAACAGCAAGCATCGTAGAAGTTAAAGAAAAAACTGAAAAAACTCGAGCTAAACGTGTGCCGGATTCAAGCTCATCAGAATCGCATGAAGTTCTTCAAACTGGAAATGGAAGTCCCGGACTTATTGCAAATCCTGGACTGGTTTCAAATTCTGGTTTGCCCGTTGTGAATTCAGGCAACATCAATCCACCAGCTGGACTTGGAGCTGGTCCCCTTCGACAACGACGAGGTACTTCTAAATCATCAGAATCCAAAGAATCTGGAGAAGAGAAAAAGGCTGATGAAGGAAAGGATTCTTTCACAACTAAAGTTCCCATTGAATCCGTTGCGATTGCAAAAAAGAAAATAGGAGAAGATGAACCCACTAAAGTTGCTACAGCAACTAAACTTAAAAATGTTGAAGTTGAAGGAAATCCTGAAAAGGAAAATCTTCCAACTGTACCAACACCTAGCAAGCGTCTTCGCCGTCATGTTGAACCCAATTCAGCTTCATCAGAATCTGCGGAAGCTTCCGGAGGAGCTCAAAGTCCATCTTCACCTGCAATCGAAAAAACTGAAGTTCATGAAGCTGTGGATGCAAAAACAGTTGATCCTAAACCAGAAGTTGGTGTGGTTGCTAAAGGTACCATTCCTGTAAGAAGCAGACGAGAAAGTGAAAAAGCTCCACATAAACCAGGCCCAAGTGAAGGAGATATGGCAGCCGGTGATCCAGCGAAATTAGAAGCCAAACCACAAAGTAGAGCTCGTCGTTATGCTTAACTCCAATTTTACTATCTTTTTTTCATAATGTCTTTTATTAATCCAGATGTTTCTATGTAAATATAAAAAAGTCATATTTTTTTTCAAATTTAAATAAATATTTTTTAAAGATTTCAAAAGTATTAAAATATAATTTCCCAAAGAGGTTTTTTAGTTCAAATAAAAAATCAAGGCAACAAAAAATTATTTGCTTTTAAAACTTTTCAAAAAAACATTCGAAAAATAAAATGGTGTTCATGTATTTAAGCTTTTTTGCCTTTGTTTTTTTAAACGCATTTTTTTGGCTTTTCTTTTTTATTTCAGCCACCATGGAAAGAAAAAATGTTGGCCCCTCATAAAAATGGAAGCGATAGCCTTGAAAACAAAATTTAACGTACGTATTCCATCTTTTTTTTGTTCAAGCAAAATAGAGAAAGAAATGCCTCCATCATTTGTCTGTCTGCTGTTGTTGGCCTTACTTTTTTCTTTTACCCCTAACAATTTTTTATTTTATATTTCTTTCTTATTCTTTTTTTAACCCTGAGCGTTTTTTTGTCTTTCCTTTGCTTAAAAAAATGCTTTACAAGCACCAAAAAGAGTTTGTCCCTTTTCTTCGATGTTTTATGTGTGCTTTCACGTTAAAATACATCGGTGTGCCTCACTAGCGTCTGTGTGTGTATGCCTCTGATAAAAATGGTGGTGCAGCTGTCGTTTATATGTTATTTATTCGTTTTTTCTTTTTTTTTCTTTCTCTGCAACAAAAAAATTAAAAATAAAACATAAAAATATTTTGGCCATGGAAACAAAAAACATGATGATATGATGGAGTTGGAATTTATGAGTCAAGTATTCAAGAATAGAAAAACGGCTCCCTTCCTTTGTTGTATACTAACACCAAAACTTTCTTTATTCCTTGATCAGTTTAACATATTAATGGAGCCTTCACTGATTGGATTTTTTAACGTTTAAAATTTTGCAGTGTTTCAAACAAACAAAAAATAAATTTGACGCAATTTTTCTTCATCGTTTTTTCAACCCTAAAAAAGTGGCGCCATTTTTTATTTTTACTCACAGACAGAACCTTTCTTTTTCTGGTCCCTCAATCAAAAAAAGAAAAAGAAAGATTCATTCTCAAAAAAAAAAATACACAAAACAAAAGCATGCACAAAGAAAGAAAGAAATAAAAAACGATGGAAGAAAAAAAAATACCAAACAGAAAATGGCTGTCATGTATGTTGCTTGCTTTTGCTGGGTGTGTGATTGCTTTTTATTTCTTTTCAAAAGGGTATATTTGCATATATTTATTTTTTTTCGCATTCATTATTCATTCTTTCCTTTTTTTCCTCATTCAAAGACCGAATAAAAAAAAATGGCTACGAGGGAGAAAAAGAAAAACCTATAATAAAAAAATGGCTGGCAGCTGGCATATTTTTTTTTCTTTTTCGCTTTTTCATCAGCAAAAAAAATTGCTAGGGTAAAAGTAAAAGCTTTTTCAATAAATTTTTTTATTGGAAAAAAATGTGGGATAGAAAGAAATAAAAAATGCATTTTTTATATTTCCTTTCTTTCTTTTTTTGGCGGCATCTATGGTGGAAATGGAAAAAAAAAGAACAAAGAAGCAACCAAGCAAGCAAGCGAAAAAGCAAATAACAACTGCACCATTGAGAATTGCTTAGGGTAGAAAAAAAAATGTGATTCATAGCCATTTTTTGCTTTTTTGCTTTTGAAAATGCAATAAAAAGAGAAATACGAATCTTTGAAAGATGCAATTAAAAAAATAGACGGATTGACTTGACTGACTGACTCAAAGGAAATCAACTCGATTGCCTTTGGAAAAAATAAAATAAAGCAAGCATGTGTTACAGTAATCGTCAGCATTAAAATTCTTTTTACTATCAACAACGGTTTATCTAATTCATTCTTGAAAAGTGTGATGAATGATTTGTAAAAAAAATTTAGAGGTATTTGAAAATTCCCGTTTTATTTTTTTGAAACAAAAAAAAAATGCAAAATAAATTCGAATTCAAAAATCAAAATATAACAAAAAAAATTATTTTTGACAAAGAAGAAAGAAAGACAAACAAAAAAAAATACGTGTATCACACATGTAAATGTCAAAAAAGGAAGGCATGCCCGTTTTTTAAATTTAAGCTTCATCAATTGATGGAGTTTTGAAAGAATCAAATTCTTTAATAATATATTTTGGATCATCAATATAATTTCCTGTAATAATGGAAAGTTTCTTCCACATTTTTTCTTCTTTTTCTGTTACTTGATTATGATAATTATCATAATCAAGATAATCGGTAGCTGGATTAAATTGGCCAACAAGAATTTGAGCTTGATTTTGTATTTCAAAATCTTCATCAAATTTTGCCATTTTCTCAACAATATTTCTCAAAGTTGAATAAATTGAAGGGAATAATTCATTCAAAGTTGGTTCATCTCCTCGATTTTCAATAATGGATTCAAAAATAACACAAAATTTTCTTCGAGTATTTCGAATTTCTGAAAAAAATAATTTTAAATTTAGCCGCCAAATATTTTTTTGAATGTTAAAGAAAATGTTAAAACTCACTATCATTTGCAATGGCAATAATATCATCAAAGAAAATAAAAAAATATTGTTGAAGAGTAATTTGAAAATTTTTTGTTAAAAAATCCAATACATTCGCCCATGTTTGTCGTCTCCTCCATGAATTAGATTTTAAAAAGCTTCGCCTTGAATCAATTAGTAATGCTTTTGTTAATGGCATAGAATCTAGAATGATGGCTGGTTCAGCTGCAATGGAATCATGCAACATCATTGAAGGCCATTCATTTTCAATAAAAATTGAAAATATTTCTGCTAATAATTCCGCTCCAGCCTTTCGAACTCCATCAATCGAATCATCCATGAATGTTAAAGCGAAACAACAAATTATGTGATTCACTTGTTCAGGGGAAATTTTTCGTTCTCGACAAAGATTCAAACATTCTTCAGCAAATTTTGAACGCAATCTCCAACTTTTTCGATCCAAAATTAATTCAGAATTTAATTTATCAAGTAAATCCGCTCGACTTTCAGCTTCCTGAAAAAAAGACAAAAAAATATTTAAATAAAAGTGAGGTCGCTAAAAATAAGAGCATTAATTAGCCATGATGAGATTTTTGATTAGCCGTCTTCAATTTTTTTATTGTTAATTTGTTAATATTTTTATTTAGTCTTTGTCTAACAAAAATATAAGCTTTTATTTCTTTTGCATATTTTTGCGTTTTGATTTAATTTCTAATTTTTATTCTTGAAACTTTGTGAGGGTAACTCTCAGCAAATATTTCGTAGATATATTTCCCTGTTTTATTTAAAAAATAAAAATAGATTTGGCATTGTTTTTTTCATAAAGGTCAACCACCTTACAATAAAAATTGCTTTTTCTTTTCTCTTTTTTGTGTGTTTTTGCTGCTTAAAAGCCATTTTTTGTAAGAATCGCACTTTTTCAAACGATTTTGGGATTTGAAAAAAAAATAAATTTCGCAAATTGACTTTTGTTCATTCCACCTTAGGTTTTCGGGGTCGCTGATCACGAATCTGACCTTAGTTTAATTGGTCTCATAGCGAAAAACACTAGATCCAGAGGTCTCCAAACGAAAAGTCAACTTTTTTTAAAGATGCTTTTTTTTAAAAGTGTTTACATCAAAAAATAGTAAAAAATACGCTGATTATTTTTGTAATTGATGCCGATGGTAGAAGTATAGCATAAAATGGGTCAAAAGTCCTTTTTAACGAAAAATTCATCGTTTCGCTTAGGAAAACTCGAAATCTCTGGCCTCTGGCAATGCTATTGATGGCATATTCGGATTCCCCATGAAATTTCACCCTAGAAACATTGAAATGTAAAAAAAAATGCGTGGCCATTTGGAAATGGTGACTGGTTGAATGAATTACATCAATATGAGGTATATCAACAAGTAATTATTAAATATATGTAAAAAATACAAAATCCTTACAAAAAACGTAGAAAAAATTATTTAATGATTTTACAAATCGATAAAACTTCATGTTGTTAAGCTTTTCGATTTTTCCCACATTTTTAAAGTTTAATACTAACAAATATTGGTCAAAAATATCAAAATTCTCAAAATGAGGTATTTATTTTTAAAGCTCATCATTTCTAGACCTAATTTGGGTCGTAGAAACCGAATTTGACAATTAAAAAAATATATCATAAGCTGGTTATTAAGTTATGAATTTTTTTAAATATCATTATTTATCACAATGCTATACCTCTATTTTAAGCTTATCAACGATAGAAGCTTTTATCAAATTCGGTTTCTACGACCCAAATTAGGTCTAGAAATGATGAGCTTTAAAAATAAATACCTCATTTTGAGAATTTTGATATTTTTGACCAATATTTGTTAGTATTAAACTTTAAAAATGTGGGAAAAATCGAAAAGCTTAACAACATGAAGTTTTATCGATTTGTAAAATCATTAAATAATTTTTTCTACGTTTTTTGTAAGGATTTTGTATTTTTTACATATATTTATTAATTACTTGTTGATATACCTCATATTGATGTAATTCATTCAACCAGTCACCATTTCCAAATGGCCACGCATTTTTTTTTACATTTCAATGTTTCTAGGGTGAAATTTCATGGGGAATCCGAATATGCCATCAATAGCATTGCCAGAGGCCAGAGATTTCGAGTTTTCCTAAGCGAAACGATGAATTTTTCGTTAAAAAGGACTTTTGACCCATTTTATGCTATACTTCTACCATCGGCATCAATTACAAAAATAATCAGCGTATTTTTTACTATTTTTTGATGTAAACACTTTTAAAAAAAAGCATCTTTAAAAAAAGTTGACTTTTCGTTTGGAGACCTCTGGATCTAGTGTTTTTCGCTATGAGACCAATTAAACTAAGGTCAGATTCGTGATCAGCGACCCCGAAAACCTAAGGTGGAATGAACAAAAGTCAATTTGCGAAATTTATTTTTTTTTCAAATCCCAAAATCGTTTGAAAAAGTGCGATTCTTACAAAAAATGGCTTTTATGAAACAAAAATGAAGAGATTTTCTTATTTTTTACTTCCACGTTTTCGATTTTCTTTAAGGCCAAAATCTTCTTTGCTTTTGATACTATTTAAATAATTTTTTGATGTTTTTGTTAATGTCTTTCTTTTCCTTTTTTTATTTTCAAAATTGTCATACATAAAAATGACCTTCAAAAATTCGTTTTTTTAGTATTTTGGCGCCAGTAAAGAAATTTTTTACAAAAAAGAAAAATAGCACCGACGAAATAACACAAAAAAAATAAAAAATCTCAAGGCCATTTTTATTTGGTAATGATTTTTGACTAAAGAAACTTTCTCGAACATAACTTTTTAATGTAATGAATTATTTGTTTATTTTGTCTCTTTCAAATAATACCAAATGTTTTTTTTATTTCTAAATTTGCCTTTTTAACATTTTTCTTGCTTCATTTTTTCTTTGCATTTTGTCCAACTTTTTTTTCAAACGTTAAAATTATGAATGAATAAAACTAACCCGAAAACCAAAAAGGAGAATGAGAGAAGAAAGTAAGAAGAAGGAGGAGGTAAGAAAAAGTCAGAATTTAAGGTACATCAAAGCTGGCTGTGATATGAGAGGAAATTATTTACAACACATCACTTCCTCTTTGATGCGTCTTAAAAACTGATTTTGCTGCTTGCTGCTATTGTTAATACCATTATTTACTGCATTTCTTTTTAACCAAAAAAAAAATTACAAAAAAACGAGAAAAAAAGTTTGACAACGAAAAAATAAAAGGCAGTAACACAGTAGTAGCAGCGGCAGCAGTAATAATCGATCAAGGGATAATAAAAGTAAATAAAAAAAAAGAAGAAGCAATAATTCATTTTATTTATGCTTTTGTTTTTATTTTTAAAAAAATGATACTACAGCTGTTTTTGTATTAAATCTTTCTTTTTCCTTTTTTTTTTTACAATAAAAGCAAGCAGCGGCGTGATCCTTCGTTGACCTTTCTTCGCTTGCGCGCAAACTAACACTCAATCTCCTTTCTTTTTTCTCTTCGAAGACACCAAACATCAAAATCCCGAGTTATCCCTTCTTCTTTTTTGTGCCATGCCATTCATTCTCATTCATTCTAAATGATCAGAGATCAGACCAAATCAAATGACCAACCAACAATAATAATATGCGATGATGACCTCCTATGGGTCATCGAAAAGAGGAAAGAGAGAAAAAAGAGAGAAACAAATACAAAAAAATAAAATCGACAATTCTGTAAACAGCGATTGCATGGCAAAAAAAAAAGTATTATAGTTATATGCCACACATAGATAGACAGACAAACATAATCATCTCTTTTTTTTTTGTTTGCTACCACTGCTGTCGTTGTTGCTACTACTGACTGTTGTAAAAAAATGCCTTTTTTTCCTGCAATAGTTTTTTTTGACATGTAATATATGAATAAAATCAGCAAAATCTAATCAATAATCGATATCGTTGAAATAATACCAAAATATTATAAAATAAATAGAATGCAATGGAATCCGAAAAACTGAATAGTAACTAGCTGTTTAAACGCTCCTAATTACTACCCTGTCTTTCAGGACCCAAATTGATTCAAAATAAAGAATAAAATAGGCGGAGAAAAACAGAGCAGATACAAGTTTATTTAATTTTTACTTTTGTATCTACCCATTGTCTTTCATCTCCTATTAATTCCAATATTAACATATTAAATAATTGTTTTTAATCCAACATTCAGAGCAACAACTGCCACATTTTCATAATTTGAATAAATTCCATGATAGTCGTCAGTCAGAGGCATACAAGACAAAAAAAATCGGCAGCAGTGGTAACAACAAAATAAACTTTTTTTTGAGATCTATGGCTAATAATTTTTTTTAGAAATTTGGTAGAGAGAAAAAAAGATTTGCATATGGATGGATTGAATTGCCGAAGGAAGCAACAAAAAAAACACTACTTTTTATTGCCATACCGGCAGCGGCGGTGGCTTTCCCTTTCCTCCTTCCTCCAACTTCCTCCATCAAAGTGAAAATGTGAGAAATAAAAAAAGAGCTCATTCAAGCGCAAGAAGAAAAAAAAATAATATAGGAAAAAATCTTTCTAAACAACAACGGCACCGCCTCCTTTTCCTTTACATATTATTTTTGGCCGATCGCAAAAAACAGAAGAGAAAAAAAAGAATTGCGCGGAAGGAGGCTCTTATATGCTTCGACAATAACAACGAAGACCACTAACCATTTTTTATTTTTTCGTACTCACCCCAACCAAATAAATGGACATCTGCCAATCGTGTGTTGGCAACAACAACAGAAAAGAGAGTTTTTTTATGAGAAAAAAGAACTATGAGAAAAATAAAGAAAAAATAACAACTTTTCGTTCTTCCTTCATCCTCACTCATTTTTTTTAAACAGAATAGTTCGAAGGTCAAAAAGAAAAAAAAATTAATGCATCTGCCACAAAAAAATGTAATAGAAAAAATTCTTGGAAAGTTAATCGATGCCAAATGTTTTAGATGATTTTTTCCATCAAAGGTTATAAATATCAGTGGCAACTAAAATTAATAAAAGTTGATTGAGAAATTTTTGGATTTTTATTCAAAGTTTATGCCTCAAAAAATAACTAAAAATAAAATCAAAAATGTTTTGACATCAGAAAATTTTATTAGATCGCTATCGTTATTTAGAAGTGAAAAAACTTGAATCTAGACTCTAAACACAAAAATAGAAAAAAACAATTCCAAAAATCTCCATGATTCATGCCCCTTAGTCACACAACCCAAATCATTCCATTTTCCGGTATTCAATTCAATCAATCGAAAGAGAGAGAGAGAAAACACACAAAAAAATATTTTCTTTAAACTCTTTTTTTGTTTGAATCTGAACATACATAAATAAAGAAATTCATAAAAAAGCTTAAATTAATCATCACTCTTTTTTTGCCTTGAACAAAGAAAAAACTTGCTAAAACCCGCCAAAAAAAGAAGCCTAAAAAATTTATTTTGTCCTTTTTCATTTATTTTTTCTCTCCTCAAAATGCAAACAAAAAAACGCTTCAAACAAAAAAAAAAGATAGACGTTTTTGCATCCCAATGTTTTTTTTCCTACTCACTCTTCTTCTTTTTCTATGTGAAACAAAAGAACATGAAAAATAAAGAAAGTAAGAGAGAAGACAGCAACAACAACAAAAAAAACTAACTAACATTGACGCCAACGCTTCGCTTTTCTCTGTTGCTGGCATTGGCCTTCAATCAAAAAAAAGCACACGTTAAAAAAAGAAGAAAAGAAAGAAAAGAGAAATGGAATGGAAAAATGAAAAAATGCTTGAATGTTCGTTCATTTGTTCCGTCGTTATTTTTTTTTTTTTTTTTGCGCATGCACAATCAGTTATCGCTTTTCTTTTTTTCCCCATTTTTTCTTTCCAACTACCACTACCCCACCCTTTTTTTTATTCTATTCTTTTCAACTTCTTGAATTATTTTTTCCCGCCATAGTTTAGTTTTTTCTTCTCTCTTCTCCATTTATTTTTTTATTGTTCCTGATGATGGCTGGCTGCGCAACAAAGCTGGCAATAAAAAAAATTCTAATACTACTTTTTCTCTCCCTCTCTCCATCAATGACGACGACGCACCTATGAAAATTGCAATGAGTATGCATGTGTTACGTAACACAAATGCCGCACCTCTTTTTTTTATTTGAATCTTAACTTTTACCATTTTATTTTTAACGCAAAAAATACTTTGAAAAAAAATCAAAAGCGAACGACACTGCAAAGAACTCAGAACCTTGAACAAAGAGGCAAAAAATGAAAGAAAGCAAAGAGAGAAGAAAGGACGTAGTAGAAGAAAAAAAGAAAAATGAAAAAAATCAACAATGCCACCGCGTCAATGTGACTCTACTGCTTGCTTATTTTATTTATTTTTTGCACAACGATGCTAACCTTAACCTCTGCTATCAAGTCTCACAGGAAGAAGGAAAAAATTGAAACTGAAATCAAAAAGCTAACAAAAGAAAGTGAAATGCGTCGAAAAGAAAGAAAAAGAGTAAGCAGCAGCAAGCTGAAAAGCTTTCTTTCTCTTTTTTTTTTGGCGGCAGCGGTGGCAGCAAACAACGCAGCCAGAAATTACGATAGTTGCACCAACAACAAAAAAAATTGCTTGCTTGCATTGAGCCTAAAGGTCGGGATGAATGCATGCAAGCAAAGACGACGAGACGATTGACGCTGCTACTAAACAACACAACTAAACATAAAACTAACTAACTGATCGACCTCGTCTATTTCTCTTTTTTTTTCTCTTGCAAATGTTTGGGGCCAATCCCACAAGCAGCAAGCAACAAGCAGCAACGATGATCTTAAAAATGGCAGCGGTAATGTCAGAGTTCACTACAGGGGGTCGGCAACAAGAATAAAAAAAGAATTTTTGATAGTTTTAGTTTTTTGTTTTCAGTAAAACTTCCTTTTTTTATTCTCCGTGATGGAAGAAGAGAAAAAGTGAAAGTAAAAAAGTGAATGGAAGAGACAGCAGTGAACCAACATGAAAACGCATTTTTCTCGTTTTTATTTTTTTTTTGATTATTTTTGCAATGAATAAAAAAAAACGCATTGCATTGCATCAAAAGCATTGATGGGAAGTATGAGAGGAGAGTAGTGATGTCGAAGGTCGTTCTCGTCGTCGTCGTCGTTGTCAATTTTAATGGTAAAATAAAAATAATAAAGGCCAAAAACCGGTCCCAGGATTGTCAAATCGGAAAAAAGAAATGAAAGAAAAAACAAAATTTTCACAAAAAACTTTCACTTTTATTTTATTTTTTTGTCATTTTGTTGCATTAATAAAAGGAAAGGGATTGTTCCAACCAAAAATGAGCAAGCTCCAGCAGACAGAAGAAGAAAAAATAACATTAAAACATTGAAGAACCGAAGAAGCAAAAAAAAAATGACTAACATAAGTCTAATAAAAAATTTTGTATTTTAAAGCTTATTGTTTGAGCGAATGAGTAGTGAGAGTGAAAGAAAAAGATAAGAAAATGCAAAGAAGAAAAAAAAAACGCAAAAAAAGCGCCCCATCAATATTTTTTTTGCTTGCTTGCTTGCCTTTTTTGGTGTTGGTGATGGTGGAACTGAATGATAAGAAAATGCAAAAAAAAAAAGCGCTGCCGTGTCCTTTCTCTATTTATTTTTTTGGTTGCTTTGAGAAAGAAAAAAAGAAGAAAAAGAATGGGTTAAGCAAAGACATGAAACTCTCTGTTTCTCCTTCTTCTTTTTTTGAAACACTCTATGAAAAAAAAATTTGATGGGAACAACAACGAAACAAAACAAAAAAATGCTTGAACCACTTTTTTTTATTTTTTTTCTCTTAAGGCGGAGCTTGGAAACAAACGTTTTTCATTTTTTTTCCTCCTCGTTGTTGCTGATGCTTTCCACGTTTGCTCCCGTGGGGGTCGGATTGGCTGCTACTGTTGCTGCTGCTGCTGTCGATATTGTTGATGGAAAAAAAGAAAGAAGAAAAAAACGTCGTTTCACATTGTTCTTATTTAATCTTTTTTTGTTTTGTTTTGGACGACCTTTTAAAAAATAAGTATCAAACTTTTACGTTGTTTTTTTCTTCGTCCTATTAGAAAAACTCAAAAAACGGCCAGAAACAACTATCAAAAATTCAATTCTCAAAGAAGAAACAATACTCGACGAGACGAGACATAGTAGCGAACCAACAAGAAAAATCTTTGTTTTTGTTCCTGCTGGCAATCAAAATTGTAAAAGACGACAACATCGAGAAGGACGAGATTGCTGCACAAAAAAAAAATAAAACTTTTGATTACAACAAGGCTGCCATTTTTTTAGGATCAAAAGGCGAAGGAAAGAATAACCCGTTTTAAGACCAATTAAAGTTAACAAAAATCAAAAAAATAAAATGGAAAGAACTTTGACATAAAAAATGAAAGAGAAGAGAACAATAAACTAAAAAAAATAATGGTTGATGATGGAAAAGAAACTGTATAGCAATGAGAAAGAGAGAGAAAAAAGAAGTGATAAACTAAACTAAAAAACTCTGCACCAACTCAATTATTTTTGTTTATTCCTAAAAAAAAGGCTTTCTTTAGTTTATCAAACAAAAAAATAAAATGTACTTTTTTTACTTTTTCACAAGAAAAGAAATAAGTCTTCTCAATTTTTTTCATCTCTCGTTTTTTTATATAGTTCTTTTAATCTGACTTCATTCCCCCTTTTTTTACTTTTCACTCTCTCTTTGTCTATGTATACTATAATAGCTGGCAGCCACGAGTCTTTTTTTTCTGCCCGCAAAAAAAAAAGAAGACAAAATGCTCCATAAAAGAAGATGATTACGAAATAAGTCTAAGCATTTTTTTTCCAACTCGCATACAATCACATGCATCAATGACTCCAACAACAAAAAGTGCAAACATCTAAAAAAAATTTGAAGGCAACAACTAACTCAAAGCATTTGATACCCTTAAAAAAAATTTAAAAAATATTATACGTACGTGTGTGTCACGTGGTTGGTAATATTAATAAACAGAGTCGGCGTTTTACTATTTCTTTAATTATCACTTCAAGATCCTTCCACTCAAGTCCAAATGCATTTATTTGAGCACATTAATTGTCTAATCAAAAAAAGCTACGAAAAATGATAAATGAATTGCATTCTTCTTAATATTTTTTTTGTGGCCCAAAAATGAAACTGCAAGGTTCGCATTTCCGTCGACAATAAAAAAATAAATAACGAAAAATGCATGAAAGAGTTTTTTTTTCTCTTCTCATTTGCCCTTTCATTTCTAAACAAACGTTTTTGGCGGCGGCAGCAGCAGCGTCGTCGTCCGTATATTCAATATGTAAACAAAGCAGTTTTTTTTCTCCGTCTCATTTTCTTTGACTACAGACGTCATAAACATAATTATTATTTTTTGTTAGTTAAATATACACCACTATTAATAGCCAGCTCTCTCTCTGTCTCTTTAAATGCCTTTTTTAATCAGAGATAAAAGCAGAAAAGTATAAGCTTTGCATTAAAAAATAAATTTTGGAAAACCGCCAAAAAAAAAAAAGACAAATCCCAAAAAAAAGTCTAAAGGAAAAAGAAAAAAGTCGACTGACAAAAAAAAAGAAAAGAGAATAGTAAAAAAAAATTTGGCAAAAAAAAAGTCTTAAAGAAAGCTATCTAAAAAAATGTTATGTGTGTGCCAACAACTAAAATGAAACGCAGCTTTCTTGTTCACTAAAATGCGGCTGAAGCGTCTCCGCCTCCAAGAAAGAAAAAAAAAAGAAACAGATACAAAATTTTTTTTTGGCAAAAATATTCTTTTCGGCCCATGTTTTTAAATTTTTTTTCATGTTAGCTCAAAAAACTAAACGAAAAGAGGAGCATTTTTTTACTCCATGCCCTCGTTCTTTATAGGCAAGAAGAACAAAAAAGTTTTTAGTTTTTAAGCCCCAATAAATGACATGCAAAAAAAAAGGAGAGAAAAGGAAAAGCGAAAAACAGCATTGTCGTTGTCTTTTTTCGAGTCAAAAAAAAAATACGCAACAAGGCAACAACGCAAGGAAAGAAAGACTAAAAAAAGAAAATAGGAATAGGATTAACTGCTGCCAAGAAAAAAAAACTAAAAGTGTGCAGCATCAAAAAAAAAGAAACAAAAAACGAAGAAATGGAATTTTTTTTTTTTAGCTTTTATGTTGTTGGTTGTGTATGTGTGCATGTATCTATAAAAAAGTCTCTCTCCATCATTCTTGCTTCTGGCATTTTGCCAGTTTAATAAAAAAAGACCCACATGGCGTGTATATTTTTTTTTGCGTGAAAAAAAATACATAGAAGAGACAGAAAAAAAAAATGGGTGCTTCACATTCAATTTTATTTTTCGTTTTGCAAAGAAATTTTTTATTTTTTCTTTTCTCTTTCTTTTTTTTTTGCCAGATGTGAGTGAGCCAAAGCCCAGGGAAGTTGACGAAGAAAAAATGCCACACGCATACATGCACAAGACAAGACACACAAGAGGCAAAATGAATTTTTAATGTTATCATATTTTTAGAAATTAATTGCTTTTTCTTTTTTTCAAAAAGTTTTTTGGAGAAAGCTTAACAAAGAGATAATAATTTTTTTTATATAAAAAATTTTAATATTGGTAATGGAAGAACTCGAAAACCTCAGCATGGAATTATTAAACGAAGCAAACCAAAAAATATTATGAATAGTTTTTTTTTTTGAAAAATTTTCTAACCTTTTCCACGAACTTTTTAAATTTAAAATTAAAAAAGTTAAAACTCACTGATGCTTTTTGACTTTGATTTGAGCCTTCATCATCATTATTTTCTACAGCTGTGCCGTAATCCTTTAAATATCCATAAAGGCATGGAATTAATACAGTTTGTAAAACTTCTAAAAAAACATAATTGTTTATTATCTATACTTTGACTCGTCTCAACTCGAAAGAATGCAGGCATCTTTTTAAACTTTGAAAGATTTTTTTTAAAAGCATAAAAAAAACTTCAAACAAAAAAAGCTTTGAGTAAAACCAAAGATTGCTTTTTTTTAAAGTGTGCAATTTCGAAATTTTTGGTTTCAACATTCAAAAGACCAAAAATTCTTTTCTGCTTTTGTGCATTTTTTTACTTTTTAACAGAGTTGTAAAAAGCCATTTTTTTCTTACGAAATTACTTTTTTTAAGCGGCTTTTTTAATAACCTTGTTTGACAGACAAAAAAAGAAGGAAAAATATGTTACAATAATTATCTTGTCGTCTCGCATATTTTTTTAGGCTGGTGTTGCTTTGCCGTAATATAAAAATTTATTTCAAATAAAAGTACTATCTTTTTTCATTTTTTTATTTTTGAACTTTAATCAACATTTTTTTCTTTGGAAAAAATGAAGACAAATTAATGAATTTGAATATCGTAATCAGAATTTAAAAAAAAGGCAAAGTTATCAAACTAATGGTTTCTGTGTAAGCGCTAAATATGGTGGAACTCTTACCTTGTGGCCCTGCAGGCTTTTCAGCTTCTTGCGAAACTCCTGGCTCATCATCGATAAATTTACAATATGGAGCTCCTGAAATACATTTTAATTTTTAGCCACACAAATTCAAAGTTAAACAAAATAAAGGGAATCCATGAATTTGTTTTGTTATAAAAGAATAAGAATGTTAAAGCGAAAATTAATATTTACTACTGATCTCTGAATTTAATTTTTCATAAAACTGCCGCGGAAAAATAAATAAAATAAAAGCTTTGATGGAATTAAAAAATTTTACAACTCAAAATGCATTTTTTCTTTAAAGCATTTCTCTCAAATAAAAATTTTGTCTAGCTTTTAATTAATTTTTACCTTCAAAAGATGATTGTTGATGATGATGATTATCACTGGAATCCATAATAAATGAATCTTCTAAAAAATCACAATAATCAATCATAGATAATTTATTCCAATTATCGATACCTTCATATTCTTCTTCATTATGAGTTTCCAATGGCGGGGGTAAATGTTTGGATGCTAAAGAGATTGCAATTTTCATAAATAAATTTTTCATTTAAATTTCTTCAGAAACAAACCTTCAAAATCATAATTTAAATAAAGGCTTAAAGCTCGAAAGGTTTCATCATTATTAAAAGTTTTATTAGCTTGAATTTCATTTGGTTGCTGCATTTCTTCATCGTCTTCATTATTTGCAATTAATTTTGCTAAAAAAATAAGAATATAAAAAAATTTTAGTAAATAATTAATTAATTACCATCGTTGTCATTTTCATCCGAAACGTTTTCATCTTTAATCAAATCTTTTTCTTCCACTTCTTCGAAAGCTTGGCTCATTTTTTTAATTATATGTATTGGAACTAAAATAAATATATTTCGGATTTGCAAACCCGAAATAAGTTAGCCTTACTTTCAATATGCTCATTTTCTGTTTCGTGGTGATTTTGAGGGGCTTCAACCACATCTAAAAAATCAACAACAAAAAATTAATTTACTATCGCCAAAAAAACGCTGAAAAAAAAAATTAGTACCGTTGTAAAAAGATTGCCTAAATGAATTTTTATCTTCATCAGTCAAAGCTAAAAATTGAATGTAAATTTTTATATATTCTTTTTCATAGTTTTTTTAATATTTCTCAAAATTTTACCGTGAAATTCTTCATCCATATCAAAATCAATATTTGGATTTAAATGTTCTTCAGAAGAAACTTCATGAATAATTATTTCAACAAGGTTTGAAACTTCCATATCAATTTTTTCTAAAACTTTGTTTGGAATTTAAAAAAACTTAGGAAAGACTAAATTTATACCATCATCGGCAGCTTTAGTTGCATTAGCTTCGATTTCGGGGTTATTGGTGTCTTCATTAATGAGATTTGAATAATTATTTAATACTGCGACTTGAAGGTTTTGGTCATTTTCATTTTCATTTTCAATTTTATAATCATCAAATATTTCTGAGGATTCTAAAAACAAATAAAATTATACTATCGTGATTTTTCTCTCGATATTATTTTTACCTTCTTCATTTTGTTCCTCATCGTCGTCAAAATGAACTTCGGTTTTTGGCGAAGAAGCCAATAAGTTTACTAAAAAAGAAGTATCAGCTTTTTTGGTTTCAAAACCCAAATAAAAGCTTACTTTTTTCAATTTCATTTTCTTCTTCTTCTTCTTCGTCATCAGACATACTATTATTTATTGTTGTTGTTGTACTTGGTTCATCTAAACTCAAAATTTATGAACTCATACAAGTCTGGGTTTTTTTTAACTTACTGAAAGATTCATTTTCTTGTACAAAATCGATATCAGTCATATTTTAAGCTTTTTAAATTTACAGATGAAAGACCACAAAAATATAAGTTTTTCCCGTATGTAATAACAATGAAAGTTAAATATGAGCAAGAAATGTGTCGTAGACAATCTTATTTATGATGATGATCAGCTTTTATGTTCAAGAGCTTCCGCCGCTGAAAAGTCTGTCTACAATACTTTTGTTTTGTAAACTTAAAAGAAATTTGTTGAAAAAAACGAAAACAAAAAAAACTAATGGTTTAAAAACGACACGATGATAAAAAAACGAAAAGCTTTTACTAATATAAAATATATATAAAAAATAAAAAATGTGGGATGAAGAAATAAAAAAAATGGATTTTTTTTATGGATTTTTATTAAACATCCATCCCTCTCTCAAAATGAGGCTAAAATGTTTTTGGGCCAAATTCAAGCTGTTGATAAGGAACTTCGAAGATTAAAAGTCTATGAAACTAAAAAAATATTGGACAAAAAAACGCGTGTCTTCTTCGTCTACTACTTTTCAACCCATCTTTCGCCTTTTTTTCTTCTCTTCTTTGTCATATTTTTTTTTAACTCAAACCCCGAGATGGCTTGCGTAAAAGAAAAAATAAAGAATGGTCTCAACAAGAATATTTCATCCATTTTTTCCATTCAACTCAATAAAATGAATGAAGAAAGGAAATAAATGACAAAAGTACAAAAACATACATATATTTTTTTATTTGTCACTAAAAAATTTCTCCATCGCTTTGATGATGACATACATTTTTTTTAACTATCCCTTCTTTTTTTTTCAAGGAATAACAATAAAATAAAAATCAATAAATGTTTGAGAAAATAAAATGTGAGAAAGAGAGGCAGAATCATGTAAAATTATTTACGCGAGAAAAAAATATAGAAATCCATTTTTATTTTTTTGATGCTAAAGAAAAAACATAGATATTTTTGTTGTTTTTCTGTTTATGGCAAATAAATACATATTTCCATGTTGATGTTTTTCTGTCTTTTTTTTTTGCAAAAAATAAATAAAGAAAAACAACATGATTTTAAAGTTGAAATAATCTTAAAAAGGATTTATTTTTCTTTTTGAACTTAATAAAAAGCAAAAACATTATTGTCTCAATAAAAAAGAGCCTCAAGGAAAAATATATCCATCGTATTTTTCATTGTTGTCGTCAAACTTTTCAGGAATATTAACTTCAGACAAAAAACATACATAAAAAATATGGAATAAAATATTCAAAAACCAATAAATTAATTAATATAAAAAAATTGCAGCATTTGATTGTTTTGTTAAAAAGCTGAATGAACTGTAATCTTTCAAATAAATAGCTTTCGTTAAATAAAGTTTAATAAAATTTTTGGGCCATCGTTGATGAATATCCCCCGAATAAAATCATACAATATTTGTGAATTGGTGATCTTACAAAAGATGAACATTTTAATACCAATGAAAGTTTGATAATGTTTGCACAAATTTTAGGATTTTTTGTCCTGCGTGAGGATGAAGAAGCAATAAAATAATTATTCATGAAAGTTTATTTTTTCTTGTAATACTTATTTCTAAAAATTCATAATTTTATGAAGCTAAATCAAAATCATTGTGGTTTTTTTTATGCCATCAAACTTTCCACTAACAAGAAGAGTTTACAAAAATTTGATCAAAAAACGCATTTTTAGCATCTGTTGATATAAATTTTTTCTTCCATTTATTTTTTGATTTGTTATCGGAGTCTATGTGTTTAAAGTCTATTTTTTTTTATCTTTAATGTTTTGCAATATTATCTCTTATCAAAATGAATAAGATTACTGCTGTCCGTAAAAACCGAAAATATTGGGAAAACTAGAAAATCAGATTATTATGAATGTTGAAATTTTATTTAATTTAGTTAATATTGAATATGTCGTTTCATATGCCTAAAGAGTATCACTCGTTTTATCAAAGTCGCACAGCATTTAATATTTCTTTCATTGGTATGATTTTTGTTTCAGTGAAAGCTGGGAGGAGTTGTCATTATTTTTCATTGAACTTTTTTTTGCATAAACCATTGATGCCAAAATTTTATATTACAATGTAACATTTTTTAATTATCGCTTTACGTGGAAAACTTTTAGCAAGTAATTATTATTTAATAGAGCCATTAACCAAAAGCAATTTGGGTTTTTTTTGTTTTTTAGCAGGAAATTACGAATTTTTCTATTTTTTCTTCCTTCCTCGAGACACCGACGACAATGAAATTAATAATAACCGCATCCCATATTTTAAGACCCACAAAAATAGTTTTTTTCCTTTAAATTTTTTTGTGGTTATATTGACTGAATTTATGGATGCCCTCTGTTTTACTCTTACCCTCTCATTTTTTTTATCGTTCGTTTTTTTCTCTCTGTTTGTTAAAAAAATGTTTTCTTCGTTTTATTTTTTTACCCCAAACGTATGTGTCTCTCTTTTTTCTCAACGTTGTTTTTTTTTTCTTCGTTTCCTCCGTCAAAAAGAGAAAAGACGAGACCTCCGACGATGCCAGCCACCGGCAGTGTCAAAGTAGGGTTTTTTTTTAACTCTCTTATAATAAAAAAAAGCACGCATCACCCTCAAAGAAAAAACGTGTATGTGCGTGTTTTTTTTTTATTGTGTTGGCTGTCTCCTCTCTCTCTCGTCGTTATTTTTTTATATTCGATGGTGGTGTTGGTTTTTTTTGGGGTGCTTTTTACAATGCTGCGGCTGCTCCTAAAAAAATGAAAAAAATGACAGCTCACAATCTTTTCCCCTTTTCCACTTTTTAATTTCTTTCAACCTGAGTCTTCCTTTTTTCCTTTGAAATAAAAAAATAAATAAATAAAAATGAAGGCCGTTCATAAAAAATAAAAAGAAAAAAAGTTTTTTTCTCGTCGTGCCTAAGCTTTTTCTTTTCTTCAATAAAAATAGTTTTTTTATATTTCATTGTTGTTAGCCATTTTTTTTATATAACAAACACAATCTGCTCCATTTCTCCGCCGCGTATTTATCAATTTTTTTTATTATCGTCGATTTAAAATTTTATAGCTGGAAATAAAGATATATCCATTTATTTTTTTCAGGCCAACGTCATTCGATTTCTATTATTTACGGGTATAGAATCGTCTGGCCTCGACTTCTTCCTCTTCGTCATCTTTTAAAGAATATAAAAACACCGAGTGTTTGTTTTTTTATATGTAAAAAACAATAAAAGAAAAAATATTAAAGTTTTTCCATTATAATTATTTTTATTTTTAATTTAATTATTATTTAAATTTAAAAGAAAATTTTTGCGATGGGCGAAAATGAACAATGCACCTTATACTTCTAACCCGCCATCGTCCAATATAATTAATCCAACCATCCCTTTATCACAATCAAATCCACAATTGCATAATCACCATCAACAACAGCAGCATCAACAATATGTTTTTCATCAAAACCAACCAAACCAACCACAAAGATCATTATTTAATCAATCGGCGATTCAACAGCAACAACAACAATTACAGCAAAGAATGATGTTAATGGGTCCAAGAGGATATCATTCAACGTCAACATCATTAAATAATCAACAACAACAACAACAACAGCCGCAACAAAATATTCCATCCTTGTTAAATTCGAATCAAACATCATCAAGAAATTTGCCTTCAAATCAACCACAACCAAATAGGCAAGGTGGAGGAGGATTTTCAAATTCCAATCAATGGGGTAAACAACTCCAACAACAACAACAAAATTGTGTAGTTTGTAATGAAAATTTAAATATTGATTTATTATCTTTAATGCCATGTGGCCATCGGTGAGTTTTCTAGATTAAAAAGGGCATCCACTTGATTTTTCAAGATGCAAACATTTATGACTCGAGAGAATCTAACTTTTTTTTTTGTTGACTAAAACATTGATTAGCATTTTTTTAAAGTATGGGAAAAAGTGCTTAATTTTTTAAGTAAAATATATTTTAAAGTTACAAAAAATCGTAAACTATTTTTTATTTTTAAACGAAATTATTCAAGCTCGGTAGTTTTGCTTTTATAAAATCCCTCGCTTTTTTGATTATAGTAAATTTTCAAAGCTGCAAATCACAAAAAGCTAGACAAAGCCTGCTTTGCCGTTTTTATTTCAAAATTTACAAAAAAATTTATAAAAGAATATATAAATATATATTAATTTTTTAGCGTTTGTAATCCATGCTGCTTCAACGATGCCTCTTCACATTCTAATGGTTCTTCTGTTGGTTCGATGAATAAATGTCCAATATGTTCAATAATAAATAACACCACAAATTTAACTTCATTATTAAGCAATAATAATATTCGAGATGCATTTAATAATAGTCAAACGGTTTCACCCATTGGTTTTAATCCTATTGTTGCAACACCACAAATAACAACAAAAAATCCACAAACACCAATTTCTTCAACAAAAATTAATTCATCAACAACGACAACATCCATGGATAATGCATTTTCAATTTGGGAACCTTTACCACTTTTGAGCGGTAATAATGGTGGAAGTCGAACTCAACCATCATTTTCATCTCCATCACCTATTATTTATCCCCAATCAATACCAAAACAAGCGGCGACGTCAGCTATTATGCCACCAAATAGCTCCCATTATCAACAACAGCAGCAACAGCAGCAGCCACCTTCCCAAAATTCATCTTTAACTGGAAGTAGCTATTATAGTAGCAACAACAGCAGCAGTGGTGGATATAATAATTCATCATCAAATCAGCGAAGTAAATTATCAAATATTTCTTCACCATCTTCAATTATTTCTCGAAGTAGCACTTCTCATTCTTCTTCCACTCCTATTGGTGGTGGTGGCCCACATTCAACAAAACCATTACAATTTCAATTTAAAGAACAATCCCAACAACTCCAACAACAACAACGAAGCAGCAGCAATGGTGGTGGTGGAGGAGGTGAAAATAATAATGTTAAAAATGAATTTCTATTCCAACAACAACAACTACGAGGTGGAAATAACACAACAACAACAATAAAATGTACAAATTGTGATGAAAAAAATATGGTTATTGGATATTGTTTGGATTGTAAAGAATTTTTATGTTCTGATTGTGTGATGGCTCATGCAAGGGTTAAAATTACTAAAGAACATAAAATTCAAGTCATTGATGAAACATTTAATGTAAGCTTTTTTCTCTCAAATAATTATAATTTAATTAATTTTTATCTACGCCTCCTTTTTTAAATCAAAAATAAAAGTCTAAAAACTTTAAAAGTTTTGGTTATCTCTGTCTTGGAACAAAAAATATATATAAACCTTTTTTTATTTATAATATTTTTTTAGGCTTTGCAACAACAACTTCAAACTGCTTCTTCGACAATTCAAACAGCGACCACCACTCGAACCCATTCCGATTCAGCTTCAATAAAAGCCGATTCAGAATCGCCAAATTCGTTCACCGGGAATAATTCCTTTTCATCCACCGCCACTTCATCTTGTGCCGAGCATGATTTATTTTTTGTTTCCATTTGTACCACGTGTGGAGGAATTCATTTATGCCTTAAATGTTTACAAAATCATTCAGGACATAATCTTCGAATTTTGCCGGTTTATGAAACCCACGTTTCCCTTCCACGATTATTAGCGGAATCAAGAAATATTCAACGATCTTTAGAAGATTCAAAAGAAGGAATAAAACGAATGCAAGAAAGAATAGACGCTTCGGTTCAATCGGTTGCGGGCGAAATGCGTTCCATCATTCATTTGCATATTAGTGCTTTGGAAGAACGAAAGCGAGATTTGCTTCAAAGAGTGGATGCAATTCATCAAACAAAAATTTTAACTTTAAATCAACAAAATGAAAAAATTTCTGAAAAAATGATGGCATTAGAAAATATAATTAAATTTGGTGAACAACTTTATCGTGAAAATATTATTGGTTCAGCAGGTGGTGGCATTTCGGGTCAATCAAATTTAAGTGATTCTTCTCCAATAATTGAAGAAGATCCAAGATTTTTTGAATGCTACGAAAAATTACTTAAATTACATTCAGAAAATTTTATTCCTCTAATTCCAACAGCCAATGATGCCATTCGACTTCGAGGCATAGATCCCATGCTTTTACAATCCCTTAAAAATTTGGGCAACGTTGAATCAGGTTTATGCCCGAAAGCCACTCAATTACTTGGAACAAGATTTAAGCGAGCAATCACAGGTCGACCATGCGTAATAAACATTCAAATGAAGGATGTTTGTGGAGATTCCGTTGGAAAAGAATCTCGTGAACAAGGTGGAGAATTTATTTCAACTTTGTATGGTCCATTAAGTGGTGGAAATGCTAGCCTTCAACATGCTGAAATTGTGTAAGTAAATAAAGATTTTTTTAATTAATCATTAGAAAAAAATTTTGAATCTGAGTTTGCAACCAAGCATTTTTGTATCAAAGAAAATCAAAAATTTAAATGTCTTAGAAAATCTTTCTTTTTTTCCATTAAAAAGTCGAAATAATTTAAAAAAAAAACTTTTTCCAAAAGAAATTCATGGAAAAAATAATAAATTAATAAACTATTTTTTTAGTGATCGAGACAATGGTGTGTGTTCGCTAATGTTTACTCCAAAACGAGTTGGAATTTATCGTCTCAACGTAACATATTGTCAAGTTCCAATTACTGGATGCCCAACTGAAATTAATGTATGCTCCGGGAGGGATTATAAAGATGCTCAAACTCAAGGCCAAAAATTTTCTTTTGGAAAGGAAGGCACAGGAGATGGAGAATTTTCAAGGCCCTGGGGAATTTGTTGCGATTTGAAAGGTCGCATTCTCGTTGCTGATCGAAGTAATCATCGAATTCAAATCTTTGATGCCCGAGGAAATTTTCTCATGAAATTTGGACATCGTGGAAATCGACAAGGAGAATTTAATCGACCCGCTGGAATTTGCATTAATCCATCCAATGATATTATTGTCGCTGATAAAGATAATCATAGAATTTCAATTTTCTTTGATAATGGAACCTTTTCGCATGGATTTGGCTCACGTGGATGTTCACCCGGGCTATTTAATTATCCATGGGGAGTTTGCACAAATAATAATTATGAAATTGCTGTCACCGATACAAGAAACCACAGAGTTCAAATATTTAATTCCACAGGAATTATGCTTAAAATGTGTACGATTGATAGCGATATTAAACGTTCACCATCGTCGCCTCGAGGAATATGCTTTTTACCTGATAATGAATTAATTGTAAGCGATTTTAATACTCATCGTTTGGCGGTATTAAATTCAAGCGGAGAACCAAGATTTTTTGGTCTTGAAGGCACGGCTCCTGGATTTTTTCATCGACCTCAAGGTATTGCTGTTGATCCGGATGGATTGGTACTTGTTTGTGATTCAAGATCTAATCGAATTCAAGTAAGATTTTAGCATTTCTAAACTTTGCTAGAATTTAAAATTTTAGGTTTTAAACATTTATGATTTGACAGTTGTGGCTGTGCTTGGAAATGACACCAAACATTCACGCCCTGATTTATTAACAAATGATAAATTTCTTGATACTACATTATTTCGACCCACATCTGAAGCAACAACGACTTCAACATCTCAACAACAACAACAGCAAGTATTTTCAACTCCAAATGCAAATTTATTGGAACATCCCATGGATGTTTGTGTTTCACCCGATGGTTTGGTTTATGTTGTCGATTTTGGCAATAATTGCATTCGTGTTTATTAACCTCGTCTTTTTAAAGTCTTTTTTTAAACTTTTTTAAACTTTCATATTGTGTTTTTTTTGTCCTTCCTCAAACAAACTTTTTTTATACAACCTTTCCACCTCAGCTTTTTATTTTATTCTTGATGCTTTCGATTTTTTTCTAAAAGTGATTTGTTTATTTTTTCTTAGTTTTTTTGGGCTAATTTTTATTGACAAAGAAAAATATTAAATGGCTTTTACAACGTTTGATAGCAACCACCAAAGTCACTTAAAAAAATAATTACTATCTTTTTTTCAATGTCAAAAAAACCACAAAAAAATCTTTAAAAAATTAACATTTCACTCTATACACCCATTTGAAACCTCTAAAAATATATTATTGTTATAGTTTTATTTCTCAATCATTAATATTTGTTGCTCCCAAAATTAATTTTTTATACAACCGTTCCACCTCAGCTTCTTTTAAATTTAATTTTCTTCATTTTATACAACCGTTCATACCTGAATTCTTTTTTATTATTATTCCTCTTTGCCTTTAAAAAAATATAATTATTTAAAAAAAACAGTCAAAAAAATAACCCGCTGAATTTTCATTATTTCTTTATTATTTTTCAAATCTTTCTAAGACCCTCAAAAAAGGGATAAATTTTTTAATATTAATTAATTTTTCAAAAGAAAAGTTGAAAAAAGTTTTCCTCTAAAAAACTGTAACTATTTGGTGATCAAAAAAAAAATTCAAAAAAGAAGGGAAACTTTTTTGTTAACTTTTAAATTATTTTCTCGCTTTCTCGAATTTACCCCATATTTTTTTTCATTAAAGCTTTGAAAAAATAAAATTAAAGGCTTCTTAAAAAATTTTAATTCCATCCTTTTATTATTTGTTTTAACGCTGAAAAAGCAGCTGTTGCAAAAAGTTTTCTCTTTTTAATAGATTAAATATGTAAGCTTATAAAATTTTATGGAACTTGATAAAATATGGTAGAAGGTAATATTTATTTTTAACCTTTTAAATCAAAACTCTAAGTTACATTAATTTCTAAAATTATAAAATGTCTCTTTTCCACTTAAAATTGGCACATCACATAATTTTAATATTTTTTTCACATCTCTCCATTTTACTCCAAGTTTTTAACTATTATGCCTATCAAAAAAAAAGTTTACTGTGCTAAACTTAAATTTCTAACCAAACTTTTATTCAAAAAAAATTTGTTCTCTCTTCTACCGCCAATAATAAATACCATGTTTTATATTTTCCTTAAAATTCTTCCCATTTTTAAATCGAGTCATTTTCTTTTCTTCCTTGTGATCCTTCTTTTTTTCTATGTTCGTGCTTATTTATTTTCTTAATTTTTTTTATTCTCAGTAAAAATAACTAACTTCACGTAAATTTTTTAACGACAGCAAAATGATTCATCTCTTGGAGTTTATTTTTCTAAAAAATTCAAATCTTTTGCTTCTCTTTTCTGATTTTTTTTTGTTTCTTTTTTATTTTTTGAAAAAAAATGTGGATAAAAGAGAATCAAAAATAAATTTAAAAAAACGTGTAAAGTAATATTCTTTGTTTCTAAATTTTGTAATGCTTTTTGCTTTAAATAAAGTTCCCCAAAAAACCCCCAAAAATGTATCAAAGGCACAAACACAAAAAACACTAAATGTCTAAAATTTAATTAACAAAATCAAAAATTTTTTGTTCGCTCGAAAACTTTTTAAAAATTAAAATTATTAAACCAAAGCAATCAAGAATGTGGAGTCCATACAGAAGAAAAAAAAGAAGCTGGTGCAAATATTTGATTACTTTAATAAATTTTTAGCGATTCCTGGTTCTTTTAAAATGCGTCTTTCCCTTTTTATTTGAGTTTAACGAATTCACGAAAATTTAGAAAATAATCAACGGAACAAAAGTAATTCTAAAAACAGCTTTCCTCAATGTGCTTTTTTACTAAATTTTTTTTATGACAAACAAAATTATTACAAATTTTGTGCAAAACTTTTACTGCTAAAAATTTCATCTTTTTACTTTCTTTTTTTGATGGTGATTACAATAAAAAGTCTTTAGGCATGTATTTCTTATTTCGACCTTATTATTTTGTTTCTTCTTCCGTTTTTCTTTGTATGCATTTTTGTGATGATGATGTGACAAATGAATCGTTGAAAAATATATAAAAACAATTTGTCCTTGAATAATCAACTATTATTTCATCAACAAAATTTTTTTTCTCTTAATCAATCAAAAAAAACTTCCCGGTATCTCTCTGTATGCGTGTGTAGTAAGTGTCAGACTGTAACGCAGCAAGCAAGAAAAAAGAAGGAAAAAAGGTTTAAAATTTAAAACTGCAAAATCGAAGGCCTTTTTAAAAGATACTACAAAAATTTAGGTAAAAAAATATGGAGGCAATAAAAATTGTTTATCAAAAATAAAAAGTCGCATTTGTAAATACAAAAAAAACTCAAAAGACATTTTCAAAATTCAGTAGATTCGAAGATGGACATTTTAAATTTCTGCTGCTTCATCATCCAAACATAAAAAAAATCTTTTTTTTCAGAAAACATTGAGTAAATAAATGTTAGCCAAGTTTCAGCATTATTTTGTTCTTCTTCTTTTGGATGCCTTCAAAATGCTTAGCTCTGGTAACCTAGCTTTATGATGCATTATAGTAACTCATACAGCCAAATCACCAAAGGCAAGCAAATTGTGACAATTTTTTTAAACACTTAAAAATAAATAAATGTACGTTATAATCATAACCAAGTTCCATAAACTGAGGACTTTTTAATGCAAAAAAAGTTATTCATGTCGTCAAAACAAATTAATAACCATAAAAAGGGATAGAAAATATTGAAACAATAAAAAAAACTCAGGCCTGCCATTTGAAAAATCAACTAACTATCTTCTTCATTATTCACATTCTTGCGCAAGCAAGCAGCATCATAAACCACTTTGTTCCACACTCGCCATGCCAAAAACTGAAATGATTTATTCTCTTCTCTCTCGTCTTCATTTTTTGGGTTTTGCGGGGATTTTTTCGCATTGAAACTTAAAGATTGTAAAAAAATGACATAAATATGGTGGAAAGAGTGGAAAGGCAGGAGAAGAAAACAAATTGTAATATGGAACAAAGAATAAGAGAAGGGGCAATAATAAGAAAATAAATGATAAATATCATAATTTACAACTTTAGAGTTAGTTGGTTTTGGTTTATTGGGGTTTAATGATGAATGATGGTCGTCGTCGTCGAGAAAAACGACCATAGAAAATAAAGTTTGTGAAAGATAGTTTGAGAAAATAAATATCAACGACTACAGCGCAAGAAATAATAATAATAATGAAATGGTTTTTTAGGTAAACATTTTATAAAAAAAAAATTTTTTTAACAGTGAAAACAAAAAATATTATCTTCATTATTATTTTTTTTAAAGATAAAAACTCAGAATCAAAGCTTTGAAAAATAATTAAAGTAAGACTTGAAAATACAAAAAAAAAATGTTAATTTACCGGAAAAAAATCCCATTCACAGACATTTTTCAATCCAATCATTGAAAAAGTTTAAGGAAGAAGCAGACGCTACACGTTTATTCTTGTTAGCAATAAAACCATTCAGTATCATAAAAAGTCTAAATTTTTATGAAAAAAGCTGATAAAAACAAAAATGCTTCCATAATTGCAAAAATAAAATGCAAGATTGCACTTTTTTTTCTGCTTTACCATAAAATTGTACTATGTGAGAGGAGACACCAGTCAATAATAAAAACGTGTTAAAAAACTTTTTTGATTAAAACCACAAAAAAGAGAGGAAAAAATATGAGACTAAATAAAAGAGATTTACACTTCTTTTTTTGTGAGGCTTATAATCCCTTTATTGTTTTATTTAGAGAGTTTATATTTAAAACTTGTTTTTTTTTTTGTAAGCCTTTTTATATTTTTAATCGAAACTGTTAGAGAAATAAATCGTTAAACGGTTGCCAACAAGTATGTGTTTATTTTTGGTGGGAGCTTTGAGCTGACGACTCCTCCAAAATATTATGTTTTTACAACAACAAAAAATTAATTTTCCAGTAAATTTTTTTAGATTATACAAGTAAAAATTACATTGGAATTTCCCGTTTAGGTTTTTTTACGGGTTTTAAGTTTGAATCATTAAAGCAAGCATGTTTTTAATTCCGTATCGAGTGCTACAAACTGACTAATAAAAAGGAATTCTGTTTCATAAAAGAAACAACACATACATCTCCAACACAGCCACCGCTTTTATTTTTAGTAGTACAAAAATATTAGCGTTTTAAATATAAAGTCTTTCACAAACATACAAAAATTTAGAGAAGGAACAACTCCCGATTACTTATCGCTTCTTTTTTTTCTTCTTTTTTTCCTTCCATTTTTGGAAAGGACACCAGAAAACTAAAAAAGCGATAAAATAAAAGATTGCAACAACGACGACTACGACGATGGTAAAAAGACAAAGTTGAAAAAATGTATGAAGGACGACGACGAAAAAGTGAGCGATAGAAATCATTATTATTACTACTCTTTTTTCTTCTTCTTGATTTTGATTTTGGGATAAGATGAAATAAATTAGATCGGATGAAACAAACAGAAAAATTGTAATGATAATAATAATGGCAGAAACAATAAAAAAATTATTGCAAAAAAATTTGGCTGCAAAAATTAATTCAGCTTTAAAACAAGCTCAAAAGCAACGCCTACTTTTTTTAAAACAAAAATTTATCTTACAAAAAAATAATAATTTTAAACTTGGCAGTCATAAAAATTGTTTCTTTTTTTTTGTTGGCATGAATGGGAAGATTATAATCTTTTTTAGGTAAAGCAAAGCAAAAAAAAGTTATTGAAAGAGATAAATTATACCCCTAAAAAAGTTGATGGATCGAATCATTAATAACCAAAAAATGACCCTGAACAATCAAAAAGCCAAAGTGTTTTTTAGTATATTTTTTCAACTTTTTTTTATGAAGGATGATAAACTCATTTATTTATTATTTTTTTAAACAAAATATTTAATACTCAAATTTACTGCTTATTCAAAACAGAAAACTAAGCGTACTTCAAAAAACTATTTTCTTGATCAAAAAAAAATACAAACTTTTCTAAAGAAAAAAAAAATCAAGGAATAAATCAAACTTGCCTTAAAAGCTTATTTACAAACAAATGGGGAAAAAAACCTTTAAATTCATTTCAAAAAAGCCAGTGAAAAAATAAAACAAGTGATCGCACGAAAAAGGAAATTTCTAGCAACACCTTTTAAAATTATTTTATTGTTTTCACGAAAACTTTAATGGCAATTATGAGATATTTTTTAAAAGAGAAAACAAGAAGCTATAAAAAAAATAATTGAAACCATCGAATCTATTTTGAAAAGCTGCATCATCAAGCAAAGCTCACAATCAAGCAAGTTAAAAAAAATTCTACAAAGCTACACACATTTTTTTGTTGATGATGTTAAAGTTTTATAATAACAATAGAAAAATAATAAAAATATGTAAGTGTAAAATGTGTCTAAAAGTTTTAAATATTTAACTAACTAACTAAATAAAAAAATATATTTATTTTAAGAAACAATTTAGAGTCAAATAGTCATTCACTCACTTTGTCTTCGTATTTGTCGTCGTTGTTGCTTGCTGTTGTAGTATTTTTCTTTCTCTCATTCCATTCATTTTAATCTTTCTCTTTAACTTATTTTTGCTTTGTTTTAAAACTGTTCAATTTTTTGTTGAAGAAGATGAAGCTTTTGTTTGTCTTTTGCGCACATTTTTTTTGTAAAGTTTAAAAAAAATTTAAAAATGTGAAAAATAAAAAATCAAGCGAGAGACATAAAGAAGATGACTGACGACGACGACGACGACGACAGTTTCTTCTTTCTAATAGCGTTCATTAACGAGAAGAAAAAAAATGTCCTCGTAGTTTAAAGATTTTAAATAGAATGCAAAAAAAAATTATATTCGAAGCGCTACCTTCTTTGGGACTTGCTTGCTTCTTCTTTTCTTTGTTTTAAAATTAAACGAAAAAAAGAAAGTAAAAAAAGCAAAAAAAAATCGCGATTAAAATATAAAATTCTTTGTTTGTTGATTTAATGAAGGAAAAAAAACGTGATTTTTTAAGAACGCTAATGGAATGTTGTTGTTTGTAAGTAAGTACATAGAAAAAAAGGAAAGAAGAAAACATATTGGATACTTATAATCTTCTTTTTTTTAAAATAAATATTCATTAGATTATTTTTAGATAACGCAATGTTTCTCACTTTGTGGCTATTTTCAAATAAATTGGATCTTTTAGGAAAGCGAAATACTCAAAAATGAAAGCAATGAAAAGAATCAAGCTTGGGTTTTTTACTTGAACAAATTTTTAGGTTAAATCATAGTTTTATTTATTTTAAAACCTCGCAAACTAAAAATTTTATAAGTAAAGTTAAAACACCTGATTCAAATTAAGGTAAGAAAGAAGTAAAATTTTGTATACTATTTTTTTAAACAAATCTTCATTCCATTCTCCAACTCTTTTAGCGTGTTTTTAAAAACAAAAACAAATGCGTTAACTTCGGACTAACTAACTCGTTTATGTTGACGATGGGGAAAAAATGTTGATGAAAAATGGCTTAAAAAATCAATGCAAAAAATAGTATCGGAATTAAATGAGTGAGTTGAAAATTGCTGAATTTCTTTATGGATTTTTCATTTTTGCTACAGTAGGGTTTTTTATTTTTAACAAAAATATATTTGTCCAAGACTTTGAAAAAAAAACAAAGAAAGCTAATAAATTTGAAAAACTCACTTTTTTTTTACATTAACCATTAAAAAAGCAGCATCCCCAATTATTAACAAAAAAAAAATCAACGTAAATAATCATGCCACAGCAGCATAATTAAAAGTATAAAAAAGGTCGCAAACCAAACTAACAAAAAAAGCCGATCTTTCATTTTTTCCTTTTCTTTCTTTGGAGTTCCATCACCAATTTCGGCGTTTGATATTATTTGTTGTTAGTTATCTTCTTTCAATGACATTTTTTTTGTCTTTGTCGGAACATTCTTTTTTTTGTTGTTTGTGAATGTTAACGGTGGCAAGAATCAAAAATAAAGAGATGGAGAAGATGAAGAAGAAGAAAAAAAGGTAAAAATCATTTTTCATGTGCCAGGTGCGGCGATGAAAAGACCATGATAACAAAAAAATTTCTTTTCTTTTTTTTTCTTTTTTGGCCAAAGAAAAAATGAATCAAAGTTTTGGCTAGTTCGATAATTAACAACAAAAAAAGGGTTATGGATGTTCCATACAAAGCAATAATCTGAGCTAAAAAAAATAAAGGAAGTAAGTAAATTAAAAATGGTCCAAAACCAACGATGAAGTTGTCAATTTTGAGAAGAAAAAAAACAATAAAAAATTGGAGCCTCATGTCTAAAAAAATGAAAACAACATAACTTTATGAAAATTATTTCTTTTAATTCTTTCTAAAATCTAACATATTTGTAAAGCAAAGATGAAAAAAGAAAGAACCATGGAACTAAAAGTAATTTGGTTTTAAAAAAAGTGAAAGAATCAAATCTCAAGGGATTTAAATTTTTAGTTTTTAGTTTTTAAAATTTATAATGCATCAAGGTAACATAAAAATGAATAGGTTAACGACTTCATTATCCAACCAAAAGCATTCTCAAGAGAATAATGTTTTACTTACGAAAGATTAAAAAATAATAATATTCACATTTGCTTACTCTAATTATTCCATTTACAGTAAGCGCAAGTTTTTTTAGAGGAATATTTTCGTTATTGGCATTATGCGCGCTTCGTCGCAATTTGCGGTTTTAGTGATTGAAAAAAAAGCTTTCACCAATTTTGTTTTCCTCTTCGCTGCTGTTGTTTCATTTTTGTGTTTGAGAAGGAAGCAGCATTTTTTTGTTGACTGAAGTAGTCATCATTTCATCAAATATTTATTCAAATCAAATCAAACTCTTCATATTGCAACTTCAATCAATTCATCATCAAATTCATCACTGGTCCTGCTGAAGAAAGATGTCAATTTTACCTCCACATTTACGACGGTAAGCATTTTTTACTTATTTTTTTCTCTATGTTTCCGTTTCTTTTGGTTTTTGATAGTTTACCAAATATTTATTCTAAGTAGTTGTTGCCTTTATGCTTTCCCCCATTTACTGGGTGCTTTTGAAACCTTTTACTCATCCATTGTTTGAACCAAAAAAGCTAGCTTCCCATCTTTCTTTCGCCATTAAAAAGAACACGTTTCTCCTCGTTTAACCATGATTATTTAATTCTTAGTTCTCTTTTTTGACTCACTTTTCTGTGTTCTTTTGTTTGTTTGCTTCTTTTTTCCCCTTAGGCAGTAGTTCCAGCACAAATTTCTCGGAATATTTATTTTTGTGTTGCTATTCTTTTGCTGACACAACAACATGCCTTACATCCTTTGTTTGTCTGGTCTTTTATTCCCTTTAACGTTTGTAAGTGTGTGTTTAGAAACATCACAATTGATTTAATTCATTCAATTTTTAAGTTTTAATCTTATCGACGACCACAAAATTTTATTCATTTTTATACTGCGGCGCTCTTTTACAATTGCTTCCAAAATATGCTTCACTTTGTTTACTAAACTTTTCAATTCTTTTTGCAAATATTTTCTTTATTTTTGTTGGATCTCTTTTGGGACTAGTCCCTCTCTTTTTTCTCTCCCATGTACTTCCGCTCACTTGTCATTTTTTCTCCTTCTTCAGGAAGTGCTTACAATACATAAAAATGGATCGATCGCTTTTGACAAACATAGTATTTCTTTGAAAGTATTTTTCTTCTTCTTATACCTAATCTCTTCCTGCTTTCTATTTGTTGTATTTTCGTAAAGGTATCTTGAAAAGTAGTTTATTGTACGGATATAAGAATGCTGCGTAGTCATCTCCGATTTTTTGCAACGAGAAAAAAAAGTGTGGTTCCGCAAACTCTCCGACAGGACCCGTTACCTCTTACGCCTCTTCTTGCATCCTTTTTTTGTTGTCAAAAAAACATAACAGAAAGAAGGAGTAACAGTTCTTTCGCACAATAAAATCCTATAAATCTAACAGTTCCTAGATTGCAGTAGCTCTTTTTTTATAAATTTTTGACCGGAAATCAAAGCTTATGAGTTGTTTTTGAATTCAAGAGGAATAATGCAATGCATTTGTCGAATTTTATTGATTATTGTTATTGAAAATTTTGTTTTCTTTTTAAGCATTACTTTTATCGCTTAAACAATGTTGCTACAAACTTTTTGTTTTAATAGCGTTCACAGTTTACTTGATTTCGCGTTTAGCTCTCCAATCTTTGTGAAGTTAGGGAAAAAAGTGTATTACATAGCAACTTTTTGCTTCCCTTCCTTATTCAGTTGAGAAGCTTTTTTGTTTATTGTTTACGTTTGTTGTTGTTCTTTGATGTTTATTTCTCTTCGCAACTTTTCTTGAACCAAACATGTTTTAATCATTCCTTTCATTTTCAGATTTTACAAGAATTCTCCTATGGCAACATCAAACGACGACAATATTTCTCAAAATTCTGCAACATCTTCGGAATCACCTCAACCATCTCCAACGCCTTCTCCACCACCCAATGAAGCTCCGACTCCTCGTCGACTTGATAAAACTCATGGATTTCTCAAATGTATTATAAGAAATCAAATTGAACGCGATGAATATCACAAAGCAATTGCACAAAATCGAACTGAACGAGATCAACGTAAATTTTTCTTTCTTGTCTTTTTCTTTTTTCATTCACTTCATTATTTTAGGATATCAAAAGAACCAAGTGGATAAGAAGATAGCTCAAAATAGATACATACCGCCACATTTGAGAAAGTTTGCATCATCACCATCTTCAACAGAATCATCTCCTCAAGTATGGTTAACTTTTATTTCCATCAAATGTATTTTCTCACTACTTACTTTTTAGATACCATTCGATGAAAATTCTCAAAATGATCCACACTATGATATGAGAACTCGTGCTCGCAGAACTCTTCAACGTGAAGGAACTTTATGTAAATAGAATGGAATTGTTTAATGTTATGTATGGTTTTTGAATCATGTTGTTTTTCGGTGATTGTTGTTGATGTTGTACAAGTTTCGGGTTTACTTTTATTAGCAAAGTTTTATATGTTTTTTTTGTTTGTTCTTTACGAATAAACTTAATCGATTTCTTTAATTTAGTTTTGTTTGACACTTTTGTTTTGTTTGAGGATATTTTGCTTTCATAACTCTCATAAATTGAAACCATGATCGGCGAGCTTCATTCCAATTTCCTTGAAGTGAAAACTTCTCACTTCTTGTTAACCTTTGTTTGATACCTTTATGAATTGTAAAAATATGTGATGCAACAACAAAGGCATAATTTGCTCGACAAAGCTCATACGAATATGACAATTGATTGCGATAGCGATATAATAAACCTTCAAAATAATGAGGAAATGAATCTCGTATTGCTGTTAATGGTTCCCATGCATGGATGTTACTAAAAAATTTTGGTTGCTATTAGAAGGCTAGTGATTGAAGAAGCAATGCAGTAGCTGCTTTATCAACTTTTCAGTAGTTTTTTTATGGCCCTTATATGCTCTTTTACCTATGATTTAATGATCGAATAAAAGTATCACTCCTTTTTGAACTTTCGGTTAACCAATGTTCCAAATATGGAATGACATGTGCACTTCCATAAAATTGATGATGAAATAAAAAAGCTCTAAATTATGCATATTTTTTTGTTAAAGGAAAAATGAAGTTTATGTTGCTAACTTTTTGTTGTTTATCGCAGTTACAAGTTGATTAATATTTTGAGGTATTGGTGAATCAATGGGAACTTCGAATCTCCTAAAAAACTTTAAAGTTTTTAGCTACTAATGAAACAATGTTTCTTCTCCAACTTGTCTTCCACTTACTTACCTTATGATTATTGCCGGCCGTTGCTTATCAAGTTTATCCATTTTTTGAGAAATTGTTTTTAGGATTAAATGAGCATTAAAAGAAAAAATATTTTCAATATCCGAATTTACATAAAATTTGGTAACTGCGCCTTTTCTTGCAATATTTCTTAATGAATTAATTGGATAAAGGTTTTGAGAATATCGATTAAATATATATAAAACCTTTGCTAAAAAAAATTTCTATTATCAATTTTTAAATCTTTAAAAAATTTTCTTACAATATTTTTCATTCATTTCATTGCAATCAACTAAAGTATTCCAAGCATCGAAGTTGGTTGTAATGGAAATAGAGCTGCAATTTTGATTTTCAAATACCAAATGAATGGAAGCGAATGATGAAGCTTTTTGGTGGCATTTTAAAAAAGAAGTGTAAAGCTTTAATGCTTCCAAATCAGAAAATTCATCAACATAAAGTGCAAAGGAAATAAAAGATGGCCATTGTTGAAGCTGCAAAATTTCTTTTATTCCACAGTTTTATAGCGGCTTTATAAATTTTATGAAGTTTTTGTCGTGCATATTTTTTTAGTGTGTTTTTTTCAGCTAATGGACTCACATGTTCAAAAAGTAATGGGGCATAATTTATTGTTCCATGCAAACATAAAGTTGGGTCATCTTCAGTGAAAACTGTATTTTGAGCTTGAAAAAAATTAAACCAAACACATAAATTTTTATTCCATGAAATTAATTTTTTAGAATGATTGAATGACACCGACTAAAACTTATCAACGTTGTTTTAGCAAAATTTTATTTTTCATTAAAAATTTCTAGCAAAGGATCCTTTTTATAAAGCTTACTCTAATTTTGTTATTAGAAAATACAATATTTTCAGTATCAAAATTAATTTGGGTTCGATGAAAAATAGTATCCACAAATTTATCATAAAATGGAAGTAATCTTATTAAAATTATTAAAAAACAAATAGCTAAAAAACTTTTAGGCGTGATAACTCTTCGAAATCGATACATTTATTTATTTTTAAGACAGCAAAGTAAAATTAAACTCAAACATAGTTAGTATTTAAAGGAACCATTCATTTTTAATTGACTCGTTATTAAATTTAAGAAAATAGCTTTGAAGTTTTATATATATACTTCTAAACTGGTTCATCAGATAAATTTACTTATTAGGTTACTTTTTTTCTTCAGTAATTTATTTTTATGAAGGAGATTGTATGGTTTCATAATCAAGTGTGACAAAGTCCTCATAGCTTTATAGAGAGAGTCTACCAGATTTTTTAATGATTTTAGAAGGAGGCGGTCCATTTTTTTTCAAACCCGCTATTGTATAGTCACCAAACGATTATTTACGATGAAAAAATATGCTAGTTTTCAATCTTTTGACCAGAAACTGTACTAGATATGGAATTATGAGCTATCGAAGTTTGAAGCATGTCTAACCTTTAAAAATTCGGCTAAATTCACCCATGAAACATAAAAATTTAGTTATTATCCCATATTAGGTAATCGATTGCGGGCTTTCTAATGGTGTATACCATATATTTTAATATCCTACAAAAATGAGGAGAAATTTGCATATTTATATTTCAAAACGACGCCACTTTTTTTCCGCCGTATCCCCAGACCCTAAGAAAAATAGCATATAATCCCCAGAATCTCCTCTATCGAATTGTCAAGAAAAATCAAAAAAAATTTGCACCTCGATCGATTGCCATAGATAAAAGTGCTCGCGACCACTATTTTTAGTGGGGAAAAGGTGTTTTTCACTTTCCATTCACTTTTTTTCTTCCATGAAAACAATTTGAACATAACGCCAAAAACCAAAGAATGAAAGTGAAAAACACCTTTTCCCCACTAAAAATAGTGGTCGCGACTCGCGAGCACGTTTATCTATGGCAATCGATCGAGGTGCAAATTTTTTTTGATTTTTCTTGACAATTCGATAGAGGAGATTCTGGGGAATATATGCTATTTTTCTTAGGGTCTGGGGATACGGCGGAAAAAAAGTGGCGTCGTTTTGAAATATAAATATGCAAATTTCTCCTCATTTTTGTAGGATATTAAAATATATGGTATACACCATTAGAAAGCCCGCAATCGATTACCTAATATGGGATAATAACTAAATTTTTATGTTTCATGGGTGAATTTAGCCGAATTTTTAAAGGTTAGACATGCTTCAAACTTCGATAGCTCATAATTCCATATCTAGTACAGTTTCTGGTCAAAAGATTGAAAACTAGCATATTTTTTCATCGTAAATAATCGTTTGGTGACTATACAATAGTGGGTTTGAAAAAAAATGGACCGCACGTTTTAAAAAATCTGGTAGAGTCTCTCTATAGTTTTTTAGATGAACGAACAAAAATAAACAAAGAAATTTTTTTTGTTATTAGGTTAATTTTTAACCTTCCGGGAGAAATCTTGTTTTTTTTAACTAATCCGCGGAGACAAGAGCAGTTTTAGCATTTTTTGCTGGAGATAAAAATGAAAATAAAAACGACTGCCACCATTCATTTGAAGCAAACTTTTGAATTAAGAAACTGCTCGTGTCAATTGTGGTTTGTTTTCTCTCTTTTTTTATTTTTGCTTCAAAAAAGATTTTATTAATAGGATTTCCAGTACATTATGAAGTATTACCGAAAATTAAATTTTATATAACTAAAATAAATATTTTTTGATCTAAATTTTTTGATTTTCTGGTTCAGAGAATTAAAAGCCAAAATTGTTGATGAAGTTTCTGTCGTATTTTACAGTATCAAAAACAAAAAATAACATAAAAGTTTCGTGCAACGGTATCGAAAAATTTTCTTCTTACTTTTGGCACTAAAAAATTTGTAGAAACTTCATGAACATAATTTCTTTTAATTTTTCAAATTTCTTAATGTGAGATCCATTGGGCACCAAAATATTTGTAAATTTTTTTGATGCTTTGCGATAGGAAAGATCAGCAATCCAAGACTCGTATCATCTTTGTTTACCAGAAAACTTATACCATTTTCTAAAAAAATAAATATTTTTTTAGTTTAATTTTTTTAAAACATAAATTCATAAAGCTTTACCCTGGTAACAAAAATGATCAACAGATTTGTTTGCGGTTTTTTCAATCAAAGGGAACATAATTTCAGGTAGGTATTCATTAATTTCAAGCTTCACACTGTTTCCATAAAAGTTTAAGATAGCGGGAAAAAAACTTTTTAAATCTAAAAAAGCAGGGATTTTTGTTTATTAAAGCTAACAATATAACTTACGTTTAAGCGCACCGGGTAATTCGCCGAGGGTTTCATTTTGTGAATAATAAAATTTACGAATATCACCAATCATTTCTTTGAAAGTATTTATTAATCTTTCAGCGTTTTCTCGGGTTTTGTTTTGTTTGTGAGCTTCTTCATCGCTTTCATTTTCATAATAATGATTTAGATTCATATTACGGATGGAAGTTCCTATCATAGCTGGTCCACTTTCAGCCAAATTATCACCAACTTTTGAGAAAAGATTTTTCAAGCCTTTTAAATTTATTTTGCCAGCAGCTGAAGCAATTCCAAATCCGATAAGAACAAACAAAAACGCTGGTAAATATTTCATATTTAAAAAAAAATACGAATTAAATAAATTTTAAGAATTTTCAAAGAATTAAATGATTCAGTGAAAATAATAAATGAAATAAATAAGTGTAAAAAACGGTCAACAATCAATTTGAAAATAAACTCGAATGAATTATAAAATAATTTATCTATCTTTTCGATAAAAGCCCCACACAGAGCGGTGTTTGCTGCTGCTTCTTCACAAGTTAAAAAACAAAAAAAAGGTTCAAAGACAGACAGCAGCCAAAGCAGTTTTTGCTGCTTCGCCACAGACAAATTTGCCGCCGCAGATTTTTTTTTGATATTTTTTCAAAAAACAAATGTTAATCGATACTGCCAAATTTTTTTCTTCACAAAACAATTTATTTTCATTGACAGCATTTTTTTAAATATGAAAATGAAGAAATAAAAACCATTAGATGAAATAACAGCAATTTTGTATTATTATTTTTTTATTAAAACAGTGATTAATTTTCAAATCTCATCAACCGATAAAAAGAAAAAACTTTATAATTAATTTTTCTAAAAAATACTTGGAATGGGTTCATCAGATAAAAGAACTTTAGGATATAATGTTTTTCGAGTTAATTTTTTTTCTTTTCGAGTAAAAGATTCTGGAGGTTCTCGATCAATAAATGCGAATGTAATCATTTCATAAAGGGCTACCATTGTTAAACCAAAATAAAGTCCCATTATTCCACCAACATCGGCTTAAAAAAGTAAATAGTAAGTAGCAAGCATTTTTTGATTAATAAAAATATTTTTTTAGAAACAAAAAAACTTACAAAGAAAATTCCAAAAAGTATAACTTTGAAAATAATCAATTTTAGAAAATTGTTTTGTTGTGAAAGTAAGAGTTAATTGGGTCAAACTTTTTTCATATGAATCAATATAAAACCATTCATATTCTTCCAAATATTCAGAAAAATATGTAAAAAATGTGTTATTTTCCAAACTGCTTCCATTTATTTGGAGAATTTCGAGAGACTAAAAAGATTTTGTTTTTAACGAAGGTTTTAAAGCGAAAAATGTTTTTGGAAAATCGAAAGCAGAAAAAAAGCTGGCGACTTACATTTAATAAATTCAAAGTGTCTTCAACTTCTTTGGTTAGATTTGATTGTCCCAAAGCAAATTCAATATTTTTCTTTAAATTTTTTATTGCTTCAATGCTTTTATGATAATTTTTTCCATCACCGCTTTTATAAAAGTTTACAATCGCTGGTGGATTTGGAATTCCGTTTGACAATAAATTTGCTTCAATACTAAAAAACTTTCACAAAATAATCAAAATTTGAACTTTTTTTCAAACCTTCGAAAATTTATTTCTGCTTTACTAGAAAAATTATTGAACAAACTTGCTTCAATTTCTTCGATGACATAACTAAAATATTCTTGAACTAATTTGTTGACAGCGCTGCTTTTTGAAGTAGCCTCTTTGAAATAATTAGTTCGTTCAGTAAAATTTCTTTGGAATGGGCTAAAAAAAATTGTTTATTTCGCTTCACTTTAACGTTGATTATCGAAAATGAAAAAGCTTCATAATTTTTTATTTTTTTTTTGATACAGAAAACAATGTTTCTTTGGTGAAGCAATTAAATAAAAGTTTTTTTGTTGGATAAAGATTAAAATTTTTTTTTGCTTACAATGGTTTTTCTGCCAATTTTGTAACATAAAACATAACTTTCCAATATTGCTCAAAAATAAATTGAAGTGAATCCACAGCATTCCAAAGAGCGTGATTCCCAGGTGGAAATGGAATTGAAATATTATCGATGCTATTTATCAAATAATTTATTGTCAAAATAAAATTTCCTTGATTATTTTCCATTTCTTCGGATGTTTGATTTAATGCAGAAATATTTAAATTATCCATCGTTGTAAAAGTTTTAAAATATTTTGAAAAGCATGGTTCTGGACAAGCTTTCTTGGCGGAGTCTTAAAAAGTTGTTATTTGATACTTTTAATTAAATCATTTTTACCTGTAGGAGTTTTTTGCAATAAACATCTTAAAGAATCATGAACGTTGCAATTGCTATCTTTAATGGCAAAAAAATTATCTGACTTTCTTAAAGGATTATTACAAGGACAATTTTTTCTTGCATTAAAACATTCTTCACAGACCTTAAATTTTATTTTTTATTTGGAGCCGAAACTAAAGAAGGTAGCATTTTTATTATTACATAAGCCCTTAACGATGGAGCTTTGAATCGAAAAGTAAATTTTATTTGATAAATTTTTATTTTTCAATGCTTTTGATTCAAGATAAACCTCTAACATTGCCCTCCGCTTTTTGTTCTTTGGAAAATAATATTTGTTAAAAAAATTTATAATTTACTTTGTCATTATAAGGTCCAACAGCATCTGAACAAATTGATGGAAATTCTGCAGCGCAATCAAAATCCTTAAAAATATTTCAGCATTTTTCTGTTTAAAAAATTTAAGTAATTACACACATTTATATCCAACGAATCTTTAACTTTAATGGTAGTTCGAGCATTTGGAAGAAGAAAAAATTCATTGGTTTGATAATTATCAAAAATAAAAAATGCTATAATTCCGTTATCCGAAATTGAATCAAATGCAAAAGTATTCAATAAAAAATCAATGGAATATAATGGCATGCCATCTAAAAAAGAAGTTCAAAGAATAAATGAAAATTTCACCCAAAAAGTTTGTCAAGAATGAAAATATAACTACTACTAACCTAAAGAACTATCAGTAATGAAATAATCCAAATTATAAGCTTCACATTTTCCATACAAAGCATTCCAATGTTCGGTTTTTCTTAAATTTTTATTTGATGACCTTAAAAACTTATTTGATTTATGCAATTTAAAAATATTATTTCATAGCTAGAATTCGTGTTTAATCTCATTAAAAATGTTTCTAGCGATAAAGATTTTTCGCAACGACGTTCTGGCGTCCGTCCTTACCACAAAAAAATATCTTGATTGTTGTTGTTGTTTGCAAGTTTAAGATATTCATTAAAGTTTTCATTTTTTATTTTATTAAACATTGTGTATGTTTTTGCAAGACGGCAACAATAAAAATCGTCAATGTTATTGGATTTTGAGATGTTGCGGCGGCCATTCTGAAAATGGACTCCAAAAGCATAAGTGTCAAGGAAAAATTTTTTCTTACTTGAAAACTATTCAGCCAGCAGTCGTCCTAGAAAATGAAAAAATGAAAATGTCTTTCGATTAAAAAATATTAACGAATCAAGGTTTTAAAAGTGTTCCCAAAGTTTAAAATTCTAAAATAAATAAACAAGAAAACAACAAACATAATCAAATTTCATGTTTTGGAAATTTTCAAAAGCAAAGTCATCAAAAGTCGTTGAATTTTGTGGCGACTGAAAAAAAAATATCCTTCAAGCTAAAATAAAAAATTTATTCGAAAAACAAACTCTAAAAAGTGAACAATATTTTTCATAAAAAGCTGCACTTTGGCATTGATTTTGAAGGTAATAAAAATCTTCGGCACAATTTTTTTCTTGAAATGTTTCATTAATATTTGCAATTTTATTTGTTGTTAAAAAATAATTCAAATATGGAATATTTTGAGTTTCAAAAATTTTAGCATTCAATCTTAAAAAACAAAAAAATAGTTTGATGGAAAAAAATGGAGAGAAAAAAAAAACAAAACTCTTCGATATTATAAAGATGAAGCAAACGTTTGGAATCTTCTTGAAGCAATGGAATTGCTTCCGGGTCAATATTTGCTCGACTAAAAATATGTAATACAATTTTTGTTAAATCAAAATTCAAAAAATCATTTACGCATTTTTACTTTGATGACAAAATTGAATTTGTGGCAATTCCATTTTTTCAAATTCACTTTGATGAAATACAGTATTTTTTTGTCCAGATGGATTAAAAAATTTTATAAATGCCCCGCTAAGATTCCAACATAATCCACATGTTGCAAAAAGCATTATGGTAGCAGTTGCGATTCTGTATAAAAAAAATTTAAATATATTAAAAATGCGCACATCAAAAGTAATTTAATAAAATTTCACCGAAGTGTTGGAGAAAATTTGCTACTCAATAATCGAAATCCATTCAACGAAGTAAAATCACAAAATTGATCCCATTTTGATTTATATTCAGCTTCAAGAAAAACTTTTTTCTTTTTAATTTTAGTTCCTGCCGCTGCTGTTGTTGTTTGAGCATCGACATTCAAATTTTCTGTTAATTGAAACTCGCTTTCGCTATCATCATGAAGATGAATTTTATGTGAAACAGTTGAAATCAAATTTTTTACTTTCATCTTTAACAACAACAAAAAGAAATAATGTTTTTTTTCTCAAAAAGCTGTTTCTTTAAAAAAAATAACAAAAAAACCATCAATCAAACTCACGCTTTTATTTTTTTTTTCATTCAAAAAATTCTCTAACGTTTGATGCGTAATTAAAGGGTTTCTGTTTTTTTATCCAAAGTAACCTCGACTATTTGGAAATATGAAAACACAATGTTTTAAAAAAATGATTTATTGTTTCACCGCCTAGGATACTGTAATCTTGAAGAAAATAAACAAATTTTCTCTTTCACAATGTTATTCAAAAAAGAAAGCAAGTATTTTTTGTTGAAAAAAAAATTTATGTATTGCACTTCGATATAAAATAAATAAATAAATATTTTTAGTTAATTAAAAAATACAACTAAAAATGAAAAGAAAAATTTTACCAAAATCAAAAACATGTTAACTAAAATACCATAAAAATTTAGAGGCGATGTTGACTTAATTGAGCTTTATATGCAGCTAGCATTTGTTCAAATTTTACATACATTATTCTTGCAGCTTCATGAGCTTCTTTAATATCTGGTCGATTTTCAGGGGAAAGAGATAAACAGGAATAAGTAAAATCAATTAACTAAAAAAAACGCACGATGGATAACAAACTTAAAAAATGGAATAAAAAAATGTTTAATTACTTGTTCTGAATAAACATCCATTGGAAAAGGAATAATATCGCCATATTTAATTTTTTTATGTAAAGCATAAGCATTGGAAACTTCTCCATTAAATGGTGATCGAAAGGTGCACATTTCATATAGTAAACAACCAAGGGACCAAATATCTGATTTAAAATGATATCCACCACTTTCATTTCGTTCAGGCGACATATAATATTCACTAAAAAAAATTTGTGATACTCACTTTGGGAAGAAAAATTTTAAATGAATTAGTGGCTTACGTTCCAACTCGAGTATGAGCAAATTGAGTTCGAATACTGAATAATCGAGATAAACCAAGATCGCCAATTTTAATTTTACCATTATTTCCAACAAAAATATTTGCAGGTTTTAAATCTCGATGAAGGATTCGCATTTCATGCATATCTTTAAGCCCCGCGCAAATTTGATGAAAGAAATACCAAATTGTACGTTCAGAAAAAATCATGCCTCGATCTCGACTAATCTAAAAAATGGAATCTCATGAAGCTGAAAAGTTTTTTCCTAAAAGCTTACAATAATCCTAGAAGCCATATCTCCTCCATCTATATATTCCAAAGAAACAAATAATTTTTTATCCACCGTAAAAGCATCAAAACATTTAATAACATTTTTGGAATCAATTTTCATTAAAAGTGATACTTCATTTTTGCATAAATTTACATATTTTTCTTCCAATTCTTCCATCTAGAAACAAAAAACTTTTTTTTAGTAAAATATGCTTTTTTTAAAGGAATCAAAAAAAACTTACATTAACTCTTTTTAATGCAACTTTTCGACAAGTTGGAGAATGATGAGCCAAAGATACTTTTGAAAAAGCTCCAACCCCAAGTTCCTTTAAAACTCGATATTCTTGAAGTTTTTGTGAATCATTACGTCTCGCTCGGGTTGGATATGAATGGAAATGATAACGGGTTGCCATCGTTAAAAAAAAAGGCGCTCTAATAAAATAATTTGAAGAAAGCCAATTTGATTACCAATAATAAAAAAAAAGTGAATAATGATAACTGAAATTTATAAACGAAGAGAGAGAAAAAAAAGTTTCATGGCTTTTTGCATGCAGCCAGAAAAAAATGCCCTCCGATGATTTTTCATACCTTTGTTTTGGGTGACCTCCTTGCAGAAATAAAAAAGAAAGAATAGATGGAATAAGGGAAAGACAAAAAGGGCGGTTTTCAAAAACATATATTTCAATTATGAAATTATCAAAATGGCAGCCAAGTGCCATTTTTTGTTTTTTAGTTAAGAAACACTCTGCTTTCTCTTGTTTAATTTTTTGCACTGCTTAAAAAAAGCTTGAAGAAAAATATTATTTTTTGCTTTTATTTTCTTCGTTTGTTTTTCTTAATTTACTATATTTTATTTTAAAGTAAATTCCAAAATACAAAAAAAGATAAAAAAAGAAACGATGATTTGTGTAAAAATAATTCATTCATTTCATTCCAAACCTTTTTTAAAAAATGAGAAGATTTAAGAATTAAAGAAAAGTTTGACATTTGAGTCGAGTATTTTTTGGCTGATATTTTATGATTTTTAACATTCTTTTTAGTTATATTTTTAACTTCAATTCATATCGAGATCTAATTATGTGTGATTTAAAACATTTTTTTAACAAAATTTATTTATTGGCATTCATTTCCTTTTTCATCAGTTTTGTTTTTTTTCTCTTTCATACAAAGTTTTAAAATTAAAAAAAGTGTGTGTGCGGCAAAATTAAAATTAAATTTAAAAAAAGAACAGAGGGTTTATTTATTTATGATTGGTTGGTTGGGTGCATCAACATTAACTTTTACCAAGCATAACAATCACCAGGGCATGATTGTAAATGAGTTTCGAATTTACCTAAAAGAAATTTTTAATTTAGTTTTAAAAATTTTTTTATTTTTATTTTTACCTTCAATGGTATCCATTAAAACGGTATAAGTTGTGAGTTTATTGAGATTTGTTCGAGAACTCAAAACATTATAAATTCCTTGAAAATTAACATTGCTTCGACCAAGTTTACGCATGCATGCATTTCCAGGGGTTCGACGATCATCAATGAAAAGTACTTCAGTATTAGGATCATAATTTGTTTCAAGTATATACCATCCATATGGATCATCCATATTCATTTTAACTGATTGACTTTCAACTGTTCCATTGAGAGTTCGAGAAATGATAGCTCCTTCATATGGATTTACACCGCTGACAATGTAATAAACTGGGGATAACATGGGAGTGTTTGCAAGATGATCATACGCTTCGGCATAACCTAGAAGAAAATATTATTTTTAAATGCTATTTTTATTTGCCATCAAAAAATAAAAGTTGTGTTTTGAAAAGAAAAGAATTTTTAATCTACATATTTGAGAGTACATCTTTTTGAAGAAAGTTTTTTTTTGTTAAAACTTTTTTTTGAAAAGCTTACTATTTTTTTGTTCGAGGGTTTCTCGGGTCAACCAAGTCATCCATTTGCTATTTGGTTCAAGACCAATCATCCAACGGATAATTCCAACATATCCTCCAATGGCATCAAATCGATCATTAGCAGTGACGGAGAAAGCACCCTTTTTCATTCCATTATAAATTCCAACAAATCCAGCAAAGTTATTTGAAACAAAAAGAACTTTTCCATCTTTAATCCAATTAATATTAACAACCATTTTTCTCAAATGTTCACTAATTGCCCAATTGTGTGTAGTTGCATTCCATCCAAGGAAAAGGCCAAAATCAAGATTTCGAGCATGCATAATATGACCATTGTCATCTTGAGCGATGATGGAAGTGCAAACGGTGAAAATTTCATAAAAGATGTTATACAAAACTATTTCACCAATTGGAATTCCACTGGCATCAGCAATACCCTAAGTAGGAATAAAAATTAAGAAAAACGTTTTTGAATTTATCATTTTTAAAAAACTCATGTTCATATTTTAAAGAAAAAAAGTATTTTAAAAGCATCCTTACTCGAATTTCATCTCGATATGGTGAAGCTGAAAAATGGAAAAAACATTTTATAAATTTCATTTTATAAAAAAATAATTTTTACCTAAATGTTCTGCCATTCCGCCAAAGAAATCATCTACGATGGTTGTAGCATCAGGAATGAAACCAGTGAGTAAAGATTTAATGGAATCAAGAAGTTCTCGAATATTTTGTTTATAAATGCTTGAAATTTCTTGAAATCTTGTATATGGATCCGCATCTAAATTAACATTAAACCATGGAACTTGATATTGATTTTCAGGTTTATAAAGATTTGTTCCATCATCTAAGATGCAATGATCTGCAAACTTTTCAGGTAATGGAACATATACGCCTGCTACAGTAGCAGCAAGGAGAAGAACTCCAAACAAATTGGAAGTTCTCATTCTTCCTCCGTTTAACAACCCTCTGAGGAAAATTGAAAATGGAAGAAAGAAAAAATGATGAGAAATGGAAAATTTTTTTAGCCTTTTTTACCTTTGATAACTTAAAGCTTTTCTTCGTCCTAATTCTTCCTTCAAAGCTTATCTTTTTGTTGCTGCTTGCTTTGCTTTGCGCTTTCATTGTTTCGGGTTCTTTCTTTTTTTGCATTGAAAGAAATAAATTTTTTATTGTTATCAGAAAAGGGATTAAAGAAATGGATGGAACAACCATCATCCGTACGTACTTATAAGAAGGGATTGAAATATGAGGAACCGCGTGTGTTTTTTGTTTTCTACTTTGATTGCGGACTTTGATTAAAAATATTATTAAGAAAACATAAATTAAAGAAGAAAATGGTTAAAACTCCAAAAAACGAAGAAAGATGTATGATGTACCTCAAACATACCTTTTAATTCTTTTGTGCCAAAAATGTTACCACAATGTTTCGGGAATGAGCGTAAATATAAGCATCACCAAAATACTTAATGAAAAAACTTCAACCACATTTTTCAGCATTTATAATACACACACCAATAGATGATTATGTTGCTGCACCAATCATTAAAGGTTGTATTGTATAGCAAAATGTAACAAGATCATGTTTTAATTTTTTAAAGCAAAGTTATTTTCAAAAGGATTGTTGAAACGAATTTTCATGTTTGTTTGTACATTTATTTTTTAAACAGTCGAAAATGGATGGATGTGGGTGGCTTTGACAGGCCAAGCTTTTTTCCTTTCAATTTTTGGGAACTATTAATTTATAAACATTCAAGTGTGCCATGAGTACAGAATGGTGGTTACTTTATTATTATTTTTTGCTAAATTTTATCTGCATTCATTCTTTGAAACGCTTGACTTTATGATTTTTGAGTTATGATATTTCTTTGCTTTTATTTGCTCACATATTTTGTGGGTTTTCAAAAACTTGGGAATGCTTTAGAATTTTTTGTTTTATTGAATCATTATATAAGTTTAAAAATCACAAAAATAATGAAGACAACGACACATTTATTTTTTAATGAGAGTCTTTGCCGCATTTAAGGATGGCAGCTTCATAAGGCTTGCAATCCATATATTTGAGGTCAGGAACAAGGGGCTTGGTTCCATCACAAATATCAAGGCAAAAGGCGAGAGAGCTGTCAGCTCCAACTCCGCCATCTTTGCAACATTGGGTGTTGTCTTTCAAATTTTCAAGGCATTGATAGAAAGGAGGTCCATCTTTATCAAGGCTGCAGGTACCATCTTGGAAGGCTGCAAGAACCTAAAAAATATGTGGGTTATTTATTTTTGTTTTTTTTGGACAAGAAAGAATCAAAGAAAAAACTTACATCATCGGATGAAAACCCGTAACCACACCATTTGCTACATCCATCGGAAACGCCTTTATCCTTGCAACATTGAGCAAAATCCGCATCAGGATCAGCAAAGGCTGCGGCAACAAGGGCAACAACAACGAGAAGAGACAAAACAGCTTTCATTTTCGTTTCTTAGTAAAAAAGTTTGAAAAACACCAAAGTGATGCTTTTAGGGAAAAGCCAAATCACTTTTATATTAAACCAAATACAATCAATGATTAACATTTTCTTTGAATATAAAAAGAAAAAATCGGACAAAAAAGAAAATAATAATAAAGCCACTAAAAGCTAAAAAGCTTTTTCTTCACAAAAAAATCTGATCAAAAGATCAAAATAAAATTTTGTTTTAAAAAACACTTTATTTTTCTTTAAAATTTTGATTTCAAAAGGCAAAGAAGAAGCCACGTTGTTGTATAGTTTATTGCGACATTGCAACTTTCATGCACTTTACTAAATCAAAAAAAAATATGTAGAAAAATTCAACTGTAAAAGACAAAAATTTACTTTCCTTAAAAACTGAAAAATTCGCCAAATAAAAATTTGATTTAATTTGAAATATGCCAAATACAAGCTGAAAATAATCATAATCCAAACAATAACAAAAAATCTCACTTTTTTTCTTTCTGTATGGCTTTAAAAGAAAAAATGCTTTTTGATACTTTTAATTCAAAATTATTTGAAAGCAACAATTATAGTCAAAATTTCTTTTTTTTACTTTTATTTTATTCTCATTCTTTTGTTTTCTTTTTTCAAACTCGAAAAAAAATGGAAGCAATTATTTTTCAAAAAGCTTTAGGGCCTTTTTTAATCAAACAATAAAACAATTGTTTCTTTCCTTATTATTTAAAAAAAAAATCATGGCCATCATCTTTCTTTTGTCAACCACCCAAAATCGATTCTTTCATTTATTTTGATGTCGACAGCCAGCAGTCACAGCTTGTGTAGGTAATTAATTACAACTTTCTGATTACTATTGTAACTTTGCTTTTTATATCATCATCAAAACAATGAATTCGCCATATTTGTTGGTTGTGTGATAAAATATTTTTTTAGTTTTTGTTTTTATTCAACAAAAAAATAAAATTTAATCAAAAACAAGTGACGTTGAATTTTTATTAACACAAATGTACAATTTCTTGTTTATTTTAAAGAGGAAGTGATAGTTTTAAAAATAAAAAAATTTAATAAAATTAAAGGAATGGGCCATCAAAATTTTTCTAGTTGATGATGACATGGAATAGCTTGATATTTTCCAAGCTCTTGAGATCTCGTCGTTGGAGAAGAAGATGATGCACCAAATGCAGCAGTTTTAATTTTATTAAAAAAGTATATTACATTTTCTTTATATGAATCATTTGAGGTTATTGAAACTTGATCCATTGACTCACTGTCATTATTGTCTTCACTGAAAAAATTGGTTTAATTGATTTTGGTGTCTCAACATTTTTTTATTATCCTTAAACCACTTTTTTTGAGATTATTTTACGCGCGACTAATCAATTTTAATGATAAGATTTTGTGAAAATCCATTTCCGCTCAATTTATTTTTGAACATTGGGCGCCAAAGGTTTTATTGCGTCACAAAAAAGGGATCAAACGTGGGTGAATAAAGAAAAAAGAAAGATGCATTCACGCAAAAGCACATTTGCTTTATAGAGAAAAAAAAACTTGAATTATAACTATTTTGGAACTTTTGGTAAATCGAAACAAAAAGGAGATTAATAAATGTATAAAACAATTATTTGCTCCAGCAAAACTGAAAATTTGAATGGAAAGAAATTAATAAATACTTCCGCCAAATTTTGCTTAAAGCAAAAAAGAAATGAAAAAAAATTTACTTACATAACATTTTCTGAATTTATATTTGTTGAAACATTTTCTTCATCATTATCATTTTTCTCAAAATTTTCGCCACTTATAGTAGCTTCATGATTAACCCAATTTTGTTGATGGGTCCAAACATCATAACATTCAAAAATACCGAGGGATTCAGTAGAAAAAACCATTTTGCAAGAAAGATTAAATAATGAACTTTTTAGCGAACAGGATTTGTTACTAAAATACGAAAAAAAGGCGGCTGACTTTTCTGATTTTTCTGTTCCTCTAAAATTAGTTGCTACCACCGGAAAAGGAAATTATTTAATCACCTCCCACTTTTTTTTTGTTATTCTTCTTCCTTCGTTAATAGTTTTAAGAATAGATTTAACCGCGAGGGAGAGAAAAAAATAAAATAAAACGTTTAAGTCAACAGAGAAGATAATTAAAAAAAATGATGGATCACCGGAAAAGAGAAAACTTGTGTTTTATCTTTGAACTTACGAGTATCTTCATTAAATGAATGATCAATCAAAATTTTACGGACGGTTTTTTTAGACGTTTAAATTGGAAAAAGAGAGAATTTAAAAACACATTCCATTCATCAATTTTAATCAAGTGATAACAAAAATACTTTTTTTTGTAATTTTAGGTAAGAGATACTGACGAATATTTTTAAACAACTTTATATCAAGTTCAGTTAAATTATGTCAGTCACTTTGTGCTAATCAAAAGCATTTTAACTAATTTTTTGTATGGATAAACTTGAAGCATAAAAACGTTGAAATTGTTGACTAAAAATAAACGATGCCTTCTTTTTTTAATTGTAGCCAACGTAGTCACCGCGTATTTTAATTAGGAAAAAACAAAATACTCTCTCGTTGGATTCTCCTTTGTGTAAATATAACAAAACAATGCCTTTCTATATTGATTTGGGCAAGTTTAAAGAATCTGTGAAAACGAACAAAAGAAGCAAATTAAAATGTGGACAAAAGGGCAGCACTATTACTAAAAGCATGAATAAATTTAACACAAACTAATTTTTCCTCATTTTTAAAAAAAATTTTTTTGCCATTTTTTAAATCATTAACGCAAGCAAAAAGGATGGGATTGAATATCGAATAAAATCATGGGTTTCAAATTCCAACATTAAACCAAATTTACCAGATTTAAAGACATTAAAATTACAAAAATCTTTAATTTCCATTTCATCATTAGGATCCATGGAAATAATTTTCATTAAATCGGAAACAAAAGAATTTTTTTCATCATTAACCTCTTTTTTATAAGATAGGAAAATTACCGTATACCGGATATAAGTTGCTTTTATCAAAAGCTTGTTGGAAAATTTTTCTTCTAGCCGTCGGCTTTTTTTAATTTTTGAAACTGGTGTATAAATAAATAAATTTGAGTATTGCATTCACCTAAAAAAGTAATCCCATTGACTTTTTTTAGTTTAAAATTTTTTTATCTCCTGAAGACATAGTGCTTATTCGATTTTTATTAGAAATATTAAATAAAAAATATAAATCGTTGTGATTAATTTTTCTTTCTTTTTTTTGAGCTTTGGATGCACTTACATATAATTCCGCGACATTGCACAACAAAAACATTCGATGTTTTTGCTTTTTTATTTTCATCCAAGCAAGCAAGCAAGAGCAGAGTAGCGCGCAAATGGGAAAGTGCATTAGCATTTTTTGTTTTGTTTTATTTCTCATTCTTTCTTCTTCTTTTTTTTTCTCTTATCATATTTTTATTTATTCTGCTTTGAACTCTACGAAAAATCGGTGCATATTTAATAGGCTTCCTTTTTAATACAGTGCTCTTTGCTTACATTAAAAAAAAAATTGATACAACACTTCATCGTCGGTGCATTTATGCAAATCATCAGAGTCATTTAATTTTTTTTTATCATCATCAACCTATTGATTTATTTTTTGTAATTGTTTCAAAAAATTTTTTTATCCGATTGAACTTTTTATTTTTTTCCTGAAAAAATTGGAAAAAGAAAGAAAAAATGTTTGAAAAATCTAATGCTCCAATTTTATGGAATTCCACTCGATATGCTATACTTTCGGTTACATTATTTGCATTAACCTTTGCTTTTGCAAATTCATTGATTTTTACTTTCACAGAAATACCATTTATAAATGAAAATGGAACAAAAGAAATTATTATCGTGGATATGTTTTCTCAAAATGGTACGCCTCATTCTAGATATTACTGTCGCTACTTTTGATTATTTTTATTTGTTTTTTTTTTAGAGAAAGGACTTTTGTATTCTGCGATTGCTATGGGAGCAATATTTGGTTCAGCTATAATTGTAACACTTGTTAGAAAATTTGGAGCTAGGTTTGCTTTATAAAATTATTAGCATTTATGTGTCTGATGACATCGTAAAAAATATTTCTGCGAGACAATTAAAAAAGATTATGCAAATTAAAGCATTAATTTTAGAGGCACTTTCACTTGTTATGGAATTATATCGGCTGTTGGTACTTTGCTTTCCCCAATAACAGCCAATCATGGTTTTACTGCGTTCTTTATTATCAGAATTTTCCAAGTAAATTTTTTGCTTACTCCGTAAAAACTTTCTTTATCCAATTTTTTTAGGGCTTTGGCACTGCCGTGACTTTTGCTTCAGTTGGTTATGTTTCCTCTGCATGGTTTCCATTGGAATCCAGCGGGCTTTTTCTCTCCCTTTTAACAACTTATGTTCAAGTTAGTTTTCGGGCTGCCGTATTTTACTTATTATTTAATTATAATATTAATTACTAAATTTTTAAGTTTGCCCCATTATTCACTATGCCGACTTCAGCTTTATTTTGTGTTTCATCTTCTGGATGGCCTGGAGTTTATTATCTTCATGGAATTTTAACCATTATTTGTTTTGCATTATTTTATTTTGTATATCGTGATTCCCCTAGAAATCATCGGTAAGCATCAAAAATACTATTTTAAAAGAAACTAGGAAACTAATTACGAAAATTTAAATTTTTCAAACGTAAAAATAAAAGTTTTTAGAAAAATTGTTTCTATTTTTCAGTTTTGTCAGCGAAAGTGAACTTTCACAAATTGAAAAATCCAAATCCATTTCAACTTTTAATTCCTCGAAAATAAAAATACCATATTTTCAAATGATTTGCGATAAAGTTATTATTGGAATTTTATTAGTTTGTTTTGGAAATTTTCTTGGTTATCAAATTTTTCAACAATTTGCTCCAGGTACATATATTTTTTGATTTAAAAAATGGATGCTTGAATCTAATTTTTTCCATTTCAGTTTATTTAAATAAAGTTATTGGATTGAGTGTTGAATCAACTGGAATTTCTTCAGCTTTACCATATATAATAACTATCGGATTAAAATTTTTTACTGGACCGTTGAGTGATAAAATGTTTAAATCTCAATTGAGAAGTGTACAATTTTTTACTGTTTTTCCACATGTAAGTCTGCCTCTTTTTACTTACAAATTAATTATGTCTTATCTTTTTTCGACCTGATAAATTTTTCATTTTTCCTAAATTTGATTTTTTTTAAAATGCTTTTTTTTCTTCAGTTAATTATGGTTGCATGTTTAATAATTATGGCTAAAGTTTCTCAATCTTTAATTGTTCAAGCTTCATACACAATTTATATGTTAGCTGGTTCATTTGATTCCATAGGCTTTTATAAAGCTACTCAATTTGTTGCTGGTCCTTTTGCATCAATAATAATGACATGGTTTTCGCTATTAAATTCAATTTTAATCCTTATTTTGCCTCTCGTTGTTACAACCACCGCAAATAATAATCAATTGAGTGAATGGTCAATAATATTTTATGTTGTTTCAGGAATTATTTTAATTACAACTATTATTTATACAATAACTTCCGATATTAAACCAAGACCATGGGCAATTGTGTCGTAAATACAATATTTATTTCATTTAAAGAAATTTGTTACGAAAAAAGTTAACAAAAACTTTGAAGAAAAAAAAATCGAATAAATAAATACTTTTATTTCATTAAAAAAATAAATCACAAATAGAAAGACAATTTTTTAAATACCAATATTAAAGACATGGAAATATTAAGCCGCAGAAACGATTGTTGTTGTTCGTGGTGCCCCTGATGGAGGTGATCCAGAAAATCCATGATGGCCATGTCCATGGCGAGGTGCTCCACTTGGTGGTGGTCCAGAAAAATGATGTCGTTTGCCTTCATGAGATTCGCCAGATTCATTTGATTCTTCCGAACTGTGTTTATGATGTCCAGGAGTTGGCGGCGTTCCTGATGGAGGAGGTCCAGATGGACGGATTTCTTGCGGAGGTGTTCCACTTGGTGGCGGACCACTAACTCCTTCAATTTCAACTACAATTGCAGCTTCACGTTTTTGAATTTTTTCTGTTGGTGGTGGACCACTTGGTGGAGCTCCAGATGGTGGAATTCCAGATGGACGAGGATCACGCGGTGAAAGCCCAGTTGGCGGTGGACCAGATGGTGGAGCTCCTGATGGTGGGATGCCTGTTGGTAGAGGAGGAAGACCCGATGGTGGAGGACCAGAAAAACCTTTGGGTGGACGACCATTTGGTGGTGGTGGACCCGATACTCCTTCATGCAAAGAAAAAGCAGTGGTTACTCCAATAATTAAAAAGATACAAACAAAATGCATTTTTTCCGAATATATTTACTAAAGAATTGATGAAAATAAATTAAATTCCATCATTTATATATAAACTTGAAACAGACATAAAAAAAAGTTTGTTATTGATCCATGTAAAAAAAATTTGAGAGCTGGATAATCCTCAATCCACTGATTTTAATCTTTCCATAATGATTTGAACTTTGTTTAAGCTAAATGAACAAGATTATTCACAATTTAATCGCCGCCGCCATTACCGTTTCAATGATCGGGGAAATTATTTTTATTTTTTGTTTTGACACAGGATTAAATGGCGACGACGACAACGATAGCGACAATTATGTTCAAATCCATTTTTTATTCATGTTGTTAAAAAAGGTATTCCCACACATTTGTTTTTTTAAATTACAAAGCTTACATCATTTTTTTATGTAGGGTTTTTGGTAAAAGAAAAATCTTCAAAAAAAATGTTAGGGAAAAAATTTCTAAAGTTCGTTGATTGTTAAAAACTTCTATCATATTTTTAAACAAAAAGTTGCATAAACTTTATTTTAATATTTTAAAACCCATTTTTAAATAAAATTTTACTTAAACTCTTCTATGTTATTGAAATTCTGACATTTTATTAATTTATTATTTATTAAATCTAAGAAAAAAAAACACAAACAAATAAATAAAAATAAAACGCGTATAATTTTGGAAAGGGATAAAACTTGATTTATAGAGAGATTATTATCTCATAAAAAAGCATTGTTATTAAAATTAAATATAATTAATAATTATCGATGGCAAGAAAAAATGAAGCATAAAGAAAAAATATTTGAAAGGAGGGAAATGTGGTGGGATGAATTTGAGCTTAAAACTCATATTTTAAAATGGAATAATTTAAAGAAACTTTTAGTATAAAATAAATAAAGCGCATACAAGATTTCACAAAAAATGCCATTTACCAATAAGTTTTGAGCAACAAAAAAGGAATGTAAAAAAAAATTTTGAAAGATAGAAATTTTTAATTGTAAATTATTGCTTTAAATAAAACAAATTTTTATGGAATGTTTGTTTTTAAAAAATTAAATTTTTTTGAATGAAAGTAAGAAAATTAAATTAAAAATATGTTGGAGGTGATTTTTTAGTTTGAAAAATAGATTAATTAAAAAGTTTTTGTCTATCCATTTTTTGTTGAAAGACAGACACTTTTTTGTTGGGATTTTTTACTTCTTAATTTTTTTTTATGGGGAAAGTTTTTTAGCTGCATTACGAGCAGCAATTCTTTTAAGAATGAAAGTTAAAACCACAGTGGATTGAATGACGATGAGAGCAAAGAGAGTTCCCATAACTGAAAGAAGGATCCATTTATTCAAACACATTTCCCCAACATCGGCGGTGGATGTTCGTTCAACGGTTACTGGACCATCTAAAGCCATATCAAATTGTTCATGACGGGACATGGCCACAACGCGAGCCGAAGGTTCACTAAGTTGTTGAAGAGGATCAACAATCACGAGAGATGTGGTGGCTTGAGCAAATCTTGGAACTTTGTAACGTTTAGTTTCAACTAAAATTTTTTAAATTAAATATTTTTAATTTCAAAACTTTTGAGAATTTAATAAATTCTTACATTCAGTAACATTATCATCGACGGAACGCTTTTTACGTCCCCAACTTTTTTGTGATCCATCTTTCAAATTGCATTCCACCGATTGGCAATCACCTTTACAAATTTCCAAATGGCACGTAATTCTTACGGTTGATGAACTATCAAATCGGAAAGCTTGCATATGAGCAATTTTAACTGCGCTTGATTGTTGTTGAATGGGACCAGGAATGAGTTTTTGAGAAACAGCGGGAGTAGGGCAACTAAAAAAAGTTAAATTTTTGTTGAAAAACATTTAGTTTAATATTTATTTTAGTTTTTCTTACCCTCCTTCAATAAGTTGAAGCCGTTCATCTCCACGACGTTCAGCGGATCCAGCTTCAGCGAAGCAATCTTTCACGAAGAAATCCAATTCTTCATCCATCGCCATAATTTCCCATTTAAGTTCAAGGATATCTCCCAATTTAGCTTGAAGAACTGAACCTCCAGCTCCATCGGCGGCATTCATTTGCATTAAAACGGGGTTTCCGAGTTCAATTTTGCCTCGAGGTTGAATGAGAGCTGGTTCAGGGCCAGTAACGGAAAGATTAGCAGCAGCAGTAATTTTACCACCAAGCATACTGGAATAATCACATGAAACTTCATACAATTGATCCATGGAAGTGACAAGGCCAGGAATGCCAAGGTTATTGGTTTGAACAACAACCGTAGTTTTATATTGTCCATTATCCTACAAAAATGAAGAAAAAAAAGTTATTATTTCGATTCTTTAAATTTTTAAAATAAAATACCATATCAATAAGGCCACATTCTCGTTGAGCTTCACGTCGGCGGCGAACTTCATTGGTGGAAAGATTATCATGTTCTTTAGTGCCTTCTTCTCCTCCTCCTTCTTTAGCTTGAATTTCAAGTTTAGCATGTTTGCTATTTTCACCTGTTTCAGCTCCATTAAGAACGATGGGTTTCATTCCAAAATTGGATGGTAAACCCAAAACCAATGTAGCGCTATCACTATTTTCAACTTCAACTCGGCATGTATCATAACGATTTTTAACAAAAATAACTCCCGTAAAAGGTTCAGCATTTTTAATTTGAACTTTAATTCCTTCATAATTGCATACAGTTTGAATGGCTTCATTTGAAATTAGAATGGGTTCAGGTGGTGGACCTCCTGAATTAGAAACGCTTAGACTTGCATCAGTTTTTCCACTCGCAGCTGAAGACGAAGAAGCTAATGATGAGGAGGAGGAGGATGCTGCTGTACCAGACGATGCTGATGAGGATGATGATGGTTTACGGAAAACTGGTTCTTTGGGTTTAATGTTTGGTTTCACTGTGGATGATGAAGCCAAAATATCTGTTCTTGAATCTTTAGTTTCTTTAACCGATGTTGAAGATGATGAAGATGAGGAATTTTTGGAAGATGATGAGGAAGCAGATGAGGAGGATTTATGTCCAACATCAATTTTCTTTTCAACCACTTTAACTTCGGGTACATTAACAGAAGCGGAAGCACCATTATCAGGCTCTTTAACTTGACATAAGTTTTTATAAAAATCTATATGTTCATCCTTTTCAACGGCAGCATGATCAATTTGTTCATAAATTCCACAATTTCCGTTTCGACGATTATAATTTACTCCTTCACATCGTTCAGCTTGAGAACAAAGTTCCAAACATTTGCTTAAAGAAGTGATGGGGAAATCTTTAGTGACGAGTCCAGTTTGTTTAGTGTAAAGATATCGAGAGAAATAAGCAGCGTTGTCATCCTTATTTAAAGTTGGACATTTTGATGGTTTTGTCAAACAATGAAGATCATAAAGATCGGTGCCTTTTTGAACGGTGGGTCTCAAAGTAGTTTTACCATCGAGATAAAGCAAATTACATATTTTAGCTTCTTTATCAAAATTAAATGATCGACATTTTTCTGGAGCATTTGAAGCACATTTTGTTAAACATTCCCCAGGTGTTTTACCAGCTGTCTCAATAACATGCAAAGATCCATCACCTTCGGGAAGAACGGAATTCAAAGTTTTTATGGAAGCCAAAGATTTTCCATTGGGGCATGTTTCAGCTTCCAAATGGCAAGTGATATCAAAATAATCTACTTGGAATTCTTCTCCTTCAGGAATGAACAAATCAGGTTTAGAATGGCGAGTTTCAGCATTGAGAATGCATTCTTGTTCATTGTAATAATACATCACAGATTTGCATACAAAATTTTCACCTGTCTCTGGTGGGGGATTGGTGCATTGATCCAAGCACATAGTTACGGAGGGAACATTTTCCATTACAAATGCAGCAAACCCAACAAGAATCATTTGAGGAACTCGAGTGAAAGATGGGATATTTCGGCATGTTCGTGGAGCTAAAAAAAATTTAAGCATATAAATTAATTTTTCTTTAAAATATGTAAAAAAAAGTTAGTTAAGACTTTTGTTCACCAAGTTTAAAAAAATTTCTTACATGCAAAGCATTTCTTTTCAAAATATGTAAATCCTCGAGCTTCTGTAAGGTTTCCACGTCCAAGAGGAGCTGAACGTTCATCAGAAAGAATGCAAGTTCGAGTTTCATTATTATACATGAATGATTTGCAATTGAAATCATTAACCGTGGTGGTTAAACGTTGAGTGCAAAGTTCTTCGCAAGCTTCTAAATCAATATCAACATATTCTTTATCTAATTCATCGGTCAATTGTCTGCCTTCAACGGCAATATATTGAGTGATATAAGGTGCATAACATTGGGCTAAAAAAATATTCAAATTTGGAAAAATTTCTTTTCCCACAAGAAAAACTTACATCCTGCGCAATTATTATCCATATAAACTACAGTATCTTCATGTTCATCAACAAAGAGATCAGGTCGATCCAAGCGATCTTCAGTATTTAAAATGCATTCCTCATCAACGGGATAATACATGATGGATTCACATTCAAATCCAAAGGTATCAAATGCATTCAAGCAAGCGCTAAGACAAACTTGAAGATTTTGTGCTGGAACTACTTCGCGAGCAAAACCAACAAGAATTTTTTGTTCATGCACATCAAAATGAAATGGGGATTCGCAAACTCTTTGACTCTAAAGAAATTTAACTATTCGATTTAAAAAAAATTTATAAAGTGAACGAGTTTTCCTCGAATGAGAGTAATTAAAATTTTGTTATGGTCATTTTATTTATTTTTCTAAATAAGAAAAATCATGAACTCACTTTAACGCATGATTTAGTAACCAATGGAGCTCCAGCTACACCCGATACAAAAGTTTCTTTTGATTCACCGAGAACGTTGCATTGTCCAGCAGAGTATTCAACTCCAACACATTCCTGTAAATCCCGCAAAATAATAGCGTCAAAATCTCGGAGTTCTTTACACTCCGAATTTAAATTATTTATTCCAAAAACTTTGGATAATAAATTATAAGTAATACGTACATTTTTATTTGAACAATATTCCGAGCAGTCAAGAAAATTATTTACTGGTAATGAACGAAGTTGAACAGCTTTAGTGACATTATGATGAAGTAAAAATACGGGAGTGGATTCACCTTCACATTTTGAAACTGTGGCTAAAAAAAGATTTTATCTTAAAAAAAGTTAAAATATTTATTTTTTGAGTTTTGTTTAGAAAAAAATTGTTTACGGTAGCTATTTTCGAAATCCAACTTCGGAATATTTTTTGCGAATATTTCTCTAAGTTTTTTTGCTCAAATATTTTTCCGATCCCAAAAAAATTAACGTAAAAGATTTCTTTCTTTATTTTTTAATCCGTTGTTAAATGACATTCATTTATTTTATATTTTTATTTTTCCAATGTTCCTCTCCTTTTACAGGTAAAAGGACTATCCGCTGCTGGCTGGCTGGTGGCAGGGTATTTTGACTTTGTGACTAAATTGTTTGGCTGATTGATGAATGTTATTTTCTTGTCTTATTTTTTTTTGCTTTGCATCATGAAAGGATTACTACTACTACTTACACTCCTTGGCACCGCACCGCTACCAGCCACCATAAGAAGAAGAAAAAATAAATTAGGTGAAGGTCAAATTCCTTTTTTCCTTCTTCACATTTATATATATTTTTTTATTTTTACAGCAAGAAAAAAGGCAAGCAAAAAAATTTTTTTCTTCTCTCCTTCCGGATATATGTAATTCGTCGCCGTTGGAAAGAAGAATAAAACAAAAATTATTTATTTCTAAGTCGATTAAGGTGAAGGAAGAAGGAAATCTTGCGCAATTGTTTTTGAAATGAATCAACGCAGACGATGATTTTTTTATGCATTTAAAAAAGCAATTTTTATATTAAATGGTGTTTTTCATTTCAATAACAATAAATAATGAAAATGGGTAAAGCGATGGGGCGGCCAGCAGTTCATCGAGTGAAGTCAAGGTTGCTTTAGTTAGAAATTTGGTTTTTGTTTTTGTTTTTTACAGCAAAACACTTTTCGGTAGCAAAAGAAAAAATATCTGACAGTTAAAAAAGGCAAGGAGTGATGAATGAGTTTTTTTCCAAGATTCAAAAGCAAAAATGAAATTAAGTAAAATTTTGGGAAATTTCAAAATAAAGGGGAATGATTGCACTATTTTGCTAGAAAAATGGAAGTTGGTTTGTCGAAAGATAAAAAAAAAAAGAAATCAAGAAAGATTTTAGAAGTCAACTTCCAAACAATTTAAAAATCAACAAAAACTAAACTCAGCAGAAAATAGCAAAATTTTATTTGAAATAATTTTTGTATTAAAAATTTAAATAAACTTTTCAAAAAACTTACGTATGGATTGAGCCGTTATAAGCGGTATTAAAAATGCTGCTAAAAGAAGAATAGGCCCCATAATGATCCGGTAATTAATGGAGTGGCCGGCTGCAAAAATAATAAATATATAGGTTTTTCTTTTTCTTTCGTTGACTTCAAACTGCTCGGAATATTATTATTAAACAGTAAAAAAAGAGAAAACAAAATCGTACTTTTTTCTTGGTCGCTTTTTGGGAATTTTATCTCTTTTTTTCTATCTCCAACCTTTCGAAAAAAAAATAAAGAAGATAAATGTCAAGAAAGAAAAAAAAGAGAGATTTACAAGGCCAAAAAAGGGAAAATGGATATCAAAGAAATGAATAAGATAAAGATTTATTATAGGGAAAATGTCCATCTCGATACAAAATTATTTTAACGAGAAAATGACAGTAGTAAGATAAATGTGAATGAATGTTGTTACTATCACCACCAAAAGAAAATAATTTTTCTTAAGTGATTATTTTTTTAAAAAATTAAAAACTATATTCTATTTTCCCGAAAATTTTTTTTTTCTAAGTGCCAGGTTTCATTAAGTTTTTTTAATGAAATCAAAAAAATATATCATTAAGAAAGGCGGTCTCAAATAAAAAGAAAGTAAAGAAAGCATCTCATCCGCTCTCCATCCAATTCAATCCTTATGCATGGAGAAGAACCGTTACGAGCAAATACATACACATACGTTTACGTCGTTAATGATGGAGGAGCGAGCAGCAGCATCGCCTTCTTCTTCTTTATTTTTTTTTTGTTTGACCCGAAATAATTCCAAGGTCATTTTTTTATTTTTTATTTTATTTGGAAATATCGGCGGCAGTGACAAGAAAAAAAATAAGAAAAACTCGAGAATGAAAAAGAGAGATTCAGCTGTAGGTAAATAAATAAGCGCCATCAGCAGGCAGAAGTAAAAAGTTTAAAAAAAATGGGCACAAGTTTTTTTCTCCTTGAGATATCAATTTTAGCGGATCAAATATATGTGATTGATGGTAAAAAATATTTAGGATTTTAGAAAAATTAAAAAATAATTTAAAAGCTTCCAAAAATAATTACAGTTTTATCAACAAAAAACCCAATTTAAAAAGTTAGATAGTCTCTTGGAATAAAAGTACGATAAAGCATATTTCCAAAGAAATTTTATATCTCGCTTAAAAAAATTCTTGCATTTTCTAATAATAATAAAAAAATTTCAAGTACATAACGTTTTTTACAATCTTCCAAAAAATTTGACTCTAAAAGTGTCTTTCATCAAATATCTTTAATATAAACTTTTTTTTAAATAATTAATGAATTAGCACAGATAAAAAAGATACAGTCAATCAGAAAATTAGCAAAAAAAAAATATTGTAATAATTAAACTAATTTACAAAAAAAATACAAAAGTTCCTGTTGCGTTTTTTTAAACTAAAATTTGGGTCAATCAAAAAGAAAAAAGAAAAAAAAGCAATGATAGCGGTTTTTGGTTCACAAGGTCAAAGACATAATTTTTTTTAAGACAAAGTTTAAATTTAATGGGATTGATGATGGTGGCGGATGAAAGAAGAAACAAAAAAAAGACAGAGGACGTTGATATTTATGAAGTTATGGGATATCTTAAAAATTAACGAGAGAGAAAAGATAAAGAAAAAATGCGAACCTTGGTTGAGAAAAAAAAATGAATATGGCTCGCTCGTGAAATTTTTTGCTTCAAGCAAAAGCTAAAGCCAAAGTATAAGAAAACCCGCAAAAAAAAGTTTAAAGTAAAATATAAAAAATCACTGATTAAAATTAGTCACTAAAGCATACTGTAAATTAGTTAGATTTATTGCAAATCCAAAATCCTCGGAAAAAAAGAATAACATTGCGCGATTGAAAAAAAAATATAAAAAAATTAAACCAAAAAATGAACTAATTTTTTTAAATTCAATAAATAATTTGAAAAGAAAAAAGTTCTTCTTTTCCTTTTTTTGAGTCAAAAACCTTTTGTAAATTTTTGATTTTTTCATTAAAAAACTTTTCGGTGTTGCAGCAACAGCACTTAACTCCGCCTGTGTTTTTCACCGAGCATCCATTTTTTCATTTATTCTTCTTCCTCTGAACACTCATCCCAAATAACTTTTTATAAGAGTTTCGTCGGAGATTTATGTAAAAAAAAAGTTAGGAAGAATGCCTTCCTTCCTTCCTCAATGCCTCAGCATTTCCAGGAAGGCAGTCAGTAGCAGCGTCATCATTTCATTGGGTTAATCGCCGGAAGGCATTTTTATTTTTTTGATTTCAAAATTTTTTTTGTAGTTCTAAATTAGAGTTTTCGCTTTCATTCCTTTTTTGAAATTAGGAAAGATGGTTATGTAAAAAAAATTTAAAAAGAAAGGATAGAAAGTTAATCGAGGATGACTCAAGTGCCAATTTCGTTTCGTAAAATTAAAATTAAAGTTTTTTTCAATAAAATACAGAAAAAAAGACGAACAAAATGATTTTTGGAATAAAATTTTACTTTCATCCTTAAAGATCGCAAAAAATCGAAATTTTTTTATTATTTAACTCATCTGCCAATTCTTAAACTTTAAGTTTTTAACATTTTAGAAAACCCATTACAATTTTAGAACTCATTCCTTTGATTTTTTCACCATTTTTTGGGTTTTTAGTAAAAATCATCTCCATTTACAAGCCACCTTCATTAATACTGTGACCAAGCAGCAATATTCGCTTTTATTTTATCAAGTAAAATTTAGTATCCCATTTTCCAAAACAATAAAAAAAACAGATAAGCATATTTACACTCCACAAAAAAAACCATGCGATACAGTGCACATGAGTCGCTTTACTGTAACTCATAAAACTTCACATCCATTTACTCAAAGCATTTTTCCTTCAAAAAAAACTTTCTTTAACAAAAGAAAAAGTTATAAAAAGTCAACAAAAATAACATTTTTTTCTTTAAAACGTAAACCCACAAATTTATATTATTAAATAATACATAAAAAGTTTAAAAAATGGTATAAAATTCATCGACCGTGACATTGCTTTTATAGATATCTCTTTCTCTCTCCATTCTTCCATCTTCTTCTCCTTGGAGCTCTCATTCCAAAGAAGAAGAAAAATTATTTTAGGGCGTCATTGGTTTCTGTTGTTGTTGGATAACAGCAAAAAAGATAAATCCATTTTTCTTTTCTTCCTTCCGTTTGATCATGAAATTTAAAAAAGGTGGATAAATATTATTTTTAATAAAATATAAAATTATGCAAATAACGCAAACCATAATTGAATCCCCGATTTTTACGTCATTCGAAATTTCGAAGAAAGCCAATGACGCAAGAAACAAAAAAAAGGTGAATGTCTTTTTTCTTCTTGGATTTGCGTGCATCTTCGTTTTTTTTCTCTTCAGGATGCATCAGATAAATATCATCTTGTCTGATGGATAAAAAAAATTAGGTTTTGAGTTTGTTAATGACGTAATAGAAATAAATAATCATCAAAGATGAAATCCATAATGAGAGTGAGCAAAACAGTTTGGAACTCAAAAATCAAAAAATCTTCATAATTTGGGTTATGGTAGTTTCATAACGTCGCTGGCTGCTGCCACCAACGTCTCAGTCATTATTAAAAAAAATTCAACAATTATAGCTTAAAAAGCTTTATTATTAGTTACCAATCAACTGGTTTTCAGCTTAACAACCTTTAATAACCAACCAAGAAAGAAAAAAGTTTGTTGTAAGTGAGCAATGCCTCCTTTTGAGTTTCATTTACTCCTTTCATTCATTTTCTTCCACCTGCTGTTTTTAATTTTGTACTTGATGAAAAAAATTTCATCGTTTCTTCATTCCGTTTCATTTTCCCGAAGAATCGTCATCAACCAACTGCTCCACAAAAAAAAACTCCAAAAACAAAGCCTCATTTGCTTTGCAAAAAAAAAAAAATCAAATTCAATCGGTCATCACCGTTTTTTGACCCAATTTCTTTTCATTTTTTGCTTCCACCTTTTTTTCTTTAAGTGTCACACATAAAAAATTCCATTCCCATTCAAGAACGACATTCGTTGAATCTATCAGTCTTTTTTTCTTCTTCATCGCCGTCCGTTAAAGCGTAAAAAAGAGCATACGTTCTTATTTTTTTTTGCGATCTCATTACATACAAAAGATTGGCGGTTTCAAAGCCATCATAGGTAGCAAACAAGAAAGTAAGAGGAAAGATAAAACAAAACGAAAAAGAGGGGCTCACTCGATTAGATGATACAATCTCGATTCATCAAATCTCTTTCATTCTCCAATCAACAAGACCTTGACCGCTCGATCGAGGTATTTCTACCTATGCATTGTCTCTCAAACAAAAAGCAAAATCAATAAAAGTTTTTATTTATTTATTCAAAACGTAAAAAATCAACAAAGATAAAACAAAATCAACAACAATACAATATCAAAGAGACTAATAACTAAATAAACCAATTTTTCCATCAGCTCCTCCAGTCAATAACCATGGTTGAGTTGAATGCCAAACAGAAGCAAGAATAGTAAGATCAGATTTGGTTTTCTTTGATAATGTTTCTCCAGGATTTCGATGAGCTCCAAGTCTTTTGACAGGTATTATAGTATTCTCAGCGATAATGTCTTGAGGAATTCTTGCATGATAAACAACAGCAGTTCCATCATCTGATACAGTTGCAAGTAATGGATAACGATTATGATGACAAACAGAGCGAATTGCAGATTGATGATGCTTCAAAGTTTTCCATGGTTTAGTTGAGAGATCAAGATCCATCCAACAGAAAGCACGATCAAGGCCACCAACGAAAAGATTATCACCATGAGATTCAATTTCCATACAAGAAGCCCATCGAGTACCAAGAGTTAGTTTCTTAACCAATGAACATTTGACGAGATCATAAACACGGACATATTCTTTGGTGCACACGAAGAACAAAGCTTGATTTGGATGAAATTGTACAGCTTGAACATGGCCCTTCTTCTTGGTAAAAGGTTTCTGTGAAGCACATATTGAAAGTTGATGAATATAAACAGCACTAGCAGCAAATTCGAATCCAACTGTAGCAAAATATTCACCTTTCCGATGCCATACGACTTGTCGAATTTTCTAAAACAATACAAGGTCAAGCAATAATGTAAGTATGCTAACAAGAAACTCACATCATTCATTTCAAGTTCAATTCGACCATTCTTCCGTTTATTCCATTTGATATCATGTAAGTCTTTTGGATTCAGAGACTCCAAGAATTCTTTTGTTGCAGATACTTTCATCTTATCACCACATTCAATATTCAGCAAAGTAACGATAGCACTTTCACCAGCAACAGCAACCAAAGTGTATTTTGGATTTGGATTGAAAGCAACACAAGTAACAGGAGCATCCATTTTGAAAGTTTTGAGACATCGACCAGTTGGAATGTACCATACTCGAACAGTCGCATCTTCACCACCAGAAACAAGCAATTCACCACAAGAAGGTTCAACAGCAAGAGTTCTAACTTGTCCAATATGTCCTTTCATATACTAAAAAAGAATAAAGGTTAAAAAGAAATTACAAAACAACAAAACTTACAAATCCAAGCGTAGTTGGAAATGGCATCAAATCTCTTGGATCAGGAAGTTCTGGTAGCAATTCACTTGGATCAACATTAAGACGATTCTTTCTTTGTCGAGGTGCCATAAACAAGTCCATGCATCTTTCATAGTGCTCATTATAAAATCGATCATAAAATGGCACTTTCCGTAGTGCATCATATTTCTTTGGAACATATTCAATTCTTCTCATTTCAGGTTCAGTTTCTTGCCATTTTTTGAGTTCGTTTTCGTCAAAGAGATATTCTTCTGGTGGATTGTAAGATTCAGCATGAGCAGGTAAAGGTAATTTCGGAGCAGGAAGATGAAGACGCATTCGTGCAAGATCAGATTTGCTTTTGGTATCATAGTCTTCGGAAGCCCACAGATCATACACCTTTGATTTTTCTTCTTTCTGTTGTGATTTAGTCCAGCCCATTTTGATAGCATACACCATTCGGCTGACTTTCTTAGCTTCATCTGCGGATGGAATAAACGATCGTTTATCTCTTGGACGATTATCAATAGGATGAATTTCATGTTGCGACGAAAATATATCCAGGAAAGGTTCATAAGGATTGTATCCAATTTGTGGATAAGCATTGGTTGCAAGAGCTCGTAGTTTAGCCACTTGTTCAGCTGTTAAAGTCATCTCACCACCAGTTTGACGATCAAAAACTTTGCGCCTAAAAGATAACATTATAAAGATATGTAAAATAAGGAGCAAGAAAACATCTTTGAAGTAAGCGCTAGCAAGATCAGAGAATCACTTCAAAATTGTTCCACAAAATAAAGGATGATATGACTTACCAGTAATCGGGATCTTCCATTCTATCCAAGAAGTTATCAATTTCACCTTTCTTTGCTCCAGTTTTCATGATTCTTAGTCCATCAAGATCATAGCCAACATGTTCGTAATCATCGTACCATTCAATAGGCACGTTTCCAATGGTATTTCGAAGATCTTCTTCATCGCTGGAATTGTATTTGTCGTCATCCACAAGAGCTCCATTAGCTGTTGAAATACCATTTGAGACAGCTTTCACTTCCTGTTGAGCTTCCACTGGCAATACTTTAGCCTTTAATGAGGCTTTTCGTTTAGCCATAGTACTGCTAAAAAGATGAAAATTTTCATTGACTAATGACTCGCAAACTCATATGTATTATGCGCAAAGTAACGCTTGAATTCATTCACAACACAATAAAACAGATTACATACACATTTATCATCAAAAATTAAAGTTAAAAGACACAAAACCGGTGCCACAAACAAAGATAAAACACAATAAATAAAGAATATTATTCAAAGATTAAAGAAGACGGATTATTTTCTTAATAATATTGATTGTTATGTTCAGCAGATTCCCAGTTACCAACGACAACTTGAGGCTTCTCCATAATAACACCATCCTTTTCAATCGTTGAAGCATCATATTCACCATCAGCAGTGCAATCACGATAAATTGAAAGTTCGACGCATTTGCCAAGAAGTTTCATGGCTTCTTCACGGCTCAATTGATACTTTTGAGCTCGAACATCGGTTTCCATATTTTGATGAAGTAACATAGCACCAATTCCAGTAGCAACATGTTTTGTAGCATATCCAACACCACGAGGAGTGACGACGCCAATAAAAGGTTCCAAGTTATCATATGTTGGTTCAGGTTGCATGCCTAAAAAAGTTCTTTGTAAGTACAAAATGAGTGAAATAAGTGAAAAATAATACCTGCAACGATGATGGTGTTCAAGATTGGATTCATTTCAGTTCGACGATAGTACATAAGCGATGTCAGGAAAGCATGAAGACCTTTGGGTGTAAGTTTGGCACTAATATCATAGCATTTGAGGTCCAATTCCTTTCGTTCAATAACATTTTGAAGCCATTGGAAATCAGCATGATCACCACCAAAAGCAATAATAACATTTTCATTGACACGATATTGACGTCCAATGTGCTTGTAGCGAGCTGTTTTACCATAAGAACAAACACGATCAGTTGCAATTGCGACGCCACCTTTGTAAACGACAGCAAACATGGAAGTACCAGTACATGTTGGATCTCTAAAAATTGAAAAGAAAATATAGGCAAGCATGATAAAGAAGAAAGAACACTTACAATGTATGATGAATAGGATTATCCATTGCATCCATGATTGTTGAAGGATCAAGTTTCTGTAAATCAGCAAAATTGGTGATGAGAAAAAGTTTGGAAGATGAGAAAGAAAAAATGGAAGACAAAAAATTTTTACTGAAAAAAATGAAGAGAAGGAGAAGGAAAAAAGGATGACAATCAGTTTGCCAAAGCTGTGGAAAAACATAAAACCGCGAAATTCAAAAATGTATGTAAAGATTGGATGAAGAGAAAAAAGATGATTCAATGATGCTGTTGCTGCTTCCATTGAGAAAATACATAGACAATCAGCAGCAAGCATTTCCAATGACATTATCATCAAATGCTTAAACATGAAAACTTTTTAAGTGATTCATTCACCTCTCAATTTAACGAAATCAAACTAACAAAAATTCCTTTAACACTAATATTCTTAACTCTTCATGTTGAAACTATATCAAAATATTAATCGAATAAAGGGACAAATATCAAATTGCATTTTATCCTTTAAAGAACAACAAACATCGAGCCTGCTGCAATCAACAAAAAAGAGGATTATTGTATCACAATAAAATTATGGCTAAATTATCAATTTGTTGAAAGATGGGAGGTTTAAAACAAAAATGCATTGCCGAGAAAGAGATAAACAAATAAGACACTTTATTAAACATTTACATATTTATAATAACAAAAAATCAACAACAGATAAAATACACAAATAATAAATCAAGAAGAAACAGCAGTTTCAGCTTCTTTTTGAACATTTTGAGCAGTTAAATATGCTTCTCTGTAGGGTTTGAGCTTCTCAGCAACATATTTATGATCTAAAAAAACAACTTTTACTAAAGGTTAAAATAACTGAAATAAACTAACTAGGGCAACTCAAGTAATCAACCATACAAATCAATCGACAGCACTTTCGACACGCTGAGTTATAACAGGAGACACCAGCGGGTTGAGAACATCGTTTACATGGTGGAAATGATCGTTTTGCATCACGAATTCTTTGAACATCAATCCTTCTTCGTTCCTTCTTGCGAATGTGCCTCTTGGAAAGTCCAGTAGCATCAGCTTCTTTTTGAATTTCTGTACGTCTTTGGATGCGATATTCAGTTTCAGATTGCTTTGTACAATCAATAATTGGTCGAACATAAGGCTTTGAAAACCAGTATGGCTGAAAAACGAACGTTCATAAAAAGCTACGGTATAAGGAGAAAACTAACCGTCGATACAATAAATTCTTTCAGTGTTTTAGTTGATGATGAAGCAATGAGATGAGCGAACATTTGTTTTGATTGATGGTAATCTTCTTCGGTTGTTGAAGTTCGTCTTTCAAGTTCGGTGATAATTCCATCAAAATCAGGAAAGGATGTGACGATGGACATTTTATTTCGAAGATCATCGTATTTGATTAGCCTAAAAAAGTAAGCTTTGAATGTGAACAACAAAATGGAGTAAACAAACAAACATACGAGTGATGACAAATTCTAAACACATGAGCTCGAACAGCAGAAATATTAGCTTCAAATTTCTTTGCATATTCCAAGTATTCTCTTGCAATTACATAGCAAGGTTCAAATGAATCATCGAAGAGGAATGGATTGAATAAAATCCCTTCAGCAGACATAACAGCATCAACCCCAGTTGCTTCTAAACATCGTTCGATATCTCCAGGAAGCTAAAAAATCACTTTAATTACATGTTGAGAGAAATAGTAAGCTTACTTGAATGTTTCCATTTGCGATTAAAGGAACCTGGAGAACTTTCTTGACAGCAGCGATATGTTCCCAATCAGCTATTCCAGTATTTGGTCCACGTTGATCTCGATTTCGACCATGTAAAGCAATCATCGAAGCTCCAGCATCTTCTAACATTTTAGCATAAGCGATGGTATCTTCAACAGTACTTTGAACTCGAATTTTGACGGATATTGGAAGTTTGCAATGAAGATAAACTTGATTCACCATTTCATAGATCAAGTCTCGTCTTTCCTAAAAGTGAACATCCATAGAGTAAAAAACAGAAACAAAGTTGAAATACAAACCTGTAAGTACGCTCCATAATTTCCTTTCTTTGCAATCAATTGAGGACATCCAAGATTAAGATCCACACCACTACAATAACCTTCAACATATCGGCATGCAGTTAAAAAAGTTGATGGATCATTTGCACAGAATTGAACAATAAATGGTTTTTCTTGTTCTCCATTCCAAGTTGAAAGTGATGTTTTGCGATAAGTTGAATCAGTGACGAACAAATGAGCATGGATCATAGGAGAATAGCAAAGATCAGCACCATGAGCTCTCATAAATTGACGAAATGCTAGTTCACTGAAAGAAAGAAAATAAAGTAAAAGAAGAATTTGTAATCAAAAAGAGAAAGCTTACCTTTGATCAACCATCGGTGCCACAACTTTCTTTATATTCCCAATTCTTTTCTTCCAATAACTTCTTTTAACTTCTAATAAGTCATTATCACAAATGAAGGAAATATCTGGTTCATCAATATGCTTATCAACATGAATAATGTCAACAGGAGGTAGCAAAATTGAAGGAATTTCCATTTTTGAAAGTCGTCGAAGAAAGGAATGAAACAAAACAAAAAAATGAGTTTCAATCAAAGTTTTGAGCGAGAGAGTATTCGTTGGCTTTGTGTGCTCATCTCGCGTGTCAATGTTCTCAAGGAAATTAGGTAAAGCTTTCAATGATGTCTTCGAAGTTAATTAATATTCAAAAAAGATAACTTTATTACAAATAAAACAAAACATAAAATTAATACAAACAATCCTAAATTATTAACAGATAGTTATTCAGTCTTCACCTTCAATTCTTTTGCTTCAGGAAAGATCGGCTTTGGAAGCAAAACCTTTGGAAATCGAGCAATGTTTGAAAGATTTGAAGATATTGCAAGGAGAAAAATTGAGTAAAGTGGAAACATCATTGATGAATGAATGAGATGGCGATGAAGAGAATCGATAAGACCACGAAGAAGCCATTTTGAAGCGGTATGAACTGGATTCACTTCCATTTTGAGTTCAAGATGAGATGGAAATTCCAAGAAAGCTAGCACAAATTGAGCACCAAATAGGACAATCAGCGGATGGAAGATGGCTGCGAGTAATGAAGATAATCTAAAATTGCTTTCGTGATGACTTTAAATGAACGCTACAAAACTTACTTGGAACCAGCAGGAATAATTTCAAGGATGAAAAAAGGAATAATACCAAAGAGAGCCAGAACAATGCCAGGTGAACCATTGATGAAGCTTGTAGCACCAATAATCAAACCCATTTCAACGAAAAATATGAAGCGAGTGATGGTGCATTCGTCAGTTGATTCACTGAAAGCATAAACATTAGACATAAAGAAAAGAAGAAAGAAACCATGCAAGCTTAGCAACAACAAAATCAATTAAAAGACTTACATATGATATAAAAATGTTGCAAGATAAAGTATTACAGGACCACCAAAAAGAATTGTAGCTTGTTGAATCATAGAAGTTTCAAACAATAATGATGAAAAAAGGAAAGTTGTAATAAGATAAAGTCCAAGAGAGAGCAAATGATTGTAAATGAATGCATTTGGAACAACAAAATGATTCATACAAAAGTATTCTTGCAAAGCCTAAAAGTTAATCATTATAATATGATAAAGAGAAAAATGACAAAAAACTTACACAAAGACCCATGACAATAATGAGAGCACCAACAAAAGGTTCAAACATAGAAAAAGTAACAAATTTGTCAGCAAACAACAAGTAATAAAGAAACCATGAATCATGCATCTTCTCATTCAGGTTGTTCAAAGATCGAAAGCATGCTTCAACCAAAAGAGCCATGTCTTTCATTCCCACTGTGTTCTTGTAAAGCTTTGATGGTGGATTCCCCATAACAGAAACAGATGAAATTCCATACGATCCAAAAACACTATGAAGACCATCAATTTCAGCAAAAGTTTGAGTGTAAATATTTTGAGAAAACGATTGAAGTTGTTCCATGTGAGAAGGATGGTGCTTTCGAAACTTGAGAGGAACAATTCCATTATAAAGAGTCGGAAACTTCAGCTTTTCAGAAATTCTTGTAACAATGTTGAGCAAATCCAAATTGGGGTGACGACCATTTACCTAAAAATGTTTGAAGTTAATATGGAAAAAAATCAAAAGTTTCAAGTTTTGGTGCAACTTGTTGTTTGCAAGCAAACAAGTTTAACAAAGTGTTTGAGGAGTTAGTAATCGCGGCTCCATTAAAAGCCGTGAAAGCCCAAAGGTCGTACAAAAAGTAAAAAAAATCAATGAAAAGAAAATGAACATACACTCGAAGACTTTAATGAAACAGTTGAGAACCTTTTTCCTTTGTAATCGAACACAATTCCACCCATTATAAATCCAGAACGACCATCAAGTGGAGCAGCAAAAAGGTTGGGAATTTGATGACCATGATAAGCAGCAAGCCAAGCTTCAACTCCAACTGCAGATGGATGAGCAAAAAGGAAGATGATGTCACGAGCCCAATAAACTTGATCTAAAAAAGAAAAACAAATTTGCATTGCATGGCCATCATTTTTACTATAAAGTGACATACTTTTGAAATAATCAGCCATTGTGAGAGCTAACACACCACTCATGAGATGTTCTTCATCAAACGGAATCACCATTAACATTGCTTCCACCGATGGATTCTTTTCTGTTCTCAAAATTCCAAAAATATTTTCTCCTTCTTCCATCAAGTATGGTGTCTCCAATTTGAAGCTTTGATTATAAGCTTCCAATCCAAATCCATTCAAAGTATTCATAACATAATTTTGAGCATTCCTAAAAAACAATGCTTTGTTTTTAAAACAAAGATACAAACTTACTTTTCTTTATAAGCTTTCTTCAAACCTTGAGTAAATTTTCCAAGCGAATCATGCTTATCGAATCGTTCTGTTACAACACCAGGTAACCAAGCATTTTCACTAACATTTGTATACCCAAATAATGGTTGACAAACCATAAAATAAATGTAAACAAGTGCAGCAGCATACGTAAGGAATGAATAATATCGGAATCTTTGGACCAAGAGAATAACAAATTCTGGAGTTGCTCCTTTCTGAAGAGTCAAACGTCGAAGCATTTCTGTCTTTTGAAGATAGGAAATCAGAAGCTTGAAGCTGAAAAAATGGAAAGAAATTAGTTTAGGGATGTGCAGCGGTTTTTTCAAAATCGACAGAATTTTTTGAATTTTGTCTCAAAAGATACGTTAGCCCATTTGAAATTACTTTTTAATTAACGAAAAATCGAAAGTCAATTAAAATATAAGTTAAAAATCAAATTCAAATATTAAAAAATTAATTTTTTTTCGTCCAGGTAACACTTTTGCATCACTTCATCAAAGGAGTTTTTCCCTTTGCCGCAGAATGCCAAATGTGTTTTTCTATCAAAAAAGCATTTTTTCTAGGATTTTTTACATTACTAAAATGGTTTTTCTTTAAAATGAATGGGATCGGGAAGTCCCGGGAAGCTGTAATTTTTCCCATATGTGCAAAATTGAATTCTCTATCCGATGGTATAAGTAGCTTGTTAAAAGGGAGCTCAGGTTGGGGTAAACAAGACGAAAAAGTATGTTTTTCGCAAGTTTTGGGCATTTTGAAAGAAACAACCTGTTCCAAGAATTACATAGACAGAATGTACGATAAAAATTACATATTATAAGTAAGAGGAAAATAAAAAATTAAACTAAAAAAAAAATCAACCTTGAGAAAAATAAAGTTGGACGAAAAAAAACCGGGGAACACAAGGGCTAAAAGCATAGCTGCACATCTCTAAATTAGTTTGCAATAACAAAAAAAAGAAGGCGCGCAACTCGAAGAAAAATAAAAAGATAACGCAAAATTTCATTCAAAAAAAAAGTTAGAAACAACAATGAATTAAAAACTTTTGGGCTGCATGTTAATTTTTTTTCCATGGAATGGCAATATCGTATTTTTTCGTTGCGTGAAATTTTTAAAGCATTCGAAATGCTAACATTCACCGATGTTTGTTATGATTTCCATGAAGCAATAAGCATGTTAGAATCTTTCAAGGTCAATTTCTTGTTGATGTATTATGTATGTAAGTTATATGTGTATCAATTTTAATAATCATCAATGAAAAAGTAGTCAATAGGAAGAGAAACACATTGATTTAGTAGGATTATAAAACATGGTGAATTTTTATGAATGCACAGACATTAGAGTGTTCAGTAAACAAATATATGTGTTGCAATAAAAAATTTTTTGGGATTCATTGGAAGCTTTCTAATTTTTGGTGATCGATTTTACCAACATAGGTATGTTGATTATTTGTCTGTGTCCAACTTTATATGCAATTTTTTTTTCTGTTTTTTTCAAGGAACACTTTTTGATGATCCACCTTTAATTAGCCTTGTATCGTTTAAAGGATCAAAGTTTGGTTTACAATTTTAGCTTCAAGTCAGATTTATCAATCATTTTTTAATTTTATTTTTTGTTTGTCATCCAAAAAAGTTAAAGAAGGTAATAAATAAGTAAAGCGAATAATTTAACAACAACAACAACCCGACTCAAAGTGTAAAAAGTCCTGTTTTAACGAAGATCAAATACAATAATATTCCACCTTTATTCAGCTTTAATTTTTTCTTCCTCATTTTCAGGGAATGCTGGCTTTGGAAGTAAAACCTTTGGAAATCGAGCAATGTTTGAAAGATTCGAAGATATTGCAAGGAGAAAAATTGAGTAAAGTGGAAACATCATTGATGAATGAATGAGATGGCGATGAAGACAATCGATAAGACCATGAAGAAGCCATTTTGAAGCGGTATGTAGGGGATTCAAATCCATTTTAAGTTCAAGATGAGATGGAAATTCCAAGAAAGCTAGCACAAATTGAGCACCAAAGAGGATGATTAATGGATGGCATAAAAATGTGAGCAATGAGGAGATTCTAAAAAAATGCTTTTAGTTTAGTTTCAATTTTTACAAATATTCTGAAAGTTAGTTTATTTCTTTTTGCAACAAAATTAATATTTTGATGAGCATGGAAAATAGCAATAATGGAATCCATTTACAAATCTTTAAAAATTTCTTTTTGGATAAACTTTTCCCTTTTTCAATCGCATTTTTTTCCATTTAAAAGTTTTATAACATTTAATTTTCTTTGAAAAGTCACTTACATTTTGCCTGTTGGAATAATTTGAGTAATAATAAAGATGGGTAATACACTCATTGCTCCAATAATAATGCCAGGGGAAATGCTGATGAGACTTGTAGCTCCAACAAGTAACCCAACTTCAACAAATAATGCAAAACGAGTGATCGTACACTCAGAAGCAGAGTCACTAAATGTTATTGTTAATCTCTTTCTTTTTTTTTTGATGAAATTAATCAACAACAAAATAAGTACTTACATTGAATGTAAAAATGTTGTAAGATACAACGCCATTGGACCACCTAAAAGGATTGAAGCTTGTTGGAGGAATGAATCACCAAATGAATTTGATGAAAATAAAAAGGTTGTAATAAAATAAAGTCCCAAAGATAATAAATGATTATAAATAAATGCTTTAGGTATAACAAAATGGCTGATACAAAAATATTCTCGTAAAGCCTAAAAAATCAAAAAGTAAAATCTTTGATGAAAAATGAATGAATGAATGAATGGAAGCAACCAAAAACAAACAAATAAAAAAGTCTTACACAAAAAATCATTATAGCCGTGAAAAATCCAGCAATGGGCATGTAATAAGCCACCGACATAAATTTATCAGGTGAAATAAGATAATACAAAAAATATGATTGATGTAATTTTTCAAGGACATTGTTTAATGAACGAAAGCAAGCTTCAACAAAAACAGCCATATCTTGAATATCAATAACTCGATTGCGATTCGATGAAAGATAATTTCCTGTTATTGTAACAGCTGAAATTCCATACGATCCAAAGACACTATGAAGGCCATTAATTTCAACAAAAGTTTGGCCATAAATATTTTCAATAAATGAATGTAAAAGTTCTTTATGGGTTGGAGGAACTTGAAGAAAGCCACGGGGAAATATTCCATTAATCAATGATGGAAAAGCTGATGAATCTCTTGAAATTCTTGCAACAACATTAACTAAATCCAAATTTGGTTGCCTTCCATTTACCTAAAATTGAGAGGCTTTGGTTTTTTTTATTCAGGAAGAAATATTTTTTGGAAGGCACATTGTTGCGTAAACTTATGCCATATCGAACGCAATATTAACTCACTCCATAAAATTTTAAATTAACGCTAGAAAAATGTTGTCCAATATAATCATAAATAAATACAGCAACAATGGTGCCTGATCGACCATCAAGTGGAGCAGCAAAAAGGTTGGGAATTTGATGACCATGGTAAGCAGCAAGCCAAGCTTCAACTCCAACTGCAGATGGATGAGCAAAAAGGAAGATGATATCACGAGCCCAATAAACTTGATCTGAAAAAGAAAAACAAAGTTGTATTGCTTGACCATAGTAATTATAAAAAGACATACTTTTGAAATAATCAGCCATTGTGAGAGCTAACACACCACTCATGAGATGTTCTTCATCAAACGGAATCACCATTAACATTGCTTCCACCGATGGATTCTTTTCTGTTCGCAAAATTCCAAAAATATTTTCTCCTTCTTCCATCAAGTATGGTGTCTCCAATTTGAAGCTTTGATTATAAGCTTCCAATCCAAATCCATTCAAAGTATTCATAACATAATTTCGAGCATTCCTGCAATACTCCCTTATTTGTCAAACTCATCTTTCAATCCGTCTTTTAATTCGGGGATTTTTATTTAATTTTAGTTTTGTAAGTGGTTTAGTAACATGAGTTAGGCTTACTAGTAAAAATGAATGTGAAAGATCAAATTCAAAGATATTATTAATCCGTTGAACAAAAAATCAAAAAATTTGTGAATCCTTACTTTTCTTTAAAAGCTTTTCTTAAAGATTTTGAAAATGCTGATAGTGAAGTTTGTTTATCAAATCTTTCTCTTACAACTCCAGGTAAAAATGCATTTTCACTAACACGAGTGTCTTCGAGTGATGATGGATCAGTGGCATAATAAATATAAGCAAATGCGCCTATGTAAGCAATCAAAGATAAAATTAGTGATTTTTTAACAAACAAAATTATTATTCTTGGTGTTGATCCTTTTTGAAGGGTTAATCGTCGAAGCATTTTCTGAAAACTATTAACAGTATTCGAAGGGAAACAAACAAGATGAAAATGGATTTTTTTAGGAAGGCTTTGATAAAGCTTTAGTGTGACTCGATTTAACTGCTCGAAAAAAAGCTGCCAAGTTCTCTAACTTCATCACTGTAAGTTCAATGAGACACTTGCATTTTAAATAACGACTTGGTAATCCAATACTGCTTTAAACCACACAAAAAATCTTTCATTTACTCGCGTACAAAAATTAGAAAAATGAAAAAAACAATAACAAAAATAAAGACTAGAAAGATTACAGGCCAAAAGAAAAGTTTATTAAACAATAAAGAGAGCAACGTAAATACAAAAACAATGAGAAAATAATATCAAGATAAAAAATTCGAATAACAATGGACAGAAAATAAATAGAAGAGTACTCGTATTTCCATTAAGTAGAGAAGAATGCAGGAGAAGAAGAGATGTTACATGTCAAGTTGAAAATATGGCGTTGATTCAAACAGAAAACTCAAATGCTCGTTCAGAAATAAATGGTTGATCGAAGGGATTGAACCATTGAATTGAAAATGGACCACCAAGAACAACTTGAAGATTCTTCCATTTATCATTGCTTTTACCACGTTCATTTCGAAGAGATTCAATTCCAGTTTGATCATAACATATTGAAGATATCTGAGTCCTGAAAAAGGAAAGAAAAGTAACAAGAAAAGTGAAAATCCAACAAACCCAAACATAACGATGGTGAAGATGGCAAATAACATTCCTTCAAAGAGGAGAAAAATAATAAGTATCGTCGTTGCTGGTGGAGTAAAGATGCTGCAGCCATGCCAATTCTCATTGATACATAGTACAAATTGCCATATCGTCCAGTATAAAGTATGAAATGAAACCAAGCTGATGTACATCTGAAAACTTTAGCTATCAATAAACGAACTCATTTAGCTACAGCATGTAAGAGTTTATGGTAGTTTCCCAAAACAACCTTTTGTAAAATCTTACAAAGAAGAAAGTGTGGTCATACACAAAAGCGTGAATACTAATGTTTGACCAATACAAAACTACCAAACAACAAGAACAAAACACTCACCGTGAAAAGCATGAAATATTTTTGATTTCCTTCGCCAACACAATTATTCACCCATGGGCCTAAAACATTGTACATAATTGAAAAACAAAAAACGATCCAAGAAGAAAAACATACAATGATGGTCCATTCGACGAATACATCGATCACAAACAGAACAGTGATGCGCTAAAAAAACAAAAAATTGAATGTAAGGATAACTTCAAAACGAATGAAACACACCTCTTTCAGGTCGAACACAAGAACATTTGGTACATTTAAGGAAAACTTCTCCTTTTTGACTTTCAAGATTTAAAACATGATCATCGAGAGTTCCTTTTGGTACAGTTCCAGGATTAGTCCACATTGTTTTGAGATGAGAAAACAAAGCCAAAAACCAGAAAAATTCGAATACAGCAAAGTTGAGAGATTGATGAATTGGATAATCGCTGAATGATTGCATCATTATCGTTAACACACAAAATTGACCATAACCAAGCAAACACCATGTCAGGAAGCAGCATAAAAGTCCACACACATCTTTATTCCACCATTTGAAGCCACAAAAATGATTTCTTCCAGCATATTGTTTCGGCATTTTGAATGAAATCAGTTGACTTATGAGAACTTCTCAGCGTCATAACATTTCTGCCTAAAAATGAGAAAATTAAAGATAAATAAGCATAAAATTGATACAAGTAAACGCGAAACAATCAAGCAAAAGTTTCTTTAACAGAAAATTCAATGGTGAATAAAAACCAACGAAGTTTAACTAGGATTGTGGTAAATGAGTAAAATGAAAAGCTTAAAATGGTTTCAAAAGAGTAAGATCGAGTAATGCTTCAAAGAATAAAGTTGGATTTCTTCGATTAAAACATATTCTTTAATCTAATATTAACGTATCCTTACTAATCTGCTTGAAGTTCGAACTTTCTCCTAATTCAACAGGAACTTATTGCATGCCAAGAAGTAAAAGTAGGCAATAAAGCACCTTTAGATATCAAAATTCCTTCCAAGTTTAAATTATCATCTTTATTTCAAAGAACATATAAATTACAAGAACAATCAGAAAAAAAGCATACAAATAAATTTATGCAAAACAATAAGCTAAATATAATAAGTTGATACTTTTATTGTTACAATAAACAAGACAATAAGGGTAAGCCTCAATTTTTCTATTACAATGAAAAACAAAAGAAGAAAAAACCGCATTATTCTTTATTCTTGCAAGATTCTTGTTGATGGCAAATTAGAACATTTTTCCCAGTATTAGACCAATCAGAAGCATTGCAAAAGCAGCCAAAGCAACTTGAATCATAGGAACACCATTTTCATGACCAGCGAGAGCAGTAGATTGTTGTTGAGAAAGAGCAAGTTTGACTTGATCCTATAAAAGATTCACGGTTAATGACTTGAAAATTAATGAAAAGACTTACTTGTAGTTTACGATTTTCACTTTCCAATCGTTGTTTTTCAGCTTCATAACGTCGACGTAATTCCATTCCATCTTTGCTTTTCTAAAAGAACACGATTTTAGAAAATACAATATACTTGAAAAATGAAACATACGTCTTCAACAAGATCTTGTTTTGATTGTTTTGCAGAGGAATCAGTTGGCGTTGGTGATCGTTTAGATGGAGCAGCAGTAACAGGAGCAGACGAAGGAGGATTAGCATTGCCAGGTGATGAAGTATTGAAAACGACCCGAAGTTTTGAATCCATAACATCTGCAGTATTTACAGCTTTCCAAAATTCATCCACAGGAGTTAGATCGGTTGAAGCATAAGCAGATTGGATCATAAATTTGTGTTTGGCGCCTTCACGTTCAAGGATCGCTGCATCATCAACAGGTTGAAGCTGAAACAAAAAAAAATAATAAAAGAATGTAAAAGCAATGAAAAAACATACCAAAACACTTATTTCAGCAGATAAACCAGGTTTGATGACGCCTGAGTTAGGGCGGACACAGTAATTCTGGAAAGATGAAATGTCAGTAAGAAAACATTAAAGAAATGAAAACCAACCTTAGGAGCAGTAGTTTTGACTTTGAAATAAACAATCTTGTCTGATGGATTATCAAGACGAAGAGTTGTTGTGACGACTTCGCTGAAAGCTACTAAAAATGAAGCATATTAGTACACGTGTAAAAGAATAATCAAAACAAACAAACCTTTGCCATAAGCACCATTGTTGCCATTGAAGACAATTTCTGAAGAAGGATCCAAGCGAAGAACTTGAGGGTGCTTTTCCATAGTTTCTTGGCTAAAAAAATAATATGTGAAATTACTTATTACTTGTTTCGCAAAATCAATATCAAAGAAACAATCACGCCAAGCAATAAACACCCAAAATACACAACACGCAATTGAAACAAACAAAAAACACGCTAAAATTTTCTGTGATTTATAACGATGTTAAGGAAATGAACATATTTAAAACACCTTGGAGGAAAAATGAAGGAAGCAAGAAAAAGAATGGTTCAGGAAAAAATGCATGAAAAAAAGCTACAACAAAGTGGGAAATAGAGGGGAGTAGTAGTAAAAGCGTTGAAAAAAAAAGTAAGCAGCATTTTTGAAACCATAAAAAAAAGGGAAGGAAGGACGACGCACATCCAAAAAAACACCAAATATCAGCAGAGAAAAAAAGGCAGAAGAAGAAAATGGAGAAATAAAGGAAAGAAAGAAAGCGAACGCTTTTGAAGAGAATGAATAAAGAAGAAAAAATTTTTTTGTATGTTTTTTTTTCATCGAGAACGCGAATGAATGAGAGCGACACGAGAGAGGAACACGAAGCCAAATGTTGCGCGATTTGAATGAATCCATTCATTCTCCCGCTTTTTTTCTTCTTTCTTCAGCTCTGCCATTTTTTTTGAACGACTTTTTTTGCTGCTGCTTCTTTTGTTGTTGGAGAAGATACTCGTCAAACATCTTCTAAAAACATCGTGGATTTGTGGTGTTCATGTTTTAGAATCATATTATCAACTTTCTAAACCGTTTGGTAATCTTCAAAACTATGGATGCAAAGGACTCAAATGTTGGAAGAATTGCTCAGCAAATAATTGAAACTGTGACCGCCGAAGAACTTATTGGACTCCAAGCTGTTGATGATTCTCGCTTTGCTGGTTTAAATGATTCTGTATGCACATATGATGAAGTGAGTTTTCTTTTTGTTACTTATATCTAAAGACAATGGCTTCAATAATTTTTAACGTGGTTCGCTAATTGATGATACTCGATGCTAAAACTTTATAACTTTTATTACTTGCTTTTTCATATTACTGTAGTCGCATTTTGCTTGTTGCTTTCATAACTTTAACCTAATAAGCAAACTAAAGATGGAATTTTTTTTTTGCCATAGCCGCTATGTGTTTCTTCTAGTTTTTTCGAAACACCTTACTCTTGTTTTCTTTTGTATTGTTAGCTATAAAAGTTTGTTTTACAGGGTTACATCCGACAAGAACTATTCTCCTGCCTTACTTGTTATGAAGCTAAGAAAGAAGTCGCTGGTGTATGTTATGCTTGCTCGATTGAATGTCATGGTGATCATCAACTTGTGGAACTTTACACGAAACGTGATTTTACATGTGATTGCGGCAATGATAAATTCCAAGAAAAATGCAAACTTCAGGTATGAGTTTTGATTATTGTAGCTGCTGCTGTTTATGTACTAGCTTTTCGCGATTATTCTTGAGCATACTTTTTGCTTTCTTTTTCTTCTTCAATGAATTAATCTTATTCTTTTTAGCCTGATCGTAATGCTACAAACAAATACAACAAGTACAGCGACAACTTTTTGAATAAATGGTGTACTTGTAAGAAGCCTTTTCCGCCTGATGAAAATACTCCTGAATATGATGCTGAAATGCTTCAATGTGCTGTTTGTGAAGATTGGTTTCACAACATCGTACGTTTACTCTTTTTTCTGCTTTACTTTTATAATCAAACTCATTTTACAGCATCTTGATAAAATGCCTGAAGATGATGTTGAAGAAATTGCATGTAAAGAATGTGTTTCTCGTCTTCAATTTCTCTTGGCTTATGAAAACTTTCCAAATGAAGAACGATCAACGGATGGATGCCTTATGGAAAATCGCAAAGAAATGATGAAACAAGAAGCTCATTCTCTTTCCTTTGCAAGCAGCAATGAATTTCGTGATGGTTTGTGCAAATGTTCTGAATGTCAGGTACGATATCCTTTATTTTTGCACCTTTGTTTTTCACTGTGAAGTTTTTTAGAAACTTTATTCTTTGAATGAATGTGAATTTCTGACAAATTATGGAGAATCAGCTGTGAAATACAACCTTAATCGCGATGCTCTTGATCAAACTATGGTAAAGAAGGATGTTGGTACAGAAATTTTGAATATTGTTCAACGAAATTTGGGTCATGATGCTGCTGTTATGGTTAAAAATGGTATCATCCTTGTTGCTAAATACTGATTTGTTTATATCTTTATTCGTTTCAGATCTTGACGTTCTCAAAGCTATAGCAGAAGATGAATTCAAGAAGATAACTACCGTGGTTACAAAAGAAGATGTCAAACGAATATTTGATCGTGCAATTGAGGTTCGAGCAAAACGTCGACGGCTGGAAGATTATTCGGATGTCGATGTTTAATAACTCTTAAATACCGTATATCATCGGGTGTTAATGGAAGCTTTCTGCGTTGATGAAAAACTTTTTCATCCGTTGTTGCTCCATCACTTTTTGATCTTATTATAATTTGTTTCGTGTTTTCAATAAATATATGTTTCTCATTTGTTACTTCTTTTCTTTCTGGACATTGTTTTTGCTTCTTTGAGATACTTCGTTGTGAATTGTAATTCGATTCAATATCTAATGTTGGATGAGGAGTTTTTACCCATGGAGGGATTTCGGTTTTTTGCAAAAAGCCTGAAAGTTATCATCTTTATTAGTTGCGTTTTTTTGATTATTAACGTTTGTGCAGCATAAGTTAAATTTTTATCGACTGGTGGGTTAATTCAGTCAAGCTTTAAGGTTGTTGTACTAAAGAAAACTCAATTTGTTGTTATGCATTTAAAGAAATCTCTCACCACTGCGAATTCAATCAACCACAAATGAAATAAGTAAATTTGTTGCCCTTACTGCTTGTCGATGTCTCCTCCATCCTTGATATTCCCTTACAGTTTCGCTTATGCTTTCACCGAAGAGATCCCAAAATTCGGTTTTCATTCCAAAAACTTTAAACTTGCGGTATGATTTCCCAATGTGTTCACATTTATCTGAGATAAGTTTAGGTTTATCCAAATTTTCCATTAAAAATTGTAAAAATTCAATGAAATATTTTGAATGCTTTTCAAAATTACAATATGACGTTGATGGTGTAAGACGTAACGGTATTTTGGTATTATGTTCTTGAATATAAAAGACATTTTCTAAAACCGAAAATTGTTGAAAAATGAGTTTGATTTTAGAATCTTTGAGTGTTAAACGTTTTAATATTGTTTTTCCACATGATCCATGTGAAGCTTTTGTTGACATGAGTTTCCATGCAGTTCGAAGAACGATTTTCTAAAAAAAAGGTTGTTTCATTCTTTCTTCGCTTTAATAACGGTGGCACTAAAATTTGCTTACTTGATAACCATTAAGGATTCGATCTTCATCATTATCATCTGTGCTTGAAAACATTCCACTGATACTATTTGAACGACTATAGCCAATGGAAGAGCAAGATGATGAACTATTACCCATTCTGTTAGCAATAAAAGATGGCATTGTTCTTTTTTTTCTCGCGTTTTTATATTCAATGTTTGCCCTTTTTTGTTCCCACTTATTTTTTTTCGAGTTGTTTGCTTTTTAACACCGATATTGTTTCTTTTTACACTTTTAAAAGCTTCCATTTTTAGGTAAATAATGCAAAGGAAAAAGCAGAAGAGCACTCCACCGCCGCCATCAACACCACCACCAGATGAATCTCCTCAACTCAAAATTGCTTCAAATGGATCAGATGATGTTGCTGTGAATACAAATACGATAGATTTGAAGTATGTTTCTGCTCTCTTTTTTCACATGGTTTAAAATGATTCAATGACGTCAAAAAACTATTTTCAGGACTTTCATATTGGCAATTGGTTTACGCCTTATTACTTCATGGTTTTTAACGGATTATTTATCACGTTCACCTGAATTCGTAACACCATGGAATTCATTCAAAAGAATCAAAGAAGCTGTTCACATGATTGATGAATACAATATTAGTCCATATGAAGGTGACTCATTTCATTTGGTATGTTTATTTATGCATCTTGATTCATATTTATAACAACTCCCAAGTTTTAGATGCCATTGCTTCTCAAAGTTATTGGACCTTTTACATACTTCCCACAAGCCTATGTTGCTTTATCAATCTTCATTGACATTTTTACTGGTATCACTCTTCAATATGCATCTCAAACTTATTTAAGAAAACAATCCGATATCTCTGAATTTGATGCTCATCTTTATAGCAAATATGTTGGTTTAATGTAAGCTTTCATGTATCATCAAAAAGCTATGGATCTTCGATAAAACCACTCAAAAGTTTCGTTGAAATGCTTTTAACTTTTTGTTGCTATCTCAGCCTCATGAAAATGCTTGGAAGCTTTAGTCTTTATTAACTTTGCAAAAGAGCCTTTTTTTGTCATTTCTTTTAACGTTTATTAAAGGATCATTTTTTTAGGTATCTCTTCAATCCTATGACAATTGGATCATGCGCCATTGGAAGCATTTCAACTTTGCTCAATTGTATTATTGCTATGTTTATTTATGCTGTTTTCAAAAGTATCATTTTTCCATTATCAATCTCAACTTCATTAACATATTTTGTTTTTTAGAACAATTTACTTTTGCTTCAATAACTCTCACATTGGCTGTCTTCATTTACCCATATTACATTGTTCTTCTCGCTCCTTTGATTGCTGCTGCTAAACATCAACGTTTGATAACTTCTTCAGTTCTTTTTGCTTCAACTGGAGCATTATTTGCTTTGAATTGTCTCATCGAACGTGCAACTAAATTCTTTCCTGATACTTTTTACTTTTTGTAAGTTCATTTCTTGTTTCTCCAACATCTTTATCTCTTTTGCTTTTAGCTGGTCCATTCCTGATTTATCACCAAATGTTGGAGTATTTTGGTACTTTTTTGTATTCATCTTTGATCAATATCGTCAATTCTTCGTATGGACTTTTCAATTAACGGCTGTATTACCATCGATTCCGCTTTCAATGACATTGAAGTGAATGATTTTTCATTGATGTTTATATTAACCATATCACAATTCAAATTTTAGAAAGGATCCTGCTGTGTTAATATTTGCTTGCCTTGGACATGTTACCGTTTTATCTTCATATCCATCATATGCTGAAGCTGCTGTTTTGCTTTCTTTATATCCAATGTTTCCAAAGTTGCTTCGATGTTGGTTTTTGATTGTCTTTTTCTTGCTGCAAGTAATGCTCCTTTATTTTAGACTCGCGCTACACTTTAATTGGCTTCAGCTCTATTGTTGCTGCGTTTATGTTAGCTCCCATAATGTGGAGAATGTGGATGATTACTGGATCAGGAAATGCAAACTTTTATTTTGCTATCATCATCGTTTACATAATAGCTTTGGTATGTTTTTACTTTTACTTTACTTTGATTCACTTTATCGTTTTTAGTCATTTCTAATCGTCGATATCATGTACAACTATGCTCGATTCGAATTTGCTGAATATTGTGCTAAAGAAGGAATAACAAATGCTGATAAAATTCCTGAAGAATTTGCCATTCAAGGCGTGATTCCATTCATCCCTGGTGCTGCATCAAAACTCAATTTATCTTCGTAATCATTATTTATTTCATTGCTTTATTTTTTGTATGTATATGTATACGGGAATTTTATTTTATGTAAATGTAAACTTTGATTGTAAACTTGTTAATAAATATGTTTAAAAAAAGTTTTTTGTACAAACATAAATTGATTATTATTTTCTTAGCCCAGTTTTTCCTGTTTGAGTAATAATTGCTCGAGGACGAATATTAAAAAGAAGTTTTCTTTCTATAATGGCTTCAATTTCACATTTATAACTTGCTTCTTTCGTGGATGATTTTCTTGCAGTTTCTTTATCCAATAAAAGCAAAGGCTTTTCAAGATCCACAAATTGTCCTTCATATAAATTGTTTGCAATCTTTATAAATGCTTTATCATCTTTCCATTGAATTTCACCAAAATCCATTTCCGAAATATCATCATTTATGGTAAAGGTTCCTTGTAATTCAATCAAGGTTAATTCTTGGAGTCCATTTCTGAAATCAAACTTATGTGACAAAAAAGAAAGCTAAGGTTTTTTATAAACTAAACTTACTCATTTGGAATAAGAAATACCTGCATTTTTTGAAGGTTTAGAGAATAATGAAATAAGGAAGCTCAATAATTTTTTTATTATAAACAAATTGAAGGTTTGAAATCCCCAACAAGAAGAAAGAAAGAAAAAATCAAATAATAGAAAAGCGCGCCTTTTTTCTTGCAATTCAGGAAATAAAATAAATACCAGTCAATAAATAATAAATTAAACAAAAGGTGAGAGAATTTTAGGGATAAAGGTTAATGATAAAAAGCAAAATGAGTTAAAGCAAAGGTTTATGGTAAAAATAAAAATAAGATACTTGCAAAAAAGCTATGGCTTTAGCTTCTGGTTTTTGATACACCAGTAATCAAATTAGAAATTTCTAAACATGTAGGCGGTTTTTCATACTCATCTCATTTTTGCTAATAATAAACAAAATGGATGAAGGATATCATCAGTTTATAACGTTCTTTTTTTTGTTGGGTAAAAAGGATGAATGAGCTTAAAGCAAATTTGATAAAAGACAATCGAGTTTTTTTCGGTGCTCATCAAAAGCTCAACAAAATTTATGCAATAACTCCTTCCAATGATCATTTTTGTTTTAAATAATTAGGAAAAAATATTTGCAATATTGCATTACAAAATAATATTGAAAGCAACCGATAAAATCATTTTTTTACAACATTTGGCATTGAAGCGGTTTTTGTTGGTAATGTAAAGTTGAAAATGATGGAGCATTTGATTTTGGATGATTATCAAAAAATAAAGCAATTATTTCAAAGGCGGTTTAAAAAGAGAAAACAGCTTTCCTTTTAATCAAAGGTCATGAATATGCCCCTAAAAGCCCCATTATTTTACCGCAAATTTTTATGAAGCAGAGGAATAATTTTTGACCTCATATTTTCTGAAATTTTGTTTACAAAATTAACGATATTTTACTGCTATCATTCAAATTGAATGTCGAAAATTTTAAAGTCATCCGTGTCAAACAACTCCGGAAATCCAAAAAATATTTAAATGAGACTTTAAACTTTGTAACTAACTAACCAAGCCACAATAAAATTATCTTTGTTTTTACAGATGGTAACAATCCGCTCCATTCTCAAAGAGTATACTCTATTAATAAGAATTAAACCATATTCCCAAATAAAAAATTTGGTCATTACAAATATGTAATGAAAAAAGTTAAAAGCAAATTAGCAAAATATTTTTATGTTGAAGAAAAGAAAATTATTCCATATGCTTTTCGTCTTTCATAAATCAAGAATAAAGATTTTGGAATTATTTATCATTTCATATGGATAAACTTCAAAAAAATTCTATTTATTCGAAGTGTTTTACCCTTGTGCAATTACTTTTAATATACAAAATTTTTGACCATCAGCTTCAACATCACAACGACTATTTATGCATCCCATTAACTACAGGCAATTATTAAAGCTAAAAAACTTTTTTATGTAAAGTAAAAAAGTATTAGTTCGAAAAAGAAAAACACGATGCATTTATTTAATTAACGCGAATTTCGTTTACCTTTGCCGTAAAATTCAAAGCAAAATTATACTTTTATATTAGCAAAAATACCTGTAACAAAAATTTTTATAAAAAGTAAACATATCAGAAAATAATGGCAATCCAAAAAAATCATTGCTCGTTTTTGGAAAAAGTAGCCGTCGTTGTATGCAATGTGCTGTTTTGATCTCGATTATTGCTTTTTATTGTAACAGCCAAAACAAAATGAATTGTAAGAAGAGCAGATTGTACTTCAAAAGGAGCCATCAAAAAGAAATTTATTAAAATTTTTAATAATTAACGAAACATTAAAAAAGTAATTAAATTTGCTTAAAACTGCTTAACCAAGCTACAAACATGTGTTCAACGCATTCTGCAATTGAAAAATTTGGATCATTTGAATGGCATAATCTTAAAACTGACATTCCATCTCTACTGATCATCTGATCAATAAAGGCTGGAATGTCAGCTTTATTAAAATTCTCGATATCACTGTATTCGAGCTGAGCTTCGATGAATCCTTGAGAATAAGCGGGAACAAAGGATGAAATGAGCCAATAAAGAAGGTTTCCAAGGTTGAGAATTGTTAAACCAAAAAACCAAAACCATAAAACAATGTAAAGTTTTTCATTGAATTCGTTGATCATCTAGAAATGAAAAAAAGAATTAGAATATATTTTTCTTTGAAAAGTTTTTATGGAAACTAACCAAGACGCATTGAACGGTAAAAAGCATGGGTTTACTGGAAGTATCATCACGACGCATAAAATCGCAATAAGATACCTAAAAATGAACACACTTTTAATTTTAAAAATTTTAAGGACTTTAAACATACCCGAGGGAAATTTCCACTGTATGTCGGATGGCGATTTGAAATAAGATCATTAAGAATTCCAATGCCCCAAAATGTGTAAGAAGTATTGACGAAATTATTCATAATGTAAAACTGGGTTGAAGTGTTGAGGAAGTTTAAAAGCTTGCGAAATAAAAGCACGGAAGTCAAATAGTTGCAATGAAGGCTGCTGGGAAGAATTCCCATGAAAAGATCTTTTCGCTTTTTGTTAAGTTTGATCTGCTCTAATAAATAATTTGAAACGCCTTGAGGATCAGTGCTGAGGTTTTTAATGAGAGCACTAACATTGAGGTTGGTTTTCCCACTAAATTTTGCCCAAAAGGCTGTAGGAGCAATAAAAAACAGTAAACTTATCATCAAATAGATATTAATCTAAAAAGTAAAAAAAATTAGTTATTGAGTTAGTGAGAAGACTTTAAAGTTACCCATTGATAATGTTTAAGTTCAAGATCTTGACGATTTTCTGGGCTTGGTATTTGATCATTTTCGCTGATATAATAAGTGTTTTCGACATAGCCTGCAAAATGGATATAAGTTTTAAGAGGGAATGATAAATATTATTATTTATATTAAATGTCTTATTTAGAAGTTTTTTTTGGCAAAAGTGAGTGTCAAAGTGATGAAGGAAATTTTTTTCTTACAACGAGTGATTTAAACAAAAAATTCCTTTTTTGGGAAAAGTCATCCTTAAAATGTTTGGAAAAAAAAAACAAAGAAAGCGACTTAAGGTTTTTCAATCGTCACTTGTGCACTCAATATAATTTTTTAGAAAAAAAGTTTGATTTAATTAGTATTAAAAAAGGGAGATTTACGCTTAAACGTTAAAATAAGAGATAAAAAGAAAAAACTTACAGTAACTTTCAATGTTACTTTCCCATGGAGAAATAAATTCGGCATTCATCCAACATTGAAGAGGTTGACCGACATATTGTTTGGATCCACTAACCAACATAAAGATAAAAATTAAACTGCAAGTATAGGCGTAATTTAAGCGATCAATGAAATCATCGTCATATCTGGGTTTGATATTCTTTATGAGCTTGAAAATCGCTGGAATCATTTTGCCTGCAAAGTGATGGCTTTTTAACATAGTTCATTAATTTCTTAATATAAAGCAATTTCGATTCAGTGACAAAAAAAATCACGATGAAAAATGGATAGTTCTCTTGAGAGAAAAAAATATCGGTACACAAACGACTTTAAATAAAATAAAATAAAATAAAATATGGGAAGGATAATAGCGAATTTCGAGTAGATTATTCAAAAAAGAGATTTGTAGGTCTTTGGAAAAATTGGTGAATTAGTTGAAACAAATGAAAAATAAATAAATGTTTTTTAATAAGAAAAGAATATAAAGTCAGGTCGAGCATAATTTTTAGCTTTTTTGTTTTGGAATATTAACAAAAAGGAAAAAAATTAAACTTTTCAAAAATGATCTGAAGAAAAAAAAGAAAAAAACGTGGATTTTTGGATGCATAAAAAAAACAATAAAAGAGGAGTTGTTTGAAAAAGCCGTTGAAACAAAAAAAAAATTGACAAAATTCAATAATGAAGTAGTTTTGTTTTTTAATTACCATAAACATGAAGTGATGATAAGGGGAAAATAAATAAAAAGGAAACAAAAGTTGATCATGGGTTTAAAAAATTTTATTGAAAAGAAGATAAAATTATTAAACAACGTTGTGAAGAGCCTTTTTTTTTGCAGGATATCAAAGAAATGACGAACGCGATATCGAAGAAAAAAAAAACATCGTTCAGAGCACAGCGTATAATTTTTTTTTGCTGAACTATTTCTTTTTTGTCAGCCGTTTCAAAGGTGTCTCCAACATTTCTTTGCTCCATATTTTCTCTTGAAATTTTTCATAAGCATTTTAATAAAAAAACTTTCAAAAACTTGGGAAAAAAACAATTAAACTTGATTCATTAAAAGGTTTCAAAGATGTTTTTGCAGGTTTTGCATTTGGATTAAATACCATTTTACTTTAATCAATTTCTTCGTCAGGTAAAATAATTTTGCTGATTACAGGCAAAGCAAATTGGATAGTTGTCGTTTTTTGGCTTTTATCAACATGGAAATTATTTTCATTGTTAGAAGATTTAAAAATTATTGGACCATCAATTTTAAAAATTTTTAATTTTTTTAATTTTAAAGTTTTCGGTGGCCATGAAAGTGGTGATGCCATAATGGAATGGGACTAGTGTTCATTTCCCCCCCCCGTAATTGGAAAAATGCGGGGACGGGATGGGGAACGTTTTCGGCGGGGAATTCCCCGCGGGGAATAAGCGGGGAAATTTTTTTCACGGGGAGTCCCCGCGGGGAGTGAAAAAATTTTTTTTTTGTGTTTTTTGAGTAAAAAATGCCTTTTTAAAGGTAATATTGATTAAGTATGATTGAATTAAGGTTAATAAAGGGGTTTTACATAAGTTTTAACCTTTTTTAATGATTTTTTTAATTATGGAAATTTTTGACGGGGAGAAATAGTTGACGGGGACTCCCCGCGGGGAAAAAGGCGGGGAATTTTTTTTCACGGGGAATCCCCGCGGGGAGTCCCCGTCCCCGTTCCCCGCGGGGATTCCCGTCCCCGCGGGGACGGGAATGAACACTAAATGGGACGGCATAAATGATGAGTTTTATCAATAACTATCCAACCTATATTAATTATGTTGTTTATTTTTAACAATTTGTTCTTAAAAATTTGTCTGTTGTCTGTTTTTTTATGCATAAGATTTTTTTGGTATCAAAGTTCTTATTTTTAATAATCTTCTCTTGAACCTCATTCCGTCAAATTTTATTATTATTTACAATTACGTTTCTTTATCCTCATATGTTTTTTTTTATTGTTGTTTTTTATCCATGCGCCTTAAATTTAATTTTTTTTACAAATGTTTTGATGGGCATCATCCATCTACCATATATATCCCGTTGCTCAAAATAAAAAGTTTAAAAAATGTTAATTTTTTGGTTGCATTAACGAAAAAAAATACATAATCGAAAAATAAGTATTTTTTGTTAATTAACAAACTCTTTTTTATTTATTTTATTTTTTGGTTTATTACCTTTATAACAAAATTAATAAATTAAATATTACCCAAAACAATAAACAATTAAAAATAAAGATAACATAGATAGAATCAAAGCGGAATCTATGATTTATTAGCTAAAAAAAAAAACTTATAACTTTTTTGTTGACAAAATCAAATCTTCTTTCTCAAATTTTTGGAAGAAAAGGGTAAGGATTTAAGAAAAATTAAGAAAAAGCCTCATTAAAATTCGCAAGTTGCTGGACCAAAAAAAACTATTATTTACATTATAAATAATTTTTTGATATCGAATTCCATCAGGATCAACAACAATAAAACGTGAAGGCTGATGAAATTTAAGTTTACTTCCATTAAAAATATGATTAGATTTTGAAGGGTTGCATCCATTATCTCTATTGTTGAGGCTCTGAACGACCACTACCCGGAAAATAATTTATCAGCCATTCGAATTATTTACCATTCCTGAATTTTGCTGTGGTTGAGATGGTGGCGGTTGTTGTTGCTGTTGATAAAATGAACTAATATTAGAATTATTTCCTGGAATAAAACCCAGTGCCATTGTTGGCCAATTCGGTGGAAATGCGGGAGCTCCATAACCTCCTCGATGAGTTTCTAATTTAGCATCCTTAAAAATATTTGTATTTAAATTTGTAATATTTTTTTAAAGACCCATAAGAAACTAACTATATTTTCCTTTTTTTTGTCTTTTTCTAATTCTTTCATTTATCAATTTTGCATTTATAAGCAAACAAGAATATCACTGCCAAATTATACCAAGAAAGCGATTTTTTAAAGAAATCAAAATAAAGCAAGGGTAAATAAATGCCCAAAGGAAATGAAGTAAGCAATGGACAACAATAAAAATATGTAGGTGTCACTGCGTACCTTCTAAATTAAAATCAATTATAAAAAAGAAGAAAAAAAATCAAATCAATAATTAATCGGAAAAAGCGCGGTCAAAAAAAAGGAAAATAAACGCTAAACGCGAAGTTTTTGTTTTTTTAAGGCGACTAAAATGAACCAAAAAAAGAATACAATTGAATTGAGCTTTTTAACGACAGTTTTAATCTTAAAATTAAAAAACCAAAATTCTGGCATAACTAATAATGATAATAATTTTAATATGATGTCACGTTTTTGCAGTGGATGTAAAATATGAGATGATTAAGCAACAACGTCGCCCACAAAATAAATAAATACTTTATAAACAAGGGCAATTAAAGACAAAAAAATAAATAAATAAAAGCGCTTTTCAAACATTCATTTTTAAATTATAGAGAAAGAAAGAAGAAAAAAAAACAGCTGATGTTAATTCAATACTTACTTAGTCACTCCTTGCGCGGTTGTAGAAAGAAAAAATATATAACGGACGCCGACGAAGATGATTTTTCTCATTGAGTTTTTAAACTGATGCATTCTCTCTTTCTCAATTTTTGGGAAGAAAATTGTGAAAAAGTGCGTAACTATATTGTCGTCGCCATTAAGGGAGAAGAAAGTCCGTCAAAAGTCAAGTTGTTCGATTTTACGAGACGAGACGTCGGTCGGGTGGTGTTATTATTTTTTTCTTTGCCGGCGATGAAAAAAAAATGTTTGAATGAAAAAAAAAATTTTGAGCGTTGTTGGTCTCTGAAATCAAAATCAGGGGGTGAAAAAAAAAAGACTACTCTGATGATGCAAATAGTTTTGATCAGATGATAAATAATAAATGGGTTTCATTAAAAAAAAAGAGTAAATATAATAATAATTTGTTAATAAAGTTTTAAAAATGAACAAAGCTTTGGCGCGTTTTTCTAAATTAGTGAAAAAAAGGTTTTTGAAAGAAAAAAAAATCAAAAAAGAAATATAATGACGCAAGAGAGTGAAAGAAAAATGATGATGATATCACAGGGCGACTGACTAGCTAGTTGTTGGCCACAACAATAATATCATAAGGGGTTAAAAGAAAGAAGTTGCAGCTAATAAATAGCAAGTGACCCAAAGGCTTTAAAAAATCAAATCTTTTTTAGAGAGTGAGAAAAATCAAATCACAGAATGACATCTGAAAAATAATTTGAACTTTTCAACAAATAAAAAAATTTAAAAAAATCTTAAAAAATTTGAGAAATAAATATTTTTAGTTTTAAAAAATTTATTTAATTAAGAAAGAAAAGAATTAAGGTAAAAAGCATTTTTAAAGTGACTTTAAACTCCGTCTTTTTGGAAGAGATTTACTTATCCCTTTTTTAATTGCAAACGACGAGGTAAAATAACCGGAATTTTTAGTCCTAGAAATATTAAAGAAATACAAAAATAATCTGTAACTTTGCACTCACTCACTCATTCGATAGATATTTTTTAAAAAAGTGATTTTTGACGGGTTATTGGAAGTAGGAAAAATACGTAATAATTCCATGACAAAAAAGCTACTTAAAAATGTCTCAAACATCTAATACAAGCCATCGACAAAATCAATCTGATATCAATGAAAAAAAGCAATAATCTTGTTGTAGTTGTAGATACTGTGTTTTATTTTTAATAAAAAAAATAAAGTTTTTAGTCGTTAATTAAAAAATTTTTTAACACATTTTTTGTGAAAATGGTAGCTGCTTTTCTTCGACGAAAAAATGCGAAGAAAAAAAAGTAATGACATTTATGTTTTTTTTCTTTCCTTCGAACAAAAAAATAATAACAAAAAATCTCCAATGTTTTGATAAAGAATGTTTTATCCATTTTTTTTTTTGTAAAGATTTTTTATCTTTTCGAAGAAGAAAAAAAACCGTTGGCTCGCCTTCATCCATTTCATTTCCAGGAAGAAAAGCTTTTTCGAAGTTTTTTCTTTAAACACATTTTATTTCATTTTTTATTCCATCGTTGTTGTTGATCATCGTTGTTTTAAAAAACTCTGAGGTGATTATTGGTTTCAATGATTGTGGTTACACAGTTTGGTAATTTACTGTCTTATGCCACCAAACCATGCAATAATGAAGATTTTGTTGATCAACTCAACAATAAATTCGCCTCTTACATCCTGATTGCTCTTGGTATTAGCATATTTGCTAGCGAATATGGTGGTAATCCTTTAATGTGTTGGGAAAAACCTCAATGGCATAAAAGCTGGATTAACTACGCACAGGCTTATTGTTTTGTCGAAGGTACTTATTATGTACCCGTTAATGAAAGCTTGGTCAGCTATGAAAATTTCCCCAAATATAAAAAGCTCAACTTTTATCAGGTTTGTTTTATTTTTTTAATTACCGTTGATCCAAGCAATTAGAGTTCGATTTTAGTGGACGCCTTTTATCTTCACTTTGCTTGGTGTTGTTTTCACTTTTCCCCGATCATTTTGGTCATTCATCAACTGGTCCTCGTGTAAGCTTTTTTTCTCTCTCGAATGATATAGTATCTTGAGCATTCTTTTTTTAGGCTTGCACATGGATACCATTCTCAGTGAAGGCAAAAAGGCCAAAGCAACTGGCATGCCAACCAAGGAATTACTCAAACACGTTATTGCTCATATGTCCATTGCCCTCAATCGCCAGCACAAAATGAAAAAGGCATCTTTAATGACGAAGTAAGCGACATAAAAAAATTTAGCAAAAAAATGATAAAAAAAACAATTTTTTTATTTTTCTAGATTTTGGATCAAAAACTTCAGCGCACATTATTTGAGCTCTTTTTACTTATTCATCAAAGTACTTAACCTCACTCTTGTCTTTTTTACGGTAATACTTTTTTCCTATTTTGTTCTTTTTCAAAATTTAACATTAAAATTAAATTTCAGCTCTTCGTAATCCCCAAAATCATTGCTCATGAAGATTCAGACTTCCTTGGATTCAAAAGCATTGCAGATTTGGTCAATGGATTGAATTGGCGTCAATCCGAACTTTTTCCTCGTGTCACCGCATGCGCTTTCAAAATTCGTGAAGTTGATATTGGTGATATTACTCAGCTCAAACCCAAAGTGGTTCAATGTGTCTTGTCCAGCAATCGATTGATTGAACAAGCTTATTATTTTATTTGGTTTGGCCTCATTCTCCTTTTCGTTACAAACATCCTTAATATTATACGTTGGTCATACCTATTAACTGCATTCAATCGTCGCCGTTTTTTGCGAAACATCATGAAAGCCTCCTGCGAAATTGCTCTACCTGCAATTAATTGGGACAAAAAATTCAAAGATAAATTTCCTCATGATATCCTTAATGTTGATAACAAATCGCGACATCTTATAAATGTTCAAGAAAATGGTGATGCTAAAGAAATTGAAACCGCTCAACGTCATTATCAAGAAGCCCTCGACAAAGTAAAACTCATTCAATATCAAGAAATGGTAAGTAATCATCAAAATTTTTTAAAAACCAACTAAATATAGACAAATTTTTTAGGCTAAACGCGCTTGGAAGCGACAAGAATTCCTTAAAAGTATTGATGATAACATCGATCATTTTGTTGATTACATTGGTCCCGACGGATTTTTAACCATTCGACTTTTGTATGCAAATGGTGGAAGCATGGTCGCTTGTATAGTCGCATCCCGTCTCTTTTGGAAGTTCCTCACTCAAGAAGAAGAAGATGAAACAGAAACCCAAGCTTAAAACACCATTATTTAACCAACGAAAAAATGCAATTTGCGGAATTTCATATATCATAATAAATTGTCAAAAAATAATTTTTTTTAAACTTTCCGATTTTTTTTGATTTTTTTTAAACCCGTTTTATGTTTTTTTAAATAATAAATATGATTCATTGCATTTATTTTTTGATAAGCACAGCAATAACAGAAACAACAATGAAAAAATTAAAATCGTAAAATAAAATGAGTGATCAAAAAAGCCATCGACAGAAGATTATAATCAAAGTGAACATGTTAAAAAAAAAGCAATACTACGAAAAAATATAGTAAAAAACAGAAACAATTCAAAGTAACAAAAAAATATTGCGAGTCTCGATTTTCGTTTAAGAAAGGAGTAATAAATCAATCATAAACTTTGATTGAATCCATCGAATATCTTGCTGATTGGTATATTTTTTCCATTTTTTTTTCTATGAAAAAACATGGAAATATAAAAAAAGAAGTTTCGACCTTTTTGGACAAGTGAATTGACATGGAGTTGTCGATTTTGACCATGTTTTTTAATGATTTAAAAATAGTGTATCACAATTTAAGATTTCCATTTTGTAAATCTCTTAATTTCCGGATTTTAATCGTGAAAGTTGCAGTAAAAAGTAGGATGAAGAAAAAACATGTTTTAACTAATTTTTGTTTTATTGAAACAAAGATTTCTTTACAGAAGACATGGATGTTAAACAACATCTAACTAACTAATGTGGGTTAAACCACAAATGAGGGCGAAAAAAAGAAAAAAAAGACATTATTGTTTTGAAAAATTTCTTTGCTGCAGCAAAGTGAGTGACTAAATTCAATGAGCATTAATTGACACTTCATTTTCTTCCATTTCTTATTTTTTCAATTTTGTTTTGACTCATTCTTTTTCGCCTTTTTTTCTTCTATGTTTTTGTTGATTTACTGGCACACCACACCTTTTCGTCTTCGTTATTGCTTTTGCTATTTTGAAACATATTTTTACGCAGCGGAAAGGCTTCATCTTTTTTTTGTTGTTTTGGGCGATGATACATTTCTTTTATTCTCCCCAAATTTAGCTTTTTTAGTTTTAGTTTAATACTTTATTTAACATTTTTTTTCATTTACAAAAATTCAAAAGTCAAAAGAACTCGCTCATTTTTTAAAAGATTACGAAGAAGAAAAAACTTATCTTTTTTGCTTTTATTTTTTTTCCTTTCTTCCTGTATCGTAGAAATGATTATATCCCATTAGACCTATTTATTTCCATTTTTATACAAAGTATGCTTCCTCCCTTAAAGCATTTTTTGTTGCTTGAAACAAACATACACTTCCGCTCACTTGTAAAGTTCCAACTCTTTGCTGTTGATTTATAAAATTGCTTTATTAAAATATGTTAAAAAACTAAAATAAAACCAAAATAAAGATTGAAAACTAAAAATAATGTCTGCTTTTTTACGATGAATGGATAATGCTTTTATATGCGATCCAAAACTGGCGGTTGCGCGCCTCGATGGTTCATTTGGATTCGCTTCTTTAAAGGTTGAGAAAGCAACCTTTAGTTTCGGCGGCAAGAAGACACAAAGAAATTTGAAATAAGAAAAGAGGAAATGGGAAAGGGCAAAAGAAGAATAAAATATTAAATTTCGAAACAAAGTTTAAATCCAAAAAGACTAACACAGTACATCACTCAAATGTGCATTGTTTTTTTTTTCTTGCTTCGACCATTCTATCTTTTCTTTTGGCGGGAGTTAGTAAAGCAAAAAAAGAAAAGATTTTTTTCACTTTTTAGTTTTAATTGTTTGTGTGTAATTAAATTTTTGAATTCTTGAATGATTCATTTTTAGTAAACATTAAAGCTTCTTTTTTATTTTTAATGAATTTAATATATAGGATTGAAAGTTATTTCTGGCGGCATTGAGTTAAATGTTTCTGGAGTTAATGAAGAAATTACATGCTTACAAGTTGAATATGCTTTTATCCCATGCTACCAATCAAAAAGGAAAATTTGTTCTTGTTTCACATTTTAATGGTCAAGTAAGGTTTTTTTATAACCAATTTGCATCAGCTGGTGGATGTTTTTTTATTTTCTCACGTCTACTGGCTATTTTTTTACTTGCCTTTTTTTCTTTCCCTATCCTTATCTTTGCACATTATTTGGGTCAGCGGCGCATGCCCTATCCACTGGCGACGTATTTTTTTAGGCATCTTTTTTGTTTACAGCGTTTACTTTTATTTTTACTCTAGCGCATTTTTTTAAGCATTGTCAAAACTGGTTCTTTTTTCTATCCACTTTTTTCACTTCGTGCATGTCTTTTTTTTATCCATCTTGTGCATTTTTTTACATCAGTAGTAGCCTTTTTTATTTATCTTTTTTCTACCTTGGACATTTTTTTATCGAGTATTTTTTAATTTAACAATTAAAAAATCAAACAAATATGTAGGTTGCTTTAACTTAAAAAAAAAGCAAGCTTAATGTTTGAATGATTTTAAAGTTGTCTTGTTTTTTATGAATCAGTGATTTTTATTGTCGCAGCAAAGATATTTTTTCTCAAACAATTTTATTGATTTTTGACATTAATTATTAGAGTTAGTTTATTGTCACAACTCTCATGATACTTTTTAGATTTTATTAAATATGTTATGAAACCTGTGTTAATAGGAAACCAATTTAAAGTAAGTGATTAGGCAAAAAGGGGAAAAACGTAGTGTGGGAGAAACGAAGTGACACTTAAGTGTTTCGCTTCGTTTCTCCATAGGCAATACAACTAAAAGTGAGAAACTAAAAAACATGGGAGTTGAAAGTAGAAATAAAAATATGCTAACAGTTTAAAGAATGGTTTTAACTTTAAAGGGAGTCTCTCAGCAAGCTAGGTAAATCCTTAGAGCGGCTCCCTTTGTTTCATTTTTTCGAAACTTTTCGAAAATGACTTTGCACGGAAAAACGGCATTTTCGGGCTAGGAACACCCGCTCTAAGGATTTTTTTACCTAGCTTGCTGAGCAGGGATGTCCGAACGTTCGGAGTTCGGGGTTCGGAAGTTCGGATGTTCGACACTTTTGCCGAACATTTTTGGATCGGATCGATGTTCGGATTTTACCCCGAACATCCGAACATAATAATGACATATAAATAAGCAAAAAAACTTGCCAAAATTGCTATAAACCCAGCAAAAATCATTTTTTTTTCATAGTTTTATAATTTTGGTTGATTTTATCAAATGATTTTGTTAGCCTGACTTTTTAAACTTTTTTCAAACTAAAAAAAATTGGAGGTATGAAAACTTGCTACTCAAGAAAATATTTTAAAAAAATTTTTTCTTCACCACTTCGAAAATTTTATTAAAAAACAAATGTTTAGTAATAAAATGCCTCTTATTAAGCCATTTTTAGACGAAAAAAGTGTGAATTTGCTATTTTCAATAGGTTCTTAGAATATGTTCGGATGTTCGGATTAATGTTCGGATTTTTGACTCTAATCCGAACGTTCGGATGTTCGGAGTTCGGATCGAAGAAAAAGCATGTTCGGACATCCCTGTTGCTGAGAGACTCCCTTTAAGAAGCAAAAAAATTACACATTTTTTTTCGTTCTCAAAATGAAACAAAAGATTTTCTAGAAAGATAAAAATAGTGTGTATTTTTCTTCCTATAACCACCAAACCACTCAGTAAAAAAAGCAACAACACTTTAAAAATTTGAGCGCTCAATGTTAATAGCATTCAAAGAGAACAATAAACACTAACATTGTTTTCATTATTTTTGAATGTTTTCTTTTCTTCTAATCACAAGGAATTTTTGAGTTAAAAAAAGAAACGTAGTAATGCAAATATCTTTTTTTTACAGCGAAAGAAAAATGAAAAACACGCTCAATGAGAGTTGTTTTTTTTTTCAAAAAAGAAAGAAAATAAGAAAGGAAATTTTTATGCATTTTTTAATCAGATAATAATAAATAATTAACAACAATCAAGTATAAGTGTTTTTTTCCCAAATTTTACGAAAGTTTTTTTTGAAAATGCTTATGAAAAATAAAAAATTCGAAACAAAATTATGTTGCAAAAAAATGTTGGAGACACCTTTGAAACGGCTGACAAAAAAGAAATAGTTCAGCAAAAAAAAATTATACGCTGTGCTCTGAACGATGTTTTTTTTTTCTTCGATATCGCGTTCGTCATTTCTTTGATATCCTGCAAAAAAAAGGCTCTTCACAACGTTGTTTAATAATTTAATCGATAAAATTTTTTAAACCCATGATAAATTTTTGTTTCCTGTTGAGTTGAAATATTTAATTATATTACTTTACCCATTTTTTTTTATTTTTTTCGCCTTTGCCTTTTCTAATTATAAAATAAATAACGGCGGTTAATTTTTATTGTTGGTTAAACAGTCGACTTTTTATGCCCAATATTTCGCGTCTTTTTTTTTTAAATTAATTGTTGAGTTTTATTTAACACGTAAAATTCTTTTTTTAAATTTCTTAAGAGTTATTTATTTTTTATTAGAGTGTTCTGGCATTTTTCAATCAAGTCCTTTATTTTTTTAACCCAAAAAATTATGTTTTTATCTTTGATATTTTTTAAAATCTATTTTGAAAACTTAATATTTTTAAGTATAATGTTGTCTTACAATAATGTCTTTTTTTAATGAATGAAAGAAAAAAGCATGTATATTTTTTGGTTGAACTTTATAGCTTCTCCTCTTTTTTTTTCATCATACCTTTCTCTTCTTTTTTTTTTTTTTGCAAAAAAGGATTCAAAGCATTGAAGGATCACAAAAATAAATTCAATAATTTTTTGCTTCTTTATTTTCCTCTCTTTTTTTTTTTGCAAAAATGGATTCAAAACATTGAAGGATCACAAAAATAAATTCATTAATTTTTTGCTTCTTTATTTTCCTCTCTTTTTTTTTGCAAATTTTTTTGCAAAAAAGGATTCAAAGCATTGAAGGATCAAAAAAATAAATTCAATAATTTTTTGCTTCTTTATTTTCCTCTCTTTTTTTTTGCAAATTTTTTTGCAAAAAAGGATTCAAAGCATTGAAGGATCACAAAAATAAATTCAATAATTTTTTGCTTCTTTATTTTCCTCTCTTTTTTTTTTTGCAAAAATGGATTCAAAACATTGAAGGATCACAAAAATAAATTCAATAATTTTTTGCTTCTTTATTTTCCTCTCTTTTTTTTTGCAAATTTTTTTGCAAAAAAGGATTCAAAGCATTGAAGGATCACAAAAATTAATTCAATAATTTTTTGCAAAAAAGGATTCTAAATTCTTTTTTCTCATGTTTTTTTTTTGCTCATTTTTCTAGTACTTTTTTCCAAATAATGCGTGGTATTTTTAAATATTTTTGCATTTCTTATATCATTTTTTAATTTTTAATTTTAGCAAAAATACCCTATCTTATTATGGATCCAAATATTGTTAATAATAATAATAAGGAAATTAACCCCTATCATAACTATTCAATTCAGCCTTCGGATAGTTACAATGTTGGTTAATAATTTTTTGCAAAAAATAAAGTTTATTTTTAGACTAATATTTCGCCGGCTCCTCAAAATCGCCATCCGCGCGAACACAACTCCACTAACCATGTTGCTTTTAATAATAAAAGCTCGTCATCATCAACTTCGTTGGGTGGTTATGGAATTGATGGTGGTGGATATGATGATAAAATGGGAAATGATGAACCAGCACTTACCTTGCATGCTGAAAAAAATTGCCCTAAAATTCCTGTAAGTTTTTAAGCCATTAAAGAAAGGGAAAATTATTTTAACAAACCAAAACATTTTTATTTTAAAGTATTTTTTGGTTAGATTCGTTTTCTTTTAAATTAGAATATTCCAAAATATGCAAAATAAAAATAAAAATGAGGCCCAAGATTTAAACAATATATTTAATTCCACAAATTAAAAAAGCATAGTTTTTAGTGTGTTTATCCATCAGAAGAAAGTCAGAAAGCCGCTGAACAAGCGCAAATGGATTATGGAGATGGTTATTCTAAAAAACCAATACCTTGCTTAGAGGTAAGTGTTTACTTTTTTTAAATTCGTATTCATATTTTTTCTCTTTTAGAGTAATCAAATTCGAGCTCGCCAACCTAATGCCAAAGAAAGAAAATTTTTTGTGATGCCTCCATTACATTTAGTATATAAAGGAAAAGAAAAATCAAAAGTATATTTCGTTCGAAAATTTTGATCAAATTATTTTATAATTTATAGGAAATACCTCCAAATCAAAAATTTTTCCAAAGGAGCCGAGCTTGGTTAATGACCAAAGCCGATCAAATTTTAAAAAGGGTAAGCATTTATTTATAAAACAAATCCCTAGCATCCTAAATATTTAAGGAAAGAAAAGAAAAAAAGGAAGAAGAACAAAGATTTAATGATGAAGATAATAAAGAACTTCATCGTCGACAAAAGCAACAACATCATATACCATCTCATCCTCAACATTTCCCATCTCCACCCCAACAACAACAACTACCATCTCTCCAACAAGAACCTCGTCAAATTCTAAAAAACCCAACAACAACATCAGCAGCATCATCAACCGCCACAGCAGCCACAAAAGCAGCCTCAGCAGCAGCCACAGCAGCCACAGCGGCCACAGCAGCCTCAACAGCCACAACAGCCTCAGCAGCAGCCACAGCAGCAGCCACAGCAGCCACAACAGCAGCCTCAAATAACCAAAATTCTTTAACCACCTCTCCTACAACAGAAAGCTTGGAAGTTGATGTTGTTCAAGTAAGTTTTATTCTTAACTGTCTTTCTTTAAATATATTTTTGTGGTAAAACCCAAAATGCATATCGATGTCATATAAATTTCAAGAGACATTTACACATTTAAACATCAAAATGATACCATTTCTCATTTGTTTTGTAAACGTAGAAAAAATTTCATGAATTCCTTTTTCAAAATAAATTTCAAAAAAACGTCTTGCATTTAAGTTGCGCCAAACACATTTTGGGCAAAACCGCTTTTTTGGAGGAAGGGTTTTTTTTTCACTTTCTTCTTTTGGGTTTTTGGCATTTTGCACAGTAAAAAGATTGAAAAATGGGAGCCGAAATGCTTTTATGGTATTTTTTAACAAAGGAAGAAGGTAAAAACCAATTATTTTGCAACAGAAAAGTGATCGCCAAGGTTTCGTATAAAAACGTTCTTGTATTTAGATATTTGACTAATCATGGCCAATTTTATTTAAAAAAATGATGCAAAATTAAAAAAATAATTTTTCAAGTGGTCAGTTGAATAAAGCAATGGGTAGTCGAAAAATTTCATAAATAGTTTGTTGATTTTAATTACAAACTTAAAAAGGATTATTTTGTCGAGATAAAATAAATATCCTCTTTGGCACTTCTTTTTTTGAAAATAGTAAAAAGTGAAAAAAAAGGAAAAGAAATGTTTAATAAAAAATCACCGAGAGGGATCGATAAACTAGATAAAGTTATGTTCTCTACTCCCCTTTTTCTATACAAATTAATAATAAAGGTCTTTTTTTCAGAAAGTATTAAATGGCAAGAAAATAAGTTGCCATGGATATTCTGATAAAGAAATAAAGCTAATTAAATTGGCAATTTTATTAAAAGGGGGAATATTCGTGCAACACGAAGATTTAGCTCGAGACGTATGGATGATAACTCAAATTCAGGATCGTAAAGATCCGATTTATAAAAAATGTTTGATTGCAGGAAATCAAGTAGTAAATTTTAAATGGCTTCTCGATAGTATCAAAAATGTAAGCCATTTATTTTTTGGTTTAACTTTCGATAAAATGTCATTTTTTAGGCACATGTTGAAGAAGCATGGATGTATTTTCCCAACAATGAAATGGTTTCACCTGAAGATTGTGCCGAATTAAAACAACTTATGGGTCGAAGTCATTGTTTAAAAGAAATCAATATTTCTGTTAGTGGCTTCGATCCTATGGAAATAGCACGAATTGAATTAATTGTGCTCCTAAATAATGGAATTTTTAATAGAGGAATGAATAGTAATTGCAATTTTTTAATCATGGGTGGAAATGATACAACGAGTGAAAAGTATCAAGCTGCTTTAAAATGGGGAGTGAAAATTGTTCCACTCAAATGGTTGGAATCGATTCATTCTATGGTAAACTTGTTATACATAGTTTTTTTTCTTTATTTATTTTTTTTAGAAAAAATTACCTTCCGATTCTGTTAGTGTTCCAGCGGCCCTTCGAGCAGAGGACGAAGTGAATGTTGACCAAGAATTGGTAAATATTTGGCATCTTCTTTTTATTTTATTCCAAACTCTTCTTTTTTTAGAACAGCTTGCCTCAACAACGAGTAGTTGATGGGCCACTCCCTTCCACAAGTATCAGTGATCATGTTCCTCGGGTAAACGTTGTTACTTTCTTTTTATTTTATTCTATACACTTTTTTTAGAACCCCTTGCCTCAACAACCACAGCCTCTTTCAAATCGTGTTGAACCAAGCGGTGATGGTCAACAAAGCAATGTTGAAGCTCCTGCCGCGCTTGAAAATATTGATAATGAACATGATGATGGTTTTTTACAAGATATTTCCAATGGCTTACCAGCAGACCAAAGTAAGTTTTAATTTTTAGCGTCAAAGCTCGGCACGGGTCTAAGTCATTTATCCACCTCCCATAAAAAAAAATTTTTTTTTCGATCGAAAGTACTACACTAATTTATAAATGATCACTCTAAACATTCATTTAAATCTCATACCCTCTGACAAAGCGTATTTTGCTTAACTTACTTATTATTTCAGCCACTGTGGTTTCCAGAAGTGACAGTGGCGCCCCAATGATTATCCACAGGGGACGCGTTCTTTATGTCCACAGCGAAACGCGAATGCGTTGCCGTGTGTGCGACAACCTCTTCAAGCTGAAACATATTGATTTTATTACTGAAATTAATATGGTCATTGGACCATTTGATGAAAACAATCTTGAATGTGTTAGTAAGAAAAATACAAACCATCCAAATTGTACTAAAAAAAATACTAAAAAAAATAATTAATTTGGTTTTCAGTTGGAAGCTTAAGCTTGTATTTTTCTTACTAACAAATTCGAGCAAATTTATATTTGTTTTTAAGTGAATAATATTTTTATTTTTTATGATTTTAAAGGCTTTTCATATCTTTCAGAAAAATTAATTTTGTTAAAGTTTTTTTTCTCGCTGTTATTGTACTGTTTTCCTATTTTTGTTATTATAAATTTTTTTTTGTAATCATAAAAATTGATATGTAAAGAAAAGGGGCGTTCTTGTTTATTTTTATTGTTTTTTATGTTTGTTGAAAAATTTTATAGTCTAACGCTAGAATCTTTTATTATTTTTAAATTTCTAATAAACAAATAAAAAAAATTTTCAATTTTTTCTTCAGTTCGTTTATTATGTAATCACAAAAATAAAATCAATACTTTATTGTTTTTCATTTATTATTTTTTTGCTTCTCTTAGTTTTTGGCAAAAAAAGATTCAATCTTTTGGAGAATCAAAAAATAAAATAAAATCAATATTTTTATTGCTCCTCATGTTTTTTTGTTGCTACTGCCATAACTAAAATTGCTGAAGCTTCAAATCAAATTTTTTTTGATAGCTTTTACAATTCGCTAATTTCTTGTAATGTTTATTCAAAGCATTTTATTATAAAACGTAATAGTTGTTTGAGCGAAAAAATGACAACTAAAGCTTAAATGTAACATATTAATTGGTAACACGCATTAGGGGCGATATAAAATTAAAAATTACAATTTTTGCAACTTGACAAGAAAAAAGTTTATTTTTTGGATAGAATTAATATTCTTCATTTTCTTCATGATTATTTTTAATGGAATCAACTTCTACTTTTTCATAATCTTTTTCCAATGCAGCTAAAACTCGGTCGTTACTAAAATCCGCTCTGGTAACTGTGGTTTAGTGCAACAAACGAAAATCAAGTCCTTTTTTTCAACTTAAATAAACCCCGCAAAATGTATTGACCAGATTTTAGTAGGTTGGAACGACTTTGGTAACTACCTAAATTTTCTCTAGCTTTAGAGAACTCTCATTCTTCCATTCCTTCACCAACATACCAATGAACAAATGCACGTTTAGCATACATGTGTTCAAATTTATGATCCAATCGAGCCCAAGCTTCAGCAATGGCAGTGGTATTTGAAAGCATGCATACAGCTCGATGGACTTTAGCCAAATTTCCTCCAGGCCCAACGGTTGGTGGCTGATAATTTATTCCAACTTTAAATCCAGTTGGACACCAATCAACAAATTCAATTGATGGTTTGGTTTTAATTGTGGCTATGGCAGCATTGACATCTTTATTAACTACATCTCCACGGAAAAGTAAACAAAAAGCCATATATTTTCCATGTCTTGGATGACATTCAATCATTTGATTTTGAGGTTAAAACCATGAATTTGTTATTTCTGCAACGGAAACTTGTTCATAATTAGCTTTTTCGGCAGAAATGACTGGGGAAAAAGTTGTCAAAGGAAAAAGAATTCGTGTGTGCGAAGAAGAGCAATCTCTTCGCATTAAAATAAATGAATCATTTCTTTTTGCTTTAAAAATGCTATTTTTTCTTGATGCTTCTTTGTTGAGTCTTTTCTGTAAATTAATCATTGAAAATAATGTTCTGAACAATTTCTCGTGATTCTTTGATAATGTTATGAATCAACCGCTTTTTGCTAATATAAAAGGAACTGTATTGTAATGTTATAATTGTCTTGGAAATTGTCTTTGAATTGTCTTCTTTTGGAATAGACTAGTGAACTGAACTGTATTGTTGAATATATTGTAAATCAAATGAATAAATCGTTATTCAAGACAAATTTGGGACCATTGGAATTAGTTGAACTGATTCTTGTTTAACGTGGATATGGAACTAAATTAGTTTGAAATTATGTGAGATTAACATTTAAAGCACCATCAAAACGAAAGGAGGCAGTGATAGAAGAGACTATTTGTGAAATAAGTCGATTTAAATTTGCATACGATGGTCGTTCGATGTCCAAATTTCGACGACAAATATAATTAAATTGCTTCATTATCAACCATAAATGAACAATCTGAATGTTCCAAAGTTGTATGAGTTGTGAGAACGGACGTCAAAAACAATTTCAGGCATTTTAAATTTTTTGATTTATATAAAAAAAATAATATCTGTATTTACCTTTTTCATTAAAATGAATGCCAGTGCAGTGAATTTTAAAAAAATATTTACATATGTAATAGATTTTTTTCTTTTGTTGGATAAATATTTTTTGTTTGTTAAAAGGAAGAGTTCGCCCTCTCTTTTCACGTTTTAAAACCAAACAGATTTCTCATAATGAATTGTAAATAATTTTTGTTTTTTGGAAACTGTAATTAAAGTTAATTTCTAATTTTTTAAAAGTGATGCTTTGGATACTTTAAGCAATAGTGGAATTGAAATTGATTTATTGTCTCCTGAAGGAATATTTACTCATGTAATGTTATTAAAAGTCATTTCGGAGTGATGACAAAAACAAAACTTTGCATGCACTTGAAGTTATAGCTGCATTATGTCAGAATAAAAAGAATGATAGTGTTTGCGCAGAAAATATGGATCCTCAAATATTAAATCAAATTTTTTCATTTAGCCACCATTGGAGATATTCTTATTTTCATTCATACCCTTGAAAAGCTTTACCGCTTCTCTGAACTTGGTCGAGCAAGTTGCACCCGAATTATGCTGAATCATATGAACATCAACAAAGTTCCCGACAACATTATCCTCCACCTCCAACTCCCATGCAATCCCATCAACAACAACTACAACCACAACAACAACAGCCTTATCGACCACCAACATATTCAACACCTCAGCCACAACCTCCACCATCAATAAATTCATCGTTTGCTACCTCGACCACCGGTTGCTGTACAACGAATTCATCATACTTCACAAGTTTTATCTCAACCTCCAGTAGCTACACCAGCTGCAGCAGTACCAGTAACCCATCATGAAAAATTAAGAGCATTAACAACTAAATGGATAAAAGATAATGTTGTTGCTAAACCTGGATCTATGGCTGTTCGAGGTAAAATGTATTCAGCTTGCGTGGATTATTTACGAACGGTTAATGGAATTATGAGTGGTACAGCTACATTATTTACATCCATTTTACAATAAGTTACTTTTCACAAAAAAAGTTGAATTTTATATATAAATAATTTTCAGATCCATTTTCTCCAATACTACTCTCCATTCTGATCAAAGAGAAAACAAGCTTAATTATTGTATTGAAAAGGTGTAAGATATTTAAAGCAATCCAATAATTCTGTGGGATCGAATCATCCATTAATGCAAAAAGTTTTAACTACTCCTAAACCAACATTAGCGCCAGTGAGAATTATTTTAGCAAATCCAACTTCTCAAACCAATGGAATCACTTCACCAAAAGTTGCTTTAGCTGAAAAAACAAAAATACCAAATCGGCAAAAGCGAAATCTAAAACACCTGAACTTGAAAAGGAAAAAACATCGGAATCAGCTGCAGAAAATTCTATTCCTCAAACTTCAGAAGCTGATGTTGCTTTATTAAAGGAAGAAGAAAAAGTTCCAAGTCCACAAACAACAACCGCCTCTGAAAATTTTACTATTATTCCTGAAACTATAGCTTATTTGTGAAGTAAAAGAAAAACTTCCAAGTCGAGTAACAACTCCAGAAAATTAGGGAGTTAATAACGAAATTCTTTCTTATTCATCATCATTACCTGAACCTGAAACCATTATTAAAAATGAAATAAATAAAGATCATAATAATTGCAAATATGATAAACTTAATGTTTGTTCATCGCCAAATGAAGCAGCAGCAACAGATTAAATTATTGAAGATGAAAAAAAAAAATGAATTTCCAATAATTCGAGTTGAAAATCTTAAAACTGATATAATTGAAGATGAAATTATTGATGAAAAGGAAGAACTTGATTTATCCAAAAAAAGGAAAGCAACTTGTAAATGGTCATATTAAAAATGGAGATAGTAAACTAACTCCCGAAGGAGAAGAAGAAAAGTCTTTAACAAATCGAATTATTTGTAATGGCGTTGCTAAATCGCCATCGATAAACCTCTTAAAGCTGATGATGTTTCAACTTGGCATCATATTCTTGAAGAATCATGTGGTGCAGTCGTTGCAATACCTCGTTATTTAATGAACAATTGTGATACTAAATCATCCATCGACCTTCATGTGTTTGTAGATGCAAGCAAACACGCTTATGGTATTGCATGTTATTTGAAGATTCAACTCGATAATACTTCTCAAACAAAATTAATTCTTGCAAAAAGTCGACTAGCTCCAACAAAAGGACTTTCAATTCCAAAATTAGAACTTTTGGGCATGTTTATTGGAGTTAAAGCTGCTCGATTTATTATTCGTGAAATGACATATTCCATTCGACAAACCTATTTTTGGTCAGATGCTCGTTGTGTATTATGTTGGATCAAATCAAACAAGGATCAAAAGCGCTTCATCGAAAATCGTTTGAAAGAAATTCGCTCATTTCCTGATGCAATTTTTCGTTATGTTCCAACAGCAGTCAACCCTGCCGATTTGGCAACTAGAAGAGTTCTTGCCGCTGATATTGAGAATCTCAAAATTTGGTGGGAAGGCCCAGAATTTTTAAAAATGGATGAACCCAATTGGCCACCAACTCCTGACCTCAGCAATGAAGTTGATCTTGAACAACCTACATTGATTATGGTTCAAGCCACTCAAGTCACAACTACACCAATTAAAGACTTCATCAACATGAGCAAATTTAATTCTTGGGATTCCTTGCTCCTCACAACTTGCTTCATCCTTCGATATTTGCTTCTATCTGCCAAAAATTTTAATATCAAATGGCTTCCAAATCTTCATTTCTTAAAAAATTTTGGCACTTCATCAATCAACGGAAATAGTTTTAAAATTGCTGAAACTTTACTTATTTTAATTGCTCAAAATCAAAATCCTCCATCCGCTTCTGAATCAAAATTATTAAACCTTTATGCCGATGAAAATGGAATACTCCGTTGCAAAACAAGAATTCGCCTTTTTGATAAAAATGATAAACTAAATCATCCAATTTTTTTGCCTCGAAAAAGCCCCATTACAACTCTTATTATTCTCCACTACCACTACATCCATTGTCATTGTCGTGCAGCTCAAGTCCTTGCCAACCTCCGAAAATTTTATTGGATCCCAAAAGCAAGAAATGTTGTTCGTATGGCATTATTATGGTCTTGTTTTAAGAGAGGTTCTACGAGCTGATTTAAATCGAGCGAACCATTTTTTTTCAAATTTTTTTTCTGTTTTACTTTTCCGGTAATTTACGATGTAAAAAAATTATTGGTGACAAGCTTTTTCTCAAAAAGTGAGCAGGATATGCTAATTCATGATATTGAAGTTGAAAGCATGGATTAACTTCGAAAATTCGGCTAAATTCACCCATGAAGCATAATAATTTGATTTTTATCCAATATTATGTAATAGATTGCGGGCTAATTTATGGTGTATACTAAATATTTTAATGTTCAATAAAAATCTGGAGAAATTTGCATATTTTTACTTCAAATTGATGCCATTTTTCGCTCTTGATCTAGAGGGCAGCCAAAAAAATACCATAGAATCCCCAAAATCTCCTCTTTATTTTTGAAAAAAAATTAAAAATTTACCGCATCTCCTTAAGGACTTATGAATTTTTGAATGCTCGCGACCACATTTTATGATGCATTAATGACCTTCTTGCCTTGCTTTTCGCTTCGGGACCCATTTTTTTCACTTCTTTTTCAATTTGTATTTATTATTAATATTTTATCACCTTTTATTATTGATTTTATTATATATTTGTGATACAAAAACTGTTTTTTTATCCTGAGGGTATTTTTCAAAAATAATGGAACAATAATAAAAATATATTGCATCTCTAAATTTTAAATCATTCATATCCTTATCTTTTCCTTCAATAAAGATAGTACATTTACTTTCAGTTAATTCAATATGGAAAAAAAGATAATCTTTTTTATTGTGCTTTTATTTTATGCATTTCAACTTGCTTCAGCTAGAATAAATTATGATTTAATAATAGCTGATAATCAAGATATCGTTTGTTATTTTCAAGACTATGATCAAAATCGTCCGGAGAGTTTCCCAATAATTTCAGCTTGTCATTCAAAAGAATGTGGTAAAAGAAAATTAAGGTTAGGCGAAATTTATACTTTATTTCCAATAGTTTTTTGTTTCAGTTTGCGAAAGATTTTTTTTTCTTCCCAGCTATCCCATTTTGAATTATTTGGCGCTGATAACGTCGTAGACTTGCTATATACAAGAACTGGACGATTTGATTTTAATTGGACTTCAATGGATGAGGAGACGAGTGAAAGAATTTTGGATGGAGTTATATGTGAAAATTTATTCAAAGAACTACTTTCCGAATTTAATCATCACAAGCACGGTCATACCCGGGAAAATAATGATAAAAAGCCTTGTTGTTTATACAATGACTATTTTTCCCAAAATAATGAAGTGAATTGCAACAAACTTGTAATGCGTAGAATTCATAAAAATGATGCGGCGTATTTTTTTAATCGTTATAATATTGTCGTTCAACCTGGAGCAGGTAAAAATTTTTTGTCAGTTTATTTATTTCTCATGATTATGTTTAGGTTTTTGTAATGAACATTGGGCAGAAATTAGAAAAGAAATTGACGGAGAAACTCTCACAGGTCAGCCAGTTGTCCAGCAACCAAAAAATGCAGCTAAAGATGATGAAAATGCTACCCCAGATTCTGAAGGAGACTTCGACAACGAAAGATGATGAAATCCAAGAAGATTGTATGGATCAAGAAGAACAAGCTAATAGAATTTTGAATTTGACAAATAGGGAATCAAGGTATGAACGTGATAATGCATTAGAAGAAATACATAATCTTGTTTATGAAAAAATAACCGACGAGTAAAATGAAAAATTTTGATTTTTAATCTTGCTTTTTCTGTTTTTTTGTTTTTGATTATTTTGTTAATATTGTTGTTACTGTTTTATTCAAAAGAAAAAAAATGAATTGAAGGATTTAAAAAAATGAAATGAACTTTTTTTAGCAACAAAAAAAGATGGCGGCAAAATATTATATTTGTGAGATTCTTTTTGATTTAGACAGAGTTAGCAGCCCCCAGGAATAAATAAAGCCCTTGAGAGATCAATCAAAAATTAGGTCATCTCAATGAAAATACAGCAGTAATTAGAGATTCATTACAAAATAAAACTATCTTCCTTTACTCAACTTTGGAAAATAAAAAAATGGATCTCAAGCTTGCTGCACCTTTCCCGAAGCGAAAAGCAAGGCAAGAAGGTCATTAATGCATCATAAAATGTGGTCGCGAGCATTCAAAAATTCATAAGTCCTTAAGGAGATGCGGTAAATTTTTAATTTTTTTTCAAAAATAAAGAGGAGATTTTGGGGATTCTATGGTATTTTTTTGGCTGCCCTCTAGATCAAGAGCGAAAAATGGCATCAATTTGAAGTAAAAATATGCAAATTTCTCCAGATTTTTATTGAACATTAAAATATTTAGTATACACCATAAATTAGCCCGCAATCTATTACATAATATTGGATAAAAATCAAATTATTATGCTTCATGGGTGAATTTAGCCGAATTTTCGAAGTTAATCCATGCTTTCAACTTCAATATCATGAATTAGCATATCCTGCTCACTTTTTGAGAAAAAGCTTGTCACCAATAATTTTTTTACATCGTAAATTACCGGAAAAGTAAAACAGAAAAAAAATTTGAAAAAAAATGGTTCGTTCGACCTCAAAATCTTTAAATTCACTCGTAGAGTCTCTCTTAAATGCAAGAAATTTAACGCAAAACCTTACCCATTACCATCATTTCCTGAACTTCCAATAGAACGTGTCACTCCATCAAAACCCTTTCAATTCATTGGACTTGATTATATTGGTCCAATGACAATCAAGACGGAAGTTCAAGTCAAGATATGGATTTGCATCATCACTTGTCTTTCCACTCGTGCTTGCCATCTCGAATATATTCCTGATAATTCAGCCATTTCCTTTCTCAATGCAATTAGAAGATGCTTCGCAAGAAGAGGATTACCGAAAAAAATCATATCAGATAATGCACCACAATTTATTTTAACTTCCAAAGCTCTTATTTCATCATTTCCATCCAAAGAAATCACTTGGCTCTTTAATGTTCCACTCGCTCCATGGCAAGGTGGAATTTTTGAACGATTAGTTGCTCTTGTCAAAAATGCATTCCGCCGTTCAATTGGTCGAAGATGCTTAGCTTTGGAAGAATTCAGAACTTTACTTTGTGAAGTTGAAGCCGCCTTGAATTGCCGCCCCATCACTGCAATCAATAATGATTTGGATTCAACGGCAGTCTTAAGACCAGTGGACTTCCTCATCCCAGAATTCAGTGATCCTACCTTGACCGTTGAACCTGACAACGATGACCCAGACTGGCTTCCTCCAAATTTATCTTCAAAAGATAGTTTAATTGAACACTGGAAGAAATCTTTAGCACACATCAACCGATTGTGGCAATTCTGGACCACCGATTATCTAACACTCCTTCGAGAGCGCATGCAGCACAGCCATCGTGGAAACCGCTCCAAAACTAAAATTCAACCATCAGTTGATGAAATTGTCATTGTTCAAGATGAAAATTTACCTAAAACTCTTTGGAAACTCGCTCGAATTATTAAACTTCATCATTCTCCCGATAACGAAATTCGATCAGCTACTGTAAAATTTGGAAATGGTCATGAACTTCGACGTCCATTAAACCTTCTTTATCCGCTAGAACTTCGTGATACAGAAAATGTTGAAGAAACTGAAACTACAACCATTACTGCATCTCCCATCGTAGCTACAGTTGCTGAAAGCAATCACCAAAATCAACATGCTTCCACTAGCTTCTCATTTAGCAAAAAATCAGCATTGTTGACTCTTTTAATTCTTACATGTATGATTCCATGTGATGCTGAAAAGTTCAATCATCAATGTCCAACAAACGCCACTTTACAACGTTTGGACGTCCAAGATTGTGCAGCTCATGCCATTGCGGTAATGAAACAACAAAATGGAAATTTATGTTGGAAATTCATTATCTGCTCGAATGGAAAAGATGAACCTCTCGGCCTCCATTGCAATCAAAATTGTACTTGCTCCAAATGGTCAGAAGGCTGCCGCTTCTATAAAGGAAAACTTATTTCTGAATCCACAACTAAAATTAAAGAAGTTGCAGAAAGCTTAGAAAATGAAGCTCCCAAATTATGTTCATTGGTCCCTTCAGATAGTTATCAAGAAAAACCCTTCATTGGAAGATTCTCAAAGGTGGTTCTTTACGACAATTCCTCCCATCTCGTGAATGAATTGCATCTTTTGAGAAAAGAAATCATTCCCGACGAATTTACTTGTATTGGAAGCGGACCTGTCATTGGATCACCAAGATTCTGCGATATGCATACATGCGAAAAAGAAGGAAGTAAATTTTGTTACTTCAAAAAAGCTGAAGCTATTTTCTTAGTAACTGATAATCAAAATGTATTAATCAAAGAATGGGGTACTGTGCATTTGACTTACTACAAGCACAAATCTGAACCCAGCGAAAATATGGATTGTTCCACTTGCAAATCCATGACAGCTTTATGCTTTTCAGGATGAGCATTTTGAAATGAAATATTGCGATAAATGTTCACTTTTTTAACTGAATCAAGAATAAGTGGAAAAAGTGGTTTAAAGAGTATAAAATCAGATGAAAACGAAAATTTTACAGTTTCGCCACCCTAAAAAAAAGTCGCTAGTTCATAATATCAAAAACTATAGAAAAACTTACTAAAACTACTGTAACACAACAACAAGAAACATCTGTTTCAAAACATTCAGCTTTAGAAAAATAAATCAAAGTCATTTTAAAATTCTTCTTTCCTAATAACATAAAAAAAGCCAAATTTCTTTCGTCACGAGTACAAACTTTGAGAATATCTTCAAGGATATCTGAATTAAGTTCTGGCATCCTAAACTCCAGAAAACGATTTTAAGTCAAAAAAAATAAATTAAGAAATCAAGTGAATTTAAATTTTATGAACAACCCGGAAAGTAATTGTAACTTTAAAAAAACTTTTTAAACGAGGGAAGATATTCATGCTAAAGAAAATGTGAAAAAAGGACGAAAGTACATAAAAATAAGGTAAAGGAATATTTTAACGAAGAAGCTAATAACGTTAAACTTTTTTTCTTTTTTCTTAAATGATCGATTTTGATCAAAACGGTGTTGTGATAATAAACTTTAATCTTCTTTCCGTTTTTTTCTCGCAAAAATAAAAATTTCTAAACATTTTATATTTTTTTAAAATTCTTTCTTTGATTTTCTTCCACTATAAACTTTTGTATTACAAAAAAGCTTTATCTTGTGTTTCCTTTTTTATGCAAATTATAAACAGTACTATTATCGTTTGAAATTGTATCGATGAATTAGCTTTGAAATCAATGAAAACAGATATTAACAAATAAATTATTTTTATCATCGTTTTTTTTCGCTTTCCAGTAAATTCTATGAATTTTCAACTTTGAAAAAAACCATTTTTATATTAAATACAAAATGTTTAGGTTTATGAAAAAAGAGAAGAAAAAAAGAAAGCATTCTAGTAATCAGCGATGGCAGCCAATAGACAAATCTGTCTATCGCAACCGACAGACACGGTAAAAAAAAATTTCTTTCGTTGTCTGGCGCAAAAAAGTGTGGGGCTGTCGGTTGCGATAGACAGATTTGTCTATTGGCTGCCATCGCTGCTAGTAATAATTAAAGATTCTTATGTAATTTGACACAAATAATTTTGTTAATTGGCTTTTTCAATCTCTCTGGAGTTATCGATTGGTTTGACTTTAACAAAGGTGTTTTTTTAATTCCAAATTCGTACTTCAATTTGAGAAAAACGGTTGTGTTGAATTTGCAAAAAAACTTTTAATTTTGCGTTTTTTGGAAGCATTTGATTGGTGCCACTATTATAACTCTCACATGGTTTGTGTTTTTAGTTCTTCCCATCACTGAAAAAAAAACCCTTATTTTTTGAGTGGAAAACCATCAAATCATGGGGTATTTAGCAACAACTTTTTGCCCTAAAGGGCTCATCAACCCTCATTACAAACTGAGGGTTATGCAACAGTTTTAAAAGGGTAAAACCCTCAAATAACAAGGGTTTAACCCCATTCGGGCATGGTACAAAAAAAAGAAACTTTTCCAAAATTTATTTAAAAGTTACTGTAATGATGCCAGAAAGACTAGCTACTATCCAAAATTTATTTGCTATGGTATACCAAAGCTTTTGTAGGTGGAATGCATAGACAAACCTTTCCTTTATGAAAATTTAGGTCAGAGCTATTGCTACTGTACCTATATTAACAATCTCTAGCTCAATATTCTTTAGATGGAGTTACGCACGTCTATGCCGCCACCATCAGAAAATGAACCGAAGATTAACAAAAAAATCAACCGAAGCTTTGCTCCTTTACTTGTGATGCGAAAAATATATTGCCTGAATCTACAGGCATACCAGACTATGAAAGAGAGACATTTTAGGGGGTTAAAACACTCATATATCAAACATGGGTGAAAAACCCTCCGTTTTAAACGCGGGCTAACAAACCACCACAAAAACTGTGGGAAAACACTCAAAATATAGTGGTTTTACCTCAAAAAATGAATGAGGGTTTTACACCAGATGGTTTTTTTTTCTCAGTGATATTGTAAAAACACCACCTATTTTTATCATCTTCTTTCAACAATGGAATCCATTGATTTTCAACATAAGCAACAACACTTTTCAAGGCTTGTTTAGGCCAGCAAATTTTACAATTTAGAGTTGGTTCAGGGATTTTTTAAATCTTTCCAAAGAAGTAAACAATCTTTTTTGGTAGCATTTGCAAAGCCATTACGTTTCTTACGCATTTTCTTATCACTTTGTTACCAGATCTATTAACTTTTGAGTTTTTTGGTCGACAATAGTATTTAAATAAGCCACATGCTTTAACTTTTGACAAAATTGCTTTTTCATAATGACATGGGTAAACCGATTTCGTTATTTCTGAGGATGGCGGCATGACTTTTAATGGTGTGACTATTCATTGTGCCAGCACTCTTCCGTCGATATTTTTATTATTTTATGTTTTTATGAAGAAAAAAAAAGTAGTAGAAGCAAGAAGCATCTGTGCGCGAGAAAATGGTCAAGAGGTTGTTTTGAAAATTTGAAATTGAGATGAAAATTGTAAAAAAAATGAGACGGGATGAGAGGTTTCGGTTTGTTTCGTGCTTGTGCTTGTTGATGCTTTTTAGTTTAAGTATCCTCCTTTGAAATTTATACCCTCTTTCATTCATTAACAGTTTTTCTTCAAAGCCAAGAAGCAAGCCATTAAGAGATTTAATTAACGAAGACTTTGAAGTTTTTTCATTTATGGATGAATTTTTAAGTAAATGTTTGAACATTAAATATGATAAGCAACTAATAACCTTTTTGGTTTTTAAGGTACCTATTCCACATTTAGTTAGTTCCAAACTTTTTTAGATGAAAAAAATCATTCTAGTTTCTTACTTTTTAGTTATGAGTTTGGGCCTTTTTTGTAAAAATATTTCCGTTTTGATGGTCGAATCGAATCATTCACAAAACTATTTTTGGTTTGCTTCAATATTTTGTTTTTGGTTGGCAAAAAAAATGCGTTTGAATCATAACCATTTATTGTTTTATTTTTTTGTTTGACCAAAACAAAACGTATTATTATTATTTTTTTTTCTGTTTTATTCATTCAAATGAAATATTTTTCGGTTGCTAAATTTTTGGTTATTTTTTTTTGATTGTTTTGCTTTTTTTGTAAAAAAAGACACCTTGAGACTCTCGAAGTAGTGCTCACAAGAATTTCAATTTCTTTTTGGTTTGTCTTTTTTGAAAATTTAAAAACATTTTTTCAACAGCTGTTTTTTCTCTTAATTATTGCCGTGAAAAATAGCAATGAAATACATACTTTTTCAAAAATATTTATTTACTGTCATTAAAAATCTTTGAGGCTTTAAAATTTAAAATACTTGTTCGGACAAGCAAAAATAATGGCAAACATAACTTTTCTTCGAGCAAATATCGCAAGAATTCAAATTTTACTTTGTTCATTCAAATTTTTGTATTTTTTTCAGATTTGGCAAAAATCATTTCCGGGATATTTTTTTTTCAAGTATCTGTTATTTTCCGATATTCAAAAACAATCCATTGTTTTGATATTCTACTCATGTCAGAATGATCCCTTCAAAGCCAAAAAAGCGATCAAAGTGAAGAAAAAAAAATCCAGCCAATAATAACCATATCAAAAAAAAGCTTTTCTCTCAAGACATATTCCTCGGGGATTTGAGAAAGAAAACATAGATCAAATATAAAAGTCTAAGAGATATAAAACTTTTCGTCGGCAAAAACCCTTTTTTTAAATAAGTAATAATAAACTCGAAATGCTTATCTAGAAAATAAATTTTTGAAGTGATTTAATATTTTTTTAGGCATTTATTAATCCTACTCAATTTTTTTTTTGTTGCTCTGCCAACAAAAAAATACCAAAACCATAACTATCTCTCTATCTGACATTTGGGAAAATTTTATGTTTTTTTTCTCCTTCAAATGGCAAAATATAAAAACATATTATTGATAGTAATCAACCTTTTACAATATTGTTAGTTTACTATCATCATTTTTTATGAAAAAATTATGATATAAAGGAATAAAAATACAGTGAGAAAGATTCGCTTTTTTTATTATCTGGGCATAGGTAAATTTATGAGGTGTTGCAAGGTTTGAGAATGAGCGTTTATGGTGAATAATGAGGGATAATTATTTGGAAGTTACCTGATTTTTTTTATTGCTTTCTTGATGGCCCATTTTTTTCATGAACAAAAAAAATGATTCATTAAGAAACTTTGGAAACTATAAAATTGTCACAGTATTTGTTGCATTAAGATTTTCTTGTAATAGTAATTTTAAAAAATAAATATCTATCATTTTTTATTACTCTCAAAATTTTTGCTGCTTTTTTCTTTTTTTGCTTTTTGTTATTATTTTTGTGTTTGACCATTAATTTTTTTTCATTGTGTTATTTTTTTATGGTCCATTAAAACTTACTTTTATTGTTGCCAAAATTAAATTAAATTTAAACTCTTAGTTTGCAACAAAATTTTTTTGAAGTGTCGTTGTTCTTGTTTTTATTTTTTTTTTGTCTTCCTTCCAAATCGAAGTCCAAGAACATTGAAAAAGAAAGATAGATAAAAATGAGTGAGTGAAAAGTATCCACAAAAATCCACAAAAAATATGTTCGAAAGGAATAAGCAAGCGAGCGCGGAAGAGATAAAAAAGTTGTTCTTCTCCCGAACGAACAATTGTTCGAACAAGAGCGGGCGAAGAAAAAAATAATAATACGGATGAAGCTTCATTCATTTATGTGAAGAAAAACAAAACATCACTTTTCTGGACAATTTGAGGTCAGTCCTATCTTAGAGCTAAAGCTGCCAATGGCATTAGCACTTTTTTATTATTATTAGTATTTAAATTTGAATTTAAGAAAGGATTCAGCCATTTCCAAGCTTTTGTGTACTCCGCGCTAACTATTTATTATACTTCTCGAATAAATTATGGACTTATGCATTTCAAAGTCCAACTCGCTCAATAACCAATAGATCGCTTGTTATCCATATGGAAAGCCTATGGATCACGGAGAAAAAAATTTGAGGTCCAACGTCGGGCCAGAAAAAATCGGACATGACAAAAAAAATTCGGACCATTTTTCGCTTCGGACAAAGAATTTTCAGTCGCATGTGGCATGCAAAGCGTCGGACAAAGAAATGTCAAAAGAAATTCGGACCATATTTTTTTAAAAAAAGTCAAATTTTTACAATTTTTTTGCATAAATATGTTGATTTTATATTTTTAATTACTAAAAAGTTGGTGGCAAGTTCATGGGGCCAAGTAAAAAAATTAAAATTTAAAAAAGTTTCAAATATGTGGTGATACCTTGATGGCCGCCCGTGTCTATCAAAAGCGTCAGACCAATGTGCGCCCATGTCCGACGTCGTCAGACACTGTGGGAAGTCAAATGCGCCTATTTTTTTTCCGTGATGGTTAATAGTGATTCATAGGGGAAGCATATTGATCATCAAATTTATGGCATAAGGCAACACTGTCTATCATTTCCTATCCATAGTGAAAGCCTATGGATGTTCGAAACACTCTTTCACCTTTAAGAATACAAATCGATCATTTGTCTTTTCGACAAAGGAAAAAAAGAAAAAACTTTGGATCATTGGTGGTTAAAAATTAATAATGGGGCTTTCGAGATTTTGTCCTTTCTAAACTGACAAATTCGGTTTAAGAGAATTTGGATGTAACACTTATGAATATCAACCATGGCCCAGAAAGCTAGAAAAAACAAGAGAGAAAAAACAAAAGAGCCAATGTTGGCTAAAAAAAATTATTTTCTATTTCAACGTTTATAAAAAACGAATAGAAAAAATTTTTAAAATTCTCGAAACTTTGTTTTATGTTTATTTTTTAAACCGTTAAAAAGTTAAGTTTTACAATACACATGTTTATGCGTAGACTTTGGCCTAGTCTCATTTTTTATTTCAACATTTTTGTAATACGATTTCCATATTTTTTAAACTGCTTATTTCCTCTAAGTGTTTATGTTGCTTAGGCTTAGGCTTAGGCTTAGGCTTAGGCTTAGGCTTAGGCTTAGGCTTAGGCTTAGGCTTAGGCTTAGGCTTAGGCTTAGGCTTAGGCTTAGGCTTAGGCTTAGGCTTAGGCTTAGGCTTAGGCTTAGGCTTAGGCTTAGGCTTAGGCTTAGGCTTAGGCTTAGGCTTAGGCTTAGGCTTAGGCTTAGGCTTAGGCTTAGGCTTAGGCTTAGGCTTAGGCTTAGGCTTAGGCTTAGGCTTAGGCTTAGGCTTAGGCTTAGGCTTAGGCTTAGGCTTAGGCTTAGGCTTAGGCTTAGGCTTAGGCTTAGGCTTAGGCTTAGGCTTAGGCTTAGGCTTAGGCTTAGGCTTAGGCTTAGGCTTAGGCTTAGGCTTAGGCTTAGGCTTAGGCTTAGGCTTAGGCTTAGGCTTAGGCTTAGGCTTAGGCTTAGGCTTAGGCTTAGGCTTAGGCTTAGGCTTAGGCTTAGGCTTAGGCTTAGGCTTAGGCTTAGGCTTAGGCTTAGGCTTAGGCTTAGGCTTAGGCTTAGGCTTAGGCTTAGGCTTAGGCTTAGGCTTAGGCTTAGGCTTAGGCTTAGGCTTAGGCTTAGGCTTAGGCTTAGGCTTAGGCTTAGGCTTAGGCTTAGGCTTAGGCTTAGGCTTAGGCTTAGGCTTAGGCTTAGGCTTAGGCTTAGGCTTAGGCTTAGGCTTAGGCTTAGGCTTAGGCTTAGGCTTAGGCTTAGGCTTAGGCTTAGGCTTAGGCTTAGGCTTAGGCTTAGGCTTAGGCTTAGGCTTAGGCTTAGGCTTAGGCTTAGGCTTAGGCTTAGGCTTAGCTTAGGCTTAGGCTTAGGCTTAGGCTTAGGCTTAGGCTTAGGCTTAGGCTTAGGCTTAGGCTTAGGCTTAGGCTTAGGCTTAGGCTTAGGCTTAGGCTTAGGCCTTAGGCTTAGGCTAGGCTTAGGCTTAGGCTTAGGCTTAGGCTTAGGCTTAGGCTTAGGCTTCGGCTTAGGCTTAGGCTTAGGCTTAGGC